>CM065690.1:25220883-25255883 GCA_017654935.2 Phymorhynchus buccinoides | reverse complement strand
GTATGTGTACACGTTAACATTATTCACGGGATATTTCTATTTCCCCATGGGAACACATAGTGATAGCCCACGCTTAATATGACTTACAGCTCACTGTGTTGCCATGGGGGAATATAAATATCTTGTGAATAGCGTTAACGTGTACACAGACCTTTAAGAGTGGACTATCACTGTGTTGCCATGGGGAAATAAAAATATATCGTGAATAATGTTAACGTGTACACAGACCTTAAAGATGGACTCGGACGGATGCGTTTTTACAAGAAACACGTCGAGATCACCAGAAGACAGCCTTTTCAAGGATCAGAACACTCACTTTGCTCTGGTTTTTAGAAATGCAACCGTCAAAACGGCGATTCCTCCTTGGCGGTGGTACCGGAGATAGTAGCCATGTTGGATGGGGTGGGTGGAGGTCACTCATTGTGGTTGAAGCGTTTTCTTTTTTTGTAGTGAAGTACAAATAAAAGAGAGCTATTTCCTTTGTTGTGAGCGAAACTCCTTTAGATAAACTGTATAAAAAAAAGAAAAAAAGAAAAAGACTTCTATTGCGAAAAGTTCGTGCAAACGATTTGGTCTAAACGCAGGCGGCCATTCAAAAAGAGACGACAAGCGCCTTCTCTTTGGGTGAAATAATTTGACTTCCAGCACCTCCGCCAAGGAGGAATCGCCTTTGTGACGGCTTGATTTCTGGGAAACCAGAGCAAAGTGAGTATTACGATCTCTGTAAAGGGTGTTACCCTACTGATCTGGACGTGTTTCTTGAACAAAATCTCATCCGTCAGGGTGCCCTTTTAACTGAATCCTTTTCGCAAAAAATGATAGAATATTGCTGCTTAGGGAACATTTTAAGTGCAATTTACAGGCAAAGATAGAGAGGGACACAGACAAACACGCAATCTGGGAGACAAAGAGAGTTAGAAAGCAATTTGAGAGTCTAGCATGCACCGGGCCCGGAAGCAGACGAGGAGTTTATGACAAGCGTTAAGCACGTGAAATGCGTGCTAAATGTCTTAGTCAGGGATGTTATGTCGTCTCGCTCATTATTGTTAGTTTTGTTTTGCTTTAATGTATTGGTTAGGGTACCCAAAACTTAAAACTAGATTGAAAAGTTATCGAATGTAGCATTCGATAATCATCCGCGGAGCCCAGCCAACATTCCCACCTAATTTCATCCTGGGAACTCCATTTTTCCGATCCCCCGATTTTCAGGGTCCAGCGATCTCCTTGACCTTGACCTTGATTGGTCAAGAATATTCGGAAGGAGCATAAGCCAAACGTCCTTCATACCAAGTTTCAACATCCTATGTCGACTGGTGCCTGAGATATGACTAAAACGTTTTGTCCAGTTTTCAAAGAAATGCGTCAAGGTCATGACCTTGACCTTGGCCTTGACACCAAAAGGCACATCTACAGTACCTAGCCTACATGCACATCAAGTTTCATCTTCCTATCCTTATTCCTTCATGGTGATATGCTGTTATCTTGGGAACTCCATTTTCCCGACCCCCTGATTTTCAGGGTCCAGTGATCTCCTTGACCTTGACCTTGACCTTGATTGGTCAACTATACTCGGAAGGAGCATAAGCCAAACCACCTTCATGCCTTCAAGTTTCAACATCATATGTTGACTGGTGGCGAGATATGGCTAAAAATAGATGTTGTTTTCAAGGTCATACATCAAGGTCATGACGTTGACCTTGACCTTGACACCAAAAGGCACATCTTCAGTACCTAGCCTACATGCACATCATCTTTATTCCTTAAAGGTGATATGCAGTTAACAAATCCACACACACACACACACACACACACACACACACACGCTCACGCACACACTCACACACACACACACACACGCACACGCGCACACACACACACACACACACACACACACACACACACACACACACAGCTAGCCACTTACACAATAAAAACAATATCACCTTCGCTCCGTAAACTCCGCGGGTGATAAAAAACATAGGTTTAAAATGTTCCCATCCCTTTACCCTCTTTGGGAGAGGGGGGCTAATCTGGCCTATAGAACCCCTACACCAGGCAGTGTAGTTCTACCCTTCCTCTAATTGCACACAGGTTATGCAATAGGTAGACCCAATTTATATTTTGAATGATTCTGGTGTGATTTTTTATAATGTCTTCTTGTTTTTCGTTAGTCAATAATACAAATAAACTCCACAGAGAGCTGGACAAAAGAGGGTCTTCGGAGAAAAAGCCCCCCCCCCCCCCCCCCCTCAAGCCAGTGTTTGTAATCTGAACTCCTTGTAAGGGCCTGCCCATGCCTAGATCATGACTCTTCTTAGTGTTCAGTAATTGATGTAATGTCATTTTGGCGACCATTTCTATTTCAAAGAACTAAAAAGTGAGTTTATATCGAAGTCTAACATGCTATATGTGAGCACGGCAGGTGGTACAATGTTATCAGTGGTAGCTCTTGTTTGTTTGTTTTAAAAGACGTAGGTGAAGACGGGGTAAAAAGCCCATGGGCGGGTAAGAAGCCCATGCCAATTATATCATGAAATAAAGCTAAGTTCAGTCAAATTTGCCCATGAAACGAATGCTAATGTATTCCTCTCATGGGCAAAATTGACTGACGTACCCACCCATGGGCTTTTTACCCCGTCTTCCCCTATTAGCCTACAATTTAAGATGAACTCAGGTGAGGTGAATTAGGTTTCACAGACATGTCCTATTAATTCATTTAGAAATGCTTACTACCAAAGCTATACCATGTAAAATGTCTATTAAAAGGTTGATATGATTGGGAAAGCACAATGCACAGGACTGTTGATACTATCGATTCTGCAGGGACATTGTGACAAGGACACACCATTCCCCTGATTCACCAACGAATTATAATATTTATATTCATATGATAGTGTTAGGCTATATAATTATATTGAAATAGAACAAAGGCAATCAAATATTCATTTATCAATGGTATTGTACCAGAGCTTTTCTACGTGGCCCATTGGTAATGATAAATAGCATCAATCCTCAAAACTAAGTTTTTGAACAATTAGTAGATGTCATATTATACCCAGAACCATTAAGACAATAAAAACTGACCGATGTATTGCACAAACTAGGCAAGATTATGGGGACATTAAGATTGATTCCTTCCGGTATAACGTTTTCATAGGCCGGATTTCCTCCCTCTCCCCAAAAAGGGGGCTTGAAAAAAATGAAGATTCAAGATTCTTTAATCAGCCAATGGATCGTAATACAAAGGAAATCATTTTGGTTTTGCACAAGACACAATCCAACAATAGCGAAAGCATGCACATTGAATGGACAACCAATATAAGAGGGGAAAAAAGAAAGAAAAAAAGATTACATTATCGTGTATCAGTCTCTCTCTCTCAGATTCTTTCTTTCTCTCAGACGTCCACCTACACATACACACACACACACACACACACACACACACACACACACACACACACACACACACACACACACACACACACACACACACACACGTGCATACACATTTATGCCAACACATGTCCCACCTCCTCACACACGCACTCACACACACTCACACACAAGACCCTGAGCATGCAAGCACACCGATTAACACAAGTCTGAGCAAAATAGGATACAAAAATACCCCTAGGGAGGTGAGCCTACTGCATATTGATGGCTCTGACAGCAGAGGGGTACAAACTGTTCTTCAGGCGGTTAGATTTGCACTTAAAAGAGCAGAACCTTTTACCAGAAGGGAGTGGTTGAAACAGATGGTTGGCTGGGTGTGTGCAATCGGATATGTTGGATTTAGCTTTGCGTCTTATGCGCACACTATGGATGCTATCTAGGGATGGCAGTTTGTGACCTATGATTTTTGAGGATGTCTTGACGACTTGATGGAGTTTCCTTTTATATTTAACTGAAACTGATCCATACCAGACAGATATTGAAAAACTGAGTATGCTTTCGATGACAGATCGAAAGAACTGTCTCAAGACTGCTGTACTTATCCTAAAAATTTTGAGCTGTCTTAGAAAACATAGTCTCTGCTGTGCTTTTTTGCAGGATGATGTGATGTTGACTTCCCAGCTTAATGTATTTGAAATGTGCACACCTAGGAATTTAAATGATTCTACTTGCTCAACTACCTGACTTTTAACAGATAACGCTGGGAGAGGAGTTTTCTTTTTCCTGAAATCAACTATCATTTCCTTAGTTTTGGAAACACTGAGCTCAAGTTTGTTAGTGGCACACCAGTCAACCATCTTTTCAACTTCATCCCTGTACCCTGCGTCATTGCCATTAGTAATGAGCCCCTCCATAGTAGTGTCATCCGAAAACTTAATAACTGCAACAGATGGGTTTACAGAGCGAAAGTCATTGGTAAACAATGTAAATAGCAAGGGAGATAATACACATCCTTGGGGGGCACCGGTGTTTAAAATGACATTTTCCGATATATGACTGCCAACTCTGACAACTTGGGGTCTGTTGGTGAGGAAATCTGCAATCCATTTACACAACCCAATATTCATATATTCTGAACAAGTTGAGATGGAACAATATTATTAAATGCAGAACTGAAGTCAATGAAAAGAATGCGGGCATAGGTAGCTTTCTCTAAATGTTTCATAACAAAATGAAGACCAAGAGACACAGCATCCTCCACAGATCTATTTGCCCGATATGCAAACTGTAAGGTGTCCATTAGAGAGACAGTCACAGATTTGAGCGAACCCCTGTTTTCACTACATAACAACCTGCACTATGTTACATGGTTTTGTCTTAGCCAATCGGGTTGATGCGCGTACGAGCCTTTCTTAAAAAAATATTTCTTGCCTCCCTTTCGACTCTCTTTTTGTGAACTCGGTATTATGCAATACGGCTGTGGGGAAAAAATGTGTTCCTCCCCCCCCCCCCCCCCCCCCCCCCCCCCCCCCCCCCCCCTCCATTTGTTTTTGAGAGAGAGAGAGAGAGAGAGAGAGAGAGAGAGAGAGAGAGAGAGAGAGAGAGAGAGAGAGAGATGGGGGGGGGGGGTGTAAACACAAAAAATAGATGAAAGAGAATCTTAAAGAAACAAAGAACAGAGAGGAGAGAGGATGGGGGGGGGGGGGGGGGGGGGGGGGAGGGGGGGGAGAGACAGATCTAGATGCAGAAACAGAGAGAAAGAAAGAGTGTAACCTTTTGATTTCTTCTTCTATTGTCTTTGGTTCGGAGGTCGGAAGTGTCCAGACTTTACATTCTTTGACGAGAGAAAACCCCCCACACACACATTGCGTCTTTTGAACTGAAGAGGACAAAGGGAAGAACAGCAAATATTACTTGAGAGTGGGACAGCTAAGAGACGAAGAGTAGAGAGAGTGAGAGGCCGAGACAAAGACACAGACAGACAGTCATAGACAGAGGCAGAAAGACTTGCCAGCATCCACGTCGGAATCGGGCAGAATGAGGGTGGCATTGTCGGCAGTGAAGGACAGGTAGGCCATGGCACTGGTGGTGCCGATAGTGGAGGACACAGAGAACCACAGAAACACGGCTCCGAAGAACCCCAGCACACCTTCAACACGTTAAAAACAAATCCACAATTATCCACACACACAAAATATATATAATTTAATAAATGTCAAAAATGTGTCTTTTAATGTTAGCAAAATTTCAACCGAAGAATCCCAGCACACCTTCAACACATTACAAAATCCACAATTGTCCACACACACAAATATATATATATATAATTTAATAAATGTCAAAAATGTGTCTTTTAATGTTAGCAAAATTTCAACCGAAGAATCCCAGCACACCTTCAACACATTCAGAAATCCACAATTGTCCACACACACAAATATATATATATATAATTTAATAAATGTCAAAAATGTCTTTTAATGTTAGCAAAATTTCAACCGAAGAATCCCAGCACACCTTCAACACATTACAAAATCCACAATTGTCCACACACACGAAAAGATATATATAATTTAATACATGTCAAAAATGTGTCTTTTAACCCTTTCGCCGCCAGCCATTTTTCATCCAAAAAATACCATTAACCTTACCTGGATAGAGAGAAAAAAAGATCTGCAATATTGCAAAATTCCTCTGTAACATGTATAGCATTAGGCCCATCCTTACATCCCAAAATTACGAAAATAGGGTCTTCAGATAACAGGCCCTGATTTGATGCTCTTTAGTGACATGGTTGTTAACCCTTTCACCGCCAAAGTCGCATTAGCACCACAGTGATTTGACAACCATGCCACTAAAAGGCATCAAATTTGGGTCTATTATCCAAAGACCCCATTGTCTTAGTTTTGGGAAGTAAGGATAGATCTTATTTCACATATGTCACAGAAGAATCCACAATACTGCAGATGGATTTTGTTCTATACCCAGGTCAATTTAATTGAAATGTTTGGCTGAAATTTGGCTGGCGGTGAAAGGGTTAAACCATTGTGGAGAAAAAAATGCGACATTGGCGGTGAAAGGGTTAATGCTAGCAAAATTTCAAGTATATTCTCAAAATTTATATCATTTTCACCCTGCAGTGAAAGCAGTATTTCCACATGTTTGTTCAGTCCCGTTGTTGCCCAGTCCCATTTATATAATATGTCCAGTCCCTTGAAGGGTTAATGCTTAGGCTTAATGGTTAGTGTTAGGGTTTGGGTTAGCCACGCAGCCACAAGGATCAGGGTTTAGAGGCTAACAACATGACTGAGACTTGGGTGGCGCTGCGCTTGCGGAGACGCGCTCTCCAGGTGGGAGCAACCCGAATTTCACAGCGATATATATATATGTGTCAAGAATCATATCAAAATGCAAAATACTAATACTTGTACACAAAAACAGAAGACAGAGAGAGAGAGAGAGAGAGAGAGAGAGAGAGAGAGAGAGAGAGAGAGAGAGAGAGAGAGAGAGAGAGAGAGAGAGAGAGAGAGAGAGAGAGAGATAATAATAATTTTATTTAATGAGGATAGATATTAAGCAAAACATAATGCTCTATTTCATCTAGTCCTCCAAAAAAAACCAACAACAACAACAACTAAAGAACAAAGAAATTAACAAAGAGACAGAGAAAGACGGAGACAGATGAGAGAGAGAGAGAGAGAGAGAGAGAGAGAGAGAGAGAGAGAGAGAGAGAGAGAGAGAGAGAGAGAGAGAGAGAGAGAGAGAGAGAGAGAGGAGAGAGAGAGAGAGAGAGAGAGAGAGAGAGAGAGAGAGAGAGAGAGAGAGAGAGAGAGAGAGAGAGAGAGAGAGAGAGAGAGAGAGAGAGAGAGAGTTCAAAGGCTCCATATTTTCATGCAATAATTTACATTGATTTCTTTAAAATTCCCATACTGAAATCATAGCAGTTCTTAAATGTACAAATAAGAGACCTATCAAATACTGTCCCCTTATCCATATCTTCTGAACCCAACCCCCCCCCCCACCCCCACCCCCACCCCCACCCCCTGTGACTGTTGCCAAAAAACAACAACCAAAAAACAGTTGCTTAAGTCATCCCTCCCCTTACGTTCTACACCATACCACCACTTCCACACCCTTGAAGACACACACACACACACGCACACGCACACGCACACACACACACACACAAACACGCACACACACACGCACACACACACACACACACACACACACACACACACACGCACACGCACGCACACACACACACACACACACACACACACACACACACAAAGTATGTGAAGGCAGCATGCACACGGACTCCTACACGAGCACACACTGTAACACAAGTGACATCAACACAAGCAGACACAACGCCACATTCATAGAGACACAGAGAGAGAAGGAGAGAGAGAGAGAGAGAGAGAGAGAGAGAGAGAGAGAGAGAGAGAGAGAGAGAGAGAGAGAGAGAGAGAGAGAGAGAGAGAGAGAGAGAGAGAGAGAGAGAGAGAGAGAGAGAGAGAGAGAGAGAGAGAGAGAGAGAGAGAGAGAGAGAGAGAGAGAGAGAGAGAGAGAGAGAGAGAGAGAGAGAGAGAGAGAGAGAGAGAGAGAGAGAGAGAGAGAGAGAGAGAGAGAGAGAGAGAGAGAGAGAGAGAGAGGAGAGAGAGAGAGAGAGAGAGAGTGAGAGAGAGAGAGAGAGAGAGAGAGAGAGAGAGAGAGAGAGCGAGAGTGAGAGAGAGAGAGAGTGAGAGAGAGAGAGAGAGAGAGAGAGAGAGAGAGAGAGAGAGAGAGAGAGAGAGAGAGAGAGAGAGAGAGAGAGAGAGCAATGACAGATGCAGACACACGCGCGCACACATACAAATGCGCACGCGCGCACGCGGCAACGCACTAATTATAAGTAATGAAACAAAAACATTATTCCAGACTGCTCTAATGGAGACAGAAGGTGGAATGCCTAGAATGACAAAAAAACAAATTAAAATAATTATCATTAGTAACACTTTTTTTTAAAAAGGAAGGACCAATCTTGAAAAAAAAACCACCAACCACGTTTGTCCAAGTAGCTATAGTCAGTTTGGCCTAAATTCGAATACTTTCAATCGATCTTTACCAGCAGACGAGTAATCACATCGTTGGGTATTAGTAATTGCCTGTGGTGTACCACTAGACCCGAAACTAACTGAGGGCTACTGAAATGCCTGGGGTAAAGGCCCACAACGTACCATCACTACCAAGACCAAAGACATGGTGATAGATTTACTGGCTTTCACCCGAGAAGAATGACAGTACTTTCTACCTTTGAACCCTACTTAAGTTAGCACATGACTATGTAGCGGTAATGGGGGTGGGAAAGCGGTTAATTTAAACATTCCTTCGAATGTATAAATGCATGCCTAGTGTATATATTTATGTTGTTTGTTCGTTTATTATACTTTTTTTGTGAACTCTGTTGTTATGGCCCAGATGCCTAGGCGCATGACAATAGAAATTGTTCGGAAATAATTAAGGGGAGTAATTTCATAGTGTGTGGGAATGATCTTGCCTAATTCAATCGGTCAAACAGGGGACGTCACTCTACCAGCAGCTCTCGTAGCCTATCGACTCGTGTGTTTGTGCAGACATATAGCACTTAGAACACTGTGTGTCATTCTAAAAAAATATGTCATTTATTATTTACGCCACAGTTTGCAAGTTCTATCAGTTTGTGGCCACTGGCCACCCGTAATTTTATCTACACGAAATGCTTGCAAGCCGCTGACTCGCATCCTGCGGTTTCAAGCTTCGACGCCATTGTTGCATTGTTGCTATGGACTTTGACAGAGTAATGGAGGTAAACAACTCTAACTTTTACGAAGTGCTCTCCCCCAGTTTTTTTCTCTCCCGAAAATCGTCTATTAAATTGTCTCTCTCTTTCTTTCTGACTGTCTCATATCCAAAACTGGAATAGAGACGTTTCACTCCACGAAGAGGACAAGAGGAGTGACCACCCTTGCCCACAGCGGGGATCGAACTAGACGCTCTCGATTCCTCCTAACAAACGAACACGTTCCTGCGTTTTACGTCCACTGTAACTTTGCAGAATTAGATTATCAAGTTCTTGGTAGAACGGGTTCATGATGAATTGCTTTCGGGTCAACTGGTTCAAAACTCGGCTAAACCTGGGCGTAAAAAATGGTCCCCCCCCCCCCCCCCCCCCCCCCCCCCCCCCCAATTTGACGGCTGAGCACACCGAAGGAAAGCAATCAACGTCAGTAAACCCCGCTTCTAGCCTGTCTGTGTGTAGCTACAGCCAACAACTTTTCTTTCGGCAACAAGTGGATCTTTAAATTGAAGATTCGGGCTACAGCATTTCGCGAAGAAGTAGAGACATGCATAAGAAAAGAGGCAGTAGTACCCAATGTTGCTATAAACAAACCAAGGGCAATATTGGAGCAGCTTAGCTAACATCGTAATGCTAGGCAACGTTATCTCATTACTAAACCATAACATGCGAATGCGATATAGTCAGAAGCAAACGTTTATACATAAATATTGCATATTATTATATGTCGAACCTGACATGAGCATATTTAAAATATTATATACAACACATGTCAATAATACGGTTTATTTTTCTGCATTAAACAAAATAATACATTCTTTATATATAATTATAACAAAAATGGTAAAATTTATTTTTAATGTTTATCGTATGCAGTGGAAAAGACCATCGTCACATTCAAAGTTAACATAATTATACACACTGTCACACTCACAAACTGTCCTCAATAAAGGCCATGCTGTTTAGTCCATGATTTGGCAAAACATCCTTACATTTATTTCGTAGTAAACAAGCCTTGCGCTGTCAACAGAAACACATGGAGATGGACTGCCACACCACACATCTGATCATAATCTGTGTTCATGTTTTTGCCGGAATTAGCTACCATTTCCATAAAATTGAGCACCACTTTTTTTTATTGAACTTTTTTTTTACATTATGTCACAAGGAAAAAAAAGCAAGTAAGAGGCAAAAATCGAATAAATACGTAAAGAAGACAAACACACAGACCAAGACGACAAACACATTTACACACAACTATGCCGTGGAAGTTATTCAAAAATGTTATCACAAAATCTTGAGATAAGTTTATCTTATCACTATGTGGAGTAAATAAAAGAAAGAGCTCAGCATTGCAAATTGTGAGTTCCAAGCTTTGGATATCAGGTATTAGGGTAAGACGGGGTAAAAAGCCCATGGGCGGGTAAGAAGCCCATGCCAATTATCTCATGAAATGAAGCAAATTTCAGTAACATTTTGCCCATGAGACGAGTGTTAATGTTTTAGCGTTCGTCTCATGGGCAAAACGTGACTGAAATTGTCTTCATTTCATGAAATAATTGGCATGGGCTTCTTACCCGCCCATGGGCTTTTTACCCCGTCTTACCCTAATCATCCTATTCAAAATGTTTTCAAATTACATAATCATATAATTGAGCACCACTTTGATATGCCTCAATAATTAAAACAGAGCGAAGAGGACTGTTGGTCCTTAACTTTTTTGGAAAAGTAGTTGTGTTAAATACATCTTTTAAAAAAACAACAGGGGCCCAATAAATTGATGGTTGGGAGTTCCAAGACCGATGTGTGTCTCCGGCTGCTTCGTCTGCGTATTTAATGTAAGAAATGTTGTCTTCATCGTTTAAGCCTGAATCGTCTGTCTTCTATTATTTGGTGTTCTTTCCTTTTCTGTCTCTTGTTCGTGCCTTCTTTGTTACGCCCAATCCATGAAAATGCCATTTCATGAAAAGGGCAAAATGGTTTGCCCAGTTCATGAAATAGCCAATTTATAACATGCAATTGAGAAAAGCAATATGAATGAAAAATGTTTTTTGTTCATAAGCACACATGGATCCAGAATGGGTTCAAACTAATGAGAAATCTCATCTGTAGATGAGTTAAAATGAATTTATTCAGACTTATTTTGATAAAACGTTTGATTCAACATGTGGCTCAGGTATGCCCCAGCTTAGCATCTGGTCGAGTTGGGGGGGGGGGGGGGGGGGGGGGGGGGGGGGCAGGATCGGGGTGCAAATACAATGTAGAAAAGTGTGATACCATTGAATCAACCACAATCAATACCTGTGTGAATGGGGATTCAAAAATGTGATATACATTGTCCATTTCATAAATTGGGCAAAGCATTTTGCCCATTTCGTGAAATAGGCAATTTCACGGACTGGGCGTAACATTCTTCTTTCTTTTCTTGTCTTTCTTTCTCCCCTCCATTATGTTCAAAGCCCACTTTGCATTAAGTTTGTCCTGTCTGATCCCTCTTCCTGTCAAAGTGATTATATTGTATCCGAACTGTCCCCTTTAGAAACCCTTTTATCGCCACTGTCGCCTCGTGGCACCAGAATGATTTAACACCCATGTTTCTAAAAGGCATTACATGAGGGTCTGTTGTTAGCCAATGACCCTATGCTCGTGATTTTGGGAGGTAAGGATTCGTTTCTTTCTATCTTTCTTCTCATCTACTTGTCTTTCTTTTTTTCTTCTTTTCTTTTCTTTTTACATTAATTGTGTTTTCAAATTTAGGCTTATACAGAAGAACCACCCAGTCTTGCTGGGTGCGTGATGCTCAAGTTTTTAATCCTATAGATATTTTTTATTATAACATATGTACGCATATGTGTGTGTGTCAGTGTGTGTGTGTGTGTGTGTGAAACACAAAACGGGCCTTATAACTCCACCGTTTTTCGACCGCATCGCTTCAAATTCGCTATGAGCCCTAACATGGCGATGGCGACGGCAACCGAGGCGGCCGTGTCATTTGCGCGGTTTAGCAAATGCGCGAAACGCGTATCCGCCGGCCTCTCGGCGCCCGTATCTCCGGTATTTCTGGACCGATTGCCTTCACATTTGGCCGATAGATGACCGGGGACGATGCCTATCGATTGTGCCAAACCGGAAGCGAATCGATTCAGAAACGCGCGTGACATACGCCGCTTCATGTTTTTACAAATAACTCTGCTGTTTCTTAACCGACTCGCTTCAAATTTGCTGGCAGGCTTGCTATGGCAGGGGCAAAGCCTAGCAGCAAATATTAAGAGAATCGGGAGAGCGCGTCACTCTCAGAGCAGCGCCAACGGGAAACGGGGCCTTAAAACTCCGCCGTTTCTTAACCGAATTGCTTCAAATTTGCTGTACTCAGCATTACCAGTACTTGGCGTTACCGTTACTAGGCGTTGCCGTTACTAGGGAGAGCGCGTCACTCTCAGAGCAACGCCAACGGGAAACGGGGCCTTATAACTCCGCCGTTTCTTAACCGAATCGCTTCAAATTTGCTGTACTCAGCGTTACCAGTACTTGACGTTACCGTTGCTAGGCGTTACCGTTACTAGGCGTTACCGGTACTCCAAAAAGGTTATTGGCTAAAAATGTTCCTAAAATACAGCTTTATGTATGGTAAGAAAGGCAAAAACGGAAAAATAAAATTAACCGAGAAATGCAGGGTGGGTGGCACATCTTGACCTTTACCGATGGTGGTTAGTCCATGGTTCATCCACACTCTCTCAGCTAAAGGGATTTCAGGACAGCTGGCGTTGGGGAAGGTCCCCAAAGGCCAACCCTCCCCTTTGGCTGCAGTACTAGAGCCAGTGCAAAGGCCCCATCGCTTGACAGTCAGTCTTCCACGAAAGACTAAACCGTACCATGATTTTCCACAAATGTAGAAAACCATCTATTGTACAGCTCACATGTTACTGTTGGCCCCTACTACAGGCTTATGTCAACCAATGATAAACAAACACACACACCATTTCAGCACAGACAGAAAGCCAAGGTAACACAAACAATTGAAAAACACAAGAAAAGAGAGCTGAGCCTCCATCGATTCTAAGTACCCGCCATCCTATGGGATTGCTTCCTTTGATGGCGGGCCTTTTCAGAGACAGACTCTCTGATGATTTGAGTAAGGCACGCGAAGGTCACAGTGTGACTTTCCCTGATCATGTTTAGAATAGAAGTAGACACAGGCTTGAGAAGGGTGAGGAGAAAAGGTCAGCCACAAGAGGAAAGATATGGGAAAGATGAAGAGAGTGTTTAAAGACCCACCACGTCACGTGTGAAAATCAGCGTTTTCGCGTGTTTTCCCTCTACTCACTTGTAAAAAGTCTTATTTTGTCCAGGTGTGACTCCCATACAAATTACCCCAACTTTGAAATGAGACATCACTTTGAAGAGCAGCCTCGTTTTGAATTTGGAGAAAGTTCCATGTGGGCCACACATGGCCAGAAAACATCAAGGGACTTAATTTTACTGGGGGCAGTGGGTCTTTAAAGGGAAAGAGTAAAGGGCCAGCTACACTACATACGATTCCGATCTGAATGCGATGCGATTGTGACGATGTGAGTCGTGATTCACGTGCAATTCATGTATTGGGTCTACTATAGCATAGTGAGCGAAAAATAGCAGAATTATTTTTTAACGGAAATAATTCACGTGAATCATGACTCACGCACGTGGCCCTGTCGGATCGCGTCCCCGAACGATTTTACGTGTGTGTGGCGCCGGCTTAAGTGACTTTGCTCTGAAACACAGCCAGTTTGGGACAATTTGCCATATGTGACCTAGCACCACGAAAGGGACATTAAGTGTCAAACTGAACATTCTGAGAAAATTATACATTGGAATGCTTCAGACAATTCTGTTTCTAATGATACAAGAACTATTCCTGTATCTTTTTTTTCCGTTCCGGAGTTATTGGCATTTAAAGTTAGTAGGGTGAGCGTCGGACATTTCAAGAAAACAGTCTAAAGTCTAGCCTAGGTGAAGAAACTGCATTGATCTTCTCATTTTAAAACACTTATAAGGCCATTTAGACACCATATTAAAGATTATCCTTTATATATGAAAGATATGTTAGAGAACACGAAAATACCCATAACTCAAAACTGACAAAAAGGTGCGATTTTTGACTTTCCAAGCCAGTTGTGAGAATCTAGCTCAGCGACTTAATGTCCCTTTCGTGGTGCTAGGTCACATATATAAGTGTCATTGTGAAAATTCGTGTCTTTTCGACAGTTCAGTCTACAACACCAATTTTAATCACGATCAGCAAGCAGAATTGCATTCATTATATTCATTGTGGCTCCTGTAGACCTAATTCGCACGTACTTTTAACCCATGTCATGTTGGTGCTTTTAATTGATAGCCCATTTGCGCATTTAAAATTGCAAATGATTAAAATCTGCGCTTTCTTAATGTTACAAAAGAGAATAAAGCAGAGAGTCAAGTCCGCAGCTTTTGGAATCACAACATTCGGAGTCTAACCTACACGGTGATTGTCTCCGGTAAACATTTCTAGCGAGTCCGCAGAAAATTGTCAATATGCCATAAGCTTTGATTTACGACATTTAAAAGACATTTTGTTGAGAACAAAAATAATATTTCGCATAGTACACGCGTACATATGCACAAAAGACAATAAGATGTTCGTCATATTTCCATTGCCTTTGTCATCTTTTTACCAAACAGCTCCCAAAATGTTGCTCTGTAACGAGAACCTATGACGAAGTACACAACAATATTGAAGGAAGCATTCACATAGGTGAACAGCTCGCCGATCCAGATTCCAGTCAGAAAGAAATTGTGCTTACGTCCACCCGAGCTCACCTGGGGCAGAAACAGCCAGCTGAGACGACTGAGTGCAATCGGGGAGATGCAGATGATGAATAGAATAGAACTGCCGACGAGCATCTTCGTCAGAGCGACTTCCTGGGCAGAAATGGTGGTCACCGAAGTCGTTTCCGTTCTCCATTGCGATACCTGACGAAGTTTCACGATCGTCAGTAAGGTGGCTAGGCTCACCACAATTGTTTCCACTCCAGGCAGACCCACGCCAAAGACGAAACTTTCTATAAGGTCAATCCATTTTTTATGAGTTCGGTAAAATTCCCCAGCAACCGCCGTGGTTACGACAATGCCTAGTTCTGGATCGTGAACACAGCCCACGCGGTATCGGTAAGCCACGACAAAAAAGATGCCAAAGATTAGGACATAGGCGACCAAAATAATGGCGGCCATGGTTTTTGTTCTGATCAGAGTGTGGTATTTGAGCGGGTTGAAGACACAGAGGCATCTTTCCACAGCGATGATGGCGGAGAGCACCGGGGAGAGGTAGCAGAAGGGGGCCTGCAAGACAAGCAGGTTGTTGTTGGTGATGGCGGTGGCTATGGGCCCGAACCTCTGTCTGCTGGTGAACTGAAGGTGCAGCTGCTCTCCGTGACACAGCATGGCTGAGACCAAGTACAGCTCGTCCGACAGGGACAGCGCAAACAGACACAGGTTGACCCGATCGGCCAGACCCTGTCGGTAAAACACCGCCATGTTGATGACGTTGGCTGGCCCGCCAATCAGAAACAGCGACACAAGCAGGTTGTTTTTGATTCGGCTCACAATGGCTTCCGCTTCGGCACTGACCAGATTGTGGGGGTTGTCCCACGGTAAAAATGCCATGTTGCTGAATACCATTTGGATGCAGTCTTCAACTGACGAGTTTGCTGCTGCAGCGTGTGTGTGATTGGTGATGCTTGGAAGGATGATACTGTTAGTAATTGTCTGGTTTGTGGCAGACGTCAGATTAACCACACGTGATGCCATACTGCGCCGTGTAGAAGATGATATCCTAATATTTGCAAAATCTAAAGATTTAGATCTAAATCAAAATCAAATCTAAAGGCTCAAGTGCTTGCTGGTTCGAATCCCGTCACCTTTGTAAGCTTACTTACATTACAACACATGCATACAATTTGCGTTGCATTACATTCCAAGCTTAATGATGATGACTGCTTGATAATGAGCCTACCGTCACATGATCTCACACACACAAAATCAGCTGAGTATCAGGATTAACAAAAATAACAGAAATAATTGTGTGTGTTTTGGTTTTTTAAACCGTTGTCTTAACCATTTAGAGTGGTAATGTGACTGACAGTGGAAATCCCGTTTCCTGTTTCCAATTATTTGATGTTTGGGAACAATTCCCCCCTGAATACATTCAGAGGCATCTTGTGGCGTGCAGGAAGAGCATATGATTCAGTACTAAATATTGAGAAATGGGTGATAATTTTCTTAAATGTATTATTAATTATTTTTTTGTCTGAATGGGCGTTTCTTGATATTATAAACAATGGCGGAAGCAAGTGCATGGGTCTGTACATCAAATTATCGGCAAAGATGTAGATTTACACCCTCCCGCACAATTTACGGGTTCTTTCCGTGTAGATTGACACTTCAATATCAATATTTTAAAACATAATTATCGTTATGGTTGTGGCGCGGCATGCATATTACGGTGAACCGGATATATTTCACAGGGAGGATTTATTTCTCACAACATTGCAACGATTCCTACAAACATAACATTTCTTACCTCTTATCACAGAGTTTCTTTCAAATGCAAAACAGCTTTGTATACGTGTTTGTATGTTTGCTTGCTTGTTTGTTTAAATTGATTTATTTGCTCATTTTCATCAACTGGCACGAAAACCAAACTAGCTTTCCTATAATCAATGGTCCGACGTACGGTGACGAATGCTTATTAGGAGGGAGGGGAACAATGTAATTATTGTTCGATTGTGCTGCAGAAATAGATTTCCTGTCTAGGTACATGTGTGCACGTGTATAATATATGTGTGTGTGTGTGTGTGTGTGTGTGTGTGTGTGCGTGTGCGTGTGCGTGTGCGTGTGCGAGCGTGTGCGTGCGTGTGTGCGCGCGCGTGTGTGTGTGTGTGCATGTGTGTGCGAATGAGAGAGAGAGAGAGACAGAGAGACAGAGACAGAGAGAGAGAGAGAGAGCAGTATATACTATACATCACTATACGTTTGGGGAAAACCCCACACACACACTAACATGTAAAGCGCGAGCGCTTGTCACACGCATTCACGCATAAACCAATGCATGTGTGCACACCGGCGATAAACAAGTGACATGCACATAGAAAGTAGTAGGCCTACATATTTGCAACACGGGCATAGACCTAAATCTTTGCATATAGGTGGGTAGGCTTGCATACGTACAATCAACAGACAAGTGTATACTTGTTCTACCTGCACACACTGTGGATAGGTGTGAAATATATCGATGTTTCACACACACACACACACACACACACACACACACACACACACACACACACACACACACACACACACACACACACACACACACACACACACACACGTACGCACGCACGCGCGCACACACATGCATTCTGCACGCACGCACGCACGCACACACATGCACGCACACACACACGCACGCACGCACACACACACAAACACACACATATACACGCGCGCACACACACACACACACACAGACACACACACCTTCTTGAAGTTCTGTGCTTGTATCTTATAATATTTATTTGACACTGCCTTTCCCCTTTGCTTGCGGTCATGTACTACGAGGGGCTCTCAATAAGTTTTTAGAATCGGAGATGCTGTTGACAATGCAACATTAAAAATAATGTCATGAGATAGAACATTATAATAGTTACGACGCATAATGTCATTATTAGTCATCGGACCAAAACCGTTGGGCAAAGCAAAATGTCCACCAAGGTGAACGTTGATCCCAAGCAGTGAAAATCTCTTTGACGCCATCATTTTTTACCGACAACATTTTACACTTACAGTACACCCCGCTCCAGGGGAGTAAGGATTTTCCTTTACTATAACAGGTTTTTCTTATAAACGATGTTCGGATATAGTAAAGTTTTGATGATGTTTTTTATCTTATCCGAGGACGTTTTTTAAAGTCAAAGCTAACGTAAAATAATGAATATAAACCCATCCCACCCCTTCCTCATATGGTTTGAGGTCCAAAAAGGTGATTGGGTTAATACATGGTATATTTCCCTGTGCACAAAACAAAGCTAGCTGCAAAAGCATATAGTGTACAACCTGTAACTTCCAGAATGGCCTCTGAATCTATTCATGCATGCACACGCACGTGCGTGCGCGCACCCCCCCCACACACACACACCGTGACCGGACAGTTTGCCTGTGGACATTTCGCCTACAGACACTTCGCCTACGGACATTATGCCTACTGGACATTATGCCTACTGGACATTATGCCTACTGGACATTATGCCTACAGACATTATGCCTAATAATAGATTATCATACCTGCAATATATTTTCGCATTTTCATGATGCTATATATAGTTTTTGTCCAATTCATTCTTTTAAAAGAAAGTCCATAGGCACATTACGAAACATTCAAGGTTGGCAATGGCATAAATTACGCATTCTTGCTAACAAGAATGAGGGGAAAGAAACATGTTTTTGAGTGCCTTTCACTTTCGTTGATGAAGGTGGGTAGAGGGAGTAGTGAGACTGTGACTTATACATTGATGACGTATTTACAAAGGTCAGGAAGAGGACACATTTTTTTATTGTAACCAAGGAGGAACCACAAATGACTTTACTATAGGAGTTGTTTTTTTTAAAATTATAACCCAGTTGCTACTATGGGTGGGTGTAGGGAGTGGTGAGACTGTGACGCATACATTGGTGACGTATTTACAAAGGTCACGAAGAGGACATGTTTTTTATATTGTAACCCAGGAGTCAGTCCTGTGGGGAACCAAAAGTGACTTTACTATAGCAGGCTTTTTATTATAACCGAGTTGCTACTATCCGAGGACTATTTAGTAATAAAACAGTAGACCTTTGGCAGGGAACCAGTGCTTTCCTTTACTGTAACCGAAATTGCTTATAATCGAGTTTACTATAAACGGGGAGTACTGTAGTAACAAGAAAAGACATTGAAGCAAAATTATCATACGTTGGTCAATAGTTTTTAAACCCTTGCCCTGCCACAAATAACTGCACTACAGTCCATAACTGGTTCAGGGAATTCCAATTTAGCAGATGGCCGTTAGAAGAGAGTGACCGTTATGGTCGTCAAGGGACCGTTGTCACTGTCAAAACCGTCCCCAGTAGTACGTCTCTTGTTGAAGATGATTTTGGGATTAGTGCTGATGAGATTACGAACATAATAGGCATTTCATCAGGAAGCGTTACTAAAATCTTACATGAAAACCAAGGTCTTTGGAAGCGACTATGACCGTTGGGTGCCCCATCAGCTTGCTGAACATCAGAGGAGGGGTAGGGTTGAATGATGCACCCAAATACTATAGCGAATTTGATGGGGGGACACCAGCCGGCGTCTGGACATCGCGACTTACATTAACATATTTGTATATGTGTTTGACACAGGAACCAAGCAGAAATCATCCATAAAGATGGCCAAAAATGAGAACATTTCAGTGAAAGATGGCTGCAAATGGATTACAAACATCCCCCTACCAAACAAAATCATACTCGCCGTGTTTTATTGGGGTTTTTTCTCAAAACTTCTTATAAGGCTTCAATTCCTCTTTTAGAGAAATGATCCACCACTGCAGTTTGCAACATGCTGTACATGCCCTGGTACCTAAGCAACCATACTGCTGCGGCTGTTTTGGACATCCTGCAAGAACCGATGGTTCAGTTGTTGACCCACCCATTTATTTCTGTGAATTAGCCCCTTGAAACTGTTTCATATGAATCGACAGTTAAAAGGGAAGCGATTTCAAAGGGTTAATAATGATCGAGGGTTCGCCGAGGGCTCTACTTTGGGCATGCCTCAGTCGGCCTGGTCTGGCGCCATAACCGTTAGCTTTGAAAGGATGATCAATTGTATGTGTGCCAAGGAAGAAAGCCTCGAAAAGGTGGATTATCCAGAAGGAGTCGGAGTGTACACACACCCAGTTTTCTAATTCTAAAAACGTATCGAGACCCCCTTGTATCTCTCTGCCTTACTGGTCCATTCTCCTATCTTTGTGCTGGAAATTCTTCAAAAAAAGATTTGTCCAGCCGAAGACGAGCATGCTGGGCATAACTCAAGTTTCTTAGTTAAGCTCATAGCGACAGCATGACGCATCTGTGCGCATACGCATCTGCGGCAGGAGACTGAGTGATCGACGACGACGACAACGAAGAAGAAGATAACCATCATTAACCACACTCTATGTGTGTCTCTCAATCAGAGTCTGATGGCTGGTCTGTTGTTGTTGTTTTTGTTTTGTTTTTGTTGTTGTTGTTGTTGTGATGGTTGGTCTGTTTGTCCATCTGTCTCTTATGCGGACAATACTAAGCCTACTGTGTCCTAAACGTTATGAGGTTAGAGCGTCCCTGAGGTGATCTTACTGATATAGAGGTAGGAATTCCCCTCCGTTGATCGTAATATAGTGATCATGGTGTGATGTTCTCTCTCAGGATCCATAGCAGACCCATGCGATATGCACGACATTCTATGAATCAATTTAAAGGCTAATAGTAGCACTTTGGCCCATGACCGGGAAATGGTAAAGGCGGGTTATTTTGCGTCGCATTACCACTCTAACGGTCACGGTAATGCTTACTACAATGCCAAAATCCTTGCATGTTCCACATCCAAACAGCTCTACAACATTACTAACACTCTTCTTGGTAAAGCTGACTCTTCTCCTCTTCCTTCTAACCTGCCACCTTCTGAACTCCCACAGGCTTTCTCTGACTTCTTTGTTAACACGATCACTAACCTGAGATTATCACTGGACTCCCTGACTAACAACCATGTATCCTATCCTGACCCCCCTTTCTCTGGAACTCCCTTTGCCTCTTTCCATTCTGTGTCTGAGGCGTTTGTTAAGAAGCTCATCATGAAATCTGGTGTTAAGACCTGTGAACTTGACCCACTACCAGCTTCTTTCCTCACCCATTGTCTTGACACTCTTCTCCCTCACATCACCACCATCATCAATCATTCGCTCTCTGCTGGTTCGTTTCCATCTTCTTTCAAATCTGCAGTTGTAAGACCTCTCTTGAACAAGCCCACACTTGATTCTGATAACTTGAAGAACTACAGGCCTGTATCAAACCTTCCCTTTCTTGCCAAAGTCCTAGAGATAGTTGTTCTTGATCAGCTGTTAGACCACCTACACTCCAACAACCTTGTCTATCCCCTTCAATCTGCTTACCGCTCTGGCCATAGTACTGAGACTGCTCTACTCAAAATCTGTAACGACATACTGACTGCTCTTGACTCTAACAATATCTCACTCCTGACCCTCTTAGACCTCTCTGCTGCTTTTGACACTATTGACCACTCTATCCTTCTTTCCCGTCTGCATCACTCGTTTGGGCTTTCTGACACTGTTCTCAGCTGTTTACATTCCTACATCACTGATCGTCAATAGGTTGTCTCTGTTAATGGTCTTTCTTCTAAACCTTATTCCTTGGTCTATGGGGTACCACAAGGTTCTGTCCTGGGCCCTCTACTTTTCATTCTCTACACCTATCCTCTCTCCTCTATTGTTCAACAATACCTGCTTCATCATCATTCTTTCTCTGACGATAATCAGCTGTACATCTCTGGACCACTCTCGAACCTTCCCACCATGATCCAAAGCACCCAATCCTGTGTAGCCAGCCTGAAGTACTGGATGACAGAAAACAAACTGAAACTTAATGAAGACAAATCTGAACTGATCTTGATCACCCCACCAAAACTTCAAAATCACCCCTCTCTTCCATCCTCCATCAAACTAATTGACTCGTCTATCACTCTCTCTCCTTCTGCCCGCAACCTTGATGTAACTCTTGATCAAAACCTCTCCTTTCAACAGCATGTCACCAATATCTGTCGTACTTGCTTTCTTGAACTCCGCCGAATTGCTTCTATCCGCCATCTCCTCTCAGAAGATACCACAAAAAACTCTTGTCTGCGCATTTGTACTATCCCGCCTTGATTATTGTAATACTCTCTTGTCTGGCTCCCCCTCTCATCTCATCAACAAACTTCAAAAAAAAATCAAAATCATGCTGCCCGTCTCATCTTCCGCTCTTCTAAATATGACCATATAACTCCATTGCTCTGTTATCTCCACTGGCTCCCTGCTCAGCAAAGAATATCCTACAAGATTGCCTCTCTCTGCTACAAATCTGTCGAGTCTTCCTGTCCTGAATACCTCACTGATCTGCTACATCTCTACACACCGTCTCGAGCTCTGCGTTCCTCATCTGACACCCGTCTCTATTGTATCCCCACTGTCCGCACTAAAACCTATGGTCAACGCTCTTTCTCCTAGCAAGCTCCTGTTACTTGGAATCAGTTGCCTCGCTCTCTCAGATACTCATCCTCTCTGCCCACATTCAAACGCCATCTCAAAACTCATCTGTTTCCTAAATAACTACTAATCCCTTCCTTCATGACTTGGTGTGTGAATGTCTGAGAGTGAACGTCTGTGCTTGGTGAGCGCATAAAATTATTTGTGTGTGTGGGTGTCCGCGTGTGTGGGTGTGTGGTGTGCGTGCACTTGCACGCACGCGTGTGTAATTCTATGTCTGTTTGTTTGTCTGACCGTCTTTGGGTGTTTGTGTAATTTTTATTTCCCATTTTTTATGCTATATGTTAAATATTATTATATGTGGTGCTATATGTGTATATTATATTTTTATATTGTAAACGCCTAGGGCATTAAATTGATTAGGCGTCCTAAATGTTCTAATAATCATAATAATAATAATAATGCTTCGGAATTTCATTTTCAGTCCAACATAAAGATAACGATACAAGTGATTTTCCTCAATTTGAAATGGTGATAAGCTCATCGTTTATGTAATACAATGGAAAAAGAGGATTACCGCACAAAGTACCTTTTTTTCCACATCGCCCCAAAAAGCTGTTCATTCAATGAAAATACCAAGAGTTATTGTTTCGAAATGAGCGCCACCCCCACCCACCCAAAACAAAAGTGCAGTCCTATTAAAACAAAGTGTATGGAAGAAATATACAAATTCCAAAGAGTCAAAACATTACTTTCACTCCAAATTGCGACTACAGTACCATGTCAATCAACTAATTCCCAGGTCAAAATGGAGCCAGCACTCCAACATCCATGGGGAAATACGAACATTCTTATAATGTAATCTAAGTTTTAATTTAACAAACATGTCCGACACTGACACAGCATGCAAGTCCCAGTGACAGAAGTTCAGCACCATTTCCACTTATGGCAAGACACATGACCCAACAAATCCGAAAGAACATCAAAACGAGACCCAAAAAACAACAACCAACAACAACAGACGTGAATGAGGTGAGAACGTCTCACTCGCTGCTCTGATTCTCCGGAGTTTTCGCCGATCTTCCGAAGCCGGATCAGCGACAAGAGGGTTGTAGATCCCCGAAAGGAAGGCCCCCTTTCCTGACTGTTGTTTTGAGACGGATGTGTATTGCCTCCTTCGTTTTTCGCATTTTTCAGTCTCCCTTTCTAGGTAAACTTGTGTGTTGTGAAAAAGAAAATATGTATATTAACTGTGCATACTATTATATGCCTAGGGTTTCATTCGGTATTTGGCATTATTCTACTCACAGAAACGAGTGATTTCCTCTCACCCTCGCCCCCCTCCGCCCACCCTTCCAAACCATTGGATGGTTTCCAGTCCCTAGCGTTCTAACCTTTGCTGTCAAGTTGACAAATTAACCAATCTGAAACAGTGCTCGACTCCCTCTGGAAAACGGCAACAGTCAAATGATGGAAAGTGACAGAAACAGAAAAAGGGGATCAACTCCTTATCTGTCTCTCTTTGTCTCTGCCTCTCGCTCTGTCGATCTCTTGTCTATGACTTTGTCTCTCTGTCTGCCTATATTAGTTTATGTCTTTATGTCGGTCTGCATCTCTGTCTCTGTCTGTCTCTTTTTCTACGTGTTTCTCCGTGGGAGAGAACACACACGTAGAGAGAGAGAGAGAGAGAGAGAGAGAGAGAGAGAGAGAGAGAGAGAGAGAGAGAGAGAGAGAGAGAGAGAGAGAGAGAGAGAGAGAGAGAGAGAGAGAGAGAGAGAGAGAGAGAGAGAGAGAGAGAGAGAGAGAGAGAGAGAGAGAGAGAGAGAGAGAGACAGACAGAGACAGGGACAGAGAGGTTGGGTAGGTAGGATAATAGCTTAGCTGGGTTATTTCGGAATCACGTATTTACGTGATCCAGTAATTGTACACCCAACTCTTTGATAAGTCTATTTCCCCTTGAGATCTCACTGGTTGACACTAATTTGAAAATAAGCCTACATCCAAAGTGCGCTAAGGTATCGGTACACGTTAACATTATTTACAAAACATCTCTTATTTCCCCATGGCAACACAGTGAGTTGTAAGTCATTATGAGTGGCTTAACAATATGTTACCATGGGGAAATAGAGATGTTTTGTAAATACTGTTAACGTGTGCACAGACATTAAGTCATATTATGAGTGGCCTAACACTGTGTTGTCACGGGATAATAGAGATATTTTGTGAATTATGTCAATGTGTATCGCGTAGATGTTTATATCCCTATCAACTGATTCGTATCATGCTAGAATGCATCTAGGTATGTATGGGTTTTTTATCCAATGAAGGGGTGTCTTAGATTTAGGAAATTGTCTGTTTTTTGTGTGATTGGCTTCAGACATGGGTGTGTAGTTTCTACACAAGATGTAGTCCCCTGCGTTGCAAAGAAGTGTTCATGTCAAGTAAAACTCACTTTCTGTGGAATTTCCGAAGAAGGCAGTTTGTTCCTAGCTGTAGCCAGATCGTGGTAGGGTAGGAGTGGGCTGTTTGTTAGTCCTGTCCTCTCGTTTTTGACCGGGTGGGTCAAGGTCAGCTGATGCATAGATAGTTAATTGACTTGGGCATCAAGCTTCGTTTCTACGTATCTGTATGTGGGCCTTCAGAATTGTGTTGGCAAGTGTGCCTACTTGTGTTGTGGTTGTTTCATTCTGGACCTAAGACACCCCTTTTGGACCCTGGGACTTTGAACGTCGAGGCAGGCCACCTATTCATCATGATGCTGCGGTGTTGAGGGGTCGTCTTCCCTGTATGAGGAGGTGATGGACCGTGGGTGTTTCTGCACGGTCTCGGGTTCACCGTTCCATCGCCCGCAGTACCGCGGGTTCGCTTCTTCAGCGCCGTCGCGGGATCGCGTTTCTTGTCGACGCAGCCTGTGTTGTCCTGCGAGCTGGGGGCTTAGCTTCTACAGGACCCGCCCAGCTTTAGCCCCTAGCTCTACATCGACAGCGCCAGCATCAACATAAGCGGAGATTCTTGACCGGCGAGGGAATTTCTCGGACGTCGACAGTGAATGTGTTTGTAGCTGTAGGGGAGAATCTACCTCGGCGTAGGTTAGGATATGCGATAGTCTCTATCGGCGAATCAACTCCAAACGCTGGTTATAGCCCTCGGTGTTGGTAGGGTGTTTGAAGGAAAGAAGCAGGGACAAGGGAGAAAATGATGTGTGACTGAGGGGGAACAGGGTGATGAAAGTGATTTGTGACTATTGGAGCATAGAGCTCCACATTTGGTGGAGGAGTGCGCTATATAAATGATTCACTATTATTATTATTATATTATTATTATTATTATTATTATTATTATATATTATTATATTATTATTATTATTATATTATTATTATTATTATTGTTGTTGTTATTGGGGAAGGGAAAAGGGAAGGACAGGGTAAAAACGAGACTGATTTATTGCAGGGGATGAATTGATTTGAATTGATATTTGATGCTATGTATGTTTGTCTGACGCCGATGTGTTATTGTGAATACAAATTATGTGTTTGTACGTACTTGTGTTTCGTGGATGAGTGAGAGCAGTCAGTAGTTTTCCTGGGTTTTGTCAAATATTGTTTTGGAAGCGTTTTGTTGTTGTCTACGTCCGACCTTAGCGTGTCGTGACATAGACTTTAGTTAAAGTCATAACTGCTTACAGACAAGCTAACACACGACTAGACACCTACACAAACAGCTAAGCGGGCAGATAAACGGATAGACAGATCGAGAGACACTCAAACGGACAGATAGCCTGACAGAGGTATAAACATACAAATCAACAAAAAGGCTAAAATATCACCTCACTGTATAGGAGGTTGTTAGCCGGTCAACGCCTTTCAGGGAATCGATGAAGGGGTATATGAGAGGCAGAGGAGTACAAAGGAGGATGAATTTACACGTCTGGGGCCAGATTTGTTCTGGTCACTGGTTACTAAACCAGCCATTCAGAAAAGTGAGCGAGTAAGCAAGAAGCACTCAGGTTTGCGGGATGGTTCTGTATTGCGATTAGTACATCGCATGATGACTCTGCTTTTATATGCTTTCGTTTGTATGGTATTGGTATTGGGTATTATTTTATTATTTTTAAATCTCAGAGACTCATCTGGATTCGGAATGAGGGGCGTGGGAGCAACGCCACTGTGCGGCCAAGAAGATTGGGACAGCAAAACCGCCGGTGCTGAACACCTATCAACCTGAACAGGGCCTGTATTCACGTTGAGATAGCATGAGACTTAGCATGATGCTAACTTAGAAGCTATTCCAATGTCCTATAAGATTTAATAGGACGTTAAATAACTAGGAGACACGCTTCTTTAGCAGGAGGACCAGAACCTAATCTGTTCCTTGAAGAAGTGCTTCAGGATGTCATTCAGATACCTGCGGACAACATACGCTATTAACACTCCTTTACGAGAATGTATGCATTCTTTGAAATAGAGTTGTTGTACTGTTTCCTATTAAATTATTTTTTGGCTTCATAATTATGATGATTATCCACACATTTAATAATAATAATAATAATAATAATTAATAATGCTTATATAGCGCATAATCTTGCAAAGCAACTCAATGCGCTTTTCACTCACCATTCGTACAAACATTACTAACAAACTGGCCCACGCATCCTCACCATACATCTCTATGAAAATGAATACATATTAGATAATGCATTGCATATAATCATAACACAACACACCAACACCCACCTCCCTTCAACACCACCACCCCAACCATCCCCCCCACCCCCACCCCACCCCACACCCATCCCCACCCCTGCCCCCCTACTCCCCACCCCCACCCCATACACACACACGCGCACGCGTTAACCTCATACTCAACGTCTTCAATGAGCTGGAAAACAAGAGTGGGGAAAGGATCGTAGACTTTGCAGAGAGAAAGCTTTCCTGAAGAAGTGGGTCTTTAGTTGGGACTTGAAGGAAGGAAGAGTGGACTGGTTACGGGTATGGTCAGGGAGAGAATTCCAAACGTTTGGTGCAACAAAACTAAACGCCCTCACCCGAAGATTTCAAGGACCGTTTAGGAACTTTAAGAAGTTTCTGGGAAGAAGAACGAAGAGTACGAGAGCTTTGGTAGGTGCAGAGAGAAGAAGAGAGGTACTGAGGAAGAGTTTTGTCAAAGTGACGAAAAGCGAGAGTAGCCATCTTGAACTGCCAACGGAATTTGACAGGAAGCCAGTGGAGCTCAGCCAAAAGAGGTGTGATGTGATCACGCTTCCTTTTGCCAAGCACAAGCCGAGCAGCATTGTTCTGCACTCTCTGTAAGCGCGAAATCTGTTGAGGGTAGGCTTTCTTCTGCGTCCTCCCAAAGTTTTGGGAGCAAAATATTTGCAGCTTACAAGTTTGTCGTGGTGTATGATACCTAACCAATAGTATTACCTAACATTTATATGACTAAAGACAATGTATATCAAAATACGGAGTATCTTTTAAGCGATATTTGGAGAGACGTCCAACTAGTTTAAAGATGTTGTACCTACTTCTGTGTGAGGGTTTGACATAAATGAAATCACAGCAGAAATTGAAAGCGTCGATTGCATCATGAAAAACAACAACAACAACAACACACACACACATACCATATTGTCAATGGGGCTACCAGTCACAACAAAATAATTATTATTTTAGACACAGTTATAACACAAAAGCAATAATACTAACAGTACTGTCTTTCTCACTCACTCTTTTTCAACGACACGACTGCACATTCCCTCAGTGAAAACTAAAAATAGCCCACCCATCCTCCGGAATCTCTCTTTGTCTCCAGCTGAACCCTAATCACAGGAGCTCTTGGCAACGTTGCATCTGCAGAGTGTTTCCAGAGAGACTCTATAGCACGCACAAAGCCACGAGGTGTCACCGATAGCTTCATTTGTCATCTTGACAACGAGGTTAAGACTCTGGGGTGTATGCGAGGATAAGTAGAAAAAAGAGGTAGAATAGTATTAGTATGTGTAGGGTTCAATGACCTCAAAATGCAGTATTACAGTGTATGACATCCACCTTCGTACACTGTGTGTATGTGTGTGTGTGTGTGTGTGTGTGTGTGTGTGTGTGTGTGTGACTGTGTGTGTGTGTGTGTGCGTGTGGGTGGGTGTGACCAGACTGTGTGTGTGTGTGTGTGTGTGTGTGTGTGTGTGTGTGTGTGCGTGTGCGTGTGCGTGCGCGTGTGCGTGTGCGTGCGTGCGTGTGCTTTTCTTGAGTATCTTGTTTTGTTTCGTGTTCTTGTTTGTGTCTCTGCGTTGTGTGTTCATGTTATGCATCAGCTGCGTTGTTTATTGTCAGTGTGTGTGCTTGTGAAGAATGAAAAATGGCGTTTTACGTCCTCTCGACCCGACAATGCACATACAAATATAAAAATAGTTTGTGTGCTTTTAGTTTGTATTTGAAGATTGACCTTGACCTTGACCTTTGAACTTTGACTCGTCTAATGTGAAAACCGGAGCAGAGCGGTGGTCGTATACTGCATATTGTTAACCGTACATTCCTAAAACCTACATTCTGTATGTCTTAAACACGTTTTTAATGACGAAATTCATGCGGTTACAAATTGTTATTAAGGTTGCATTGTTTCACCACAATTATGTGTGTTTAATTTTGTTGTTGTTGTAGACGATGAAGATGTTGCTGATGCTGGTGTGAAGATTATGATGATGATGCTGACACAGAAACATATAAAAAAAAGGCAGATAAAAACAAGTGAATAACAAAGTTGTACAGGATTGATTGATTGATCGATTGCTTGCTTGCTTGATTCTTCTTCTTCTTGTTCTTCTTCTACTACTACTTCTTCTTCTTCCTTTTGTATGTAATGTTGTTCTCGTGGTTGCACTTGATGATTTATGGAATGCCTTTCCTTTGTTTGTTGTTGTTGTTGTCGTCGTTGTTGTGTTTGTTTTGTTTTGACCTCCCCCCCACCACCCCTTTTTTCTGAGTGAGTGATATTTTGTGCATTCTCAATCTGTTCTTCTTTTTGATAGATTGTATAACAATTATACTGCGTTTGAAATATGTCATTTTGTTTGCTTTTTCTTATAACTCAAAGCTAAAAAAATAGTCATTCTCAATATAATTGACATTATGGGATATTTATCACTGTTTAAGCTGCTCTTTGTAAAGGGGCTTGCATTATTAATGATCGTATTTTTCATCTTGATTCTGTTCGACCTTTTTATCTGAGTGATTGATTTGAAAGCACAGAAAATTACATTGTGATTCGATTCACTAATATGATTATTGCATTGTCTGAATAAACCCCATAAGACATCCGATTTCCCCTCACAATTACAGGCATTTTCTGTGTGTGAACTTACATCGAAATAAAACCAAATATCTCGCATATGGGGTTTTTTTCCCACGCAGGTAATTGTTAATTAATCAAAGCTAAGTGTGTTTTCCTAATTCCCCTTTTATTCACTTGTCCAAAATGATTTGCAAAGACGACAACCGTGGCTGCCATGTTGCTTTTACCAGTCTGATGTAAACAATAAACCCTTTCTTAATGCAGCTGCCCAATTCGAAGCGGTCAAAGGATCATAATTATTATTTACGATTCGTACTCTTTTTGTTTTCCGATATCAAAATCCATTTTCGTTATGTTTTGCTTTTTTGTGTGCTAACTTTTATAGACCTCGGCAACATGCCAATCCAGATTGTATGCTTTGCCTTCCGGTGACATGATGTATCATAGTTATATAACAATAATATAATAATAATAATAATAATAATAATAATAATAATACTGAACCCCCCTGACCACGGCAACATGACAATCCAGATTGTATGCTTTGCCTTCTGGTGACATGATGTATCATAGTTATATAATAATAATAATAATTTAATAATAATAATAATAATGAACACCCCCCCCCCCCCCTGACCTCGGCAACATGACAATCCAGATTGTATGCTTTGCCTTCCGGTGACATGATGTATCATAGTTATATATAATAATATTAATCATAATAATAATACTGAACCCCCCTGACCTCGGCAACATGCCAGTCCAGATTGTATGCTTTGCCTTCCGGTGACATGATGTATCATAGTTATATATAATAATATTAATCATAATAATAATACTCAACCCCCCCCCCCCCCCCCCCCCCCCCTGTCCTCGGCAACATGACAATCCAGATTGTATGCTTTGCCTTCCGGTGACATGATGTATCATAGTTATATATAATGATGCTACTAATAATAATACTGAACATTTATATAGCGCTTTACTCCCTTTGCAGGGAGCTCAAAGCGCTTTACATAGACAATAAAACACAAATAAGTTAACATTATACACATAAGACATACATAAAATAACATTATTTAAACAAAGCCCTGTTCATAACCACAGCCCTTTGAAACAATATTACAATATTATAATAAAAGAAACAAAATTGCAAGGGGAATCAAAGTTCATGAGCTACGTTATTGCGCAAACACACACAGTAATAGAGAAGCACACAGTCACACACCACGCACAATATATATATCCCAATAATAAGCCAAACAACCCGAAACAGAAGCAAACAAACAACACTTACACACTACATGATTTACATACAACACGCAAGTAATGTAAGATCAGTTTACTAGTTTCAATGAAACTGTATCTGTGAAATATGCAAACGGGAAATAAACTGTATATGAATAATATTTTACGTAAACGATACAGAAAGACGTTAAAAAAATAAACGGCTCTGATATTTACAGAAAGTCAATGAGGAAGGGAGAGAGAGACAAAGAAAGAGAGAGAGAGAGAGAGAGAGAGAGAGAGAGAGAGAGAGAGAGAGAGAGAGAGAGAGAGAGAGAGAGAGAGAGAGAGAGAGAGAGAGAGAGAGAGAGAGAGAGAGAGAGATAACACAGAGAGAACACACAGACAAACGGAGAAAAAGTAAGCGAGAGAAGCATTATATGCGCATAATAATATCCCTTGAGGGCAAGCTGTGCGTGACTTCCTTTGGCCATTTCTTAGCCATCGTGACTGCGGACAAGAGAACCACCGAGTGGTCAAACAATCGCTCCATATAGTGGTCAGCGCGTGGTCCAGGGACGCGTGGTCAGCTCCGATCAGCGACGTTGTCCACTTTGATGAAAAGCAGATTACTAAGGGAGTCAAGGTGGCTGTCACTACCGAAAGGTCAAGCATTACCTTAGTGATCGTGCGTGCCGGTTATGTTTATGCATAGAATGGACCGAAAACTAGTGGGCACTGAGGAAAGGGTCTTCAAGACCGCAAACTTATTGATATATACTGTAACTACAAAATGCTACTCTATGTGTGACCCAGCACCACGAAAGGGACATTAACCCCTTGACTGCCACCAACGTATCACGTACTGACCTGATGATATCACTGATGCTGTCATCAGATGAAGAGGTATAACCCTGATATGCTGGCTTTTGCTCTAACAGTCAAGAGAGTAATATCCCCAGACCATTGTGTCAGATTGGCTCTATCAGTTGTCTTTTTCGTGTCATGATTTGCCCAAGGATTTTGTTTCTTTAATTTTCTCTGGCAGTCAAGGGGTTAAGCGTCACAGTGACTTTTCTTGAGAAAAGTATACATGTGCAACAACTTCAGACAATTTTCTTTCTAATGATACAAGAACCATTCTTATATCTTTTTCCGTTCTAGAGTTATGAGCATTTAAAGTTGGTAGGGTGAGTGTCGGTAATTTTGAGAACACACAGTCTAAAATCTAGCCTAGCTGAAGAAAACGCATTGACCTATTCGTTTAGAAGCACTTACAAAACCATTTAGAAACCATATTAAAGATTGTCCTTTATACATATGAAAGCTAAGGTGTTAGAGAACAAGAAACTACTCATAACTTAGAATTGACCCCAAAAAAAAGAGATTTTGGACTTTCCAGGCTTGTTATTAAAAACTAACCCAGCGACTTAATGTCCCTTTCGTGGTGCTGTGTCACATGTTTGTGTTCTGGGTATGTCACGTTCTTGGAACACAAACTGAGTTTCATTCAGGTCATTATTCTATGAATACATTTACGATTAACTAATGTTGGTGATTTTAGCATTGCGAAATCACACTGATGTCTTAGAAACAGCAAAATGCGGTGCGCATATTTTTACTTGAAAAAAATAAATACAAATCTGGTCAAGATTACCTATTGAAAATAAGCCCAATTCTTCCTCACGCGCACGCGCGCACGCACACACACATACACACACATACACACACACGCGCGCGCACGCACGCACACGCACACACACACACACACACACACACACACACACACACACACACACACACACACACACACACACACACACACACACACACACACACACACACACACACACAGCTGTCCACAACCTGAATCATTCGTTCTGTGTTCCCTTTTTTTTTTATATAAACGGATGAAATAAATGGGGTGGGGTTTTTTGCATCGTTAGTTTGTTCGCTTTTTTTTGTCCTACTCGATATTTGATTTCATTGTAAGCAAAACAAACATCAGTCTGAGTGAAAAGAATAATCGGAACAAGGACAGGAACTGGCGCCCGCTGGCTTTAACACTATAATGGAGGCATAAATCAACAAAAATGAACGGTTCTCACTTCCCCTGATCCTGCTTCGGCCCTTGCGATATAACAAAAGAAGAAGACACAAACGAAATAAACACCACAATCAAAACCAACACAATCAAAACAGTGTCAAGAAACAAAACAGATACCAAACAAAAATGCAGGCTGCAACCGAAATATATCAAAGATAATTACTCTGCTTGGTCAGCTGTTTTATTTCAACAAACAAGCGAAACAAATACATATACAAAAATAATGCCGTCTTTAACTGAAATATATCAAAGATAATTACTCTGCTTGGTCCGCTGTCTTATTTCATCAAACAAGCGAAACAAATACATTTAATAATGTCGTATATAACTGAACTATATCAAAGATAATTACTCTGCATGGTCAGCTGTCTTATTTGAACAAACGAACGAAACAAGTACATTTAATAATGTCGTATATAACTGAACTATATCAAAGATAATTACTCTGCTTGGTCCGCTGTCTTATTTCAACAAACGAGCGAAACAAGTACATTTAATAATGTCGTATATAACTGAAATATAACAAAGATAATTACTCTGCTTGGTCCGCTGTCTTATTTCAACAAACGAGCGAAACAAGTACATTTAATAATGTCGTATATAACTGAAATATAACAAAGATAATTACTCTGCTTGGTCCGCTGTCTTATTTCAACAAACGAGCGAAACAAGTACATTTAATAATGTCGTATATAACTGAAATATAACAAAGATAATTACTCTGCTTGGTCCGCTGTCTTATTTCAACAAACGAGCGAAACAAGTACATTTAATAATGTCGTATATAACTGAACTATATCAAAGATAATTACTCTGCTTGGTCCGCTGTCTTATTTCAACAAACAAGCGAAACAAATACATTTAATAATGTCGTATATAACTGAACTATATCAAAGATAATTACTCTGCATGGTCAGCTGTCTTATTTCATCAAACAAGCGAAACAAATACATTTAATAATGTCGTATATAACTGAACTATATCAAAGATAATTACTCTGCATGGTCAGCTGTCTTATTTCATCAAACAAGCGAAACAAATACATTTAATAATGTCGTATATAACTGAACTATATCAAAGATAATTACTCTGCATGGTCAGCTGTCTTATTTCAACAAACAAGCGAAACAAATACATTTAATAATGTCGTATATAACTGAACTATATCAAAGATAATTACTCTGCATGGTCAGCTGTCTTATTTCATCAAACAAGCGAAACAAATACATTTAATAATGTCGTATATAACTGAACTATATCAAAGATAATTACTCTGCATGGTCAGCTGTCTTATTTCAACAAACGAGCGAAACAAATACATTTAATAATGTCGTATATAACTGAACTATATCAAAGATAATTACTCTGCATGGTCAGCTGTCTTATTTCAACAAACAAGCGAAACAAATACATTTAATAATGTCGTATATAACTGAACTATATCAAAGATAATTACTCTGTTTGGTCAGCTGTCTTATTTCAACAAACAAGCGAAACAAATACATTTAATAATGTCGTATATAACTGAACTATATCAAAGATAATTACTCTGTTTGGTCAGCTATCTTATTTCAACAAACAAGCGAAACAAATACATTTAATAATGCCGTATATAACTGAACTATATCAAAGATAATTACACTGCTTGGTCAGCTATCTTATTTCATCAAACAAGCGAAACAAATACGGGGGTGAAAATAGGGTTTTACGCCCTCTTCGGCCTTTCGGCCATGTGGGGCATTTGTAAATATAAAGATGGTGGGAACAATACTGGGGGCAATACCCGGAGGCAGTGTTTAACCAGTAAAGTCCCGATCTTTTTTTTAATACAGATATCTGTAGC
>CM065690.1:25203383-25210883 GCA_017654935.2 Phymorhynchus buccinoides | reverse complement strand
ATAAGCGCCCATGATAAGTGTGTTTGTTTGACTAAAAAACTTTGTTTTTCGTGTTCAGTTGTCGTTCCAACACACTTATCATGGGCGCTTTTAGGACACTGACATGCGTCCTAAGCTTATCGTATGCATACGTTTATCACGTGCATCTGTCATTCTGATCAATCGAGGGTTTTTTTCGCTGTCTAAAAATATATGGTCTTATATGCGCTTATGGGATACGATAACGCGCGCATATGGGACGGCGCATATGGATTGTGCGCACTTGTCGACTGCGCCGGTGCAATGTTGTGTTATTTATCTGTATGACTATGCTATTCGCCAACACTGTCCTCTGAATTATTTTCTTTTTTTAGCACACCGTAAGTTCTGTTGTTGCTGCTTTAGTTGTCAACTGTTGTATTTTTATATATATATTAGGATTCCCCCGAAAGGATAAAGGAGAGTACTATTGCATTCGTACAACAAAAAAAATTTCTCTATCTTTTTTCTTGGCGAAATATGGCCGAAAAACAGTGACATCGGCTAAATTTCAATCTTGAATAACTTTAACCCTTTCACCGCCAAAGTCGCATATTAGCACCACAGTGATTTAACACCTATGTCTCTAAAAAGCATCAAATTGGGGTCTATTATCCAAAGACCCTATTGTCTTAGTTTTGGGAAGTAAGGATAGACCTTATTTTATATATGTCACAGAAGAATCCCCAATACTGCAGATAGATTTTGTTCTCTACCCAGGTAAATGTAATGGAAAATGTTGGCTGAAATATGGCTGGCGGTGAAAGGGTTAAAATGTCTGAAAGAAATTCGTTCAAATCTTCACTATTAGCTACGAATTAGATTTGCAAAACTTCCTGTATGAAACCGAAACGGAAGTACCAACCGGAAGTGCACTGGCTAGGGTCAGGCGGCTTTCATTTGTTTCACGGAATAGGCAAGACCGGAAGTGACGTCACACGTTTTGGATATTGTAGCCCTTACTCTGGTCCAGGTCTGAAAGACGTTTGGTGATGATAATACGTTAAATAGTTTGGAAGTTATTCACGGCAAATGTATGTAAATTGTGTTGCGTCACATTTACTGATTTCTCTTTTTGGAATTTCTCAATTTTTACCCGATTTTGCTGCAATTTGCAGGATAACATCCTAATATCAGATGTTCAATATTAGACCGATAGGCCGAAATGTGGCCAAAAATGTCCATATTAATTTGGCCAAATTTCAATCTTGAATAACTCGAAAACGGCTGCACAGAATGCCCTCACATTTTCAGTGTTTATTATTCACAGGACGTTGCAGAATAACATACTAATGTCAAATTTGCAATATTAGACCGATTGGCCAAATTTAAGCCGACATATGCCGAACATTGCCAACTTGGAATATTGAATAACTCGATAACGGCTGCACGGAATACATTCATATTTTCAGTGTTTATTATTTGCATGAAAGTTGAAGGATCACACCCCAAAGTCAAATTTGCAATATTAGACTGATTGGCCAAACTTAGGCCGAAATATGGCCGAAAGCGGCCAAATTTCAATCTCGAATAACCCCAAAATGGCTTCACGGAATACATTCATATTTTCAGTGTTTATTCAAGAGTAACATTACAACACTTCCGGTTTAACTCTTTCACCGCCAGCCATCTTTGAGCCAAAAATGTCCATTTAACTTACTTGGCTACAGAAAATATTTTGTCTGCAATACTGTGGGATTTCTCTGTGACACATTTAGAATGGGGTCACACCTCACTGCCCAAATTTAGGAACACAATATCATTGAATAACAGACCCTGATTTCAAGGGTTTGAATGACATGGTTGTTGAATAATTGTGGTGCAAAAATGCGACATTGGCGGTGAAAGGGTTAAACCAACCAGAAGTGGAGACGAAAATGGCCACATTTTAATATTAGCTAAAAAAAAAAAAAGGGAAAGCTGCACGAACTTCATTCTTATTTTCAGTATTTGTAAAGAGTAATTTTGCAGCGCTTCCATTATCAATCTCCGAAATTGGGGAGAGAAAGCTTGGTGGAGGGGAGAATCCTGTCCTGTTTGCTCTGAAAGGTTGCTCTAGGTTTTTTTTTTTTTTTTTTTTTTTTTTTTTTTTGGGGGGGGGATAATATATTTAAAACCGGACAGACAGATAGACGAGAAAGGCGGTTAAAGATACACAGACGCGCCACGATTAAGTCCCGTGGGTGTTTTTTTCCTGGGTAGCTGTGACCCATAATAGTAATGCCCCCATGTTCAAATTGAGGCTGTTCTTTAAAATGATTTATTGCTTCGAATTTGGGGGCATTGGTGAGACCTGGTCAAAACAAGATTTCTTTCCAGCTATAAGATGGAAAACCCGTGAAACCTGTGATTTTGACACGCGATCGGATGGGTCTTTAAAGTAAAAATAATACAAAAATAAAGACAAAACATGTCAATCCCACAAATGACGTACACAAACAGAACCATTGTCAAAGAAAGACTGCAGTACGACACGGGACCCATTTTCTGAAACATGGTCACCAATAACATAGAGTCGGAGTAATCTAGAAAAGGTCACACACAGTCACTTCCCCCTTGCTCACTTACCGAACCCCAAGGAGAGCATGAAGCTGAACGAAGGGCGATGGCCTCACATTATTTACCTCCCCTGAATATACTCTCTGAGACAGGAGGGCTGTGCGTGTGTTAGACCAGGAGCTCTTTTTTTCTGGAATTAGTTTCCTTTTCAAGGCATGGAGATTGGAGAGGCCAGTATTTTGGAAGAGCGAGATGTGTGTGTGTGTGTGTGTGTGTGTGTGTGTGTGTGTGTGTGTGTGTGTGTGTGTGCGTGCCGTCGTGCGCGTGTGTGTGTGTGTTTGTGTATGTCAAAGTCAAAGTCAAAGTCAAAAATACTTTATTATCACGTTAGGTGAAATTACAGTGTGGTCTCGTACAAGCACAATACAATCAAAGAAACACATTTGCATGCATGAAAAATGGAAACAAAACTAAGGAAAAATGAATGACAAATCATGCTTCGCAAAAACATTGAACATAAGTAGGGTCGATACAAGCGACTATCAAAACATTAAGAACTGCCCTCTTCTGTGTGTGTGTGTGTGTGTGTGTGTGTGTGTGTGTGTGTGTGTGTGTGTGTGTGTGTGTGTGTGTGTGTGTGTGTGTGTGTGTGTTGTGTGCGTGTGTGCGTGCGTGCGTGCGTGCGCGCGTGCGTGCGTGCGTGTATGTGTGTGTGTGGGTGTGTGCGTGTGTGTGCGTGACAGTGTGCGTTTGTGTGTGTGAACGTACGTCCGCGAGACTGCATCTGTGTCCATCCGCTTGCTTGTGTGTCGGTTTGTGTTTATGACATGTCGACTCGATACATTTATTATAAAACGAGAAAAACCTCTCAAAACAAACCTAACACTGTTAAGAAGACTGTGCACATTGACTATTTTATGTTTATGAGTATTGAATATGCATAGCTATGAAGATATTGTTGCCTACAAAATAGGCATGGGTTATATTTTGTTTTTGGAAGATTTCCTGGTGTTGCCATAATAATTATGCAGTGCAGAGAGTGAATTGTTTTGTTTTGTTTTCATATATTACTAGCGCAACGCCCCGTACCGGTAACGCCTAGTACCGGTAGTGCCTTGTACAGGTAACGCCAAGTACCGGTACCGCTGAGTACCGGTCCAGGTCCGCAAAATATTATATTTTTACTTTTGTGGCTGAAAATACAATTTTTTGACCCCTACCACTTTCAAGGCCTACCGATCTCCATGACCTTGACCTTGACCTTGATCGGTATACAATCATCAGAATAACCATCAGCCAAAGTACCTACATGCCAAGTTTGAAGTCCCTAAGACCAACGGTGTGGACGTTATAGCCCCTGAAAGATTTTCGGTTTTCAAGGTCATACGCCAAGGTGAAGGTCATGACGGCGATAATTTATGCGCGGATGCCTTCTCTCATGGTGACACGCCACCACACAAAACTGGAAACGATTTGGTAAAGCAGTTCGGGAGATATGCGTGGGACAGTAAAATCCAATGATTAGACCCCTACCACTTTCAAGGCATACCGATCTCCCTGACCTTGACCTTGACCTTCAGAACGGCCATAAGCGAAAGTACATCCATGCTAAGTTTCAAGACTCTAGGACCTGCGGTGTGGAAGTTATGGCCCCTTAACGATTTTCGGTTTTGAAGGTCATACACCAACATCAAGGTCAGGATGGCAAAACGTTTTGCACAGATGCCTTTCTCTCATGGGGACACACCACCACACAAAATTTGAAGCAATTCGGTCAAGCGGTTCGGGAGATCCTTGGGACAGACAGAAAAGAACAAACAAACAAACCAAAAAAGGAAACAAACCTGAACAGCTCGGATTTACTAACTGTAAGTGCGTGTGGAGCTGCGTGTGGTCCCCCCCTCCCCACGACCCCTTGGCGGAGGTTTCCAAAACGTAAGGGTGGCATGACCTTCCGAGGGTGCCAAGGATGCTTGATGCCAAATTTGGTGTTGATCGGTTGAGAACTGTGGCCCTCTCCAGCCCACCCCCCTGAACACCCCCCCCCCCCCCCCCACACACACCCGACCATCCCACCCCTCCCCCCTCCAGCCCCCCTCCCCCCCCAGCCCCCCTCCCCCCAGCCCCCTCATCCCCCCCTCTCCCCCCCCCCTCCCCCCCCCCCTCCCATCCCCCCCCCCCCCCCTCCCATCCCCCATCCCCCCCTCCCATCCCCCCCCCCCCCCCCCCCCCGCTCACAGCTGACACGCACTTGCCGTTAGTAAATCCGAGCTGCGTGTGGTCCCCCCCCCCCTCCCCACGACCCCTTGGCGGAGGTTTCCGAAACGTAAGGACGGCATGACCTTCGGAGGGTGCCAAGGATGCTTGATACCAAATTTGGTGTCGATCGGTTGAGAACTGTGGCCGTAATCCGAGCTGCGTGTGGTCCCCCCCCCCCCCCCCCCTCCCCACGACCCCTTGGCGGAGGTTTCCGAAAAGTAAGGACGGCATGACCTTCGGAGGGTGCCAAGGATGCTTGATACCAAATTTGGTGTCGATCGGTTGAGAACTGGGGCCGTGCATAAGGGACACACACACAGACAGACAGACAGACACACAGACACACACACAGACAGATTTCGAAAATATATATCAGATAAGAGATAATTGGCATTTTGTCAAAGTTGCGGGATGGTCGATGGAAAAAAAAGGTCAGAGAGAAAAATAAACTGAAGAGAAACTCGCGCTTCCCATTTCATTTTGCTTCCCTGGTATGAGATTACTTGATCGCACGGTCACTCGTGTCCACCATAAAGGCCTTCCACCCCACTCGCCCATAGCCCGAACAGACAGACAGATAGATATACAGACAGACAGACAGACAGACAGACACCACACACCCACCCACCCACCCACCCACCCACCCACCCACCCACACACACACACACACACACACACACACACACACACACACACACACACACACAGAGTGAGGGAGAGAGAGAGAGAGAGAGAGAGAGAGAGAGAGAGAGAGAGAGAGAGAGAGAGAGAGAGAGAGAGAGAGAGAGAGAGAGAGAGAGAGAGAGAGAGAGAGAGAGACAGAGAGAGAGAGAGAGAGAGAGAGAGAACTTGAAAACTTTAACTTTATTTTTCAAGGATAAAGATTTTAGGCAACGCCTAGTCTTGCAATCTGTCCTTAGAATACAAACATGGCAAGGCATAATATTACACATACAAATTTGAACATAAAGGTAGCACCTTGGTACATATACGAACATATAATACAAACATGGCAAGGCATAATATTACACATACAGATTTGAGCATAAAGGTAGCAAAGCAGGTGATATTATGATAAAGATAGGTTGAAATATGGATTTATAAAATTACATACGCACATGTATAATTGTTAATACTCGTGCGGGCATACATAACCATACACGCACACACCTGCACGTGCGCGCACACGCAAGCATACATGCACATACGCACAGAGATATGTTCAAGAACGTATAAAAGAACTATACATTATAGAACAGGGCAAGCAAATGCAGCCTATGGTATGAAACCGGTAACAATTAGCAATAAAATGCGAAAAAAAACCCATTGATTTTAGCATAATTATATGAGGCACATTGTTGGAGAACAGTAAACAAATAAGATTATGTGAATACATGACATCATAGTTAGCAATATAGCGTGTCGGGATATATGAAGAAGAAGAAATCAGAGAGAGAGAGAGAGAGAGAGAGAGAGAGAGAGAGAGAGAGAGAGAGAGAGCGAGAGCGAGAGCGAGAGAGAGAGAGAGAGAGAGAGAGAGAGAGAGAGAGAGAGAGAGAGAGAGAGAGAGAGCGAGAGAGAGAGAGAGAATGATCTATCTCAATTGTATATTATTATGTCCGCCAACTTTGTCCTCTGTAGTATTTCTTCGAACTGCGCACACCATAAGCTCTGCTTGTTTCTGCTTTAGTTATTTTGTATCGTGTGATCTTTTGTTTTTGGACAATACAAATGTTTAAACCAGATCATAATAATTATGAACCTTTATTTTACAACGGCAAAAATGAAAACAAAAAGTAGAGAGAGAGAGAGACGGGGAGAGAGAGAGAGAGAGAGAGAGAGAGAGAGAGAGAGAGAGAGAGAGAGAGAGAGAGAGAGAGAGAGAGAGAGAGAGAGAGAGAGAGAGAGAGAATTGAGAGAGAGAGAGAGAGAGAGAGAGAGAGAGAGAGAGAAGGGAGAGAGAGAGAGAGAGGGAGAGAGAGAGAGAGAGAGAGAGAGAGAGAGGAGAGAGAGAGAGAGGAGAGAGAGAGAGAGAGAGAGAGAGAGAGAGAGAGAGAGAGAGAGAGAGAGAGAGAGAGAGAGAGAGAGGGGGGGAGAGACTGAAGACTGGAAACAAAAAATTATTACACAAGGATTAAGATTATAGGCCAATAGAGAGGTGGAGAGAGAGAGAGAGAGAGAGAGAGAGAGAGAGAGAGAGAGAGAGAGAGAGAGAGAGAGAGAGAGAGAGAGAGAGAGAGGTAGACAACACAGGTAGACATACAAGAGAGAGAGACTGGGTGGGAGGGGGGAGGGGGTGTTGACAGGGACAGAAAAACCACAGCGACAAAGACATCTTCTTCTCCTCCTTGCGGGCCTTATGAAAGACCTACAGAGAGACAGAACTACATACGCAGCAGGTTAGTTCTTCAATTACTTGTAGCGGTGCCATAGCCGATGAGGTTTACCCGAGGCGTGGTTACCGCTACACCTATCTGTGTTAACCCTTTCACCGCCAAAGTCGCATTTTAGCACCACAGTCATCTAACACCTATGTCACTAAAAGGCATCAAATTGGGGTCTATTATCCAAAGACTCTATTGTCTTAGTTTTGGGAAGCAAGAATAGACCTTATTTTATGTATGTCACAGAAGAATCCCCAATACTGCAGATGGATTTTATTCTCTACCCAGGTAAATTTAATGGAAGATTTTGGCTGAAATATGGCTGGCGGTGAAAGGGTTA
>CM065690.1:25185883-25193383 GCA_017654935.2 Phymorhynchus buccinoides | reverse complement strand
CAACCATGTTGTTCAGTTTTTGACCGAGTTATTCAACGAGGTGTTTGATAAGGGTTTATACCCAGAGATGTGGTCAAATGCTGTCATAGTTCCTATTTTTAAGAAAGGTAACCGAAATATCACTGACAATTATAGAGGAATATCCATTCTCAGCTTACTTGGGAAATGTTATACCTCCATTTTGAACAAACGGTTGTACAACTGGCTTGAAACAAATAGTAAGATTGGAGAAATGCAGGCTGGTTTCAGACGTGGATATTCAACGTCTGATCACGTTTTCACTTTGTATGCCTTAACACAAAAGTATATGTCTAAACAGGGTGGTAAGCTCTATGTTGCTTTTATTGATTTAAGAAAAGCGTTTGATACTATTAAACGTGATATACTGCTACAGTCCTTGCACAAAGTAGGTGTTTCTTTCAAATTCTTTAAAGCAATCAAGGCAATCTACCACAAAGTTATTGCACGTGTTAGAGTTAAAAGTGAACTCACTGATGCTTTTGATTGTTCACAAGGCTTACGCCAGGGTTGTGTTCTAAGCCCTACCCTTTTTGCTATTATCATAAATGAGCTTGCAGAACATATCTCAGAGTTTGGTAAGCACGGTGTCCAGCTTTTACCAGATCTTGTTGAACTTTTTGTTCTGCTTTTTGCGGACGACTTGGCACTGTTGGCGTGCTCTCCAAGTGGTCTGCAGCGTCAGCTGAACTGTTTATGTGAAATGTGTAACCAACTTGGGTTAACTATAAATATTGATAAAAGCAAAATCATGGTTTTCAGGAAAGGGGGTTTCCTAAGTAGGCATGAGCATTGGTCAATAAATGATGAAAAGATTGATGTTGTAAATAGCTATGTTTATTTAGGTTTTACTTTCACTACATCCATGAATATTTCTTACAGTGTAAAACAATTTGCAATGAAAGGCAAAAGGTCTCTTTTTGAAGTTATAAAAACCCATTATGCTCTTAACCAAATGACAAGGAAAACTTTCTTCAAAATTTTCGATACAATGATCCAACCCATTTTGTCATACACTGCTGAGATATGGAGTCTGTTGGTAAAAGAAGACCCAACAGAAAAAATCCATTTGTTTGCGTGCAAAAAGTTTCTAAATGTAGCCCTTAGAACGCCTAATCAAATGATATATGGTGAACTTGGCAGACATCCACTTATTATAAATGGTTTTGTAAAAACTATAAAATTTTGGTTCAGGATATTAGGCATGGACGAGAAACGGCTACCTAAACAGGCGTATAAAATGTTATTAAATTTAGATGCAGTTGGTAAAACTAATTGGGTGAGTGAACTTAGATTTCTTTTGAACAGGACTGGTTTTGGTTTTGTGTGGCTCACTCAGGGAGTGGGTAATGTGAACGAGTTTTGTAAAGTGTTCAAACAGAGACTAATTGACATGAACATGCAAGACTGGGAGTCAAAGATAAACTCCAGTGAACGTTATTCACTGTACAGAGACTTTAAATCCGAGTTAAGTCCAGAAATGTATCTTGATTGTTTTAAGCAGAAATGTTTTAGAGATGCACTAATCAGATTTCGCATGGGTATAAGCAACCTGAAAATCCATAAAAATAGATATGTAAGATTTGATGTGCATGTTAATAATTACTGCCCCTTTTGTCCTGGTGACTTTGAAACGGAACTACACTTTTTGTTTCGTTGTAAACAGTATGATCATATAAGGCACGAGCATCTAAAGAACATAGAGCATTTTAATGAACAGAGGGAGTTTTGCCGTTTGATGGCAACTGAAATGAAAATGTGATTCGGCAGTTGGGTTGGTTTATCTTTAAAGCCCTTCAGATTAGAGACAAATTAAAAAGAGAAAAACTATAAGATTGTGTAACTGATGATATTTGTTCCTCTGTTCCTTGTATGATTAATTTGTATGTTTGATCTGTTTTCTTGTCGTTCTATATTGTGCCACCCCCCACCCCCCCCTCCCCCCTTATCCGATTATTGAAATGTATCTTGATGTAAAATGTCAACTCATGATATGGGCCAAGGCCTGACTCATTAAACCATTCGCATCGCATTCGCATTCGCATTCTCTCTCTCTCTCTCTCTCTCTCTCTCTCTCTCTCTCTCTCTCTCTCTCTCTCTCTCTCTCTCTCTCTCTCTGCAATTTCCTATATGTAAACCACTAGTTTGCTTAAGAAGGATAACATTCCTCGTGTTACATGCACCTGAGAGTGTTATTATGATTGTTTCACTGCTTCAATCTTTGTTATCTTCGAATTTTGTGGCTTTACACAAGCCATTCTTCCATGTTTAGGCTTTGGGGTTATGCAAGTACCACTTGATGTCATCTATTGCTTAACTTTGGAAATGACGATAAGGTAAAATGGTAAGTTTATGGTATGTCTTCCAGTATTATTTTGCTTGATGCTAAGGTTGTCCGCGGATTATTCATATACTGAAGTTACTAACGTCAGGTTGACTGTGTTCTCGTTCTCTCTGTTTGAACAAGCTTAGTCTTAACATTTATTGTCGCAAACTTGTATCAAATATTCTAATGTAAATGTATTATGATGGGTGGGTTTATTTTGTTCTTTGTTTTTTTCCTTTGCCTTTTCCATTCATCTCCCATGTCTGCCCCCACCCCACCCTCTTTCCCACCCTTCCCCATGTTCCACTTCATTTTCGTGTTTGTATAATGGCCTATGGCTGATGTACATTAAACACTCAGACTCAGACTCAGACTCTCTCTCTCTCTCTCTCTCTCTCTCTCTCTCTCTCTCTCTCTCTCTCTCTCTCTCTCTCTCTCTCTCTCTCTCTCTCTCTCTCTCTCTCTCTCTCTCTCTCTCTCCGCATCAAACTGGTATAGTCCCACAATTGTGATTTTGTGACTGAAGATTTGTTGGCCATTTGGGTGCAATTGGAACGTCCCCGGCTGGGAACTAAAACCAGCATTCGGGGTCAATTTCAACACAGAATGACACTTATTAATAGTGACAGACACACGAATCGAGCAACAGTAACACGCAACTGTAGTTAGCAACTGCACACGTATGTATGCTGACAGGCAGAAGTTCTGCACACAATATTTTTTTTTTTTTTTTTTTTTTCTGCACACACGCATTGCAAAAATCATCAAAAATGTAAATCAGATTCAAAATTAATTTTACTTTGGGTAATCCTAAATCATGCTATGCACGCACGCACACGCACGCGCGCGCGCGCACACACACACACACACACACACACACACACACACACACACACACACACACACACACACACACACACACACACACGTGCACAAACACTCATACCGGCTTATTCATAATATGTGACCCAGCACCACGAAAGGGGCATTAAGTCGCTGGGCTAGTTTCTAACGACAAGCTTGTATAATAGAAAAACAATCATATTTGTTATCAACTTTGAGTTAAGGGTATTCTCGAGCTCTCTAACGTCTTATCTTTCACATACATAAAGGATAATCTTTTAATGTGGTATCTAAATATTATACAAAGTCCTTTAACCCTTTCACCGCCAGCCATATTTCAGCCCAAAATGTCCATTACATTTACCTGGGTAGAGAACAAAATCCATCTGCAGTATTGGGGATTCTTCTGTGACGTATATAAAATAAGGTCTATCCTTACTTCCCAAAACTAAGACAATAGGGTCTTTGGATACTAGACCCCAATTTGATGCCTTTTAGTGACATAGGTGTTAAATCACTGTGGTGCTAAAATGCGACTTTGGCGGTGAAAGGGTTAAAAATAGAACATTGATCATGATGCATTTTCTTAGGATAGGGTAGACTTTGGGACTGTGATTTCTCAAAAAGGCCGATAGTCACCTTACCAACTATAAATGCTCATAACTCTGCAATAAAAAAGGATACACAAATTGTTTTGTATATCACTAGTTAGAGGATTGCCTGACATTTCCAAGTGTGCCCTTTTCTCAGAATGGTCATTTCGACAATTAATGTCATTTTTGTGGTGCTGGGTCACATATTCGAAATATTTCAATTTATTTAAAACCTGAATTTTACAGTCGATAATATTGCTTAAAAAAAAATGCTCGAACAAAATCAACACACAGTGATATAAAACTTGCTAATCTCTATAATTCAAGTCCCCAATAAACCTTACTTTTATGAGTTATAATAACGGAAAAATAGAATTAACCGAGATAGGTAGGGGGGAGTGGCACATCTTGACCTTTACCCACGAATCAAATAAATATGACCGATACAAAAACACATATATTTCATCAGATTCGTGCACTAACGGAGGACTACAATTGTTTTTATTTTTTACTGATTTTTAAAAAAATCGGTTTTTACCAAATTTACAAGACACAATCATGCACATTCACACGGGGGACTACAAAATTAGTAAACAAAAACTAGCAGCACTTCATCAGATTCTTTCAGAAAGTAGAATTTCACGAGAATCATGCCTCACAAATGTCACAATCGGATCGCGTTGGGATCGAATCGTATGCAGTCTGGCAGCCCCTTAACTCACGCAGGCCTAAGTCACGCGCTAATAAGGAGTTTCACCAATGAGTGTCTAGTTGGAAGCGCACGTGATCAGATACTGCGGAGAGTTCATTCCCTTTTGGATCTTCATACCTCTCTCTCTCTCTCTCTCTCTCTGTGGGGGTCTTTCGTGGGCTTGGATTCTCATTGTAGTGTGTGTTCCCCCCGTTGGGTGCTGTGACTTCTCGATACGTTGAACACCAGAGAGACAACGAAAATAGTTATAGACCGACACACGTACCCAGACTCGAAAACGCATTATTATATAATTATATATGTCTGTCTGTTTCTGTATATCCACTTCAGTCCCCCCCCCTCTCTCTCTCTCTCTCTCTCTCTCTCTCTCTCTCTCTCTCTCTCTCTCTCTCTCTCTCTCTCTCTCTCTCTCTCTCTCTCTCTCTCTCTCTAAAAACCCATATCCAGCAATGTTATGACATAGACATATTGGTAATACTGCCCAACTGGCAGTTCAAAGGACATCACTTTATTTTTTGTAATACTCTTCACTTTGGATCTCTTCTGCACGTCCTTCAGTATTGTCAGAACAGACATGATAGACATAACTCTGAAAATGAAAGAAACACACACATGCGCACACAAACACACACACACACACACACACACACACACACACACACACACACACACACACACACACACACACACACACACACACACACACACACACACACACACACACACACACACACAAACACACACACACACACACACGCACGCACGCACGCACGCACGCACGCACGCACGCACGCACGCACGCGCACGCACACACACGCACGCACACACACACACACACACACACACACACACACACACACACACACACACACACATAAGTAATAGACAGAAAGATGGATCTTCAAAGGCAAAAATGATCAATGTATAGAAAGTATTGCATTTTGTTCTTGCTTAAAAGTGAGCACGAACTAAGTTCTGAAAAATAAGAAAAGAAAAGAAATATCACACACACACACACACGCACACGCACACGCACACGCACTCGCACACACACACACACACACACACACACACACACACACACACACACACACACACACACACACACACACACACACACACACACACACACACACACACACACACACGCACACACGCGTTAGTTAGTTAGTCTATTATATAGTCCCGTCAACACCTATGGTCGTCTCAGAACTGTCACCACGTAAAAGTTCGACCACGCATAACAAAACACACATCAGTGAATCTTAAAGGGCGCAACCTGACGGGTGTGTTTTTGCAAGAAACACGTCGAGATCCCCAGGCAAACACCCTTTACAGAGATCGCAACAATCTCCGGCATCTCCGCCAAGGAGGAATGACCGTTTTTGACGGTTTAATTTCTAGGAAAACAGAGCAAAGTGAGCGTTCCGAGCCTTCAAAAGGCTGTCTTTTTTGGTGATCTCGACGTGTTTCTGACAAAACCTCACCCGTCAAGTCCACCTTTAACAACGTTCAACAACCTGAAAACATTAATTTTTAAAAATGAGTACAATTCATAACCTGACACCTCCATCATTGTACCCTGTAGCTGGTAAATATAGACAGTGCTAATGAGTACAATTCATAACCTGACACCTCCATCATTGTGCCCTGTAGCTGGTAAATATAGACAGCTGCAATTCAAACCTGACACCTCCATCATTGTAGCAAATTCATAACAATTCTGACACCTCCATCATTGTGCCCTGTAGCTGGTAAATATAGACAGTGCTAATGAGTACAATTCATAACCTGACACCTCCATCATTGTGCCCTGTAGCTGGTAAATATAGACAGTGCTAATGAGTACAATTCATAACCTGACACCTCCATCATTGTGCCCTGTAGCTGGTAAATATAGACAAAGCTAATGAGTACAATTCATAACATGACACCTCCATCATTGTGCCCTGCAGGTAGGGAGACAGAACGAAACAGACAATAGAGTATGAGAGAGAAAGAGGAAGGGTACAAAGATTTAAAAAAAAAAAAAAAAAAAAAAAAAAAAAATATATATATATATACTCAATTAAATAGTAAATATAGACAAAGCTAATGAGTACAATTCATAACCTGACACCTCCATCATTGTGCCCTGTAGCTGGTAAATATAGACAAAGCTAATGAGTACAATTCATAACATGACACCTCCATCATTGTGCCCTGTAGCTGGTAAATATAGACAAAGCTAATGAGTACAATTCTTAACATGACACCTCCATCATTGTGCCCTATAGCTGGCAAATATAGACAGTGCTGGATGCAAGTACCCTTATTTGCTGTCGCTTCGTTTGTTTTCGTCCGTTTACGGTTTTGTTTTTTCTCCAGTAAACCAGCTTTTAGAGTTGTGGAGTTAAGCTATGTTCGTCGACATTAAAATTACGAATGGCGAATAAAAACAACAAGTGTCGGGGGGGGGGGGGGGGGTTTTGCTTCAGCCTCGTGTTGATAATAATAACACAATAATGAGGCGAGAGAGAGAGAGAGAGAGAGAGAGGAGATGAGAGAGAGAGAGAGAGAGAGAGAGAAGAGAGAGAGAGCCAAAGAGAGAGAGAAAGAGAGAGAGAGAGAGAAGAGAGAAAGAGAGAGAGAGAGAGAGAGAGAGAGAGAGAGAGAGAGAGAGAGAGATAGATTAGAGAGGAGTCCTAGAGAGAAAAGAGAAACAAATGAACCCTTTCAGAGAGATCAGAGAGAGAGAGCAGAGGGCTGTAGGCAGTCAAATAGAGATTGATCGCCAAAGAGAGAACGAGAAGTGCATGCGAGGAAAGAGAGAAAATTACACCAGGTAGAGAGAGAGCATAGCCATTTCTCTTTAGAGAAATATAGCCACCATTTCTAAATATAGAGAAAGTTGACAAAAAGACTTAGAGAGAGAATGTTTAGTTGTCGGAAGACCAGAGAGACAGTAGACATCGAGCAGTATCAAAAGTTCTAGAGAGAGAGGTTTGAATATCGAGATCAAGAAAGAA
>CM065690.1:25173383-25180883 GCA_017654935.2 Phymorhynchus buccinoides | reverse complement strand
CTGAAAACAATACCCGTCTCGCTTCGCGACTGGTAAAAATAAAATACGAGAGAGGGGCAGAGAAAACACTCCAAAACATAAGAAATTTAATTTCGTCTGAGAAACGAGCAGAAAGGAGGAACAAACAACAACAGCAGCAGAGAAATAAGGCCAATTCCTTTCATTGAAGGCGGGCGAGTAGGAACCACATTCTGTGCTGAAACGACTCATTAGGCCTTTATTTCATGTTTATTTATATAGTTATTTCTTTTCTTTATTTTATAGATCTATATGCTATTCAAATAAAGTTAAGAACCACTTGCTTGGACAATTTCAGACACCGATTTCAGGAAGTGTAATTATATGTTATGTCAGCTAAAGCAGTAAAGATGGCGTCTGAAATGTTCTAAGCAAGTGGTCCTTAACTTTTATTTGAATAGTATATGTTTCTTGCCGAGCCCGGTTTGGTATTGGTATTGACATACTGGTATATATGCTAGTCACAGAGACTTATCTCTATAAAATTCGGGCTGCTATCCCCCGGAGACCGCGTCGCCGCAAGTGCAGAGCCTACCCTTTTTTTTCTTTTTTTTTGGGGGGGGGGGGGAGGGTGAGGAGGGGGGGGGCACACTTGGAAAACCTAGGTATCAATTTGGCCATACCAGGCAGCGGGATGTCTCCCTGCTCTTACCGACTTTTAACTGCCGAGGGAATTTTACGTGCGTAAAGCGCAACGGGCCAGACTAGCTTTAAGTCCCCGTCCGAAAGACTCGACGTTCAGTTCGATTTTCCTGTCGAACTAGAAAGAAAGGGCGAGGCCGGGATTCGAACCCGTGTTACTCACGCTGCAGTCACGCATTACATTTGGCAGGCGAACGTCTTAACCACTCTGCCACCTTTCTCTGGGACGCTTAATCAAGGGGCTGACCCATAATATGTCCAAATCCGTCCAACTTCAGTCCTACGACTACACAGCTGTGGCATTTCGTGGAGCATGATTCTCGTGACATTCTACTGCGTAAAATATAAATCTGATGAAATCCTGCTAGTTTCTTTCACTGTATATTTTGTAGTTCCCCGTACAAGAATCTGATAAAATATGTGACCCAGCACCACGAAAGGGGACATTAAGTCGCTGGGTTAGTTTCTCACAACAGGCTTGGAAAGTCAAAAATCTCATTTTGGGGGGTCAATTTTGAGTGATGGGTAATGTTGTGTTTTCCAACATCGTATCCTTCACATGGATAAAGGACAATGTTTAGAAATGGTCTCTAAATGGTCTTATAAGTGTTTTAAACCGAGTAGGTCAATGCATTTTCTTCAGCTAGGCTAGACTTTAGACTGTATTTTCTCAAAATGGCCGACACGCATCCTACTAACTTTAAACGCTCATAACTCCAGAACGGATAAAGATACAAGAATGGTTCTTGTATCATTAGAAAGAGCATTGCCTGAACTTTTCAAATGTATTATTTTCTTAGAATGGTCAGTTTGATACTCAATGTCCCTTTCGTGGTGCTGGGTCACATAATACGCTAGCGACCAAAAGTGAAAGCCCAGAAAGACAATCATCTCCGAAAACTCGCGAACTCAATAAAAACGCACCCAGCTCATAACAAAACTGAATTTTTTTTTTTAACAGTTCATTCAAAAAAATCATTAATCAGAACGAGTTCAGTCAACAAAATGCCCCTTTCAACAACTCCCCCCTCCTCTTGAAAAGTCACACTCAGAATCAATTCCCTTTGGAACAGTCAGTACACATTACTGAATTTTGGATGCCTTCCTCTCATAGTGACACATCACCACACACAATTTGAAGCGATTCGGTTAAGTGGTTCGGGAGATATCCTTGGGACAGACAGAAAACACACACAAAAAAACCCACATTACTGACTGTTCCAAAGTGCATTGATTCTGAATGTGTGACTTTTCAAGAGGAGGGGGAAGTTGTATCAGGTAATTTATGCGATTCGTGTATGAACTACATGAACTAACCATGGTGAACGAAAACAGTAGGATTTCAACGGATGAGTTGAGACATTGGTATGTCACGAGAATCATGTCTCACAGCAGTCGTACGATTAAATTGTTCGTGTGAGTCGGCCCCTGTAGGGTTCATGTTTTGTTGCTGTTGTTGTGTGTGTTTAACCCTTTCACCGCCAATGTCGCATTTTTGCACCACAAAGATATAACACCCATTTCACTAAAACTCGTGAAATCAGGGTCTGTTATTCAATGATATTGTGTTCCTAAATTTGGGCAGTAAGGATTGACCCCATTCTAAATGTGTCACAGAGAATTCCCACAATATTGCAGACAAAATCTTTTCTGTAGCCAAGTAAGTTTAATGGAAATGCTTGGCTCAAAGATGGCTGGCGGTGAAAGGGTTAAGGGCTTTCGGTTGATAACGAAATTGAACAAAGGGGGAAACTCTCTTTCTAGTTAAAACCCTTTCATCGCCATTGTCGCCTCTTGGCACCCCAATGATTTAACAACACCCATGTCGCTGAAAGGCATCAAATGACCAAGTGAAACCTTATGTTCTTCATTTGGGGAGGCAAGGACACGCCCTATTTTATGCACGTCACAGAGGAATCCCCAATATTGCAGACCAAATCTTGTTTCTCTTGTGAATTACCCGGGTAAGTTTAATTGTAAATTTTGGCTGAGGAATGGCTAGCGTTAAAAGGGTTTTAACTCCTCTCCACCAAAGTTGATTACGATACCAATCATCTAGCAATGCGTGGATCAGAGCCAAAATGAGACAAACAAAGCATCATTCTCAAGAAAAGAATGTGCCAAGTTCGCCTTTATGACCACTTTTAACCAAACAACGGTACAAATTCAAAACAAATGGATGGAGACGCGACGACATGACAATACCCAATTCAACATATATCCATAGCCACATATAAACAAACACGCACACACACACACAGTCAACCGACACACACACACACACAAACATTTAATTAGAAAAAAGAGCCTGTAATTCCCCTTTGTTCAATTTCGTCTATATTATCAAGAGATGAAATATTGAGGCCAAGAATGGAGATTATGCGAGGTTGGCTGGCAAGCTGTTTGTAAAAACATGCTATGAAAATCAACACTGAAGCAGTTCTGTCTCCTTTTATTGGCCAACTAGACAGGAAAGCCCTCGCCAGCTTTTGCCGAGGAGTCACAAATGCCCATTGACCCATCAACCCCGTTATTTGTTTATCTTTTGTTTTGTTTTGTGATGCTTGTGTTTATTTCTATTGCACTTAATATTAGACGAAACCGATTTATATGCTTTCCATTTCCATTTTGTTTACTCGTTGTTTCTGTTTACTTATGTTATGGTGGGTTGTGGGGGTTTCTCCCTGAGAAATCTCTCTCTCTCCGAGTTTTTGTGGGTGTAATGCTGGCTGTTGCTCCTCTAACTGCTGTCTGTCGGTCTGTCCTCTAATGTCCTTTAATGTGTGTCTGTCTCTGTCTCTGTCTGTCTGCTCCTCTTTGTCTCTGTCTGTCTCTGTGTCTCTATGTCTCTCTCTCTATCTGTCTGTCTCTATCTGTCTCCTCTCTCCCATCTGTGTCTCTGTCTCGGTCTCTCTGTCTCCTCTCTCTCTTATCTCTCTCTCATCTCTCTCTCTCTTCTCTCTCTCTCTGACTGTCTGCTCTCTGTCTTTGTCTCTCTGTCTTTGTGTGTGTGTCCTCTGTCTCTGTCTCTCTCTCTCTCTCTCTCTCTCTCCTCTCTCTCTCTGTCTCCCTCTCTTCTCATGTCTCTCCTCTCTCTCTCTCTCTGTGTCTCTGTCTCTGTCCTCTGTCTCTCTCTCTCGTCTCTCCCGTCTTCCTCGTCATCTCTCTCTCTCTCTCTCTCTCCCTCTCGGCAATCTCGCTCCCTGCGCTCATCGCTCTCCAGCTCTTCGCTTCATCATCGCTCTTCTCGGCTCTCTCGTCTTCTCTCTGTCTCTCCCCTCTTCTACTGATAATTGTTTTTCCCTTGCCTGTTTTCCGACTACCTGTCCTTTCTACCTGCTTGTCTGTCTGTCCATTTTCCTCCATCCACCCCCGCCTTTTCCATCGCTCACTGCATCGCACTACACACACGCACACACACACACACACACACACATACACACATACACTACACACACACAAAAACACACACAAACACACACGCACGTACGCACACACACGGCACACACACACACACACACTACACACACACCCACACACACACACACATCATACGCACAATATATACACACACAAATACACACACTCACACACATGTATGCACGCACACACACACACAACACATACATGCACCAACATACACACACATACACACACATAATTATTCACACATACACACACACACACACACACACCCACACACACACAAGCAACAACAACAACACACACAAACACACAAAAAAAAACACCACACACACACCACACACACACCACACACACACACGCACACACAGCCATTGATGTCCCCCTTTTTTCAAACTTTGTTGAGTTGTGTTTTCTCTTTACCACTCATGAACAGCGCTCACCCCCCACCCCCTTCCTTTATCTCGCCATTGGCTCAGAAGAAGTGTATAGGACTCTTTCACCTCTTCGTCTTCGTCCGTGTCTGACGGATAGAGACATAGAGAGGAGAGAGAGGAGAGAGAGAGAGAGAGAGAGAGCGAGAGAGAGAGAGAGAGAGGAGAGTGAGAGAGAAAGGACGAGAGAGAGAGAGAGAGATAGAGCGAGAGAGAGAGAGATTTAATACAAAAGGACGCAGACCCCATCAATATGGGCGGTTAAAATGAACATATACATACAATAAGAAAGGGAGAGGAGAGAGGGACGAGGAGAGACCGAGAAGACAGAGAGAGAGACGCGAGAGAGAGAGAGAGAGGAGAGAGAGGAGTGAAGTAGAGAGAGAGAGATTTTTTTAATCATAAGGGCAAGGCCCCATATTTAATGATAGGGTTTCAATGAAACATACGTAAGAGCAGGTGACACTATATGTTTAATCAAAGGCCAAGGCCCGCTATATGAATGGTTGCAATGAACGATACATGACCAGATGGCTGCGAGAGAGTGAGGGAGGGGGAGAGAGAGTATAGAGAGAGAGATCAGAGAGAGAGAGAGAGAGAGAGAGAGAGAGAGAGAGAGAGAGAGAGAGAGAGAGATATTTGTATCAAAAGGCCAAGCTCCTGTCGATAATGATGGTGTTACAATGAACATTTAAAACATATATATAAGAGTGGGAGAGAGATTTAATCAAAAAGGCCAAGGCCCCATAATTACGAATGGGGTTTACAATGAACATATCTATCATAAGAGAGAGATATTATGTTTAATCAAAGGCCAAGGCCCCATATAAGGGTTACAATGAACAGATACATGACAGAGGGAGAGAGAGAGAGAGAGAGGGAGGAGAGAGAGAGAGAGAGAAAGGGAGAGAGGAGAGCGGAGAGAGAGAAAGAGAGAGAAGAGAGAGAGATGAGAGAGAGAGAGAGAGAGAGAGAGAGAGAGAGCAGAGAGAGGTATGACGTCTGAGTCTCAAATATTTATTCACAAATTTTACCTTGTTGTCCCTTTTTTTCTTTCCCCACAAAACAGCAAACATGTATCTGGTGCATAAGCTGTCATACAACCTCATATAAGCTTACATCATCATGTTGGTGCATTGGTGCTGCGGTGTGACATCAGCGAAACAGCAACACTACGTAAATCAGCATACATGACATCGCTTACATCTACAACCTCCTGTTTCCCATTGGTAGCCACAAACAGCATCATAAATATATGTGTAGTGCAATTTCATATTCCGTGCATTCATCACAATAGATGTGGCCCCATGGGTAACCTTTTGCACCAGACTCATACATACAAGAAAACCAATATCCCAGAGATTATACTTGCATGGCATCCACCGTCCCAAAACTCATGAGCGGAACATTTAATTCTAGATAAGTGTAGTACTCTTCAATTTTGGTATATGTGTTCAAAACTTCACAAACCCTGCAGGACAGGGTATCTCGTGTCAATTTACAATGATATACGTATTCTTTTAGCTAGTAGGCAAAATAATACAAAAGTTATGGATGGAAGTTCAGTTACGTCGCGTATCGGCTTTGCCGATGTACGACGGGCTGAACAAACCAACCAGGTATAAACACAAAAAATATGTTCCTGACGCACTGTCCTTGCCAAAAGGTCCAGAAGCGATCAGAATCTTACAAAAGGTAACATCTTTATAATAATTTAATATATATACCAATACAGCAGACTGTCAGTAAGGTTCATGTCACAAGCATTTGTACTCTTCTATTAATAAGTGAAGTAAAATTATGTTCCAAACCTGTTGAACATATTTCACATGCCAAAACATATGATTATACTGTCCTTGCATCATTAAGAACTACATTTTCACTTTCAATTACATCATTTTTTTTACAAAATGTATAGTCCAAGCATCTGTGAATAACTTTCATTTGAAACAGTCTGAATATTTTAATTGGTGGAAAGGCCCACCGACCCACACCAATACACAAAAAATAAAATAGGGACAAAACTAAAGAAAATAATCAATAAAATGCTTAATACATTTGCTAAGTAATGCAATATACACCCATGGCACTCACACGCGCACGCTGCGCACGCACAGCACACATACATACACACACATACAGCATACAAACATGCATACATACAGTAAATACATACCATATACATGCATACACATACATGCATACACACATACATGCGACATACACGCATACATAGTGAGAGAGAGAGAGAGAGAGAGAGAAGAGAGAGAGCGAGAGAGATAGAGAGAGATGAGAGAGAGAGATAGAGAGAGAGAGAGAGATAGAAGAGGGGAGGGGGGAAGAGATAGAGAGAGAGGAGAGAGAGAGAGAGAGAGAGATAGAGAGAGCGAGAGAGAACAAAAACAAACAGACAACGTTTTAATGAACCTGGCCATCTGCCATGTCAGAGGGAACAGTGGGAAGGAACATTGTTAAATCAAACCCAAGAAGAAGGGAACATCCATAATACAAAATATTAAGCAAGATATATTCATACATAATTACACCAAACCTCGCTTTCTGCGCCGATCATAAAGCGTGGTGTGTGAGTGAGAGGAGAGAGAGAGCGAGAGAGAGAGAGAGAAGAGAGAGAGAAGAGAGAGAGAGAGAGAGAGAGAGGGAGAGGAGAGAGAGAGAGAGAGCTAGAGAGAGAGAGGAGAGATGACAAGAAGCCTTACACCTACCATATGGTTACATAGAAATCAATGTGTGAAGAAAATAAATGGCACAATTAAAACAATGTCACAATTGTTTTTTTGTTTGTTGTTGTTTTTCTATCCCACAAAAATGCAAAACCTACATCAAACGTGGGTACATAGCACACCCACACACAGACACACCCCACACACACACACCACACACACACACACACACACACACACACACAGACACACACAACACACACAACACACACACCAACACACACACACAGGGCACACCACCC
>CM065690.1:25169738-25172883 GCA_017654935.2 Phymorhynchus buccinoides | reverse complement strand
GTGCATAGCCTACCCCTTTCTTTCTTCTTTTTTTTTTTGGGGGGGGGGGGGCAGGGTTAGGAAGGGGGCACACTTGAAACCTAGGTACAATTTGGTTGGACCATACCAGGCAGAGCGGGATGTATCCCTGCTCTTACCGACTTTCGACTGCCGTGGGATTTTTTTTACGTGCGTAAAGCGCAACGGGCCAGACTAGCTTTAAGTCCCCGTCCGAAGGACTCGATGTTCAGTTTGATTTTCCCACCGAACTATATTAAAGGGTGAGGCCGGGATTTGAACCCGTGTCACTCACCACGCTGCAGTCACGCGTTACATTTGGCAGGAGAACGTCTTAACCACTCTGCCACCTTTTCTCTGGTGTCGTTGTAATCAAGGGTCTGACTCCATAATATGTCCAAATCCTCCAACTTTCAGTCCTAGGACTACACAGCTGTGGCTTTCGTGGAGCATGAATTCTCGTACTTCACTGCTAAAATATAAATCGGATTGAAATCCTGCTTAGTTTCTTTCCCACTGTATATTTTGTTAGTTCCCCCGATACATAGACATCTGATATAAATATCGGATACCCAGCAGCACTCACGATAAGGGGACATTAAGTCGCTGCCTATGGGGTTACTGTTTTCTACCACACACAGGCTTGGAAAAGTCAAACAATCTCATTTTGGGGGGTCCCATATCTACGACTCATTTTTGTACATGGTAGCTATGGGTTTTTGTAAGTTGGCGTTTTCCACCAGTTCGCTTATCCCTTTCACATTAGGGTAATAAAGGCACAATGTCTTAGAATTGGTCTCTAAAATGGTCTTATAAGTGTGGTTTAAACCGAGTAGGTCAATGCAACATTTTCTTCACGCTAGGCGTATAGACTTTCGACTGTTATTTTCTCAAAATGGCCGACACTCATCCTACTTAACTTTAAACGCTCATAACTCCCGAACAGAAACCGTGATTAAAGATACAAGGAACATGTTCTTGTGATCCCTTGTAGAAGAAGCATTGCCTGAACTTTTTCACAATGTATTATTTCTGTTAGACATATGGTTTCAGTTGATACTGTTTCAAACATGGTCTCTTTCGTGGTGCTGGGTCACATAATACGCTAGCGACCAAAAGTGAAAGCCCAGAAAGACAATCATCTCCGAAAACTGTGAAAATGACGAACTCAATAAAAACGCACCCAGCTCATAACAAAACTGAATTTTTTTTTTTAACAGTTCATTCAAAAAAATCATTAATCAGAACGAGTTCAGTCAACAAAATGCCCCTTTCAACAACTCCCCCCTCCTCTTGAAAAGTCACACTCAGAATCAATGCACTTTGGAACAGTCAGTACACATTACTGAATTTTGCGTGGATGCCTTCCTTCTCATTGGTGACACATCACCACACAAAATTTGAAGCGATTCTGTTAAGTGGTTCGGGAGATATCCTTGGGACAGACAGAAAACACACACAAAAAAACCCACATTACTGACTGTTCCAAAGTGCATTGATTCTGAATGTGTGACTTTTCAAGAGGAGGGGGAAGTTGTATCAGGTAATTTATGCGATTCGTGTATGAACTACATGAACTAACCATGGTGAACGAAAACAGTAGGATTTCAACGGATGAGTTGAGACATTGGTATGTCACGAGAATCATGTCTCACAGCAGTCGTACGATTAAATTGTTCGTGTGAGTCGGCCCCTGTAGGGTTCATGTTTTGTTGCTGTTGTTGTGTGTGTTTAACCCTTTCACCGCCAAATGATGTCGCATTTTTGCACCACAAAGATATAACACCCATTTCACTAAAACTCGTGAAATCAGGGTCTGTTATTCAATGATATTGTGTTCCTAAATTAGGGCAGTAAGGAGTTACCCATTTCCAAATGCGCCACAGAGAATTCCCACAATATTGCAGACAAAAATCTTTCTGTAGCCAAGTACGTTTAATGGAATTTTTTTGGCTCAAAGATGGCTGGCGGTGAAAAGGTTTTAAGGCTTTCGGTTGATAACGAAATTGAACAAAGGGGAAACTCTCTTTCTAGTTAAAACCCTTTCATCGCCATTGTCGCCTCTTGGCACCACAATGATTTAACAACACCCATGTCGCTGAAAGGCATCAAATGACCAAGTGACCTTATGTTCTTCATTTGGGGAGGCAAGGACACGCCCTATTTTATGCACGTCACAGAGGAATCCCCAATATTGCAGACCAAATCTTGTTTCTACCCGGGTAAGTTTAATTGTAAATTTTGGCTGAGGAATGGCTAGCGTTAAAAGGGTTTTAACTCCTCCTCCACCAAAGTTGATTACGATACCAATCATCTAGCAATGCGTGGATCAGAGCCAAAATGAGACAAACAAAGCATCATTCTCAAGAAAAGAATATGCCAAGTTCGCCTTTATGACCCTTCACCCACACACGGTACACATCAACAATGGTGGAGAGGACGACATACAGACAATTCAACATATATCCAAAAATTAAACACACACACACACACACACACACACACCACACAACAACCATTTTTAATTAGAAAAAAAGAGAGTAATTACCCTTTGTTCAATTTCGTCATAATTATATCCAAGAGTGGCATAGCCTTCTAGCCTTGAAAATGCTACGCATAAACAACACACGACACAGAACAAACTGGTAAGCAGCCTCGAAAGGAATTTTGGTTTATCAAAGAATGAAATAGTGAGGCCAAGAGAGGAGATTGCGGTTGGCTGGCAAGCTGTTTGTAAAACATGAGAAAATAAACGAAGCAGTCTGTCTCCTTTTATTGGCCAACTAGAGGAAAAGCCCTCGCCAATTTTGCCGAGCAAAATGCCCATTGACCATCAACCGTTTTGTTTATCTTTGTTTTGTTTTGTTTGCTTGTGTTATTCTATTGCACTTAATTAGACGAACCGATTATTGCTTTCCATTTCTATTTGTTTACGTTGTTTCTGTTAACTTTGTTTGTGGTGGGTTTTTTCTCCTGAGAAACTCTCTCTCAGAGTTTGTGGGGTTAATGCTGCTGTTGCTCTCTAAGTCTGTCTGTCTGTCTGTCTCTATGTCTGTATGTGTGTCTGTCTGTGACTCTGTCTTGTCTCTCCTGTCTGTCTCTCTGTCTCTCCTGTCTGTCTCTGTCTATCTGTCTGTCTCTCTCTCTC
>CM065690.1:25159738-25162238 GCA_017654935.2 Phymorhynchus buccinoides | reverse complement strand
GGGGGGGGGGGGGGGGGGGCAGGAAGGATATCTGACAATGAGGACAGGAGATAGAGTTGGGGAAAGTCAGGAAGGATATCTGACAGTGAGGACAGGAGATAGAGTTGGGGAAAGTCAGGAAGGATATCTGACAGTGAGGACAGGAGAAAGAGTTGGGGTGAGCCAGGAAGGATATCTGACAATGAGGACAGGAGAAAGAGTTGGGGGGAGACAGGAAGGATGTCTGACAGTGAGGACAGGAGAAAGAGATGGGGGGAGGGGCAGGAAGGATCTCTGACAGTGAGGACAGGAGAAAGCGTTGGGGGGGGGGGGGGGGAGCCAGGAAGGATATCTGACAGTGAGGACTGGAGATAGAGTTGGGGGAGCCAGGAAGGATGTCTGACAGTGAGGACAGGAGATAGAGTTGGGGGGAGCCAGGAAGGATGTCTGACAGTGAGGACAGGAGAAAGTGTTGGGGGAGCCAGGAAGGATGTCTGACAGTAAGGACAGGAGAAAGAGTTGGGGGAGCCAGGAAGGATGTCTGACAGTGAGGACAGGAGGAAGAGTTGGGGGGAGACAGGACGGATGTCTGACAGTGAGGACAGGAGAAAGAGTTGGGGGAGACAGGAAGGATGTCTGACAGTGAGGACAGGAGATAGAGTTGGGGGGAGTCAGGAAGGATGTCTGACAGTGAGGACAGGAGAAAGAGTTGGGGGGAGTCAGGAAGGATATCTGACAGTGAGGACAGGAGAAAGAGTTGGGGGGAGTCAGGAAGGATCTCTGACAGTGAGGACATGAGAAAGAGTTGGGGGAGACAGGAAGGATGTCTGACAGTGAGGACAGGAGAAAGAGATGGGGGGAGTCAGGAAGGATCTCTGACAGTGAGGACATGAGAAAGAGTTGGGGGGAGTCAGGAAGGATCTCTGACAGTGAGGACAGGAGAAAGAGTTGGGGGGAGTCAGGAAGGATCTCTGACAGTGAGGACAGGAGAAAGAGTTGGGGGGAGCCAGGAAGGATCTCTGACAGTGAGGACAGGAGAAAAGAAGGTTGTGAGGACAGGAGATAGAGTTGGGGGGAGTCAGGAAGGATGTCTGACAGTGAGGACAGGAGAAAGAGTTTGGGGGGGGGAGTCTGACAGGAAGGATGGGGGAGCCAGGAAGGATCTGACAGTGAGGAGGGACAGTTGGGGGGAGTCAGGAAAGAGTGAGGACAGGGGAGTGGGGGAGACAGGAAGGATCTCTGACAGTGAGGACAGGAGAAAGAGTTGGGGGGAGACAGGAAGGATATCTGACAGTGAGGACAGGAGAAAGAGTTGGGGGGAGACAGGAGAGTGAGGACAGAGATAGAGTGGGGGAGACAGGAAGGATGTCTGACAGTGAGGACAGGAGAAAGAGATGGGGGGAGCCAGGAAGGATCTCTGACAGTGAGGACAGGAGAAAGAGTTGGGGGGAGTCAGGAAGGATCTCTGACAGTGAGGACAGGAGAAAGAGTTTGGGGGAGACAGGAAGGATATCTGACAGTGAGGACAGGAGATAGAGTTGTGGGGAGACAGGAAGGATGTCTGACAGTGAGGACAGGAGAAAGAGATGGGGGGAGCCGGGAAGGATCTCTGACAGTGAGGACAGGAGAAAGAGTTGGAAAAGCACATATTAGACCAACTTAATATGCATAGTCACTGGCCTTTAGGGACACAACACCACGAATACAAACTGGTAATGGGTGCATTTAAGACCGGTTCACCCCCAACCCCCACCCCCATCAGAACTTCTTGCTTCAAGACCCAAGCACGCTACGCTCAGCGTTTCCCTGTTAACACCAGCTACTACTACTAGTCCGAAACCAAACGCAATGATTACCATGCGCACATAGCTGCCAGGGTTTCTTTCTGTGGAGACATCAAACACGCTCATCTCATTTTCCCTCGAGTCATTCTACATGGACCCTCTATTACATGGTCAACCCAACACTGTATTCAAAATGTCCAACTCTATCCGTTACAACTGTCGCCTTCGGTCATCTCAATCCGTTCCCAGGTGCTCAATCTCTAACGGAACAACTGTTTAGGGTACACTGATGAAGGAGGTTGCCTCTAAAGATGATGGGTGTTAATACCAATAGGAGTTCCTTCTCCCATCACATAATAGTTGGGGTCATGCAGTGGCAATCCTGTGTGGATCTTTACATTCCTTGATGACAGACTAGAAGGGTTGGACTAGCCGAGGGATGTGTGACCCTGGTGGGTAAGGGAGGAAGAGTGTGTTTGCAATGAGCGTGTGCGCGTGTGTATGGTTGGCTGCGATAGATATGTATGAATTATTTATTTGAAGATTTGCTGCCATTTGAAAGGAAATGTTCCCGATGAAGATGATTCATTCCAGACGAATTCCAAGTATACTCGGAACAGGAGAACGCCAGTCAGGGCCTAATTCCGAGTATTCTCGGAACGGCGATTTCAGGGTCTAAAACTTGTTTCAATCCATGTTGTTGTCTTCAATCCAAACCACGTTTTTCGAGTTACTTC
>CM065690.1:25134738-25139738 GCA_017654935.2 Phymorhynchus buccinoides | reverse complement strand
GTTAGGGTTAGGGTTAGTTAAATGGTTAAAGTACAGAAAAAGTGAAATTTGTGGTTGTCGTAAATACAGACTCTCATAATAGCGAGCTACTTATTTTTACGAGCTACCTATTTTCATGCGACAGGCATTACAAACCTTGCTAGTATAATACCAAAAAAAAAAAAAAAATGGAGAGGACATTCTGACCTGTTGAAGGAGTCATAGGTGGAGCTTTCGAGCGAAGGCCCTTCGTCAGAAGTTGAGAGGAGAATGGCAGATTGACAAGGAAGGGATGAAATCAGGGGTGGGTGGGTGGTGGGGAGGGGACCCTGGTGAATGGGAAGGTGAGCACAACACAGTATAGAGAAAAAGAGAGTTATAGAGATTAGGGTCAAAGAAGCTAGTATAGTCTGTGTTTTCAAGAACTGAGATCTAATATAATCGTGAAGCACAAGAAAAGGATGAACATGGGAAAGCAGTAAACTTGCCGGTACATAGTAGCATCATCCAATTGTAGTCTCATTAGTTATTGTGGCGTATAGAAACATAAACCACAACGCTACAAAGTGTCCATTCAGCCTAGTGATCCACGTGACCTACTTTGATATTTGGTGATTGTTTCCCTTTTCTAATTTTCGATCCCAAACAGAACAGACAGGCAGACAGACAGGCAAGACAGACAGACAGACAGACAGACAGAGACGTTCACTCTCCACACCCTTGTATTATCCATTCCAGCAAGAAAAAACACTGACAAATCATATCCAGCTATTTTGTTTTTCTTCGAGTAAATTGTGGGATAGAAGGGGCAATAACAGTTGGCATTAATGATGATTTATGAGGGATTGCAAAATATACATACATAGTATAGGTGATCATTCCTCCAGAGCCAAAGCAGACCAGGAATAATGTTGATTTCCATCAAAGCGGCCGCACCATAATCGGGTTTAACCGCGCCCGCCCTGTGTCAATCGAGCGCGGCCACTTTGCTGGCATGCATATTCATAAGCTCGGTCCCCTGGCGAGCCCAAGACACCCAATCTGCGGATGATGGACGGGCGTGCTGCGCGTGCATGGCAGGCGAGGTTGTATCGCGTCGTTTGATTGGCCGTAAAGATGGGAACTTCGTTTCCTTTGCCAGACATCAGCGGAAACTGGTCTGGAGACTTATACAAGCTCTGCGTAGAATACGCAATAACAATAAACCGGGTATCGTTCAGATGGCACCACATTTTCCTTCGCTCACTAGTTAAGACTTAACACTCTGGTTGATCGCAACTTTGCCAATACTTATTATTGTCGCTGTTGTATTGGAATGCTAGGTAGAATGCATGCAACAAAGCAAACCCTTGCATAAATAATACGGAAACAGCTCAGGCGAACAATCAAGAACATGAAGTAGTAAGATCTAATTATTTGCGCTTGTTTTCTTTAGTCCATATTTAGTTCTTAAACTTATGTTACCTTTTTAATTGGTTTAAACAAATGTTTTATTGACACACCTTTGCAGCAACAAAGTATATACGTAGACAAGAGTACAACAAGCCGAGGCTTATAAAAGTACTCCACACATAGACATCGTACTAGCAACAGGCTGCATCACACTTTGCAATTAATGGAAGTCAGTCACACTTTGTAAGACATGCTAAATAATGATCGATACAACTGACTTTCGGGAAAAAGTGAACAATATATGGGTTTTTTAAATTGGGGAGGAGATGCGTGCGCACGCATACGCAGAGAGAGAGAGAGAGAGAGAGAGAGAGAGAGAGAGAGAGAGAGAGAGAGAGAGAGAGAGAGAGAGAGAGAGCATTGCAACAAAGATGATTGGATCCGAGCAGAGATCTATTCCAATATGAAATTGATTGAATTCGGAGACTCCACAGTCATAGCGTCCCGGACAACGTGGCATTAAAATCCCCTTTACGTACCGTTACATTTCGTTCGTACTATTTTTTTGCCGGGAGGGGGGAGGGAAGGGAGAAGTGTTTTGATTGTTGTATGCACATGCAAACGCTATTATAGCTGTTGTTGCTACTGTTTGAATCTTCTTTTCTTGTGGATATATATCCATATGCATTTCAGGGGCGGGCCAAATGATTCGTACGGGTGGGGTGGGGGTGGGGGGGGGGGGGGTGTTCCACGGGGCGTCCAGGGAGCTGCATAGGTCCTGGGTTAAAGTGTGGTGGCCTTGGGGGGGGTGCAGTGGGCAAAGCCCCCGGAACATTTTCGCAAATTTAGTGATTATTAACCCTTTCACCGCCAGCCATATTTCAGCCAAAAATTTCCGTTAAATTTACCTGGGTAGAGAACAAAATCCATCTGCAGTATTGGGGATTCTTCTGTGACATATATAAAATAATAATATAATAATAATAATAATAATAATGAATATTTAGGGCGCTTAATCTTAACAAAAGCCCTAAGCGCTTACAATCATGATAAAAACAATACTAACAAAATGAAAAGCTGGACAACACACAAAACACTCACACGAAACTTAAGGTCAAACACACACACACACACACACACACACACACACACACACACACACACACACACACACACACACACACACACACACACACCACACACACAAACAAACACACACACACACACACAACACGCACACGCACACACACACATGACTCAACGGATAACCTTTGCAGGAGGAGGATGAGAAAGATTATGTTTTGAAGAGAGTTGTTTTGAGGGAGGACTTGAAAGAAGAGAGGCTGTTTGAGGTTCGGAGTGCAGAAGGGAGGCCGTTCCATGAGGAGGGAGCTTGGAAAGAAAAAGAACGTTCGCCAAGAGTTCTGGCACGGAAACGGGGGATCTGCAGAACGTGAGTGTCAGAGGAGGAGCGAAGCAGTCTAGTGGGAGTATAAATCGATAGAAGATCAGAGAGATATGATGGGGCCAAACCATTCAGCGACTTGTAACATAATAGAGAGAGTTTATACTCTATGCGCTTTTCAACAGGGAGCCAGTGGAGAGATTGAAGCAAAGGAGAAACATGAGAGGTCCTCGGGCATTTCAGGACGAGGCGAGCAGCATTATTTTGGACTTTCTGCAATTTAATCAGGAGATTTTGTGGGCAGCCAGCAAGGAGAGAATTACAGTAATCAAGTCTTGAAAGAACAAAGGCAGAAATGAGGGTTTTGGTGGCTTCTTCAGACAGAAGATGACGTACAGAACTGATGCGCCGAAGCTCCAAATAGCAAGCACGGCAGACAGAAGAAATTTGACTTTGAAAAGAGAGTGTCTGGTCCAGTACAACGCCTAGATTGCGCACGGTAGTAGAGGTCTGAATGAGAGAGTTTCCAAGTTGGACAGAAGTAGGGACAGAGATTGTAGACATGAGCCTTTTTGATAGAATGAAAATCAGTTCAGTTTTGTCGTTGTTTAGCTGGAGCTTGTTGTAAGTCATCCATGCCTTGATGTCAGAAATACATAGCTGTGTACGTTCAATGATGGAGGGGAGTATAGAGATATCACCAGAGGTGTAGATCCTTACTTCCCACATCTAAGACAATAGGGTCTTTGGATAATAGACCCCAATTTGATGCCTTTCAGTGACATAGGTGTTAAATCACTGTGGTGCTAAAATGCGACTTTGGCGGTGAAAGGGTTAAAGCAAAACCTGAGCATTTTCTTACGCTTTACCCTGGGGCAAAGGAGGGGTTCAGAAACCTTGGAACCCCCCCCCCCCCTCAGATCCGCCCCTGCATTTATTAATTTGATGACTGTTATTTGCTACCAGTTGTCTTCCTCGCTAAGTTACGATCATTAGTAATCTACCCTACTGTCATATCTTATTGTCTAATTAGTAATGTGTCGGTGATGATTTGATCTCCCTGCACATTTTGTTTGCTTCCGTTGTTGTCTTGATCAATAATCAATTGATTGATTGCGTTCATAAATTGTACAATTTTGCAGTTGTTTTTTTTTGGTAGGCCTACTCTCCGAGTATGTGTCAACATATTTTAATGGAATCCTTTTTACCAAAAAAATTAAAAAAACGTGTTACAAAAAAAGCAATATTAAGGGAAAAGTTGTGCCCGTTGAACGTAGGTCCATTTTTGTGTCGTTCATGAAGTCCAAAGCTGAACTGACTCAAACGTCTTTCTCTGCCCGCCGCTGGGGTTGGGATAGAGCCGGATGGTGAATCGGGCATAATATGGGTGCAGAAGGAAGGGGTGGGGAGGGGGGAGGAGGTGAAGGGTGTGAGGGGAGGGAGGGGAGATGGCTGCAAGGTGTATGTGCGCGGGTGAGGGCGGATTGAGGTTCCGATCTGACTGCGATCTTAATCATCGTCATCCTTGAGTCGACTGGTCAGACCAGTGTTGTTGCCGCCTTTGATGAATGGTTGATGGGTTTTAGCAAAGACTCTAAAAGGGTAAGATGGACTACTTAAAGAGTTACGGCGAGCCGGGCTGATAGAGTTATCACTAGTGGGGTAGTTACACCATTCACAATGGCGGCTATCCAAAGTATAACTGACTCATGAAAAGATAACTCTCTCAGGTTTGAAAAAAAGAGCTATGTAACCTAAATGTGTCACGTTTAAAAGGGACATAACCAGTGTTTCTGTCCTCACTACTCATATAGGGAAAAGGGACCGGATGCTAGTCTTTTCTTTTTATTTGGTTATAGTAAGTAGTATGATGGTTGTTTGGGTTTCTTAAATACCCACTGACCCGGCAGATTTAAATCCCCCTTGTTTTCTTCTGGGCATAGCTGTGACCCACATACAAATTCCCCAAGTTCAAATTGAGGCTGCTCTTCACAGTTTCTGTCACGTTTTCAATCTGGGGGCATTTGTATGAGAGTCAAACCTGGTTCAAAATAAGATTTCGTTCCAGCGAGAGAAAGAAACCCGTGAAACCCGTGATTTTCACTCACGGATGTGATGGGTCTTTAAAGATCCACCAGATCACGTGTCAAAATCACGGGTTTCACGTGTTTTTCCTCTTATATCTGGTAAGAAATCTGTATTTCTTTATTTATTTTTTATTGAA
>CM065690.1:25079738-25094738 GCA_017654935.2 Phymorhynchus buccinoides | reverse complement strand
AAGAAGAAACATATAGCGCAAAGAAGGAAATTTCGGTTTTCAAGGTCACACTTCAAGGTCAAGGTCAGCATGGTGATAATTTATGCTCGGATGTTTTCTTCTCTAGGGTATACAGTACCACACACAATCTGAAGCGCTTCTGTCAAGTACAAATGTGGAAAATATGGCTTAAACCCAATGTGTAGACCCCTACCACTTTCAAGGCCTACCGATCTCCCGGACCGTGACCTTGACCTTGATCGATATGCAACCATCAGAACGGGCATAAGCCAAAGTACCTACATGCCAAATTTGAAGACTATAACACCACCGGTGTGGGAGTTATGGCCCCTTAAAGATTTTCGGTTTTCAAGGTCGTACGCCAAGGTCAAGGTCACGACGGCAAAATTTTGTGCGCGGATGCCTTCCTCTCATGGTGACACACCAGCACACAAAATTTGACGCGATTCGGTTTCAAGGTCGTACGCCAAGGTCATGACCTTGACCTTGATAATTCATGTTCGGATCTCTTCCTATGAAGGTGACACACCTACACACAAAATTTGACGCGATTCTGCCAACCTGTTCGGAAGATATCCCTGGGACAGACAGAAAAACATACAAACAAGGCCTACTGATCTCCCGGACTGTGACCTTGACCTTGATCGGTATGCCATCATCAGAAAGGGCATAAGCCAAAGTACCTACATGCCAAATTTGAAGACTCTAAGACCAACGGTGTGGAAGTTATGGCCCCTTAAAGATTTTCGGTCTTCAAGGTCGTACGCCAAGGTCAAGGTCACGACGGCAAAATGGTTTGCGCGGATGCCTTCCTCTCATAGTGACACACCAGCACACAAAATTGTGACGCGATTCGGTCAAGCGGTTCGGGAGATATCCTTGGGACAGACAGAAGGAGAAAAAAATGACCCTCCGATTTTCAGGCTCAGCGATCTTTTTTACCTTGATCTTGACCTTGATCAGTATGCCATCATCAGAATGGGCATAAGCCAAACCACCTTCATACCAAGTTTCAACATCCTATGTCGATCGGTGCCCGATATATGGCTAAACATAGATTTTCGGTTTTCAAGGTCGTACGTCAAGGTCACGACGGCAAAATGGTTTGCGCGGATCTCTTCCTATTAAGGTGGCACACCTCCACACAAAATTTGACGCGATTCGGTCAAGCGGTTCGGGAGATATCCTTGGGAAAGTCAGAAAAAACAAACAAAAAAAAAAAAACAACCAAAAACATACAAACCAGCCCATCGCAATAGTCCGATCACCTTTGGTGACGGACTAAAAATAAAAAATGCAAACCAGCCCATCGCAAAGTCCGATCACCTATGGTGACGGACAATAACCGAAACAAAAGCTTTGTTGAAAGCGTTCGTGAAAATGTTCGATACAATGCAACAACGGTATAAATAACCTCAAAGTTATGATAGTAGACTGTGATGCGTGTTGGAGAGAATCAGATGGAGGTTGTTGGGTTTTTTTTAATCTAAAGGCCTGCTCATATCCAAAATATTATTAATGTACATGTGTTCAATTTGAATAATTATGTTCAAAGCACTGTCGATTACATGTGCCCAAGAATGGCCAAGATGTTGAGATTTACTGAAACATTCAGAAGAAAAAAAGTTCTTTAGCAAATAATAATTATCTAAACTATCCACCAAATTTAGCAGGGGTGCTTAATACACTTTTTGTAACGAGAGTAGTAACTGTTCCAAGCCAGCCTTCTCTCCCTTTGGCCAAGATGTTGAGATTTACTAAAGAATTAAGAGAAAAAAATGTTCTTTAGCAAAAAACTGAAACAGACTGCAACGTTACTGGAACATACAACAAACAAACAACTACACGACAAGTGCAAAGTGACGTTATTTTATTCACAAGAGACAAAACAAAACTACTGGATATTTCGGCGAACGCGCCTTTATCAACACAAACAAACAATTAAACAGCAAACAGCAAATATAGCAACATTGATAATAATTATCTAAACTATGATACACCAAAGGGTGCTTAGGGGAAGACGGGGTAAAAAGCGCATGGGCGGGTAAGAAGCCCACCCCAATTATCTCATGAAATGAAGCAAATTTCAGTCTCATTTTGCCCATGAGACGAGCGTTAATGTCTAGCGTTCGTCTCATGGGCAAATTTGACTGAAATTTTCTTTATTTCATGAGATAATTGGGGTGGGCTTCTTACCCGCCCATGCGCTTTTTACCCCGTCTTCCCCTAATAAATGTCTGTGACGGGAGTAGTAACTTTTTCACGCAAGCCTTCTCTCCCTTTCACAGATACAGCCGCCATTTTGGTCAGCACGAGAGACAAACAGAGCAAAGATGGAGGAAGGGAGTAAAAAAGAAAGAAAGAAAGAAAGGCCGGACCCAGTGGAAACAGGAGTCGCAGTTTCGATTTTGCTGTCCTCGCCTGGCGTGATGAATGAATGTACAAATACCGTCGGATCAGAGGTTAAGCCAGGCACCCCTACTTGTCTGCTAGCGCGTGCGAGAAGAGAAAATCTGGGCGGATTTATGACCTGATGTTGGTGGGGTGTTTTTTTTCTGTCTTTCTATGGCTGGTAGCACGTAGATGAGTCAGAGAGCAAAGTGAATACAAATTGTGATTTGCCCTCCGAAAAGGACAGAGAGACAGAGACAGACTTACAGCGAGAGTGAATACAAATTGTGATTGCAAAAAAACGAGAGAGAGAGAGAGAGAGAGAGAGAGAGAGAGAGAGAGAGAGAGAGAGAGAGAGAGAGAGAGAGAGAGAGAGAGAGAACTCGGAACTCGGAAAGTTTAATTGTACATTGGCCTTGGGCCACAATACAATATTTGGGAGGGGAGACAAGGGGTGAACAAATAAATCATTCAAAATTATCATCAGCAATAGACATTACAACAGCATGCACATTCGTTCTTGCAGTTACTATAATAATCATATATAATAGCTATTATATTACAACAGTTAATCCAACAGTTATGCAACTTAGTTACCCTCTTCTGTCAATTACATTCAGTCGCTTAAACAACCCAGTGTAATGACAACGACTCTAACTTAATATTAGTCTTTTCCTTCTATTTATTTGAGAGAGAGAGAGAGAGAGAGAGAGAGAGAGAGAGAGAGAGAGAGAGAGAGAGAGAGAGAGAGAGAGAGAGAGAGAGAGAGAGAGAAAATCACAACTCACAATTCACAAAGTTTACTGGTCCAGGCCTTCTGCCCATGTCAGAGGGGAGGGGATTACAAAAGAGAAAACAACAGTGACGACAAATAATCATCAGCACAACGAACTCTTTTATAAACACACACACACACACACACAAGCAACAATGACATCAAATCAACATCGCCAAAAGCTGGACTATAAGGCGAACAAACAAACAAACAAAACAAAAACAAAGCAGCAACGACAACAAATTGAGAGTGCCAAAGGTTAAGTTATGAAGCGAACATAATTATACAAAAAGCATCGATGACAACAAATCAACAGCGCCAACAGCTACATTATACAGTAAACACGCACAATGCACAGATTTATGAACTATCATAATTATGATAAAGCTTCGTTACGCATCTTAAAAGCTTCGCAAAGGAAACGGCTAGTTTTATTGTACATTGAGAGAGAGAGAGAGAGAGAGAGAGAGAGAGAGAGAGAGAGAGAGAGAGAGAGAGAGAGAGAGAGAGGGAGAGAGAGAGAGAGAGAGAGAGAGAGAGAGAGAGAGGGGGGGGAGAGGAGAGAGAGAGAGAGAGAGAGAGGGAGAGAGAGAGAGAGAGAGAGAGAGGGAGAGGGAGAGAGAGAGAGAGAGAGAGAGAGAGAGAGAGACAGAGAGAGAGAGAGAGAGAGAGAGAGAGATAATTCTGAAAGTGAAAATGTAACTGTAAGGCCACCGACCTGAATATAATGGCTACACATTTTATAACATATCATAAAGATGTGCGACAACAAAAGGGAAGTCATTTGCTTCTGAAAAGACAAAGCAACCAATTTCCAGGGAGGTGATTTGAATTCAGGATCAAATAACTTTCAAATAAAAAGAAGAATGCAACACGCTATGACATATATATGAAGGTCAAAATATGAAAGACAACATTAACACCAACTAGTTCAAGGTCAATTATATTCTATCGCACAGATAAAGCACACATAACTTTAAAGTGTGCAAAATGCAACCCTGCGGGATGCAAAAACACAAAAGCAAAATAACATAACATTAGATAGTATCGTCGTTTCGATTGATTTCACGGTAGTCTTATATGTTTAAAAAAAATGAATTCTGTTTCTTGTTTAATTTTCATGAGCATTTAAATAAAGACAAATATGTGCTTCACGCACATATCATTTTTAAATTAGAAACAAAATAGTGCCCTGGCAGTCAGTGATATGAAATCAGCCAGGACCGAAAAATACAGAAACCTGCAGTGTTGATCAGGACATTAGAACACATCTCGATGGTGCGGCTTCAGTCTACGTATTGCGTCCATAGCACACTAGCTGGGTAAAACACTAAAAGTCAGTCTAAGTTGAAGAAAATAATATTTTAAAAAAATCATAAAATTGTAATGGGATTCGAACCCAGGATCTCCCTGCTACGAACCCGCGACATAGCACCACTGCGTCACGGTGGCTAATTGGTAAAAACAACTTGTTTGAAGAGTCTTTGGAAGATGTTGTCAACAACAATGTACGTTTCTCTTGGAAAATTCCTCGCTTGTTCCTCTAAATGATACGTACATTGTTTTGTTATCTACTACCCCGGAAACCTCCACAAAACTTAATTAAAATACTTTTTTGTTTGTTTCGTAATCATGTTTCTTGCAAACTCAGTCTGTCCTGTCAAGGTCAACACACGCACGCACGCACTGACACACATTCAGACAGACAGACAGACAGACAATCACACACACACATACACACACGCGCGCGCACGCACGCACGCACGCAGGCACACACACACACACACACACACACACACACACACACACATACACACACACACACACACACACACACACACACACACACACACACACACACAGTTCACACACACACACAGTTCACACACACACACGATGCCGATTTTCTTCTTCTGCCTAATCAATACAGATCTCTTAGACCGGGGCGGAGTAACGCGTCTCCACTATTAGTTATGACTTCCCAACAAGATCAATTTACGCTCTCCCTCCACATCTCGATTACTTTACCCCCACACCTTACACCAAATTTCGTCTCTCTGGGCACTCCAGTTTCCCCATGTCTTCTCCTACGCATCCTCGGGGGGGGGGGGGGGGGGGGGGGGGGCGTTTCACAAGGGCTAACGTTATGTAGCGTGAGCGCAAGTCGGCAAAAACGGTACTAAGAAACACCTCCTTTGCCGACGTTTGCCTCAAACGTTTTGTGCCTTCTCCCAAAGTATCTCTCGGCGAACTACCACGTGACTTGCATGGGTGAATACATTTCTTGTTAGTGATTGGTCCATTAAAATAATACTTTTTTTGACCCATCAGACAAGAGCTTGTAATATGTTTTTTTTTCCGCAAACGTTTTCTAAAGTGTTCCTTAGACCTCTTTTGGCGTAACAGTTAACGCAGAGAGAGAGAGAGAGAGAGAGAGAGAGAGAGAGAGAGAGAGAGAGAGAGAGAGAGAGAGAGAGAGAGAGAGAGAGAGAGAGAGAGAGAGAGAGAGAGAGAGAGAGAGAGAGAGAGAGAGAGAGAGACCGTCGTCTAGAGAAACTCAACCCAGGATACATTTCTTTCAGCGAGCGCTTCGGTGGGGTTTTTTTTTTTATTGCAGTCGGCACAAAATTATTATGTGAAACGATTATGTTTGCCTAGAACTTCGGGAACGCTCTCACACTTGCTTCTGACCCTAATAATGCAAAGCTTACAACAATCGTATGACTTTTGTTTTAACTTTTTGATAGAACGAAAGCCATGATGACATCTCGAAGACAATGTTATGGAACGTAAATACAATATTATTGAAACATTCCGTCATCAATCGTGAACTTATCTGGATGATTTGGGCCGACGAAATTCACGTGATGTTTAAATTTGGGCTGTTCTTTCTCTCTTGTTTTCATCATGTTAGATGGTGTAGTATTAGTGGGATACTTAATTTTCTGCGCACAAAATATCCATGACTGAAACGAATCTATGTACAGATTTAAGGGGGGGGGGGGGGGTAGCCAGGTCTCCCTTTCTCCCATCTTGACTGAAGTGTAGAATAAATCGATAGAGTTACCAGTCTTTGGCCAATGTTTTAGCATACAGCCGGGTTCACATTAGACGCGTAAGTTCCGTATTGTAAACCCTAAATAAGTGGAAGAAAGAAGGATACAAGTTTACGCGTATAGGGGAAATTCGGACACGTGCACAAATCTTTTCCCTTCTGTGTTTCACTTATTCATGGATTGCGCACGGGTTTCCGCATTGAATATCCGCCTAAGTGTGTACACGGTCTAAGTTATTTTGCCCATTCTTAAGCCACCGCCTTTTGGCTAAGATCACGTTAGTGGCGATGAGGTTTAACCGAGGCGTGGTTACCGCTACACCTATCTATATTGTTGAACACTCGGGACTTTACTGGTGTTGCACTGCCTCCGGGCATTTGCAGCCAGTGTTGTTCCCCACCATCTTTGTATTTACAAATGTTCCATATGTGTCTATGACCGAGAGGACGTAAAACATCATTTTCATCATCATTCTCACGCCACCATTGATCTGTCACGTTGTGCGCGCGCAGGGCGAACGAAAAGAAACCCACCCCTGTTCTCCTGGAGTTTTGTCTGTCCCCTCCTCTTTCAGTTCTCCCAATGCCATGCCCATCTTCCATTCGGGGGGGGAGTTTTCTTCTCCCCTTTCTTTTGATTCTTGGTGACCGTGAGGCAAGTGGGCAAATTGCTCTAACGATGGCTTTCGTCCAGTCCTATCATTGTTCCTTGAGTGATTAACGGCTAGTTGGAACTGTCACATGCGCTAAAGGCCAGCCACCACCGCCCCCCCCCCCCCCCCGTCACGCGTCAAAATCACGGTTTCACGTGTTTTCCCTCTTATGCTGGTAAGAATTTCTTAATAGATTTCCTAGCATAAGAGGGAATGTGACATAAGGGGGGAAATTTCTTACAGTAAGAGAGAAAACACGTGAAAACCATGATTTTGACAAGTGACGTGGTGATTCTTTAAAGACCCACCAGATCGCGTGTCAAAATCGCGGGTTTCACGTGTTTTCCCTCTTATGACTGGTAAGAAATCTTGCTTTGACCAGGTTTGACTCCCATGCAAATGCCCCCAAATTCAAAGCGAAACATAATTTTAAAGAGCAGCCTCAATTTGAAGTTGGGATAATTTGTATGTGGGTCACAGCTACCCAGAAAAAAACCAAGGGACTTAATCGTGGTGGGTCAGTGTGTCTTTAAGCAATGTTTGAAGTATTTGTGTGAATATGAATTGTTTGGCTGTGTTTTTATAGCGGTGGTAGCTGTGGATATTTTCGTTCTTAACATATCTTAAACTAGAAGAAAAAAGATGATGAAGACAAAGATAGCAAAGGAGCCAACTTGCTGGTTTTCTGGAAAACTGATCACGAGTTACTTATTGTGGAGCTGCCTTGCCCACAGGACATCCCCACCCTCTTGACTTGAGAGGACTTTCAACAACCCGTTAACTACCAAGAAAAAAGATGATGTAGGGACACAAGATAGCAAAGGAGCAACTTGCTGGTTTTCTGGAAAACTGATCACGAGTTTGACTTATTGTCGAGCTGCACTTTGCCCACAGGACATCCCCACCCTATTGACTTGTTTGGACTTTCATTAACCAGGTTAACTACCACCAACAAAAGTGACTCTTTTTTGTACTGGTCACATCCCATACATTTGAGCACATGCCCAATGTCAATCAGATCTTTCTTTTTGTGATCAAATCGCTCGATCATGCACTTTGTTGCAAATGCTAATCAAAAGAAACTATTGTGTTTGTTTGTACTACTGTGGTATTGTGTGGGAAAATAATCTGTGACAATAGTATGTCTGTTTCAACGTGTGTTACTGTGTCACTGATTTCGAATATGTTTACATTTTATGCGTCGAAAATTGTTTGTGATTTTTGTGCGTGTGCGTGCGTGTGTGTGTGTGTGTGTGTGTGTGTGTGTGTGTGTGTGTGTGTGTGCGTGCGTGCGTGTGTGCGTGTGTGCGTGCGTGCGTGCGTGCGTGCGTGCGTGCGTGCGTGTGTGTGTGTGTGTGTGTGTGTGTGTGTGTGTGTGTGCTACCTCTCAAAAAAAGAATGCATAGAAAGTGATGTTAGGAAAAGTGGAACATTAGCTTGTGCATAGTGTTTAGTTAAACAACAATGCAATGGGTGGGGGGTTGAGATGTTGGAGGGATGTGGTGGAGTTCTCAGACTGTTTTGCTTTCCTGCTTCCTTCATTAGTTCTTCTTGTTCGTTCCTGCTCCAGTGGTGAAACGTGAATCACTTGAAAACAGGGCCCATTCCCCGCTGGTCCAGCAGAACCCAGTGCTGGCTTTGGAGAAGTTGACCAGGCGCTTCCTCCGTGACTTGGACACTGTCCTTGCACAATCATTCCCAGGAACGACAGTCTGCCTCCCACTTCTTCACTCGTTTGTGAAGCAATTGTCAACGAAATGTGACCTAGCACCACGAAAGGGACATTAAGTGTCAAAATGACCATTCTGAGAAAATAGTACGGTGAGAAACTTCTGACAATTCTCTTTCAAATGGTATAAGAACCATTCTTGTGACGTTTTCTGTTTTAGTGTTATGAGCATTTAAAGTTGGTAGCGTGACTGTCAGCCATTTTGATAAATCACAATCTGAAGTTTAGCCTAGCTGAAGAAAATGCATTGACCTACTCATTTCATAGCACTTTTTGGAGTATTTATAGACCATAACAAAGATTGTCCTTTATAAATATGAAAGATGGGATGCTACAGAGCAAGAAAATATCCATAACTCAAAACTCACAAAAAACTAGATTTTGGACTTTGCAAGCCTGTTGTGAGAAAATAGCCCAGCGACGTAATGTCCCTTTCGTGGTACTGGGGCACAAATTGCTAACACCCTTTCAATAGGGGTCCCAACTATTACGTCTAAGAACCTGAAAGGCCTACAGGCAACAATCCAGTCTGTTTCCTTTTGCTCCACTTTAGCAACTTCTGATACTACTAGTATAGTCTCTCCTTTTCGAGGACATTAAAGGGACACCCTGACGGATGCGATTTTGGCTAGAAACACGTCGAAATCACCAGAAAAAACAGTCTTTTCAAGGATCGGAACACTCACTCACGTTGCTCTGGTTTCCTATAAATCAAACCGTCAAAACGTCAATTCCTCCTTGGCGGAGTTGCCGGAGAGAGAAGCCATTTTGGACGGGGTGGGTGGAGGAGAGATGTTTCGTTCTTTTATTGTAGTGCAGTAAGCAAAACAGTGGAACTATTTCCTTTGTTGTGAGCGAAACTCATTTTGTTAAACTGTTAAAAAAAAAAAAAAGTTTGTATTGTGGACATTTCGTGATTAGGTCTAAGCGACTCAGGCGGCCATTTCACTGAAAGAATATGACTTCCAGCACCTCCGCCAAGGAGGAATCGCCGATTTGACGGTTTGATTTCTAGGAAGCCAGAGCAAAGCGAGTGTTGCGATCTCTGTAAATGGTGTTTTCCTGGTGATCTCGCCGTGTTTCTTGCAAAAACACATCCGCCAGGGTGCCCCTTTCAAACATTTCCTTTTGGGTTAGATCACACTTTTACTTTTTTTGTTCTTTACTCCAGGATCTTTACACTTAGGAAGTCACCGACAACTCTCCCGCTTAATGTCTACACCACTACACCGTCCTGCTCTACTACACGTAAAAGGAAGACAACACTACAGTCCGCAAAACAATCGAAGAGGCCATTACAGGTAAAGGTAAAGATGTGCCACCCCCCCTGCATTTCTCGGTTAATTCTATTTTTCCGTTTTTGCCTTTGTTACCATAAATAAAGCTGTATTTTAGGAACATTTTTAGCTAATAACCTTTTTGGAATACTAACCCTATCCCTAACCCTAGCCCTAAACCTAACCCTACCCCCCACTATGTACTGCAGTACACCGCGATTTGTCACAGTTGTGGTTCGTTGCGTTTTCCCGTCTTATAGGGTGGGGGGTAGGGTTAGGTTTAGGGCTAGGGTTAGGGATAGGGTTAGTATTCCAAAAAGGTTATTAGCTACAAATGTTCCTGAAATACAGCTTTATGTATGGTAAGAAAGGCAATAACGGAAAAATAGAATTAACCGAGATAGGGGGGGGGGGGGGGGGGGGGCACATCTTGACCTTTACAGCACAGGCCTGCTCCAACATATTCTTTTCAATGTAGTCTTATATTTAGTGCCTTAAAGACCCACTGACCCACCACGATTAAGTCCCTTGGTTTGTGTCCTCGGTAACTATGGCCTACATACAAATGTCCCCAACATCAAATTGAGGCTGCTCTTTAAAATGATGTTTTGTTTTCAATTTGGGGGCATTTGTATGGGAGTCAACCCGGTCAAAGCAAGATTTATTACCAGCTATTAGATGGAAAGCACGTGAACCCCGTGATTTTGACACGTGATCTGGTGGCTCTTTAAACATCACGAAACGTAGGGTTTATCTCAAGCTCCATTTAAACAATTCAAACGAGAACCGTGTAAACATCTGTATTATAAAACTATCAACATGTCCCTCGTGCGTTTGAAATGCAAAATAACCAATGTTTTGGAACAGTAGTCATATGCTTGTTTTTAGGCATCCCTTCATGAAATCATTTGTAAATTAAATAAGAGATGAAACAAGTGTAAGGGTGCACAACAAAGAGAGAACAAACACCTCCTTCTCTACTTTCCAAATGAATTTGGAACCAAACTATGAATTGACTTCTAAGTAAACTTAAAACAAAAAACTACGCTTACACTACATATAACCTACACAGCATCTTTTCTTTTTTTGTATCCACGCAATTTGCTTCGAACGGAACCCTCTCATCCAATTCTTCTCATCCATCCAACCCACAGTTTCTATATTTTGAGTGATGGACATTGGTATGCTTTTTATCTCAAGTACCATTATTACTGCGCTTTTAGATTTTGATTTCAGAAAATAATGGTACTTGGCTTAAATAAAGATTTGTTTAAACCAAGTACCATCTGAAATCAAACTCTAAATGCGCAGTATTTTCACCATGCGTTCATCGTAAATTTTGACTGAATGTGACAGCCCTACTGCATACAATACACACAGATGGGCGGGTCTTAATATTGCTAATGCTCCTCCAGTCTCCTCCTCTTTGCAACAACAAGAGTGATATTGATTTTATTTCAAGCTTCCCTACCAGATCCCTCTCCCGTCTTTCCTCCCCCCCCCCCCCCCACCCCCCCCCCCCCTCCCCATGCGCAGAACATGTCGGTTGTTTGTTTCTTTTTCCAACTTGATTTTTTTTTGGTTAAGTGTAGAGTGGCACAGTGGTAAGCGCGTTCGCTTCGTGTCAAGTAAACCCGAGTTCGAACCTGGGTACAGGGGATTTGTCCTCTCACTTGGCACTAGGCCTTGCGGTCTGAACGTGGAGTCTTTCGGATGAGACGATAAACCGAGGTCCCGTGTGCCCATGCACTTAGCACACGTTAAACCCAGTGGCAACGAAAAAGTTGTCATATGGTCCAAATTTACCCCCCTCCCTTCCTTCCTCATCAGTCACACAAAAATTGCATGCAAAAAAAAAAAAAAAAATGGGTGGCGCGCCTCTGGCTGTGACGCGCTCTCCAGGTGGGAGCAACCCGAATTTCACAGAGACGCCTCTGTGACTGTAATGTACCTAACCTAACCTAACCAAACCTTGTTCAGTCAGAGTCGTTACACAACGATTTCAGGTTGACGGAAGAACCCCCTCCTCTTTTTTCGTTAGTCCCTAAAGAGACCTTTACTTACCAAGAGTCAGGAAGATAATTGGCAGGAAAAAATATCATACAGTGACAGTCAAGCTTGTATAGCGAGGTTTTGTCTCCGAAAGTTGATCTTTTTTTCCCCCTTCAAGTTATGGCCTTATCAAAGTTTATCAATCGGACTGAAAATGTCCCGGATAAATGGGCGATGGTTTATTTATTTATTTAGTTAGTTAGTTAGTTATGTATTTAAGACAATTAATACAGCGCTTAACCTTTAAGCTCTAATAGCTTTGTAATTGGACTAAAGTGATTCATATGATAAACAACTCCTTGCATGCATCCACAGATATACCATTCTCCTCACCCTCCTTATCCCTCATAGCACACACACACACACACACGCACACGCACGCGCACGCGCGCGCGCGCGCACGCACGCGCACGCGCACGCACACGCACGCGCACACGCACACGCACACACGCACGCGCACGCGCACGCACGCACACGCACACACGCACACGCACACGCACACACACGCACACACACACACGCGCGCGCGCGCGCGCGCGCGTGTCCAGTGGCTGTGTGGGGCGAGGTACCGAATCGCCGTATCCGAACACGCCGTCTCCCCACTCGCCGTTATTTAGCTCGCCGTAAAAGTTTTTCAATTTTACAATCTGTTGCATTTCGCCGCATAGACCAGGGATAAGAAGCGTAATCACGATCGATATTATTATTGCAGAACATTTTATTTCACTCTCCTCTTTCAACATTTCATCATTTCAGTTTAAAACGGACTCACTCTATAATATCTCCAAAAACAATCTCTCCCTCTCCCTCTCCCTTTCGCGCTCTCCATCTCTCTCTTGCAAAAAGTGTCTTAACCCTTTCAGCGCCAGCCATATTTCAGCGAAAAATGTCCATTAAATTTACCTGGGTAGAGAACAAAATCTGTCTGCAGTATTGGGGATTCTTCTGTGACATATATAATATAAGGTCTATCCTTACTTCCCAAAACTAAGACAATAGGGTCTTTGGATAACAGACCCCAATTTGATGCCTTTTAGTGACATAGGTCTTAAATCACTGTGGTGCTAAAATGCGACTTTGGCGGTGAAAGGGTTAAAATGTCTCTCTATCTCGTATCTGACTCAATCTCTTCAACCCATGGCAATGGCCATTGAACAGCATTCCAGAAATTCCAGGAGATCACGTGAGTTTGCCAAGAGTTCATTGCGGAGTCTCTGGATCTTGTGCTCACCTGGTTCTTTTGAAATAAATAATTATTTGTGAGATTTCAGTCCTAGATATATATATATATATATAAGAGCTTTGCAATTGGACTAAAGTGATTCATATGATAAACAACTCCTTACATGCATCCACAGATATCCCATTATATATATATATATATAAAGCAAACGCAACAATTCAAATCAAAGGAACATTGCGTATAATGAAATCTAACATTTCTTGAGACAATGAGAGAGAGAAAGAGAGAGAAAGATCGAGAGAGAGGGAGAGAGAGGGAGAGAGAGAGAGAGAGAGAGAGAGAGAGAGAGAGAGAGAGAGAGAGAGAGAGAGAGAGAGAGAGAGAGAGAGAGAGAGAGAGAGAGAGAGAGAGAGAGAGAGAGAGAGAGAGAGAGAGAAGAGAGAGAAGAGAGAGAGAGAGAGAGAGAGAGAGAGAGAGAGAGAGAGAGAGAGAGAGAGAGAGAGAGAGAGAGAGAGAGAGAAATCATGTAACAATTACAACAGGGTGATACTGCCTTACCTTCAAAAGTTCTTCCCTGCCTTTGGTTATACAGCGGACTCGGCATCCATCGTAGACGCACTTCCAATAAACGTTTTCACCACCAGAGTAGTCTTTTTTGTGCTTGAATCCATTTGACAACAGAGAAACCCCTCTACGTTGAGGATCAACAAACTCCATGGCTTCAACTGACAATCGCCTAACTTCGAATGACAGCCCCACACAGAACTATTAAAAAACTGAATAAAGATCAACACTAGCACAAACCGTGCAATGAACAAAAAAATCATTGGTGAGCATAATTTAAGCACAACTCACAAACTGGATGCTCTAGTACACACGCACGAAGCTAAAACAAAAATAAGAACACAATTCATGGCATCAATTCAGTAAACAGTGAATAAGGCGAAATAGCACTGACAAAAAACCCGGCGATTTGACACTGTTTGGACTAAAGACGGCGAGTACGGCGAGTAGACACCTATACGGCGAGTAGAGAAACGGCGAATCGGGACCCTCCCGAACTGGGGGGTGGGGGTGGGGGGTATGACTAAAGACGAGGTGTGATGACATAAGAAAACAAGAGGATGGGTGGGACAGAGCGAGCTGTTGTAAAAAATTTAAAACAATTTATGACAAGGAATGAGTCAGGAAGGAGAGGGTAAACAAAGGGTGCTAATTTCAGGGGATGTGGTGGAGGTAGGGGAAAGGGTGGGGGTGGGGGTTGTCGGGTCAGTTTGTAAAAGAACCAACGCAGAGCCATTAGAGCCATTGTTCTGGAACGCAAGCTTGTCAGTGGGCGTTACAAGGACTGCTTGTCAGGGGGTGGGGGTGGGGGGCGACTAATTCATTTAACATCAGCTGTCTATCTGATTTTGTGGATCAGTTAGGCTATCTGTTGTTATTGCTGTCGAGTAAAGAGATTGCCTTCTTTCATATTGGTGCATTATAATTGCTCCTGTCATTATCATCGTCGTTGTCATTCATCATCGTCATCATCAAAATTATCATCATCATTGTCGTCGTCGTCATCGTCGTCGTCATCATCATCATCATCATCATCATCATCATCGTCATCATCATCGTCATCATCATCATCATCATCATCATCATCATCGTCGTCATCATCATCATCATCATCGTTATCGTCGTCATTGTCGTCGTCGTCGTCGTCGTCGACGTCATCATCATCATCATCATCATCTTCTTCTTCTCCTTCTTCATCATCATCTTTATCTCCGTCAACGTCGTCGTCATCGTCGGTAGATTAATCATCACTCTTATTTTCTTAATGATCATCTTCATCATCATCATCATCATCGTCGTCGTCGTCCTCGTCATCGTCGTT
>CM065690.1:25072238-25074738 GCA_017654935.2 Phymorhynchus buccinoides | reverse complement strand
CATTGTAAGTGACTATATTTACACTGTGTGGGTGCGTGTGCGCGCGCGCGCGAGTGCGTGTATGGTGCATGCCTTCTCACGCAATGGATATGGTATATGGATACATGTAAATGCGTGTTACGAATTTTGGTGTATGTGTAACCTTTCAGCGTTTGTTTGTTTCTAAGACAAACTGTGCAGAACGAAGCATTTGTTTGCGTTTTTGAACTTGTATGCCTACTTCTTTTTTTACGACTTTGCTTTCCCTGTTCTGTAAAGTTTTCAGTCATTTTCGTCTTATTTGATGTCAAAGTATTTCGCTGTTTTTTCTGTGTGTTGTACTTTTTTTTCTGGAGGAATCTGTCTCCGTCAGCACTTACCATTGTTGTCTCTCTCTGATAGTTGTTCCTCTTTTTTTGGTCCTGGTTTCCAGATGCTACGATAGAAGTCTGGAAGAAACGTTTGCTAAGTCCTCTCGCGGACTTTTTGTCCTTATGTACACTTTGGTTTAAATGATTTTTTATTTTTCAAATGCACATTAAACAAATATTAAACAAACATATCGGCAACAACAAGCTTAAAGCTTATACTGTGCCACTTTACTTCATATAAATGTTAGCATGGCGGCTGGTAAGCACAAAAGGATGCTTAAAACAATTAGAGAAAATAAGGATATACATTTTGAATCCTTTGTGAAACCAACATTCGGAAAAATGATAAATCAAAACTTTGTGATATACTTAAAGCACAGAAAAAAAAGAATTAAACATATACACGAAACGAAAACAGATAACATTCAGAATAACAAAAACAAAACAAAAACATGAAGATGATGGGGAATACAAAGCTGTGAAGTGAATCAAATACTAATTGTAAGGGTCATGAAGCATCTATCAACAGAAAGAAGTTCATGCACTTATACATTATACATACCCACATGTAATAATGTCACCAAGTAGACTACCACAACAGAGTTTTAACTTAGTAATCATAATACACAAAAAACAAGGAAATTATTACTGAAATCTTTTAGACTCAAGAATAAATCTGTGGACTGTTTCAAAAATATCAATGTTTATTTTGCTTGGTAAATTTAAATTTCCATGCAAAAGAATTTCTGGTTGGGTGTAGTCATTAGGTAAAATTAGAATTGTATTTAAACGAGCAATTTGAGACAACGTACAAGAGAGTAAATAGTGTTCAGCATTTTCATGGGCAACACCACAACGACAGAGCGGACTGTTGACTAAATGACGGTTATGTAGATCATTGTTCAGATCACTTATTCCTAAGCGCAGCCTACAGTGTATGATTTGTTCTCTTCGGTTTCCAAAATAATATAAATTTGGTACAATAGCATCGTTAGCACATAAATATCGCTTTACTTGACTTAAAGAGGTGCTGGTTTTAATCGAATCTGGTAATGAGTTCCAAAGGATGGTAGTGGAAGGTACAAAAGAATTACGATGCAGTTCAGTATTAAGCTTTGGAATAGATCGGTCAAGAGGCCGTCTTCTGTGGTATGGATTTCTGTCTGAAACAAGTTCTGGAATAATGTCTGTTAAATAAACTGGACATAAGCTGTTAATCATTTTGAAGTATTGTATAAGTTTATGTCTTTTTCTCCTTTCCTTAAGGGTACAGAAACCAGATTCTTTATATAACTTATGATGACTTGTTCCTCTAACAGCTCCAATTATTGTTCTTATCCCTTCGAGATGTAAATTTTCAAGAGCGTTTGATTGTCCATCTGTACAATTATCCTATATTATGGCAGCATAGTCAAAGTGTGGCAATATAAATGATCTGTACATTATTTCTAAAGCCTTCCTATTAAGTTTATGCTTATAAGTTTTTAAACAAGAAATCAACATAGTTGCTTTGCTAATGATATTTTTAATTTGTAAATCCCATTTGCAGTTGTTTTGTAACATTACACCCAAATGTTTATGTGATTCTGCACTTTGTAAATGAACATTGCCAAAGTTTAAAGGTAAGTAAATATTATTTCCACGACAAAAATTTAGTAAATCAGTCTTTTCTTCATTGAAAGTCACCTTCCATTTTTGAGACCAAGAGTAAATTTTATCTAGGTCAGAATTTAATATTTGTGCTCGGGCATTCGGGTCATTTATTTCTAAAGACATGCTGGTATCATCTGCAAATAATTTAACGTTGGACTGAATATCATTTACAATATCGTTAATATAAACAAGGAATAGTAGGGGACCTAATACGGAACCTTGAGGCACACCTGCAGGAACATTTTTGTAATCAGAAATAACACCTTTAATTACCACAGCTTGTATTCTGTCAGAGAGATAAAATCTTTAAACCAATCAAATAAGTTACCTTGTATGCCAATTGCTCTTATTTTGTGGATAAGTCCTTTATGCCAAACTCGATCAAATGCTTTTGATATATCAAAATATACAGACTGTGTAGTAATACCATGGTCAAAAGATTGACATAAATCATTAAAGATACTTAGCAGCTGGTTAACAGTAGAGTCACCTGGAGT
>CM065690.1:25054738-25057238 GCA_017654935.2 Phymorhynchus buccinoides | reverse complement strand
GTTTGGCCATTTTCTTCATTGTTGTCTTAGTGTACAATAAATAGATATCAAGCTACTGAAAACAGAAGCCGGCCCTTCACTTTTGGAGACCAGTATATTATATTTTGGGCTGTTATAATAATACTGATTTTGTGTTTTATTGTTACATTTTGGGCTTTAACATAGCACACAGATACGAAACAAACATGATTCTCATAGTCACTGCCGCTGACATTTGAACGAACTTTAGCTACTCTAGTCTCCCCCCTTTCCCTTAGAACCCTTGAACATAACATTATATTAAGGGTTTGCAGTCTGGTACTGTACTGCGTCGATCGAACGGAAATCCGAGTTATGGTCTTGTTCCTGATACCGAGGGTGGAACCAGCATCCGCGTCGTAGGAAGACCATGTGAAGCATCGTGAGACAGCCGTAGGTTGTTACTTACACAGTAAGCTATCTGTAGTATCGACTCCAGCTACTTGCAATTTCATTGGATAACGGCAGCGGCCAGCGGCCATTTTGTTTTGACTTGTTTTCATTTCTAGCCCTAACCCCAACCCTAATCCTAACCCTATCCCTTTCCCAAGCGTTCTATCCTAACCCTATCCCTTTCCCGGGCGTTATATCCTAACCCTATCCCTGTCTATCCCTATCCCGATCTGGAGAAGGGGATAGGAGTAGTAGCTGTGAGTTCATAACTTGACCCAAAAAAATCATTGGCGTCAATACTCCATGTTACCTTACTCCCTTGTGCCTGCTTTGCTTGTCGTTGGTTTGGTCATTGACCTCCCTCCTCAAGGTCGACTTCAAGGCCACGGGCAGTCCTTGTCATACCTCTCCGTTCTGCCAACTCCCTTTCTTCATTGAAGCAAGAAGACTAGAATGGTAGTAGTCTTCTCTTAAAACTACTCTCTTCAAATCGTAGTCTGCTTCATTTCCTTTCAAAGTACTTTGTCACTTCCATGCACGTGTGTTTGTGTGCGTGCGTAGTGTGTGTGTGCGTTCGTGGGTGCACGTGCGCGCGTTTGTGTGTGTGTGCATTTAGTGTGTGTGTGTGTGTGTGTGTGTGTGTGTGTGTGTGTGTGTGTGCGTGTGCGCGCGCGCACGCGTGCGCGGGTGTGTGTGTGCTTGTGTTTAACATATTTTTGACGTTCATTTGTTTCTATTGATGGTTTATTAATTTAGTAATAACTTATTTATTATTGTAAGTGCTTAGGGCTTATTTAAGATTAAACGCTGGAAATGCCCATTATTATTATTATTATTATTATTATTATTATTATTATCATTATTATTATTGTGCGCAATGATCTGAATGAAGACCGGTGACCGCGGGGCAGGACAAACATCCCCAACTGGAAGAAGAAGAAGAAGAAGAAGAAGAGGTGATGGCTTCGTCAACACACGTGCGGGAGACAACACAATCAAATCAAACGGTCTCTGCAAGGGGGGATGAATCCCCCCCCCCCTCCCTCCCCAGTAGGCCAAGCTTTTCCAGCTCGGAACATTGCACATGCGGCACTCACTGGGCAGCCAAGCGCTGCGGAAATCATCCCAAGTCGTTGCGCGTCGCCCCGCCCCCATGCCAAGTCAACCAACACTTCGTGGTGAGGGAGGTTGACTGCGCTGCCCCTGCTGCTAACTGCCACCCGGCAGCACTTCGAGAGCGTTTCACCCCACTCTCGGGAATGTTCACAGAAAGACAAACCATATAAATGCAATCCGAGTGAAAACTATATAAAAAAGACAATGATTAGGTAATATATAATGGACGGGTTCAAACTCAAGTAATACCTACGATACCAATGAAAAGGTGTCGCTTACTTATGTCTATTTTTTTTATTGTTGTAAAATATATAATTTCTAAGTAACGCTACCGATACAAGATTTTTTAAATTAAAAAAAAGAACCCACAAATAACTCAAAACCAACTTCTGAAGAACAGACATCCCCTGTCTCTCCCCCCCCCCCTATCACCCCACGTCCACCCCAACCCCCTCTACATCCTCTAATGTCTTTTTATTGTTCACTTTCATTTTTCACCCCAATACAATCTCTCTGTCTCTTTACACCCCACTATGAATCCCGGAAGAGAAGCCCCATGACTGATATGACTGATCCATACATTTGATTACTTCTCCCTGTGCGTCTGTCTTTGTTTCTGTCTGTCTGTCTCTCTATCTCAGTCTCTGTCTCTGTGTGTGTGTCTCTCTCTCTCTCTCTCGTCGTTCGTTTGTCTCTCTCTCTCTCTCTCTCTCTCTCTCTCTCTCTCTCTCTCTCTCTCTCTCTCTCTCTCTCTCTCTCTCTCTCTCTCTCTCTCTCTCTCTCTCTCTCTCTCTCTCTCTCTCTCTCTCTCTCTCTCTCTCTCTCTCTCTCTCTCTCTCTCTCTCTCCCTCCGTCGCGCTCGCTCTCTCTCGCTTGCTCTCTTAGTCCGTGTGTATGTCTGTCTATCTCTATCTCTCTGTCTCTCTCTATATATATCTCTCTTGCGTGTGTGTATGAGCATGTATGTCTGTGT
>CM065690.1:25044738-25047238 GCA_017654935.2 Phymorhynchus buccinoides | reverse complement strand
ATTAATTCAAAATATTCTCTCATTAGTTTTTATACTAATATTGCAGAGCTATCAAACATTGAGACACTAATTAGAAATTATTTGTTTATAATTATCATTTGTGACAGAGTATAGGAAAACCAGGCTAAAGTCGGAAATTATCACTTTTGACGTTTTTATATCATCTGAATGTTTAAATTCTACAGACTGAAAAGCAAAAAACAGAATTGATCTATCTGCAATAGTCTTTTTTCTATAATTTTGTTAAAGTTGACAAAACACACAGAATCAAGTATAACCAGAGATATAAGCTCTCTGGTATAACTAAGCTATCTGTTTGTGTGCATTGCTAAGAATGTCTCTCAGCGACTTTAGTTGGGTTTTCCCATAGTCTGTCACATTTATTGACAATGACAATAACAACAACATTGAAATTCACCCTCTGCTCCATTTATGATAGTCTATATCTACATTTTTTTTTAATAATCTGAAATCCTAATCCCTTTTTTTTTTTTTTCTACAACAAAATTGTTCAATAGCACAGTAACATATCGAGTTTGAAATTTATAATATCTGCTTGGCATGGTTATCTCTTAAGCGACATTTCAATCGAATGTAAATTTGCCGTTTAGCCCTGTTGGTGTTGTTGGTGTTGTTGGTGTTGCTGTTGTTGTTCCCAGTAAGTCTTGTACCAATAAATCTAAGGGGTACAATATAAACACAAAATAAAGAAAGAAAAAGCAAGAAGATTGAAAGCTTCTGGACGGACATCTTTGATTGAGAAAAAAACAACACGTTTTATAAATTATTAATATAATAATAAATGAATACCTGATGCAACACTGTGTAGATATTCTGCAATAATTGCTATGTCTGTATGCTTTAATATTTTCTCTTAAAAAATCGATGATGTGGAAATAAATATACAACAATGTTAGACTCGTCGTTTTAGTTTTAGTGGATAGTGTTGGTTATTTTCATAGTACAAAAAAGGTGTATATTTATCACCTGGACTTCTAATGCAAAAATAACTTTCAATCCTTCATATCCTGCAAGGACAGTTGGGAATTCAAACTGGGTAATACTGGAAGGATAATGTATCAATACTGTCGTCGTAGTCCTATTATAAGTTCGTTCTCAGGCCATTACATCGTCGCAGTAGTGTTGCTAAGAACAGGTTGGCACCATGGCCACGCTGCATACGATTTGACCCCAATACGATGCGATTGTGACGATGTCTGTGAGTTGATGATTCACGTGAAATACTTCCGTCTAAAAAAATAACGCTACCATTTTGGTTCGCTATAGTCACCGTAGACTGCAAACAAAATGTCCGATACTAAAAATAAGATATTTTATTGTTCGGGAGACTACAAATAATATAATGAACATAACTATATCGTAGGATTTCATCAGCGTTATTGAGACAGTAGAATTTCACGTCAATCATGCTTCACAAATGTCAAAATCGGATCGTCGTGAATCGAATCGGATCGTATGCAACGTACGTGGCTAGGTCTTAACTAGCTGTCCCATTGGCCTTATCCAACCAATGAGGTGCCTCATATTATGATGAACCAACCATACCGGTGTCGAGAATAAAGTTAGTGAGTTGGCTTATCGCCCATTGGTCAAACCTTCATTAATACGCCCGCCCCTCATCAGCGTGTCACGGGTTAGCACCCAGGTACCATGATCATGAGTGCGTCTTAAACAGTTAGCACAGGGAGTAAGATGTCGATTAGAAGAAACTGCCAATCGTGGAATTGTTGCCTGCTGACACCAACCCCCCCCCAAAAAAAAGAAGAAAGAAAAAAGAAAAAAAAGAAAAGCACTGGCGTGAAAAAAAAGGTAAGAGAGAGAGAGAGAGAGAGAGAGAGAGAGAGAGAGAGAGAGAGAGAGAGAGAGAGAGAGAGAGAGAGAGACTCGGGATTCCGTTTTCATGCTTTTCCATTTGTGCCACTTTGTAGCCTACTTAGCTTAAAATCGAATCTCATACTATGATTATAATAAGGCTGTCGGTACAAATAAAACAACAACAGATTAATGACGATGTCCGACCAACTGAACAAAAGATGAAAGACCAACCTGGACACTAATCTGAAATGGGTACTTTTCAACACCTTAAGCGTGAACACCACTCACCCATGAACGCTCCCGGCTATTCGGCTAAGTAGCCTTTGACACAGAACGATTGTTATTCTCTTTGATCTTTGCCGAGAGAACAACACGGCGTAGCTTGGGTTTTAAAGGTGCACCCTGACGGATGAGGTTTTGCAAGAAACACGTCGAGATCACCAGAAAGACAGCCTTTTCAAGAATCGGAACACTCACTTTGCTCTGGTTTCCTATAAATTAAAACAGTCAAAACGGCGATTCCTCCTTGGCGGAGATGCCGGAGAGAGTAGCCATTTTGGATGGGGTGGGTGAAGGTCACTCATTGTGCTTGAAGCGGTGTTTTTCTTTGTAGTGCAGTAAAACAAAAAGGAGCTGTTTCCTTTGTTGTGAGCGAAACTCCTTT
>CM065690.1:25034738-25039738 GCA_017654935.2 Phymorhynchus buccinoides | reverse complement strand
AGTAATTGTGATTATGTGCTCTGATAGTTATGACGATTTTGTGCTGTGATAGTTATTGTGATTATGTGCTGTGTTAGTAATGGTGACTTATGCTGTGGTAATATTGGTGATTGTGCACTACGATAGTTAAGGTGATTATGTGCTGTACTAGTTAAGGTGATTATGTGCTGTACTAGTTAAGGTGATTATGTGCTGTAATAGTTAAGGTGATTATGTGCTGTAATAGTTAAGGTGATTATGTGCTGTACTAGTTAAGGTGATTATGTGCTGTAATAGTTAAGGTGATTATGTTCTGTGATAGTTATGGTGATTATGTGCTGTAATAGTTAAGGTGATTATGTGCTGTAATAGTTATGGTGATTATGTGCTGTGATGGTTAAGGTGATTATGTGATGTAATAGTTAAGATGATTATTGTGCTGTAGGCCTAATAGTTAAGGTGATTATGTTCTGTGATAGTTATGGTGATTATGTGCTGTAATATTTAAGGTGATTATGTTCTGTGATAGTTATGGTGATTATGTGCTGTAATAGTTAAGGTGATTATGTGCTGTAATAGTTACGGTGATTATGTGCTGTGATGGCTAAGGTGATTATGTGCTGTAATAGTTATGGTGATTATGTGCTGTGATGGCTAAGGTGATTATGTGCTGTAATAGTTATGGTGATTATGTGCTGTGATGGCTAAGGTGATTATGTGCTGTAATAGTTAAGATGATTATTGTGCTGTAGGCCTAATAGTTAAGGTGATTATGTGCTGTAATAGTTACGGTGATTATGTGCTGTGATGGCTAAGGTGATTATGTGCTGTAATAGTTAAGGTGATTATGTGCTGTAATAGTTAAGGTGATTATGTGCTGTAATAGTTACGGTGATTGTGTGCTGTGATGGCTAAGGTGATTATGTGCTGTAATAGTTAAGGTGATTATGTGCTGTAATAGTTAAGGTGATTATGTGCTGTGATAGTAATGGGGATCATGTGATGTGATAATTGTGGTGATTATGTTCTATGTTTGCAATGGTGATTATGTGCATAATTATAATCACTGTCATAGTTACGGGGATCGTGTGATGTAATAATTAAGGTGATTATGTCCTGTGACAGTAATGATGATTATGTGCTGTGTTACCGACTGTTTAAAAAGACGGTAAGCCTATGTGCTATATATATATATATATATATTAAAATTTGATAAACTTTTTTGTCCAAATGTCTTTAAAAATAAAAATAATAATGCAAAAATAATGGGATTTTTTTTTTTTTATTTTTTTTTATCATCGAACATTAGAATCAAGACCAGTTACAAGAACTTGGATTCTTGATCTATGTTCTAAAAAACATAGAGTGCTAGTTTGGCTTTTCCTCCCTTTGTGGGGGAGGCAGACAGAGCCCAGTCCACGACAGCTGTTTCGATCCGATGAGGATCTCGTCAGGTGAACACGGCATTGGGATCTTACCCATGTGGCGAAAATGGTGTTTTACGTCCTCTCGGTCTGAACCAGACACATATGGGACATTTGTAAATACAAATATGGTGGGAACAATACTGGAGGCAATGCCCGGAGGCAGTACGAAACCAGTAAAGTCCCGATTTTTTATTAATACAGATAGGTGTAGCGGTAACCACGCCTCGGTTAAACCTCATCGGCTATGGCACCGCTACAAGTATTTGTTGCGTAATAAATCTTACCCATGTCATGTGAAATTTTCACCTCAACACCAAGGTCCTTCCACAGTGGGAAGGGTTTCCCCTGTTGTATATTAGCAAAAATTCCAAAAAGCCAAACCAGCACTCAGATAAAACAATAGAAATAAGAATCTTATGTAAAAAGGTGAACATTACAATGTTCAAAATATGAAAAGATAAACGACACGATCAGAGAGGGCCAGCAACTGAGATGGTGTCCAAAAGGAAAAAATTAGATTTTGTCCAAAAGGCTAAAAATAGATTTGAAATAAAATCTCAGTATTTTTTTAGAACATAGATCAAGAATCCAAGTTCTTGTAACTGGTCTTGATTCTAATGTTCGATGATAAAAACATTATTATTATTTTTTTTTTTTTTTTTTTTTTTTTTCATTATTTTTGCATTATTATTTTTTTTTTTAAAGACATTTGGACAAAAAAGTTTATCAAATTTTACTAGTTGTGCATTTCAAATGCTCCAACTTTCAAGTCCTTTAGATCAGAGGCATGGTGCACAGCAGTATACTGAGATTTTATTTCAATCTCTCTCTCTCTCTCTCTCTCTCTCTCTCTCTCTCTCTCTCTCTCTATATATATATATATATATATATATATATATATATATATATATATATATATATATATATATATATATATATATATATATATATATATATATATATATATATATATATATATATATAAAAGGAATAACAACAAAACCAGTGATGTCTTTGTAAAACAACTTGTATTAAAACCTTTTAGGCAGACAAATTTTCGCTGTTTCTACAGCTTTTTCTAGTCACACACTGAAAGACATAATCTTCACATCAACCAGCCAGAAATTGGAAGGAAAAAATCTCACAAACAAAAGGTATATATATTTGTACTTTACAGAACTATCCCATTCCTGAGTATAGTGCTATATGAGAGAGAGAGAGAGAGAGAGAGAGAGAGAGAGAGAGAGAGAGAGAGAGAGAGAGAGAGAGAGAGAGAGAGAGAGAGAGAGAGAGAGAGAGAGAGAGAGAGAGAGAGAGAGAGACAGACAGACAGACAGACAGACAGACAGACAAAGACAGATACAGAGACAGAGAAACAGACAAACAGACACACATGTCCAGCCACAGCCGGCTCAAATGAAGCCAATAACTTAATTTTATTCAAGACGCATCTGTTTTCTCTCTCAACAATGAGACACCACAATTTCTACAATGCCCGTCAAGACATCCCCCTGCCCCCCCCCCCCCCCCCCTTGCCCTGCCCCCCACCCCCCACCCACACCCACACTCCCTACCCCCGGCTTGGTTACCACACATCCAATTCGCCTTGCACATTTCTCTGCGCTCTGGTTTTTTTTGTCTCACATAATATATGTCTCTCTCTGGATACCCACCCACCCCTCTCTCTCTCTTTCTGTCTGTCTGTCTCCCTCATCCCATCCACATATCCCACCCGGTACCCCCCCACCCCCACCCCTCCACACACACCACCACCACCACCTTTGTCTCTCTGTCGTTTCTGTTTATCTCTTACGAAGGGGGAAAAAATGCAAACATAAAAATAACATTCAAATCGTAATAATAAATTGATCATGCAGAAGAAGTGGTTTCATATTTATGATTTATGTGTCAACGGTGTCGATCTCTAACTCCAATCATGAATAATGTCTTTAAACAACCCAAGTATGAAGACTGCGGATTGAATATTTCTATCTTGAAACAAACTGAAAATTGTGTGTGCGTGTGTGTGTGTGTGTGTGTGTGTGTGTGTGTGTGTGTGTGCGTGTGTGTGCGTGCGTGCGTGTGCGTGTGCGCGTGTGTGTGTGTGTGTGTGTGTGTGTGTGTGTGTGTGCGTGCGTGCGCGCGCGCGTGCGTGCGTGTCTGTGTATGCGTGTGTACATGTGTGTGAGTGTGTATGCATGCATGTGCACTTGTGCGCGAGGGATAAATTAGCCCAAAAGATAATAAAGGGAGAGACGTACTAAAGAGAGCTAGAGATCAAGAGATAGAGAAAGAGATAGGCAGGCAGATGTATAGAGAGAGATACAAACATTATTGCAGACAGACAGAGAGAGAGAGAGAGAGAGAGAGAGAGAGAGAGAGAGAGAGAGAGAGAGAGAGAGAGAGAGAGAGAGAGAGAGAGAGAGAGAGAGAGAGAGAGAGAGAGAGAGACTCAGACTCAGACTCAGACTCAGAAACTTTTTTTACAAGGAAAAGAATTTAGGATTAGAGAGAGAGATAAACAGAGAGAGGAGGAGAGAGAGGGAGAGAGACAGAGAGAGCGAGATAGAGAGCGAGAGAGACAGAGAGAGAGAGACAGAGACAGACAGACAGACAGACAGACAGATAGACAGGCAGGGATACAGAGAGCTAATAAAGACATGAAGAGAGCAAGCATGCCAGTTAGTATTGATCCTGTCCCGTTGACTCTCCTGTCCCACAATGCATCCATCATCATGGTCGTCATTTCTGCTTCCTGTGCTGACAGCAGTCCAAATGAGCATCATCTCCCTTGCCACAGTAATGCTCCTCGCTGCACAACTGACGTCGACATTTTGTCTTCATCCCTGACCGTAGCACGCGCGCAGTCATACAGAAATACGCACGTGCTGCATACACACATAAACTTTGATCAAATGAATGCTCTTAGGAAAAAAAGGAAAACACATTTACACATTACATGCACACACACACATGCGCGAGAAACACGCATGCGCACTTCCATAAACATAACATTTGATCAAACGAACATTGAAAAATCCATGTACGCGTTTGCGCACGCACGCACGCACGCATGCGCGCGCACGCACACGCACACGCGCACACGCACACGCACACACACACACACACACACACACACACACACACACACACACACACACACATTGTTCTTAGACACATGAGCATGTGCACGCATACACATATCACGTTTACAAATTAAAGAAGAGCAGGGGGAGAGATAAGAGGCAGAGAGAGAGAGAGAGAGAGAGAGAGAGAGAGAGAGAGAGAGAGAGAGAGAGAGAGAGAGAGAGAGAGAGAGAGAGAGAGAGAGAGAGAGAGAGACTGAGAGACTGATCGACAGACAGACAGAAGAGAGACAGACATCTGACAGGCCGACAGAGACAGACAGACAGAGGGAGAGAGAACGAGATACAGAGAAAGGCATAGACAAACAGACGAACAGAACAGAGATACAGCCAGACAAAGACAGACACAAAATAACGAATACACAAAGAAACACAACACACACACACACACACACACACACACACACACACACACACACACACACACACACACACACACACACACACA
>CM065690.1:25007238-25024738 GCA_017654935.2 Phymorhynchus buccinoides | reverse complement strand
TTTGTTCTCTACCCAGGTAAATTTAATGGAAATATTTGGCTGAAATATGGCTGGCGGTGAAAGGGTTAAGCTGTATTTTATTAACCTTTTCAGCTAATTATCCCTGTTGAATAATGATTCGCAGTCATAATAAAGGCCACTATCTAATAGGACCCACCCCTATATAGTGCAGTACACGTCTTGCCTTTATCTTCTACTATTATTGAATGCATGTGTTTAATGATGTAAATGGATGGAAATTAGTGTTAAATATAGCAAACGATAGAGGATGAAGTACTCAATCTTCAGTAAGAAAGGCAAGAACGGACAAATGGAAACAACCGAGAAATGGAGGAGGAGGGGAGGGGGAGCGCATCTTTGCCTTTACCGCATCCTCTCCGCTGCCCACCCATCTCCAGCGAAGGTGTAAAAGGCTTCCTTCCACTTGAGGTGATTGTGTAGCGACTCTCAGTTATCAGGCCACACGAGCAAGAAGCCCCTGGCGTCTTCTGCGTGGCAATCGATTTGTTCTACAGTGCACACCGAACAAAATGTGTGACGGCTCTTGTAAGGCCTCTTCTTCGTTGTAAGCAAAGCGAGCAAAGTTTATGTTTTACGTCCTCTCGGCAAAGCCATACCGGACATTATTGTGATCCATTGAATGAAAATCCGTGTAACGTCCTCCGGTCTGAAACAGACACATATGGTAGATATAAAGATGTGGGAACGATCCTGGAGGCAATGCCCGGATGCAATGCAACTCCAGGAAAGTCCTGATTTTTTTTAGCGATACAGATGCATTAACTAGCATTCTCTTCTTCGCTGTCCTCTCTCATTTTCTTTTTCTACACCCAAAGAACTAGCGGCCATGCCCCGCTCGCTTCGCTTCGCTGATTTTGACACGTGCCTCTTCAAAATGTCTCCTCCTGTATTATGTTCTTGGGTGATGCTAAAAAAAAAGAAGAGAAAAAAGCAACTGAAACAGATTGCAACGTCACTGGAACATACAACAAACAAACAAACAACTACACAAGTGTAAAGTGACGTTGTTTTATTCACAAGAGACAAAACAAAACTACTGGATATTTCGGTGAATGCGCCTTTATCGACATAGACAAACAAGAAAACAGCAAACAGCAAACATAGCAAAGGAGCAAAAAGCAGGCAACAAAAGGAGCAAAGAATCAACAAGATCAAAAAACAATGCTTCCCCTCTACAGTCCAATGCGTAAATGATACAACCAAGTTGGGTGATGCTAGTAGTAAAATAATAAAATAAAAAAGGTATGGGGTTACAAGTAACTGCTTAGCTCTCTCACCTTTATTGTTGGCCCCTTCAAGATGTCTCCCCAACCAACAGTATGTACTCACTCAGCTGTCCCATTCTGTGTTATTGGCTCCTTCAAAATGCCACCCACTGCTTGCCTTGGGGTGATGTGATCAAGAATATGGCTAAACAGCCAACAGTTTGTGGTCTACGTCAACACTTAGCTCTCACTTTCATTGGCTCCTCTTGAATGCCCCCCACTGCATGGCGCTGGTTTACACTGGGGGTGTTCAAAATGTGCCTCATGGCATTCCTTGGGCGACGTTGATCAAGAATATGGGGCTACAGTGGTCAATAGCCGATACGTTTTGGACTAGGGCCATCGATTTTCGGACACACACACACACACGCACGCACGCGCGCAGACACACATGCACACACACGCACGCACGCACGCACACGCACGCACGCACGCACGCACACACACACACACACACACACACACACACACACACACACACACACACACGCACACACACACACACACACACGCACGCACGCACGCACGCATTACATGATGTTTTGATAGTCGCTTGTATCGACCTTATGTCCAACCTCTTGCGAAGCACGATTTGTTATCCATTTTCCCTCAGTTTTGTTTCCACTTTTAATGCATGCAAATGTGCTTCCTTGCTTGTATTGTGCTTGTACGAGACCACACTGTAATTTCACCTAACGTGATAATAAAGTATTTTTGACTTGACTTTGACTTGACACACTGTGGTATTTTTGTATGTGTGCAGATTTGCGAAAGCGGTTTGCCTCTCTCTGAATGGGTGTTTTTTGCTGTTGTTGTTGTTCTTGATTGATTGATTGATTGATTGAATGTAAAGTCCGTTAACACAATGGTGATATTAGACTATTAAAAAAACGCATTCCCGTCCCCACTCACCCCTATCTTATATTCTAGGCTCCTGTCTCGACTCGATCACTGGGAGTCGCTACACAATCATTTCAAGTGGAAGCCGGGCATTTCTGTGCCCCTTATTTTTGGGGGGTGGGGAACTCCTAGGGTGGTGGTGGTGGGAGAGGGTGGGGTTGTTGTAACGACTTTTTTTTTTTTTAGGTATTAGGGACTTTATAGTCACAGAAGCGTCTCTGTGAAATTCGGGTTGCTCCCACCTGGAGAGCGCGTCCCTGCCAGAGGCGCGCCACCCCATTTTTATTTTTTGTGCATGCGATTTTTGTGTGACTGATGAGGAAGGAAAGGGTGGGAGGGGGGTGGTAACTTTTTACCAAATGACAACTTTTTCATTGCCACTGGGTTTAACGTATGCTAAGTGCATGGGTACGCGGTACCTCGGTTTATCGTCTCATCCGAAAGACTCCACGTTCAGAGCGTAAGGCCTAGTGCAAAATGAGAGGAAAAATCCCCTGTACCCAGGTTCAAACTCAGGATTAGTTAACACGAGGCGAACGCGCTACCACTGTGTCTTACAGATTTTTTGATTTTTTGATGATAGAGTAAGAAAGAGAGGGGTGGAACATTATATTAGTACTGTATGCCTATATAATTGTAGATGGAAATCGTACAAACGTAAATAGAGATAGACTAGCCAGAAAGACAAGAATGAAAGAAAAAAGCATTGAAAAAAGGACGTTGCCCAAAATTATGGTTCGAGCGTAAAATGTGCTAAACAAATAATAATATTGATCCTCGAGGACATGTTCAGACAAAAAAAGACGAAAGTGTTGTGAAATTCAATTCTATTGCTAATGTTTTGTAAAAAACGGTTTCTTAGCTTCACATTTTGTTTGCATTTGGGTGTGGTTTTTAGAGAGAGAGGGGGGCGTGGGACAGAAGAGAGAGAGAGAGAGAGAGAGAGAGAGAGAGAGAGAGAGAGAGATAGAGAGAGAGAGAGAGAGAGAGAGAGAGAGAGAGAGAGAGAGAGAGAGAGAGAGAGAGAGAGAGAGTGTGTGTGTGTGTGTGTGTGAACGTTTGTATGCATGCATGTGTGTATGTTGGTGGGTGAGTGTGATTACATGTCTTTTGGAAATTTACAAAATACATACATGCAATAATACATACAATAATAATAATAATAATAATAATAATAACTAACATTTATAGAGCGCCCTTTCTCTCTTGAGCTCACGGCGCTTCACAATTATTTAAATAATACATAGATCATAAACTACTACAATATTAACTATCAAAAACATGCACATAGCCACAACACGCACGCGCACACACACACGTCCGCACACACCCACACACCCACACGCGCGCGCACACACACATGCAATGTGGGGAACATAGCCTACCTAGGCTATCACTTTAATGCAAACATTGTAAAAGATACAATAGTATGCATGGATATCCAGAGATTTTCACAATAACATAAAGCATACAAACATGCATACATACATACATACATAAGTCTATAATACATACACCCATACATGCATACATATCAAAGAGAGAGAAGAGAGAGAGAGAGAGAGAGAGAGAGAGAGAGAGAGAGAGAGAGAGAGAGAGAGAGAGAGAGAGAGAGAGAGAGAGAGAGAGAGAGAGAGAGAGAGAGAGAGAGAGAGAGAGAGAGAGAGAGAGAGAGAGAGAGAGAGAGAGAGAGAGAGAGAGAGAGAGAGAGAGAGAGAGAGAGAGAGAGAGAGAGACAGACCGACCGACAGACAGACAGACATATAAGTAGAAAGAGAGAGAGAGACAGAGAGAGAGAGACAGAATCAGACAGAGACAGAGAGAGACAGAGAAGAGTGAGTGAGTGACTGACATATCGTGAACATCAGTTCCCTGGTGGCAGTGGTGGATAGGCGCCGTCCCAGGACATCGGATAGCGCTCCTGACAGCAGCATCGTCACCCACATCAGCAGATAAGGCAGCGCTGACAGAAACCCATTCTGCGAAGAGGAGAAGGAGAAGGAGAAGGGGGAGGAGGAGGGGGAGGAGGAGGAGGAAGAAGAAGAAAAAAAATGAGGAGGAAAAGAAAAAGAAGAAGGAAAAAGAAGGGGGGGGGGGGGGGGAGGAGGAAGAAGAAGAAAAGGGAGGAGGAAGAAGAAGAAAAAGGAGGAAAAGAAAAAAAGAAGAAGAAGAAGAAGGGGGGGGGGGGGAGAAGAAAAAGGGAGAAGGATGAAGAAGAAAAGGAGGAAAAGAAAAAGAAGAAGGAAGAAGAAGGGGGGGGGAGAAGAAAAGGGAGGAGGATGAAGAAGAAAAGGAGGAAAAGAAAAAGAAGAAGGAAAAGAAGGGGGGGGGGAGAGAAGGGGGGGAGAAGAAAAAAGGGAGAAGGATGAAGAAGAAAAAGAAGGGGGGGGAGAGAAAAAGAAAAGAAGAAGAAGGAAGAAGAAGGGGGGGGGAGAAAAAGGAGGAGGAGGAACAAGAAGAAGGAGATAGGAAGATGAAGAGGAAGCAGAAAACGGAGGAATACAAGAAAGAGGAGGAGGGTGAAGTCAAGTTAAGTCAAATCAAAAGTATCTTTATTGAGGATTAAATAATAAGCTAACAAGGCTTTGCTTTTTTTCCATCCTGCCCTCCAAGACGAGGAGTGAAAAGGGACAAAACAAATGGAGCAGGAGGAGAGGAGGAGGAGGAGGAGGAGGACGAAGAAGAGGATTAGGAGTGGGAGAAAGAAGAAGAGGAGATAGAGCGGGAAAAGGAGAATAAGGAGGAGGGTTCAGAGGAAAGGAAGAAGTGGGGGAGGAGACAGAGGTAAGAAGAAAAACACATGAATGAAAAAAGAAGCGTAGGATTTGCTGTGGTTTCATCTGAGAGATATTTACGAATATAGCCAATACGACGAATTTGATGGTAGCATGACTGACAGGTCTGAGTCAGGAACTTCTGCATTGAAAGAGTATTGTCCAGAGTGGCACCTACGTTTTTGACAGAGTCAGAGAGGGGGGTCATATTGTTGCCCAGTTGGATTGACTCTATGGAAACAGAGGTGAGTTTGTTCGTTGTGCCTACAAGAATGAGTTCGGTTTTGTCACCATTCAACTGAAGTTTATTTTTAACCATCCAATTCTGAATATCAGAATATCAGTCGCTAATTTCTGAGAGAAGCGAATTTAGATCTTTGGGGGTCGTGCTATTTTGGAGTTGTGTGACATCGGCGTAGAAGTGATGTTTTTCGTAGAGCTGGTCGATTATTTTGACGAGAGGTGACGTGTATAACGTAAACAAGACAGGACCGAGCACAGACCCCTGGGAGACTCCACGAGAAAGCCTAACCTGTTCAGACTGACGGCCATTAACGACTATAGATTGGAAGCTATCAGAGAGGTAAGTGGAGAACCAAGAAAGAGCAGAGCCCTTAATTTCGAAAGTATGTTCGAGACGAGACCGAAGAATTGAGTGGTCAAAAGCAGCAGAGAGATCGAGAAGTGTCCTAAAAGAGATTTGACCTGCATCAGAAGCACGTAGGAGGTCAATGTCGATTTGAACAAGGGCTGTTTCATTCAGTAGTTGGCTCTATTGGCCACTGCAACTAGGGTTACTAACGCCCTTGACGGCAAGAGTTAAGCCCTTGTTGATCAGTATCCAAAAGGGCATTCACTCTTGCAAAAGGCAGCCATTAAGTGGCCTCAAATAGGGTTATTGGCGAGAGTCACTCCCTTGTTTGGTCAGTACTCAACCATCTTCCCCCACCCACCAAGGGCATTCACTCTTGCAAAAGGTGTTCTTTGCAGTAGCCAGTAGGCAGACTGTTCGCAATACCTCTCTGCTCTGCACGGATTCAAACTACTAGACAACAAAATACAAACTCACAGACACAATTTTGAAGTGCAGTATTTTCTTGAGGTAGGTGGGTAGCTCTGTGAGCAGGCTGAAGTATCCCCAGTCGAAAGCGAACAGGGCGAACCCGGCGGCCCAAGCCGGTGCCGAGGTCAGCATAGCTCGCCATGGTGTGGCTACACTCTGGGATGGGTAAGGTTAAGACATATACAAATCAAAGGTTAATTAAGACACAAAAGATCACCTTAGCTTAAAGGGGGATCCTGGCGGATGAGTTTTTGCAAGAAACACGTCGAGATCACCAGAAAGGCAGCATTTTCAAGGATCGGAACACTCACTTTGCTCTGGTTTCCTAGAAATTAAACGGTCAAAACGGCGATTCCTCCTTGGCGGAGATGCCGGAGAAAATAGCCATTTTGGATGGGGTGGGTGGAGGACACTCATTGTGGTTGAAGCGTTTTCTTTTTTGGTAGTGCAATTAACAAAACAATAGAACTGTTTCCTTTGTTGTGAGCGAAACTCCTTTAGATAATCTGTATAGAATTTAAAAAAGAAAAGAAAAAAAGGCTTGCATTGCGAAAGATTTGTGAAAACGATTTGGTCTAAACGCAGGCGGCCTTCTCTTTGGGTGAAATAATTTGACTTTCAGCACCTCCGCCAATGCGGAATCGCCGATTTGACGGTTTGATTTCTAGGAAATCAGAGCAAAGTGAGTGTTGCAATCGATGTAAAGGGTATTCTCCTAGTGATCTGGACGTGTTTCTTTCAAAAACTCATCCGTCATGGTGGCCCTTTAAGGCTGAGCTCCAAACATCCGATTTAACTCGTACGACTATCCAATTTTGTGATATGATTCTGATGAAATATTACGTACTGCCTAAATGAAACTGATGAAATCTTAGGCAGTTAGTTCAATATCATTATTCATGTAAACACCCATCAATACACGAGTCTGATGAAACGTCTGAAAATAATATAATAATCATAATAATAATAATAATAATAATAATAATAATAATAATAATTTATATAGCGCCTCTTCTCTGATTTAGGGCTCTAAGCGCTTTATTGATTTAATACAAATACAACATAGAACATGCATCATCTTATGCAATCAGAACATGACGAACGTACATACAATTATATACAAACACAAAAACACAGACACAGAAAAACACACACACACACACACACACACACACACACACACACACACACACACACACACACACACACACACACACACACACACACACACACACACACACACACACACACACACACACACACACACACACACATCACACACACACACATGCGGGCACGCCACGTGACAACCACTTCATCATTTAACGGAAACTGAGTACAAGGGACTTGGTGGAAGGGGGGGGGGGGGGTGGACTTGAAGGAAGAAGTTGAAGGTAAGAGGAGTGGAGTTGGTGGAGGAGGAATTTGAAAGTTACAAAAAGTTGGTCTTCACAGCAGACTTGAAGGAAGAAGTTGAAGGTAAGTGTCTTATATTGGTGGGAAGTGCTAGCATATACTCTTCACAGCAGACTTGAAGGAAGAAGTTGAAGGTAAGTGTCTGATATTGGTGGGAAGTGCTAGCATATACTGTCATTTCATCTGAGGAAGAATTCTGTCTGGGGGTATGTAACAAAAAATGAACTGAACCGGGATCAGTTGTGTTACCGTCTCTATCTGTTCCCGTGTCTATAATGTTTTATGTTTTTTTATGTCTCTGGTTCTGTATGTCCCCCGTCTCTATGTGTCCTCGTCCCTGTGTTTGTTTCTTTGTTACGAATACGGACATATAAATACACACTACACATGCACGCATACACGCGCGCGCGCGCGCAGCGCAGAGAGAGAGAGAGAGAGAGAGAGAGAGAGAGAGAGAGAGAGAGAGAGAGAGAGAGAGAGAGAGAGAGAGAGAGAGAGAGAGAGAGAGAGAGAGAGAGAGAGAGAGAGAGAAGAGAGAGGGGGGGGAGAGAGAGAGAGAGAGAGAAAGAGAGAGAGAGAGAGAGAGAGAGAGAGAGAGAGAGAGAGAGAGAGAGAGAGAGGAGTGAGAGAGAGAGAGAGAGAGAGAGAGAGAGAGAGAGAGAGAGAGAGAGAGAGAGAGAGAGAGAGAGAGAGAGAGAGAGAGAGAGAGAGAGAGAGAGAGAGAGAGAGAGAGAGAGAGAGAGGAGAGAGAGAGAGAGAGAGAGAGAGAGAGAGAGAGAGAGAGAGAGAGAGAGAGAGAGAGAGAGAGAGAGAGAGATTCACACCTACAGTCATATATACACACACATTCTCTCTCTTCCTTTTCTCCCTCAACCCCCTCACCCCTACCCCGCCCTTTTCTCTCTGTTTCTGTTCATAACAAAAATATTAATGTTGACATATGAGCAGGTAACCCTAGCGCGTGAAAACGCCAGATCAACCAAGCGCGCGGCAACATTTTCGGGTCCACGGAACTTGCAGGAACAAACAGTTCGGTCAAACAGTCTACACCTGCAATTTACAGTACCCTTGCGCCAGCAAGGATCTCAACTTTATCTCGCGCACTATTCACATGTAGAGAAAAGCAGGTGCGTGGCAACGTTTTCGGCTCCAGTGACCTTGACCTTTGACCATTTTTGTTTGTTTTGAACTTGGCCTATATATCCTAAATACCTATCCGCATGCAAAAGTGGAGCCCCCTAGGATTCTCCGTTCAAATGTTATCGTGTTCAGATAGTCAGATAGTATGTTAAATATACATATATACTCATCTAGGAACAAAAAGACAGCCCTGGAAACATTAACTACATTCCGCTACGCGGCTGGTCAATAACAAACGAAATAGTTATATGGAGCATGAAAACGCTAGATTAAACAGCCGCGCAACAGCATTTGTTCGACTGCAGTGACCCTTTCCTTTAGACCAACGATCCTCATGTTCGAACTTGGCCTGAATATTCTCCTTTCCTATCGACATGCGACAGTTCAGCCTCCTGCGTGCCTCCGTTCTTCTTCTTCTTCTTCTTCTGCGTTCCCATGCCATATGGCCATAATGGGTAAGGTACATATGTGTCCGGTTTTCAGTTTTCACTGGTCTCCCCGCTGCGTACAGCCAAGACATTCCGATTTCGGAGGAGCTCAAGAGAACAATTATTTGGAAGATGTTTTTGAAAAAAGGCAGGAGAATGGTCCAGTAAGTCAGGCAGATAGAAGATGACAGAAAGCAAAGGGAAAAGGCAGAGTCAAAGAGAGTGGCAGATTAGAGGAAGTTGCAAGCACATAACTTCCAGAAGGTGGGGGAACTATTTTTTAATGAAAGACCCCCGGTATCCCCACGGGGACGAGCCTCCGTTCAAACACCATCGTGGTATCATACATAGTCAGCAAGCCAGGAAGAAAGAGACAAACAAGTAGTGAGCAAAACAGTAAGCCGCTTTCGCTTTGTGGTTGCTCAACGAGTTATGGGTGAATGGATTTAAAATACCCCCTGACTGCCAGAGAAAAATTAGAAGACAAAATAAAACATTAACAAAATTGTCAACAATGTTCAAGATAACTGTTGGAGTCACTCCGGCAAAATGATCAGGGGATATAACCTTCCTGGCTGTTTGAAAGCAAACAGCTATATCCCAGAGTTATTCCCCTTCATCTCATGATGTCATCAGTGATGTCATCAAGCCCGTACGTGATACGCTACATAGCAGTCAAGGGGTACCCAAACCTTCAATGGGCTTTCTCAGATGCCTCACCTCTCTCTTCCTGCCCCCTATAGAAATCTCAATGTATTGTCTCTCTTTGTCCGAGATCCGTGGGTGTTCTGCGGGAGGCTCGTAGACCAGCACCATCCACAGAAAGAACCACACGCATCCTAGCATACCTGCAAACACACACACACACACACACACACACACACACACACACACACACACACACACACACACACACACACACACACAGAGAGTTTTCTACACGATACAGCTGTGTTGTTTTATTTTTACTAAAGATGCACATGTTGGTTTCAAAATCGAAATCTAATTTCAAAATAGTTCAAAAATTGATTGAATAGTTTAACTGCAAATCATGTTTGCATACATCATTAATTTATTTTGTTCAGTCTAGTTTGAGAATGCGTGTGTCTTCATTCGTTGAAAATTGAAAAGTTCCCATGGCAGTTTGTTGCTGTGAATCATGTCCCCTATATGCACTGTGGAAACGTGCTTGGTCTCAAATGTCCCCACTGTTTTTCTTATGTTGAACCATGTAAAAATAAAAAAAAATAAAACCACAAAGACCAGCAAAAATACAACGAGAGTTTAGAAAGTGTGCTGAGAGTTTGGACTGAAGGAGAGGGAAGGGAGAGGTATGGGGAGAAGGAAAACTAAAAGACAGAAGAAGAGGCCACGTAGTCCTGAAGTTGTTGCTGGTGTGTATGGAGATGGCGGTGGAAGGAGGGATTGACTTGTCCCATTCGCTACCATGTATGCTTCAAATGTGCGTTATATAGCAAACAAAATACTAGAAAATATCATTTTTGCACACACAAAACATGGTTATGGGTGTAGTCATAGTCAAACAAAATAGCAACAAGTTATATAAACAATTTCGGGAAGAAGTGTCTTAGTAAGAAATATGGCTAATTTATAAATAATAATAATAAAAAAGGAAGCACACACAGCAACCAAAACAGTTGCTCTAAAACCTATCTATATTGTTAAAAACTCGGGACTTTACTGGTGTTGCACTGCCTCCGGGCATTGCACCCAGTGTTGTTCCCACCATCTTTGTATTTACAAATGTCCCATATGTGTCTATGACCGAGAGGACGTAAAACATCATTTTCACCAACCAAAACAAACAAACCGTGAAGGTGTTTACGTAAAAGGCTGAGGGCCAGCCTCCAGCAAACCCGAAACGACACAAGAGTCCTGTCAGCAGCATGTCACACACCGTGCCCATCTCACAGCCTGCACAACCAGTGAGGATCCAATGGTACACCAATCATTGTTCATTGTCCGTTTGCCGATCTACGATCGCAAAGGAATCTAAATTCGTTCGTGTGTGTTTCTTTGTTTGTTTGTTGTTGGTTGGTTTTTGTCTGTCTGTCCCAAGGTTTAATTTTTACTTCTATTTTTTTCTAAAATAACATAATCTGATTTTCTAACTCGGCGTGTCTGTTGGTCTTAGTAGCCGACGGGGAAGTTAATGACATTAATAACATGACTTAACATAGAGAACTTCTTCTTCTTCTTCTTCTTCTTCTTCTTCTTCTTCTTCTTGTTCTTCTTCTTCTTCGTTTGCGTTCCCAGACCACAAGGCTCAATAATGGGTAACATAAGCATGTGTCCGGTTTTCAGATTATTTGAAAGATGGTTTTTTAAGACAAAAGAAGGCAGGAGAATGGTCCAATAAGTCAGAAAGACAGTGGGTGACAGAAAGCAAAGGGATATGTTGACAGTGAGCTAGAGTCGAAGAGAATGACAAATTAGAGGACGTTACAAGCACATAACTTCCAGAATGTGGGGAACTGTTAGTACGAAAGCCCCACCCCCCGGTAACCCCACGGGTCGTCGCATAGAGGCACGAGGCATCCACCCACTGCCACGATGATAGGCAAAATGCGAAAAGTGCACTCTAACGAAAGTGATGACTCGGCTACAGTGCAAACATGATGCACCATAGAAACAACTCGTGTGGGCTACAACTCCTCTCCCTTGTCGACACAGACAGACGGACACAGGCTTAGACACAGACAGACAGACAGACAGACAGACAGACAGACAGACAGACACACACACACACACCACACACACACACACACACACACGCACGCACGCACACGCACACACGCACACGCACACGCACACGCACACACACACACACACACACACACACACACACACACACACACAGCAAAACATATCATACTTTACACACACAAAGGGGGGAAAACAATATAAAGTACCATTTCGTTGTTTGCCCAAGTCATTGCTGGCCAAAGGAAGAACACTTTTCGTCAGCTTCTGAAACGGAAACTCATCACCCATATACCACACTCCTTCCTTCCGCGACCCACATTCTGCCCCTAATTCCATTTTCTGACTTGTACTGCTACAGATTCTCAATAAAAGTGAGAGACGAGCCATTTTAGTTTTCTTGAACTGCACAGAGTTTCTAAACTGCGGGGAGTACCTAACCCTTTCCTATAAAACGCAGACAAATGTGCAAGGCGAGTACTGTAGTAGGAAAGTTTTAGTTGTTAGGCATTCATACTCCCCACAAAAAAGCTAAGCAACAGAACTGTTAACTGCAGTTTAAAAGTAATAATAAATCACAAATACAGTTCAACTGTTGTGAAATAACCTTCAGCATTTCATTAAATGAAACATCAAATCACAGAGCAAATGTATGTAAATATCAGAATACTGAGCAGCAAGATGTGTGAAAAGCCAACCCAATCTCAACAATCTCAAATATAAAGACTTGCAGAGTGCAAACAGTTCAGAGCGTCGCAACTCTTCAGACACGATGTGTATGACATCCGTTTCCATACGGGCTTAGATGTGGTGTGGCAATGAGCCAATGAGTCTATCCAGCTGGATCTGTTCGATGGCTCTCCACTCAGAGCTGTTTCCAAGGCATCCGGTGTCTAAGGATGGAGGCCTATGCCGTAAACAGCTCACCCAAGCATGTCCCATGCCCGTTCAATCGGGCTGACGTCAGGGGGATCGGGGTGGCCAGTCAAATCGGGAGATGATGTTGGTGTTCAACTCATTCCTGACAACATGTGCTCTGTGCCCAAGCATGTCCCATGCCTTTTCAATCGGGCTGACGTCAGGAGGATCGGGGTGGCCAGTCAAGTCGGGCGATGCTGTTGGTGTTCAACTCATTCCCGCTGACATGTGCTCTGTGCCATGGCACGTTGTCGATCAAGAAAACGAATCCAGCACCAAGCCTTCTCACCAGGGAGGTCAGTTCAAATCTCATGATGTCATTTAAGTAGCGTAGCCTACAGTGTTCACAGTGCCCTTCCGGAAGATCAAGAGGTCTGTGAGTCCTCCAGTCCAAATGCCACACATGCCACCAGACTGCCACCCCCATAACGGTCAAGCTCAGCAACAGCACAGGCCGGAATTCTCTCCCCGGGCTCATCTCCAGATTGTGCTGATGTTTATAATTAAAATCTAAACACATTATAACATGAAGAGGTAGTTTGGACTGCTGAGGCGATGAAAATGATCAAAACGAATGTCATAACACTTTCACTTAAACAAAGTTTAAGCTCACCTCGGAGCTTTCGGGGGCCTCTCTCTCACTTCGTCAGCGTCGTCTGCTCACAGGCCACTGGCGGTTCAGTGCACACGATCGTGAGTACAGCTCAGGGCTGAGCCCACAGTGGGTGCAGTGAAATTGTATACAATTCGTGTTATCACATTATAACACGCTAAACGCTAGCTGTTTGTGTTTTCATGGGGCTGACTAAACATCATTATATGATTTTGTTTGCTTGACTTTTTGTGAGGAGTATATATATAATTACATACGCTGACTGCTTGTTTTAAGGACATTACGCTCTGATAGTCACCCATTCAAGACAAGCATACGGTGGATGGTTTCGTTTACCGCGTTTCTGAATTACACTGTTGTACAATGTCGCAAAGCAACAATAAGCTCTGGTTTTTTAAACAGGGAGGTCAGCAGAGGTCAACGTGCTATTTCCCCAGTTTCTTGACCTTTTTCTTTCTACTATACCCATATTCCATTATGCCCGTCCAAAATTTTCAAATATGTTTTTTCGTCTCCCACCCCACCATATAACCACACCTCAGAAACCCCGAAAATGTATAAACAATTTGTTTTCTGGAAAAGCTTAAAACTGAAATCGAGTTGTCTCCCTTGAAGGAGGCTTGCACTCTATCAGTGGTTTTATCAGAGAATGACAGAGGCAGAGACACACAGAGAGGGATGCAGGGAAGGTGTGAGTATGAAACAATAACAGAGAGAGAGAAACAGGGCGAGATGGAGAGAGGGAGAGAGAGAGAGAGAAAGAGAGAGAGAGAGTATGTGTGTATGAGAGAGAGATATACAGAGATCAATCAATCAATCAATCACAAACTTGCACATTTACATGCTCGATAAACAAACAATACTAAAACATACATATATAATATAATAATAATAATAATAATAATAATAATAATAATAATACTGGTTATTTATAGAGCGCTTAACTCCCTTTGCAGGGTGCTCAAAGCGCTGAACAAAGGCCTAAACACTAACATACAGATAAACATACACATTAAAGACAAGCCAAGAATAATCAACATGAAGACAAGTATCAATGAATATAAACATTAAAAATAAGTGAGACTGTTCATACAAAATACATGTATTAATCTCTCTCGCCCCCCCCCCCCCCCCCTCCTCCCCCCCCCCCGCGCGCACGCACACGCACACGCACACGCGCACACACGCACGCACACGCACACACACACACACACACACACACACACACACACACACACACACACACACACACACACACACACACACACACACACACACACACACACACACACACACACATACTGCAGGGTAATATCATCAAGGACTATGTGGATTAGAGGTGAGAGTATGAGGTTTCAAAAAGATGAGTTTTCAGAGAAGTTTTGAAAGACTGAACAGAGGAAGAGTGGCGAACACTGTGTGGTAAGCTATTCCAGACCGAGGGAGCAGAGTACGAGAAAGAAGATTCACCGAAGGATTTAGTTTTAATACGGGGAGTGGAGAGCAGGCATGAGTCGGAGGCAGATCTGAGATGTCGGGTGGGAGTGTAGGTTTGTACAATGTCAGTGAGATACTGAGGGGCAGTTCCATTAATAGAGTTGAAGGTGAGGCATGCGACCTTGTACTGAATTCGAGCAGAACTTGGAAGCCAGTGAAGTAGCGGGGTGATATGCTGTGTCTTTTTTGCTTTGAAAATCAATCTTGCAGCTGCGTTCTGAACTTTCTGAAGTTTCTTTATTGAGGACTGCGGGCAACCAAATAACAGAGAGTTACAATAGTCTAGCCTAGACAACACGAGAGAACAGACGAGAGTTTGTGTTGCCTGAGTGGTAAGGAGGTGGCGAATAGAACTTATCTTACGAATCTGTAGATAGGCTATTTTGCAGACATTGTTCACATGTGTTTTCATTGTAAGGTTGGAATCGATAGTGACGCCCAGGTTTTTGACAGAAGGAACAAAGTCAATATCTGAGTCACCTATCCTTATGGAAGATGGAAGGGACCTGTCAACAGAGAGTCTTTTAGAAGTCATTATGATGGCTTCAGTTTTGCTGTCATTTAATTGGAGTTTGTTTTCATTCATCCATGTTTTGACATTACTGACACATCCTTGAAGACCTTGAACAGTGGAGTCGAAGTCAGTAAGAGTTGTTTCAGTGTATAGCTGATTATCATCAGCGAAGGCATAATGATTTACAGAATGATTCACTGTATAATATATACCTCAAGCACCTCAGAGAGAAACAGCAAAACATTTAACATCGTCCAATGAATAAAATGTAGACACTGATTAAATTTACATATAAGATATTAAGGTCACACATACAAAAGATAAGATATTAAGAAGCAGTATACATAAATCGAACATCACAAAGACATTTTTAAAAGCAAAAAGCATACATCAGATAGAGAGACAGACAGACAGAAGGAGAACAGTTGAGAGGAGCAGAGACAGAGAGGCGGACAGACACAGAGAAACACATACATGAAGAGAGAGAGAGAGAGAGAGAGAGAGAGAGAGAGAGAGAGAGAGAGAGAGAGAGAGAGAGAGAGAGAGAGAGAGAGAGAGAGAGAGAGAGAGAGAGAGAGAGAGAGAGAGAGAGAGAGAGAGAGAGAGAGAGAGAGAGAGAGAGAGAGAGAGAGAATGAGGAAATAATTGGCATTCATCAGAAAGTATGCGCTTGAATGCTCAGAATAAAACAAAGTTTTTTTCGGTTTCTGATTCAGTATAAAGAATGTCGCAAATCAACTGAAAATCAACTTCCAAACTTCAAACTTCAGTAAATTTCATAAATAAAGTGAATGCAAAATACAGGAAGTTTGTTTTAGGAAACGTGTATAATCCCTGAGTGAATCATTAAGTTTCCAAATTTACCGAAACTTTAACCGGAAAATTGCAAATGTACTGGTTTTAGAAATACACTGTAACATTGATTATACAGACTGAGTGTTCCTTTCAACGCTGTGACAGTCAGGCATTCGGTGGCTGGTTACGGTTTGAACTGCAATGTTATAATTATAATGTCTGCAATGTCTTCAAAACAGCACGAATCGCATTGTTTAAGCCAGGAGGTGACCAAGTTTCTTGACCGGATTTTTGTTATTTTCGAGTGTTGTTATTTTCCAAGTTTCTTGACCGCTTTCTTCCTTCTTCACTACCCATTTCTCTCTCTCTCTCTCTCTCTCTCTCTCTCTCTCTCTCTCTCTCTCTCTCTCTCTCTCTCTCTCTCTCTCTCTCTCTCTCTCTCTCTCTCTCTCTCTCTCTCTCTCTCTCTCTCTCTCTCTCTCTCTCTCTCTCTCTCTCTCTCTCTCTCTCTCTCTCTCTCTCTCTCTCTCTCTCTCTCTCTCTCTCTCTCTCTCCTCTCTCTCTCTCTCTCTCTCTCTCTCTCTCTCTCTCTCTCCCTCGTTCACTGTGTGTGAAATTTCATAGTATGCGTGTTTGTATATTATGCATGTTGAGAGAGAGAGAGAGAGCGCACGGACAAATAATTCATGATCATAACGTTTTAGCACTTTCATCAGAAAACGTGAAGAAAAAAACCCGCATTGAAATACGTGCTAATGGTAAAACTATAAAAGCGCGCACACAAACTTCCACCCCCATCTCCCACTTCCCTCAACACACACACACACACACACACACACACACACACACACACACACACACACACACACACACACACACACACACACACACACACACACACACACACACACACACACACTTGGCATCATATAAAATGAAATAAACACCTAAAGGTCACAGTAGTAGAAAGTAACAGCTGAACGGGGGCATTACAACAGAAAAGGGACGTTTCATTTAGCGTTGTTGCACAATGCATTCAAGGTGGACCTATGCCTGACGTATGAGTTTGTGCAAGAAAAACGTCGAGATCACCAGAAAGATTTTGCTCAGGTTTCCTAGAAATTAAACCGCCAAAACGGCGATTCCTCCTCGGCGGAGATACCGGAGAGAGTAGCCATTTTGGATGGGGTGGGTGAAGGTCACTCATTGTGGTTGAAGCGTTTGCTGTTTTTGTAGTGCAGTAACAACAAAAAAGGAGCTATTTCCTTTGTTGTGAGCGAAACTCCTATAGATAATCTGTATAAAAAAAATTAAAAAGAAAGAAAAAAAAGGCTTGTATTGCGAACATTTAGTGCAAACGATTTGGTCTAAACGCAGGCGGACATTGCAAAAGAGACGGCACACGCCTTCTCTTTGGGTGAAATAATTTGAC
>CM065690.1:24992238-24997238 GCA_017654935.2 Phymorhynchus buccinoides | reverse complement strand
AAATTCATCATCACTTAACATTCATCTCTATAATTATTCTCTATTTGTTATGTCTTCGTCACTTCTTCGCCCCATCTCACCATTTCTTTCTCACCCAGTCTCCTTGTTAATTTTGTTTTTTCTATTATTCTACCTTTTCTAACATGATGATGCATGGGGGGAAAACCCAGACATAAGTCGCTCAGAATGTTTTTGAGCAAACGTCAAAAATAGTCAACAACCCCCATAATACCAATCTTCTGTTTAGGGCATGTTTATGTCTAATTTTGTATGTATTATATCAGTATCCACAACATGAAAGTCAATTTTGAAATGACTTCTTTGTTCATTTTATTGTCTTGTCTCCCCGCGGGGATACCGGGGGGTCTTTTGTATAAATAGTTCCCCCACCTTCTGGAAGTTCTGTGCTTGTAACTTCCTCTAATCTGTCACTCTCTTTGACTCTGCCTTTTCCATTTGCTCACTGTCATCTACTATCTTTCTGCCTTACCGGTCCATTCTCCTGCCATTTTTCACGGAACACTTTCAAAAACATTTCCTCCTCCAGCCGAAGTCGGACTTGCTGTGCCTAACTATTTGTTAGTTAGGCGCATAACGGCAGCATGACGCATCTGCGCTCATAATTGACAGGAAACTGTCTGAGCGATCGAAGAAGAAGAAGAAGAAAAAGAAGATTTTATTGTCTTGTAAATTCAATGAATGGCAACAAAGAGGCAAACATTCTGTTTTCTGTCTTCGATTCATGTAAATGATCTGTCTCGAATGCCAACATTCATATGGCTATAAAATCAAAACTAGCCAACATAACTCAATTCTGTTTTCTGTGTATTGACAAGCAATCGTTGCACCATCTTGTAAAAGCAAAATCGCAAATTACACCAAAATTCCATTACGTCTGTTTGTCCCACGCACCATCACCATTTTCCTTTCCATTCTTTTAGATCTTTGCCTTTTTTTAACTCTCGCTACACAATGTGGCACAGATTGACAGAGGATTTATTACTTTTTCAGAGGCAACATGCTATCTTGAAGTGATGTGGTATTATTGGCACTTGGGGTGGGTTTTGCCAGTGCCTGCAGCCAAATGCTGCATTTTGATGTTTTCATTCCGAACGGGGTGAACTTTGAGTTAAGTGTGTGTGGTGAGGAGAAGGAGGATGGGAGAGAAGGGAGGTCAGAGCCATTATCATCATCATCATCATCGTCGTCGTCGTCGTCGTCGTCATCTTCGTCGTCGTCGTAGCTATGATCATCATCGTCATCATGATTACAATCATCGCTTCATGGAATATTTTAAGCTTTTGCTTTGCTCACACACAGACAAACAAATGCCTCGGCGTGGGTGGTACTATAGTACCTTAAAGGGGCACCCCGACGGATGGATTTGTGCAACAAACACGTCGAGATCACCAGGAAAGCACTCTGCTTTGGTTTCCTATAAATCAAACCGTCAAATCGGCGATTCCTCCTTAGCGGAGGTGCTGGAAGTCAAATTATTTCACCCAAAGAGAAGGCGTGTGGCGTGTGCCTTCTCTTTTCTAATGGCCGCCTGAGTCGCTTAGACCAAATCACAAAATTTCTACAATACAAGCCTTTTTATTTACAGTTTACCAAAAGGAGTTTCGCTCACAACAAAAAGAAAAAGCTCTCTTTTTTTTTTACTGCACTACAAAGAAGAAAACACTTCAACCACTCTGAGTGTCCTCCACCCACCCCGTCCAAAATGGCTTCACTCCCCGGCAACTCCGCCAAGGAGGAATCGCCGTTTTGACGGTTTGATTTCTAGGAAACCAGAGCAAAGTGAGTGTTCCGATCCTTGAAAAGGCTGTCTTTCTGGTGATCTCTACGTGTTTCTTGCAAAAACTCACCCGTCAGGGTGCCCCTTTAAAGGGTGAATGGGGGAGATTTCCATGATGTCTTGATTCAGTTTACGAAAGGGAGAGTGAGATAAATGTCCATGATGTCTTGATTCAGTTTATTAAAGGGAGAATGAGAGAGATTTTCATGATGTCTTGATTCAGTTTATTAAAGGCAGAGAGTGAGAAATGTCCATGCCTTGATTCAGTTTATTAAAGGGAGAGTGAGAGGGATTATCACGCCTTGATTCAGTTTATTAAATTAATTTAAAGGACATAGACAGACATGTTTCATGTTTTTATTCAGTGTATTAAAGGGAGGATGAAATATATTGTCATGATGTCTTGATGCAATTTATTAAAGGGACCGGAGGGTGAGATAGATTTGCATGATGTTTTGATTCAGTTTATTAAAGGGAGAGTGGTATTTTGTTTTTAAAAGGCTACGTACATTGGTGACTAAATCTGTGAAATCGGAGCCGATTATGAAAAGGAAGACACTGAAAATGAGAAGGAAAGCTTCACTGATTTTCCCCGGAAGGCTACATCATTAGTTAGGGATTTGATGAAGGAACTCGAGTCTAGAGACTCTTCGGTAAAATAATACCAGTCTTTCTTTGTGTCGCTTTTTGATTTCTTGCCATTATCTTTGATGTGGGGCTTATCGAGATTAGGCGCTCTTCCTAAGGATCGCATCTCTTCCTGTCTGTCTGTGTCTGTCTCTGTCTCGCCCTCTCTCTGTCTCTCTCGGTCTCTCTCTGCAAAGCTTTAAAGATCCACCCGATCACGTGTCAAAATCACGGGTTTCACGGGTTTTCCCTCTTATAACTGGAAAGAAATCTTGTTTTGACCAAGTCTGACTCCCATATAAATGGCCCCAACTTGAAACCGACACATCAGTTTAAAGGGTAGCCTCAATTTGAATATGGGGAAATTTGTTTGTGGGTCACAGCAACCCAGAAACATCCAAGGGACTTAATCGTGATGCGTCACTGGGTCTTTAACAGTTAGACGTCAATGTTTGAGTGAAAGGCAGAATACACGAGATGTTACTTAAAGTTCATGCTTGTAATGTAATTGTTATGGGCCAGTGGCCTAACAATTAAACCATTTTTGACTTTGACTTTGACTTCTGTCTCTCTCTGCTTCTGGTTGTTGTGGGGTTTTATTTATTTGTTTGTTTGTTTGTATTTTGTTTTAACCCTTTCATCGCCAGAGTAGCCCTTCAGCACAATACTGATTCAACACCCATGCCACTAACAAAGCATATAATCAAGGTCTGTTATCCAAAGGCACTTTGTTCTTGATTGTTAGTGATAAGGATAGGCCCAGTGTTAAGCATGCTATAAAGAAATGTGGATGATTGTATACTCAATCTTTGCCATGCCCTGGTAAGCTGGACAGATATTGTTGGCTGAAAAATGGCTGGCGTTCAAAGGGTTTTAAAACAAACATCGTTCGCATGCATTACCCTTCACCCAAAGCATTTTACCTACTTTTGATATGGACAGAGGCAAAATCAAATACACTTTCAGACGGACCTCAGACACCCACCCCCCTCCCTCCCCCTCCCCCTATCTCTCCTCTCTCTCTCTCTCTCTCTCTCTCTCTCTCTCTCTCTCTCTCTCTCTCTCTCTCTCTCTCTCTCTCTCTCTCTCTCTCTCTCTTATTGCCTGCCTGCATGCCTGCGGGCCTGTGTGTGTGTGTGTGTGTGTGTGTGTGTGTGTGTGTGTGTGTGTCTGTGTGTCTGTGTGTGCATGTGTGTGCGTGCGTGCGTGCGTGCTTGTGCGCATGCGCGCGCGCGTATGTGTGTCTGTGTTGTCTGTGTGTGTGTGTGTGTGTCTGTGTGCAAACTGCATGGCTTTGTGAACACCTACAAACACGCTTTCACGGATACAGAGACATGGAAAGATTAGACTCTACGTTGGAGGGAAGAAGTAAAAGTATAGATAGAGAAAGGAAGACCCAGAGAGACAGTGAAAGGGAAAAACGCAGATTGGCAGAACAAGCAAAAGACGGACAGATAAGATAAGATAAGCTTAGAAAATGACGACTTTGGTTGACACCGTTCTAGGCGTGCGCGCAAAACCATAAAGAAAGTTAGATAGAGAGAACTTGCAAGTGAGAGAGATGACTGCCCTTCATTCAACTTTGTCTCCGTGTGGATTATAAACCCGCCGGTCTCTCACGATCAGCAGTGCCCCATCACCACCATTAGAATCGCCACCACCTTCAACCCATACGCTCAAGAACCACCAGAGGAAATAACGGATCACTAGCCAAGGTTTGAAGGATAATTCTTTCAGACAGTAACATACTGACCGGAACTGCTCTCGCCGCCATTATGACCTATTTAACTTGGAGTGAGAGTGAGGCTGACGTTGATTGGAAGCCAGGAGAGATATCAGGAAAAGTTGCTGGCTTTCTGTGTCTGACCGATAGTCCTAGTCCGTCTTGTATTCCCCTGGGAGTGTGAGAATCCCCCCCCCCCCCCCCCCCCCCCCCCCCCCGCTTCCCTCCCAGTACCCACTTCCTTTATCAAGTTCCCTGCTTGTGTGGGATTATAAGTTTGACCAATGATGCTAGCGTGACCCGAATAGACCAAAGAAAAGGCAAGTTGTGTGTGTGTGTGTGTGTGTGTGTGTGTGTGTGTGTGTGTGTGTGTGTGTGTGTGTGTGTGTGTGTGTGTGTATGTGCGCGTGCGCGTGTGCGTGCGCGCGCGAGCGTGTGTGTATGTGCATATGTGTGTGTGTGTGTGTGTGTGTGTGTGTGTGTGTGTATGTGTATGTGTGTGTGTGTGTGTGTGTGTGTGTGTGTGTGTGTGTGTGTGTGTGCGTGCGTGTGCGTGCGCGCGCGTGCGCGTGCGTGATATGTTGTGTGTCTGCACGCAAGCGGATGTCTATGCGGGTGCAAGTACCTATGCGTAGGCCCTATGTGATACACGAATCAGTGAATTACCCCCAAAGCCTTAAAACCTGTTTCTCTGTAAACTTAGCTAAGGAATGATAGACAGTTCTTGCATGTGACTTCAAAGTTGTGTGCGTGTTAGATAACACACAGCGCATATTGCTACCTACAAAACATAAATAATGAGGATTGGATAGGAAATGTTATCATTACTGTCCAATTTCCAATTTCCAAAAG
>CM065690.1:24977238-24979738 GCA_017654935.2 Phymorhynchus buccinoides | reverse complement strand
TTTCCTGTCTCCAGAACAACACATCTTTTGAATGTTTGTACTCCAGAACTGCTGACCGTCTCCACAGTGTCTTGCAAGATGATGTATTGTCCTTTGCCCCACTATTGTGGGATAGGAGTATGTTTGTTGCGGTCTATTTGATTTTGTTATTTTCTTGTCTGTGTTTGTCTGTCTGTCCCAAGCATGCTGCTGAACAAAGTCGCTTCATATGTTGTGAGATGATGTATTACCAAGACAAAAAGACATTCATTGGCTAATTTACAATCACGCTGACCTTGACCTTGAAATTAGACCTTGAAAACTTGATTCTTTTGGTCTGATGGCCATAATGTTTAAGTCGTTGGAGATACAGTTTTGAAACTTGGTATGTGGATATATTGGCTTAATGGCCTTCATAATATTGGGTAGTGGTTATCTTGTTGACCTTTGACCTTGACCTCAGATTTATTCTTTTTTTTAAACTCCATATCTTTAACATTTTTTGCAGTCAAAAATGTCACGTTTGGTAGATTAGTAGACTGACTCAATGTAATGCGTGATGGTCTCTGAACTTGACTTTTGACCTCGTCATTTAAAACAATTCTATAGCCCCAAAACCATTGGGCGTACACCCACATATCCACATATATTCTTGGTCAGTATGACCCCGACCTTCGACCTTGTGGCTGTAGTCAGCGACTCATAGGTCTTGTATCTATATAATCACATATATTCTTAATAGGTACCACCCAAGGATTGTACCTGGAGTCATTTTGTATCTTGTTGATCTTGACCTTGAACTTTGAACCTATGGCTGTAGTCTTTGTAGTATACGTAGTACACACATACAACCTTATATATTCAAAATCAGAAACACCCAAGGCATCCAGTGGGAACATTTCGAAGCTTAGTGACCTTGACCTTGGGCAAGTTTAAGGTCAAAGTCAGAACAGAGCAGTGACCATTTAGCCAACGTTCCTATAACCATGAATCCTTAATCGGCATCTCTTGAAAGGATGCAAAAAGGCCAGGAAGTAAGATATGGTGGCATTGGCAATGGGATAAAGGTCATTTTCCTTTCCGGCCCCATCAGTTTGGAATTCCTTACCACGCGAAATTCGCCATATCCAGTCCTTGCCATCTTTCAAATCAGCTCTCAAAACCCACCTATTCAAGCTACATCACAACCTTTAGGCCACATTACTTCTCGATTATATCCCACCCACCCCGTCCCACACACCCCCCTTATGTTAGTTGACTGTCTGCGTCAGCTTTGTTGCGCGCGCGGCGCGCGCGCGCAGAGCGAGCGAGAGAGAGAGAGAGAGAGAGAGAGAGAGAGAGAGAGAGAGGAGGAGAGAGAGAGAGAGAGAGAAGAAAGAGAAGAGAGATAGAGAGAGAGAGAGAGAGAGAGAAAGAGAGAGAAGAAGAGAGAGAGAGAGAGAGAGAGAGAGAGAGAGAGAGAGAGAGAGAGAGACGCAATGAATTTTTAATGTGAGGCCACCGACCTATACACAATTTGGAGGTGCACTTAATATGCACACAACTAAAGCAAAAAGGTAAAGAACACAATCTTTAGAACAATAGAATATATAGAATGATGCGGATACTACATCAAAAAGAAAAATAAGTTAAGGATTTACGAGTGTTGTAAACTGTTCCCTTTGTTTTAGAGCATAGTATATGAACATAGCAACGTTTCTAGTAACTAAACAACTTTCATTTTTGCAATAAACAGTTAAGTAAGGGAGGTCTTGTAGTTACCATCATTATTATATTTTGTCTGTAACAAGTATTTTGAGAGAGAGAGAGAGAGAGAGAGAGAGAGAGAGAGAGAGAGAGAGAGAGAGAGAGAGAGAGAGAGAGAGAGAGAGAGAGAGAGAGGAGAGAGAGAAGAGAGAGAGAGAGAGGAGAGGAGAGAGAGGAGAGAGAGAGAGGAGAGAGAGAGAGAGAGAGAGAGAGAGAGAGAAGGAGAGAGAGGTGAGAGACGAACGAACGAACGAACGAATCTTTTTTAATGTTGGAAAAGAATAAGCACAATACACGCTTGTTTACATCTCGCCAACAACAAAGAAGAAAATATTTAAATTAGAGAACAAGAAACACAAAATCAATGCACACGAGAGAGAGAGAGAGAGAGAGATAGATAGAGAGAGAGAGGGAGGGGAGGAAAAGAGAGAGAGAGAGAGAGAGATGAGAGAGGGAGAGAGAGAGAGAGGAGAGAGAGAGAGAGAGAGAGAAGAGAGAGAGAGGGGAATAGAGCATGTTGAGGCTTCATTAAACAGTTTGTTTCATTATGTATTGTTGTTTTGGGTGGGGTGAGTGGTGGTGATAGTAATGGTGATGGTGTTTGTGTGTTTGTTTGGGTGTGTGTGTGTGTGTGGTGTGTATTTGTGTGTGACAAATTAAATTTTAAAAACAAAACTGTCCTCAAAGGTAGTCGGGAGTCGAGTCTCTTCCCTCAGTCGCTCCTCTCTCCTTCTCTCCTCACGGTCCCCTAGTCTCTCTTCGGCTCTCCTAAAAC
>CM065690.1:24955557-24958057 GCA_017654935.2 Phymorhynchus buccinoides | reverse complement strand
TTCTGAAGTTTGCACTCTGTCTTTGAAGATGGTTAGCAAAGCAACGAAAAAGCAGTTACAAAGTTTTATTGGAGCTCTAGAGACTTCCAGACCACACGGTTGCTTTTCTCCTTTCAAGACTGATCCCCGTCTTTTGTTTAAGGCGAGCATGTTAGTGTGCGCGCGCACGCGTGTGTGTGTTGTTGTTGTTCTTTAATTTAACGTCTTTTTACTTAGAAGTGATATTAGACATGAAAGTGTGTGTGTGAGTGTGTGCGCGTGGGAATGTGCATGTGTATCTGTGTGTGCTTAAAGTGCATATTTATAAGTAACATTAGGGGATGTATGCTTAGTTAAAACAGTTTAAAAAAAAAATTAAAACACAAAAAACATAATAATAATAATGATAAGAAAATAAAATAAAAACTCCAGAATTGAACTATTAGAAAATAAAAATGCAAACATTCTATCAACAAAAACCCAACAGCAATCATAGAAACGAGCCAAATGGACTTAACATTAAAGTTTGTACAAAATTCAAAAGAGATACGGCATCTTGGAATATACATTTGGATTCATCTTTTCTCTCTCTGTGTGTGTGTGTGTGTGTGTGTGTGTGTGTGTGTGTGTGTGTGTGTGTGTGTGTGTGTGTGTGTGTGTCTGTCTGTCTGTCTGTCTGTCTGTCTGTGTCTGTCTGTCTGTCTGTCTGTCTGTCTGTCTGTCTGTCTGTCTGTCTGTCTGTCTGTCTGTCTGTCTGTCTGTCTGTCTGTGCGTGTTCACCAACGCTTACGCTTGCATGCAACTTCATTATTATTTTGCGGGTAGAGACAGAACAAGAAGAAGTTTTCTTCTCTTCTCCAAATGAACGAAAATCAGTGTAACGTCCTCCGACCTGGAACAGACCCACGTGGTACATTATTTGTAAGTTATATAAAGATAGTGGGACAATCCTGGAGGTTCTACAATAGCAGGAAAGTCCCGAATTAAGTATAATATATCATCATAATGTTGACAATCATCTTCTCCAAATCTGTTCCCAACACCTTTCATTGGATATACATTACTTTTGATTTGTAACGCATTTGTGTGTTTGCATGTTAGCTTTTTCATGCTTGCAATAATTCAGTAAATGTGAGCTCCATCAGTATGGGATATGTTTTCAGTTGGGATTTGAAGGTTTGGAGACAGGTGACTTTTCTGAGAGAAAGGGGTAGAGAATTCCAATTTGTAGGTCCGACAAGCGGCGAAAGCGCAGCGGGCCTATTCAGCGCTAGTTTATCATCTAATAAACCAAACCTTTGCTTGGTGCACGTGCGCACCACGCAGCCGTCCCTCGGCAGAAGGTCAGGACAGCCTGATAGTGCACGTGCGGCACTGGAGCGGTCCCTGAGTGCGTAGAAACCTTCATCAGAGTAGAGCCCAGACTGTAATGATAATGGGCCTGGGCCGGGGATCTGTCCATCCCCTCCCACCCTCACCACTATCACTATCACCGCTATCATCACCACCACCACCATAATGTGCAATTAACAGGAAACTTAATTTATCAGGTTTCCCGGCCGGATAATATGCTGCGACGCCATCCCTCCTGTCTGCTGCCTTGTTCTACTAACCCCCACCCCACTCTCACTGTCGCCCCAAAGCCTGAATATATTTAGGCTTTTTTGCTATCACTTTCACTGGTCGATTCGCCTTTTCCCCCATTTTGCCTTTCTCCAGTTTTGCCTTTCCCCCCCCCATCATGTTGCCTTTCTTCAGTAGGGGAAGACGGGGTAAAAAGCGCATGGGCGGGTAAGAAGCCCACCCCAATTATCTCATGAAATAAAGACAAATTCAGTCAAATTTGCCCATGAGACGAATGCTAGACATTAACGCTCGTCTCATGGGCAAAATGAGACTGAAATTTGCTTTATTTCATGAGATTATTGGGGTGGGCTTCTTACCCGCCCATGCGCCTTTTACCCCGTCTTCCCCTACGTTCCGTATGTCGCTTTCAGTCCATGTCGCTAATTCCATGCAGCATTGTTTCACTGAGTTAGATAGTTCACTTTGTTATTGGCCCAAATGGTGTGCGGTGTCAACATTCTCCGCATAGCCTAACCCGTCATAATAAAATATAAAATGGTTCATTATATGGAAGAAGAAGAAGAAGAAGAAGAAGAAGAAGAAGAAGAAGAAGAAGAAGAAGAAGAAGAAGAAGAGGAGGAGGAGGAGGAGGAGGAGGAGGAGGAGGAGGAGGAGGAGGAGGAGGAGGAGGAGGAGAGAGGAGGAGAGGAAGAAGAAGAAGAAGAAGAAGAAGAGGAGGAGGAGGAGGAGGAGGAGGAGGAAGAAGGAGGAGAAGAAGAAGAAAGAAGAAGAAAAGAAGAAGAAGAAAGAAGAAGAAGAAGAAGAAGAAGAAGAAGAAGAAGAAGAAGAAGAAGAAGAAGAAGAAGAAGAAGAAGAGGAGGAGGAGGAGGAGGAGGAGAAGAAGAAGAAGAAGAAGAAGAAGAAGAAGAAGAAGAAGAAGAGGAGGAGGAGGAGG
>CM065690.1:24948057-24950557 GCA_017654935.2 Phymorhynchus buccinoides | reverse complement strand
CTCTCTCTCTCTCTCTCTCTCTCTCTCTCTCTCTTATTTATTGCCTTGTTTCTTGATTTTTGCTATGTTTTCATATATTTGATTTTGTTCATGAGGACACGGTGTAAAAAAAAGAAGAAGCACATTATGCTTATCTGTTTACGCTCCGAAAAAAACCTAATGTCTAACAATAGCAATAGATTTGTCAGATCTACAGTTACAAAGTTAAGATTTGGTGTTGCAGATATAGCTATGCACAGACAGAGATACAAATTCAATGCTATGCTAAATATGTTATGTCCTCTGTGTAGATTAGATAAAGAAGATGAGTTTCATGTTGTGTTATGTTGTCCAGTATTTAATGATTTAAGACATGTTCCTGTAAAATATTTTAGAAACCCAGCTCTTTTTAGATTAGTGCTACTTTTGACTTCAACAAATGAAATTGGTATGTGCAATCTTGCTATGTATTTATATCTGGCGTTTAAGAGAAGAAACATTATGGTAAGTTAGCTCAGTTAGCAAGAATATTTATATTGTGTTATGCATTACTCATGATTGTTGTAAGTTTAATATATGTATTGTGAATCACCCCTTTGAATGGGGCCTTGGCCTTACCAAATAAATATCGTTATCGTTATCTCTCTCTCTCTCTCTCTCTCTCTCTCTCTCTCTCTCTCTCTCTCTCTCTCTCTCTCTCTCTCTCTCTCTCTCTCTCTCTCTCTCTCTCTCTCTCTGTGTGTGTTTTAGTCACTCTGTTTCTGTCTCTTTGACATTGTCTATCTGTGTCTCTCTCTATGTCAGTTTGTGTGTGCTTGCGTGCGCGTGCGTGTATGCATGCGTGTTTGTGTGTGCGCGTATGTGTGTGCACGCGTGCGTGTGCGTGTGCGTATGTGCGTCTGCATGTGTGTGTGTGTTCTTCCCATTGAGGTGACACTGACCCGAAAAGTACCCAAAGCTGGTAATTATGCCCAATGATTCTGATCTGAGCGTTTACATTTTTTTCTTGCCTCCCCTTTTCAGTTAAAATGCCCCCAGATTCAGAATGTTCAAAGACAAAACAATGTATTTTCAACACCATAAACAATGTATTTTCAACACCATAATATGCCTACAACCCTATTTGCCCCCCCCCCCCCCACACACACACACACACTTTTCCATCATCATTTCCCCCTCCCTCGTTCCCTAGTTCCCCATCCATCTGCGATCCAACTGTGGCGACGTCTGTGTGGCATGATTCACGTGAAATACTTCTGGTTTAAGACCATTCTACCTATGTTCGTTCACTATACTCAGGTAGTCCCCAATAACGCGAATCTCATCAAATGTCTGATACAAAATACAGATCATTATTTCACCAGATGTGTGTACGGGGAACTACAAAATTAATGTGGTGAACAAAAACAAATAGGATATCATCATATTTAATTAGACTGTAGTATTTCACGAGAATCATGCCTCACAAAAGTCACAGTGGGATCGCATTTTGGATTGAGTGGTACGCGGTGATGGTGAGATTCACGTCCTATTAGGCGTTGCCTCTTAATAAGGACAATGTTCGTGAAGACGTGGTCTTCCTGTAGATGAAGATGAAGATGATCACGATGAGACAGAAGTGGAGACGTATAGCAGCCGTTGTGGTTGATTCCGGAACCGTTGCGGACCCTTGAACGTTAGGGATCGCCTTCTGGTTACAGGATCATTCGGACGGTGTCCGAGTCGTGATGTTGTGTCTTGTCTTGATGCTGGAGGTGGAGTCAGCATCGGCGTGGCGGTAGGCGACGGTGGATCGAGCATTGCGAGACAGCCCAAGGTTGTCGTTGATCTCCTGTGATCCGCTTTCTTGTCGTTGGTGTTGGTGTGAGCAACCCTCTCCTCCAAGGTCGTCTTCAGGACCACCACCGGGCGACCTGCTCCGTCCATACATGGGTGCTGGCGTCGTCAACACAGGGTCAGGAGACATACAGTCGAGTCGAACAGTGTCTGCAGGCGGGTGATTCCATCCCAGTAGATGGAGCTGCGCTCCCCATCCACTGGGCACCGGCGGTCTTGTTGACTCAGATGCCCAAGAAAGTGAGATTGTCGTCCAATTGGTCGTCGACCCTTATGGACGTTCTTCATGAAGACTGCAAGGACTTCTCGGGATGAAGACGATACAATGGCAATGAGTGTCTGGTTATGAAAGAAGGCGGATCAGAGCAGCGTACTACTATTCGTTGGGCTCGTGCAGATAAGAGTCTGTATCTCGTTTTGTTTCTGTTTTTCAACGTGATGGCTTCCCAGCTGGCCTCCTCCTACTCTCAGCTTTTACTGGCTCATCTTCAAGGTTTCACTTTTCAGTACCACCCCCCAGTACTCAGAGGCCAACACTGCAGAGATTATATATCCAAGTCGCCGTACGTCGTCCCGTCCGCATGCGAGTCCATCAACGCCCATGGTGAGGGAGGAAGACTGCGTCGCCCTTTTTCCTACTGTCTGCCACACAATAGGACTTCGGTGCGTGCGATCTTCCACCTCG
>CM065690.1:24933057-24935557 GCA_017654935.2 Phymorhynchus buccinoides | reverse complement strand
GAGAGAGAGAGAGAGAGACGGAGGGGAGAGAGAGAGAGAAGACAACATTTAGTGTAGAAAACATGTCTTATAAAATATCACATGTGCAATGGAATGAGGATTCGGTCTACAGATTGTGTCTGCGGTTTTTGTTTCAAAGACATAAAAGTTATGTATGCATGACACAGATTTGTCATAATTATTCTAGCCGTTATAATAATAATAATAATAATAATAATAATGAATAATATTTATATGGCGCAATATCCTGATAAATACAGCTCAAAGCGCCTTACAATAACAATTTGCAATCAATAGTGTCATACATAAACATTGCGATATATATATATATAATTATATACACGGCATGACATCAACAATCAAGAATACATCAGACATCAAAAAATACTTGTACCACAGGGAAAAAAAAGTTAATTGGACACACACACACTCTCCCCCACCTCCCTCCCTCCCCTCTACCTCTCCGCCACCCCACCCTCTATACTCGTCAAAATATACATAGACAATATATTTGAATCTATAATCAATAGATTAGGGGAAGACGGGGTAAAAAGCGCATGGGCGGGTAAGAAGCCCACCCCAATTATCTCTTGAAATAAAGAAAATGTCAGTCAAATTTGCCCATGAGACGAATGCTAGACATTAACGCTCGTCTCATGGGCTACTGAAATTTGCTTCATTTCATGAGATAATTGGGGTGGGCTTCTTACCCGCCCATGCGCTTTTTTACCCCGTCTTCCCCTATACCGTTTCACAATAATACCACTTTGCTACCACATAGGCCTACGACACATTGTATTATTGTAGGCTTATACAGGATCTCCCACTCATTCTATCCAGTCAGACAAGCACCATAGGCCTATACTTAGACGGCCTACTTTGGTGGTAGACGAGTTTTGTATTTTGTAGCAGACAACATTTAGTGTCGGGCCAGACGACATTTACAATGGCGACATGTATTCGACACCGGAACTGCCCTTAGTTGTTCTGGAAACGCCCGTTTGGGCTTATTGTTAGGGAACTGTGACTCCGCGATTTGGCTAGACCTATTATTTTGGTATTTGGTATATATATATTCTAGTCACAGAGACTTATCTCTGTGACATTCGGGCTGTTCTCCCCCGGAGAGCGCGTCGCCGCAAGTGCAGCGTCTGCCCTTTTTTTTTTTTTTTTTTTTTTTGTGGGGGGGGGGAGGGCACAGGGTAAAGAGGGGGTGTGGGCACACTTGGAAAACCTAGCTATGATTTTGGCCATACCAGGCAGCGGGATTTTTCCCTGCTCTTACCGACTTTCAACTACCGTGGGATTTTTACGTGCGTAAAGCCGCACGGGTCAGACTAGCTTTAAGTCCCCCATCCGAAGAACTCGACGTTCAGTTCGATTTTCCTGTCAAACTAGAAAGAAAGGGCGAGGCTGGGATTCGAACCCGGGTCACTCTACTCACGCTGCAGTCACGCATTACATTTGACGGGCGAGCGTCTTAACCACTCTGCCACCCTCGCACCATCCAACCGTTTTAGTTGGCAGAAAATTCAGTTGTGGACTTTAGTCAACTACTCTTGGTCGTGTGCCGCCTTAGCTATCAGCAAGCATTGGCTATATTCCCACAACTGCCTGAGTGAGTTGGAACTTGGAAGTAAATGGTGCAGTTACCAATTCCTTTTTGACCAGGTTGGAAGTTTCGTCTTACCAAAATTTGCACTTTTGGTGGTTCCTACTCACTTTGTCTAAAGGAGGTACGAAAAACTATGGAAAGGTCACAACCATTTTCATCCGACTTGGTTGGATAGTGTGAGGCGGCTTTAGAATTACGGGTTACGATGGGGGTGTGCTGTTACTACTGAACTTATGAGTGTTATTGATACTATGCATACAACGACTCTCTCTCTCTCTCTCTCTCTCTCTCTCTCTCTCTCTCTCTCTCTCTCTCTCTCTCTCTCTCTCTCTCTCTCTCTCTTCTCTCTCTCACATCTCTCTCTCTCTCTCTCTCTCTCTCTCTTCTCTCTCTCTCTCTCTCTCTCTCTCTCTCTGTGTGTGTGTGCGCGTGCGCGCGTGTCCAAACCATCAACCATGTGTGTCACATCAAACATGCTCGGAGTTTTTGTGTGAATATCTAACTTTTTTTGCAAGTGGTAATAACACAGACATTATTTTATTGGAGAGAGAGAGAGAGAGAGAGAGAGAGAGAGAGAGAGAGAGAGAGAGAGAGAGAGAGAGAGAGAGAGTGTGTGTGTGCATGCATATGTGAGTATGCATGTGAAGGTGTGTGTATGTGTGTGGTGGTGTGTGGTGTGTGTGTGTGTGTGTGTGTGTGTGTGTGTGTGTATGTGTGTGTGTGTGTGTAATAGAGGGCGAAAGGTGTAAGAGAGAGAGAGGAGGCACAGACTATATAGTTTCACATAGTCTGTGGAGAAGGGGTGGTGGTAGAGGAGACAGAGAGATATATTAAGACAAAGAGAGACACAGAGAGAGACATATATAGGGACATAGAGAGACAGAG
>CM065690.1:24915557-24928057 GCA_017654935.2 Phymorhynchus buccinoides | reverse complement strand
AATGATGTAATCAGCGTTGCGTAAAGCATTGTACTTACCTCTTTTTTATGGTTTGTTTTTATTGCTTTTCATTGTTAAGAGAAGCAGAAGAAAACTAAGAAAAATAATAAATAATAAGAGAACATTAAATATTGGCGACAGATGTAGTGGGTAGGAAGTTAAAAAAAATATATATCAAAGAAAACCACTAGCTGTTACTAAAGTGTCCAAGCCACTGAACAGGCCCCAACAGTGCTGATAAGCCATGAAGGTAAAGCTTGATAAAACCACAAGAATCTTCTTCATTTTCTATCTCTCCTGAGCCTTGTGAGCTGAAAGGTTGTTTACCGTAACGCTAATCTGTGTTTACTAACCGTAGGGCCAGCCTTGTTAACAACGAATGAACAGTCACTGCCTACTTTCTGGTCATGCATTTTTCTTGGTGATTTGTTGGTTCAGTTAGCTATTAATAGATATTTTGGTTCACAGTGGCTACGGGTACGGCGTTGCTGCAACACCCAGACCATGTTCAGGGATAGTAACTCTTCCTAGTCGAATTTTTCGTGGACAAATGCATTTTCTTATTTCGTATATATTAGCGCATCTTGGTAAGGAATAGGGTTAAGGATAGGGTTAGGAACATGTCAGAGTTAATATTAGTAGTTTCCGAAGACATTTGCGCACAATGTATGCGTCCCGTGATTGAGCGCCGTACCCGTAGCCTGGATAATGTAAGATACGGGCCCTTACCCCGAGCCTCTGCATATTGGGTTAGCTTCGATTCGTAAATTCTAACCTTAATACAGTTTCTAGTGTATAACATTTAGTAAATCCGTACTATAGTCTGTGTGTTATTCATGTGTTTTGTTTAGTCTAGGGTTTTTTTGGGTGTTTACATTTCAATTGTTTAGTCTAGTTGAATGTCTTTATTAGGCTCGGTGTACATCTTGTGTCCTGGCTAATACAAAGCATCTGTTTTGCTTCATTCTGTGTTTTTCTCACACCTGCTGTCATGTCATTCACACCGACTGGCGTGCGTTGTGTACGCATTTGGTCCGCTGTCGCCCATGTTGTTTGGGTCTTGGGGAAGGGAGACCAAAAGAAGCAGACCTGCTTGTGTGTATAAACCTGTCAGCGAGTCAAAAGCAACAAGGCGTGTGCTACCTTTCACACGATTGTCAAACATGCTGGGTCCTCGGTAGAACACAGATGAACACCGAGCATTAAAAGAGAGGAGAGTCTGTATTACTCCGATTCATGCACGGTGAGGGCGTAGACTGGTGGATACAAAAACAAGCAAAATGGAATTGAGAAAAAACAAACAAAACAAAGAGAGACCTTAGCACACATTACTCCTTCCCACTCACCTCCTTTAGGCTCGGATCTGTGTTCTACCGAGGACCCAGCATGTTTGGCGACAGCGGACCAAATGCGTACACAACGCATGCCAGTCGGTATGAATGACATGGCAGCAAGTGTAAGAAAGAAAAACACTGAATCTTCTTCTTCTTCTTCTTCGATCGCTCAGACAGTTTCCTGTCAATTATGAGCACAGATGCGGCAAGCTGCCGTTATGCGCCTAACTAAGAAATAGTTAGGCCCAGCAAGTCCGACTTCGGCTGGAGGAAGTCTTTTTGAAAGAGTTTCGTGAGAAAAGGCAGGAGAATGGACTTGTAAGGCAGAAAGATAGTAAGATGACAGTAAGCAAAGGGAAAAGGCAGAGTCATAGAGAGGAAGTTACAAGCAAAGAATTTCCTGAAGGTGGGGGAACTATGTATGCATAAGAACCTCACCCCACCCCACCCCCGGTATCCCCACGGGGGAGAAACACACGGCATGAAGCAAAACAGATGCTTTGTATTAGCCAGCACACGAGATGTGCACCGAGCCTTACATCAACTTATTCCTGCTTTGGACTTTAAGAAATGTTCCCCCTTGGGGGTACCCTTCCTCCCACCCATCCCCCGTATCTTCCATCTCCGCATTTCATCAATCGATATCTCTTATTTCCCTTAAACCCCTTCTTTCATGACCAGCATGCGCAAACACCAGCATCATAATTATCCTTTGAATGTGTGCCGAGTCTTAATACCCCCCCCCCCCCCCCCCCCCCCCAAAACCCACCAAGTTCTTCGCTGATAAAAGATGGAATTGGCGTCAGTCCGGCGAGATCATGTCGGATTAGGAATCGACCACTTCACCCCTTGTTGAACCGTGTTGCCTTATTTGGTTCTTGGTTCGAATCCGGGAAGAGGATCATCACACCCACAGGAAATATTATTACCGCGTTCTCTGTGGGCGTTGACGGGGAAATTTGCTGAAGTGTTTGCATTCCCGCTGCGGACAATGATTGCGTTTGGCGACAGTCTGTCTGTCTGTGCGCTTCGTGAGTGAGTGAGTGAGTGTGTGTGTATGTGTGTGTGTGTGTGTGTGTGTGTGTGTGTGTGTGTGTGTGTGTGTGTGTGCGTGTGCGTGTGTGTGTGTACGTGTGTGTGTGTGTGTGTGTGTGTGTGTGTACGCGCGCGCGTGTGTGTATGTATTTTTCTTCTGTTCTCTCTTACTTTGCTTCTTACACAAAACACATGATACACTGTTCTCTCTTACTTAACATCTACACAGAACACATGATAGACTGTCTCTCTTACTTACATCTACACAGAACACATGATACACTGTCTACTACACAGAACACATGATAGACTGTTCTCTCTTACTTAACATCTACACAGAACACATGATACACTGTTCTCTCTTACTTAACATCTACACAGAACACATGATAGACTGTTCTCTCTTACTTAACATCTACACAGAACACATGATACACTGTTCTCTCTTACTTAACATCTACACAGAACACATGATAGACTGTTCTCTCTCTTACATCTACACAGAACACATGATAGACTGTTCTCTCTTACTTAACACTACACAGAACACATGATAGACTGTTCTCTCTTACTTAACATCTACACAGAACACATGATAGACTGTTCTCTCTTACTTTACATCTACACAGAACACATGATAGACTGTTACTAACATCTACACAGAACACATGATACTTAACATCTACACAAACACATGATAGACTGTTCTCTCTTACTTTACTTCTACACAAAACACATGATACACTGTTCTCTCTCTCTTTACTTCTACACAAAACACATGATACACTGTTCTCTCTCTTACTTTACATCTACACAAAACACATGATACACTGTTCTCTCTTACTTAACATCTACACAGAACACATGATAGACTGTTCTCTCTTACTTAACATCTACACAAAACACATGATACACTGTTCTCTCTTACTTCTTTACATCTACACAAAACACATGATACACTGTTCTCTCTTACTTTACTTCTACACAAAACACATGATACACTGTTCTCTCTTACTTAACATCTACACAAAACACATGATACACTGTTCTCTCTTACTTAACATCTACACAGAACACATGATAGACTGTTCTCTCTTACTTAACATCTACACAAAACACATGATAGACTGTTCTCTCTTACTTAACATCTACACAGAACACATGATACACTGTTCTCTCTTACTTTACATCTACACAAAACACATGATAGACTGTTCTCTCTTACATTACATCTACACAAAACACATGATACACTGTTCTCTCTTACATTACATCTACACAAAACACATGATAGACTGTTCTCTCTTACATTACATCTACACAGAACACATGATACACTGTTCTCTCTTACTTTACATCTACACAAAACACATGATACACTGTTCTCTCTCTCTTTACTTCACAAAACACATGATACTTTACTTCTACACAAAACACATGATAGACTGTTCTCTCTTACATTACATCTACACAAAACACATGATACACTGTTCTCTCTTACATTACATCTACACAAAACACATGATACACTGTTCTCTTCTTTACTCTACACTATACAAAACACATGATACACTGTTCTCTCTCTCTCTTTACTTCTACACAAAACACATGATACACTGTTCTCTCTCTCTTTTTTAAATTATGTTTTGAAAATCAAAGCTATGTGAACTGTTCGTGAGTTTTGGTACATAAAATAATAACTTGTTTCCTAAGAGTAACAACCGCTTTTCTTTCTTGTCTGATTAAACAATAAAACAGAATATTAATTGTTTTCCTTTCCCCTCCACCCAACAGTTTACTGTGTGTTCTGCTTTTCTATAATTAGCTAGTAGTTTTTTAAAGTTTCTTTTTTAAGTTTCTTTTCTTTTTATATCATCTTTTTTTTCAAATGTTTCTTTTTTCCTCACTGACAATCAATATACAAAGGGATGAGTGAACATGCAAATGAACATACAACATATTATAAATGAAAGATAATATACATGATTAAAATTGATACATAGATGAAGAAATAAATAAAATAAACTGAACTAAGTATTTGTGGAAAGCAAAACATATTGTTTTCGGCTCTCTCTCTCTCTCTCTCTCTCTCTCTCTCTCTCTCTCTCTCTCTCTCTCTCTCTCTCTCTCTCTCTCTCTCTCTCTCTCTCTCTCTCTCTCTCTCTCTCTCTCTCTCTCTCTCTCTCTCTCTCTCTCTCTCTCTCTCTCTCTCTCTGTGCATGGGAGGGGGAGAAAGGAGGGGGGGGGGGGGGAGCTTGTGTGTATGCGCGTATGCACACGCATGTGTGTGTCTATGCATGTCTGTGAGTATGTGTTGTGTGCGTATGTGTGCCTGTGTGTGTGGAGGCGTATGCGCGTGTATGTTTATGACATTACATCTATAGATATATGTGCATACATTGGATGATTAACGTGGGGGGGGGGGGGGGGGCTAGTCAGGGAGACGTGTTGTGTGTGTGTGTGTGTGTGTGTGTGTGTGGTGTGTGTGTGTGTGTGTGTGTGTGAGAGAGAGTGAGAGAGAGAGAGAGAGAGAGAGATGAGAGAGAGAGAGAGAGAGAGAGAGAGAGGAGAGAGAGCAATTTTAACAATTTGGTTTTTGTTTATTGAGGAGAAATAATAAGCACGCAAGAGAGAGAGAGAGAGAGAGAGAGAGAGAGAGAGAGAGAGCAATTTTAACAATTTGGTTTTTTGTTTATTTGAGGAGAGCACGCAAGAGAGAGAGAGAGACAAGCGACGAGAGAACGAACGAGACGAGAATCATAGAGGAGAGTAATAAGCCGAAATCATATAGTAAGCCGTGTCCGTGTGTGTGTGTGTGTGTGTGTGTGTCTGAAACACGAAACGGGCCTTATAACTCCGCCGTTTTTCGACCGAATCGCTTCAAATTTGCTGTGAGCCCTAACGGGCCGATGGCAACGGCAACCGAGTCATTTGCGCAGTTCGGCAAATGCGCGAAACGCGCATCCGCCGGCCTCTCGGCGCCCGTATCTCCGGTGTTTCTGGACCGATTGCCTTCGAATTTGGCAGGAAGATCACCGGGGACGGTGACTATCCGTGTACCAACCCGGAAGCGAATCGGTTCAGAAACGCGCGCGCTATACGACTCCGCCGTTTCTTAACCGAATCGCTTCAAATTTGCTGTACTCAGCGTTACCAGTACTTGGCGTTACCGTTACTAGGCGTTACTGGGACCCGGCGTTGCGCTAGTTTTATTTATACAGGGTAATGAGATAAGTATACATACTTCTTTACACCCAGCCCTGTGGAGAGAGAGAGGGAGAGAGAGAGAGAGAGAGAGAGAGACAGAGACAGAGAGAGAGAGAGAGAGAGAGAGAGAGAGAGAGAGAGAGAAGAGAGAGAGAGAGAGAGAGCATAATGATGTCAGTATGTCTTTCATGTGTTAGTGAAGTTGTGGTGACTGTATTTTATCACATGATATTTATTAATCTCTTTGGCTTCAAAGCTGTGTCCCGCGTATGTGAAGAAAGTTAATCTTTTAGCTTAACTGGTTTTTGCGTCATTATGTTATCATTCCCTCCTGAAGACGGAGTGTGGCTGCCCACGTGGCGGGGTAATCGAAAACGGTCACACACACACACACACGCAAAGTTCTCATCCCTAGTTAATACCTCTGTACCATAGTGTTCAAGCGCTTTGGCTGTTGGGATGATCCTTGGAGTCTTTTTTAGCCAGGGTACGTCAGCAACAACATAATTATGATCATGAATGTATTTAATGTGAATGGGTTTAGCAGCGCGCGTGCTTCCTTGTACACTTCTGGAGAGGCTTTCAAAGATAACCTGTCTCTCGGCTGGCACTAAGACCAAAGATTTGTAACCACCTCTTCTTTGCTCAAACTAAAACGAAAAGAAAGCCCCAAATGGAAGAGAAAAAAATGAAGCTTAGGGCTAGAGCTGGAGATCTGCGAGGAGCGAAAAAGCCTGTCAGACCCTGGGCTGATACTGTGCAAACTGGATTGATCACGCCTGGCTAATCCGCTCTTCTCTCCCTCCCCCACCCAGCCCCTGCCACCCGACTGTCGAATTCGCTCTTCGATGGCCACGAAGGGAGAAAGGTATAGGGATGAAGAGGAGTAAGGGGGGTGGGTGGGTGTATGATGGTATGGTGAAGGCGAAAGGGGAGAAGACGTTCAATGCTGCGCTTGATCATCTCCAAATATGGAAAGCGTGACAATGTCGGTTTTCAGCGAAACTTTAGAATGTGTATCTTCTAACCCTTCAATCTGAAATTAAACTGACTCTAACCCTAACCCTATCCCTAACCAAAACCTTAAACCGTCAAATACACACACAAAATAAGACTTTACTGAAAATTGAGTGTTCCATGTTTGGAGATGACCAAGTGCAGTCTTGAACGCCTAGTGTAATAGAGGAGAGAAGAGATCAGAGAAAGTGAGGAGAGTGGTAGTAATGATTGGGGGGGGTGAAAGAAAAGTGCATGTTGCTGCAAGTCAGTCTCAAAACTGTGAGATAGACAAAGATCAGTGAAAGTGAGGAGAGTGGTATTTTTTTGGAGAATGAAAAGAACGTTTTGCCATAAGTCAGTCTCAAAACTGTGATAGCAGATACGGACAAGCAAGCACATAGATCGACAGACACGGAGGGATAAAAATTAAATAAAGGTGTGTGCACATAATTATGTGGGTTAAGTGTGTCGTTGCTTTTTTCAAGTACCTTTACCAACACATACGAGAAAAAACAGCACAAAACTACCCAAATACAGTTTTTTCTTTATCCACATCAGCATGCAATTTCCTTTCTTTGTTTAATTAAGCCTTGCACTTGTAATGCAAGCTTAATTAAGCCTTGCACTTGTAATGCAAGTACCCAAGAAATCCATCTTCATTCCCGAAACAAAAGATTAGAAACTAACGTACATGTATAGAGATGGTCGTCCCTTCTGTCATCACCAAAGAGAACCTCTCCAAAAGATGTACCCTCTAGTCCACAAACAAGCGTTAACCCCTTGACTGCCACCGACGTATTACGTACTGCCCTGATGACATCACTGATGGATGTCATCAGATGAAGAGGAATAACCCTGATATGCTGGCTTTTGCTCTTGCACAGTCAAGAGATCCATATCCCCAGACCATTTTTTTCAGGATTGTCTCTATCAGTTGTCTTTTTCATGGCATGATTATTTTGCCCCATGATTTGTTCTTTGATTTACTCTGCCAGTCAACAGAACAGAAGTCGGTCCTTTACAAATAAATACCAGAGCAGCCTGTGGGTAAAAACGCCTCTAAAAAAGCCAGAGGCGTTTTTAGAATCCAGGGTTGAGGCAAATCTCGTGATTTAGTCCGAGAGGGTTCTCCGGAGAGCTGTTCCTGGGCGGGGTTGTGTTTTTAAGCGTGTCCCCCTCCCCCCCCCTCCCCCGGGGGACTGATGTCTGGTGGTCAACAGACAGTGATCCATGGGGGGAGCCCATTTCCTGGCCGTGATGTCAAGCACAAAGCTAAGCGCTGTTGTTTCTCATAATAGGCCTTCTGATGCTGTTGTTGGGATTGGTGAGGTTGAAAGGAAGCAGGAGGAGGAGGGGGGAGGAGGAGGAGGTGGTGGATAAGCGGGTGGGGTTGGGGATAGGGGTGGCAAAGTGTATGCGTGTGCATGCGTGCGCGCACGTGTGTGTGTGTGTGTGTGTGTGTGTGTGTGTGTGTGTGTGTGTGTGTAGAGAGAGAGAGAGAGAGAGAGAGAGAGAGAGAGAGAGAGAGAGAGAGAGAGAGAGAGAGAGAGAGAGAGAGAGAGAGAGAGAGAGAGAGAGAGAGAGAGAGAGAGAGAGAGAGAGAGAGAGAGGTTTGTGTATGCGTATGCGCGCGTGTGTGTGTATGTGTGTGATGTGCATTGTGTTTGTGTATGTGCGAGCATATGCTTTTTTGAGGCAGTGAATGATGAAACATTTGGTACAAGAAGATAATTGTGACGTAAAGGGTTGATGCGGAAGGAAAGGATGGACATTAAAGGAAGCATATGGGTAAAACGTGTATGTGTAAGAATTGAGATTGTCTTGTATGTTATTACGAAAATATGTCTGTTTTCCTGCGATCGTTTGACTGTTGATGCGTTGTTTTGCATCCTGTTGTTTTCTTCTCTCTATCCATTTTACGGCTCTTCTGTCTCTTCACAATGAGACTCACTCACCTTCATTGCTTTCATCCACCCCCCACCTCTCTCCTCTCTCATTGTGTCTCTGAGCCCTCTCTGGAGCACTAGGCGCTCAAGACTTGGTCATCTCCAAACACTTCTCTAAAGTTGTTTGAGTAAAGTTTTAATTTTTTGCGTACTTGACGGTTTTAAGGATTTGGTTAGGGTAAGATTGAATGGTTAAAAGATACACATTCTAAAGTTTCGCTGAAAACCGACATTGTCACGCGAATGGGGTCACTTTCCATATTTGGAGATGACCAAGTGCAGCATTGCACGTCTTGACTCTGGAGCTGTATGTGTGTGCATGTGACACTAAAACCCAAACTCAAGTCTTTTATGCGTCGTAAAACTATTAAAGGGGTCATTATTGTGCATGGCCGAAAGTGCAACATGCTTTAGCTTACACACACATACACATAGACACATAGACACACAGACACGGACACACACACACATAACACAACACAACTCAACACAACACAACACAACACAACACAACACACACACACAAACACACACACAACACACAACAACACAATACAACACACACGCACGCACACATACAGCACAACATCACACACACACACACACACACACACACACACACACACACACACACACACACACACACACACACACACACACACACACACACACACACACACACACACACACACACACGCACACACGCACGCACACACACACACACACACGCACGCTGGGAACTCATTATCGGAAGCCAGCAGTGACCGGAAACCAACCATCAACGGAAACCCACCGACTGTCCAGTGCTTGTCCAGTGCTGTCCGGTGCAGCCTGTCAGCCATTGGTCCAGCGGATCTCGCGCATGGGCAGTCAGTCGCTTCCTTCTCATTACCTCCCTTGGTCAAGAGAAACTCGATAGAAATAGGTGGTAATAGGAGCAGGGATGAGGACATGAAACTCAGAGAGAGAAAGGGGGTGGGGGAGGGAAAGAGACAGCTACAAAGAAAGACACGCGGAGAGAGAGGAGAGAGAGAGAGAGAGAGAGAGATGAGAGAGAGAGAGAGAGAGTAGAGAGAGAGAGAGAGAGAGAGAGAGAGAGAGAGAGAGAGAGAGAGAGAGAGAGAGAGGAAGCGCCCTACTATAGACAGAAAGAACCTTTAGAGAGAAATAAATAAAGACAAAAAGTCTACTCTTTAGCTGGTTAGGAGAGAGAGAGAGAGAGAGAGAGAGAGAGAGAGAGAGAGAGAGAGAGAGAGAGAGAGAGAGAGAGAGAGGAGGAGAGAGAGAGATGAGAGAGAGAGAGAGAGAGAGAGAGAGCACTGGACACTGGACACTGGACAACTTTATTTGACAAGGATAAAGATTTTAGGCACACACAACACAACACAACACAACACAACACAACACAACACAACACAACACAACACAACACAACACAACACACACACACACACACAACACGACACGACACGACACGACACGACACGACACGACACGACACGACACGAGACGACAGACACGAGAGAAAGAGAGAGAGAGAGAGAGAGAGAGAGAGAGAGAGAGAGAGAGAGAGAGAGAGAGAGAGAGAGAGAGAGAGAGAAACAGAGAGAGAGAGGAACAGAAACAGAGAGACAGAGAAAGACAGAGTAAACAGGGGGAAAAAAGCTAGTATAATGAGAGATCAGATGGCAATCGGCTTGCAGGGACGGGGAACTGTAAGCGGCTCTTCGGTCGGCCAGAAGTAAATGAAGAAAGAGGAGGGGGTTCTTAATTAGCGACGGACCCCGGCGGACCCCGGTGGACACTGGTGGACTATGGCCAGCTCGTGCACAATGTATGGACGACTGGTAATTAGCTGCTGCTAACGCCAGTGTGGCATCCTGCTACCATGTTGGTTTATATAGCAGTACTGTCTAGCTAGCATCGTTACACTCAGTACTACACCCAATTCCCCATCTCTACATCCTTCTTTATGTCCCTATGTACTAGACTTGAACATATGGTAGGGCTGTGTTCATTATGGATGACGATGATGATGATGATGATGACGAGGATGAGGGGAAGGAGAGTGTGATGATGATGATGAGGAGGAGTGTGATGATGATGATGAGGAGGAGGAGGAGAAGCATGAGTATGATGATGAGGAGGAGGAGGAGGATAAAAAAAAGAACAAGAACAGAAAGAAGATAAGGACGACGATGATCTTCATGATGGTGATGCTTACTAGGCGTTCAAGAATGCACATGATCATCTCCAAATATGGAACACTCAATTTGTGTTTAGTAAATTGTAATTTTGTGTGTTTTGACGGTTCAAGGTTTCGGTTAGGATTAGGGTTAGGGTCAGTTTAGTGTCAGACAGAAAGGTTAAAAGATACAAATTAATTCTAAACTTTCGCTGAAAACCGACAGTGTCGCGCCAATGATGTCACTGTCCATATATTTTGGACATGATCGATCATGTGCAGTCTTGAACGTCTCGGTCTTGTGCGATGCTTATGCTGATGATCACGAGGAAGAGGACAGGAAGGTGTGGTGGGGGGGAGAAGGGTAGAGACTTAGGAGGATGGGGGGGGAGGGGGGGGGGGTAAAATGATGAGGAGAAAGTAGGAGGAGGAAAACAAAGAAGAAAAAAGATTTCGTTGACTATTTTTGTCATTACTCCCTATCGCATTGTATAATTATTATCGAATGTTATTGCATTGTATTGTATGACACAGTACTACGTTATTGCGTTGCCTTGTATTGTATTGCATTGTATTGTATTGTATTGCATTGTATTGTATTGTATGTGACATTGCATGGCCTATTACGTTATTGTATGGTATTGTGTTGTGCACAATTGCAGTGCTTATTATTGGATTGGATTGTATTATTTTGTTTCCTAATGATACTGCATCTCTTTGCACTCAATTATATGTTTCGTGTTGTTGTTGTTGTTGTCTTCTTACAATAGCTCTTTTTTCTCTATTTTACACATGGCTTCTATTTCTAGTCCATTTTCTCGTCTAGTCTAATACAGTCAAGTCTAATGTGCCAAACTTCTTTCAACTTTGTTTTCGGGTGGAGTTTTTTTCTGTGCTCATTATTCCGATCTGGCTGTTTGCAAACCTCGCGTGCTAAAAGCCACTCTGGTTGCCTCGGGCGTAAGTTAATGGGAGTTTTCTTTTAGGCTTTCCGTTCTATTCTCACTGATGGAGACATTTTTTTGGAGGGTGCCATGTGCTCGTTTCCATCAAGAACCAGTTACCCCCACCTCACCCCTCCTCCAACACTTTGTCTGTCTCTCCATCCGTGTGTCTGTCTCTGTTTCTTTTTTAAATTTATTCCACCTGTGTGTGTGTGTGTGTGTGTGTGTGTGTGTGTGTGTGTGTGTGTGTGTGTGTGTGTGTGCGTGCGTGCGTGCGCGTGTGCGTGTGTCTGTGTGTGTGTGTGTGTGTGCGTGCGCGTGCGCGTGTGTGTGTGTGTGTGTGTGTGTGTGTGTGCGTGCGTGTGTGTGTGTGTGTGTGTCCGTGCGCGTGCGTGCGTGCGTGCGTGTGTGTGTGTGTGTGTGTGTGTGTGTGTGCGTGTGCGTGTGCGTGTGTGCGTGTGTGTGCGTGCGTGCGTGCGTGTGTGTGTGTGTGTACGTGCGTGCGCGTACGTGTGTGTGTCACGGTGAGTGTGTGTGTGTGTGTCTGTCTGAGTGTGTGTTCTTTCATTTTTGTTCTGAAGCTAATAAACCATTGATTGACTGATTGATTGATCGATCGATTGACTGACTGAATGATTGATTGTGTGTGTGTGTGTGTGTGTGTGTGTGTGTGTGTGTGTGTGTGTGTGCATGTGTGTGCGAATATGTTATATGTGCATGCATGCTAGCGCTCACACGCGCTGTCTCTTTGTCACCAACTCCAACATGCCCCCCCTATCCGCCCCCCCCCCCCGCCCCCCCCCCCCCTCCTCTCCGTCCATCTATCCATTCCTCTATTTTTCTCTCTCTC
>CM065690.1:24903057-24908057 GCA_017654935.2 Phymorhynchus buccinoides | reverse complement strand
TCATTCGTTTTATTCTTTCTTTGCTTCTATCGGTCTGTCTGTGTGTCTCTGTCTCTCTCGCTCTCTCTCTCCGCTCTCTCTCTCTCTCTCTCTCTCTCTCTCTCTCTCTCTCTCTCTCTCTCTCTCTCTCTCTCTCTCTCTCTCTCTCTCTCTCTCTCTCTCTCTCTCTCTCTCTCTCTCTCTCTCTCTCTCTCTCTCTCTGTCTTCTCACGTTTCTAGCAATTTAACTGTTTTCGTTTATCCAAGGACAGATTGTAAGAATAGCCATCGCCTAAAATCTTTATCCTTGTTAAATAAAGTGTTTCATGGTTCAGTGTTCTCTGTCTCTGTCTCTCTTCTCTCTCTCTCTCTCTGTCTCCCCCCCCCCCCCCCCCCCCCATTCTCCCACTATGGCATCACAAACGTCGTCCTTTCCTGCTACTGGAAGCAATCCTCTCAATCCATACTGCACATTCTCAGTACTCAGCCTCAGCCACAAAGAAGTCTGAAGAAACCGCCCCCCCCCCCCCCCTCCCTCCTACACTACCAGTATTATTGTTAACCACCACCACCACCACCATCATCATCATCCTCATCCTCATCACCATCATCACCACCATCGTCCTCACCATCCTCTTGGCTTCTGACTGCCGCGGAATTCCGCCACACCAGAGACTGATGAGATGAGCGGCTGAGGGTCAATGCTACTAGTAGGGTCTATACCATACTAGCATCAGTGTTGATTCAGGACAAGGAGTTGTAGAGTGAATGGATGATCCGGCGGAGTGAGAGACACTGGGATGGGGGTGGGGGTAGGGGTGGGGTGGGGAGGGAGCGACAGACAGACAGACAGACAGACAGACAGCGTGGGGTGGGGGTGGGAGGCAGAGCAAAGACAGACAGACAGACTGACAGAGAGAGAGAGGACACTGCACAGTGCTATTGTCATTACCTCAAAATGTTTGAGAGAGAGAGAGAGAGAGAGAGAGAGAGAGAGAGAGAGAGAGAGAGAGAGAGAGAGAGAGGGAGAGACAAAGAGAGAGAGAGCGAGAGAGAGAGAGAGAGAGAGAGAGAGAGAGAGAGAGAGAGAGAGAGACAAAGAGAGAGAGAGAGAGAGAGAGAGAGAGAGAGAGAGAGAGCGAGAGAGAGAGAGAGAAAGAGAGAGAGAGAGAGAGAGAGAGAGAGAGAGAGAGAGAGAGAGAGAGAGAGAGTTCAGACTTCAGACTTCATATACTTTATTTTACAAGGATAAGAATTTAGACTCTATTGTCATTACCTCAAAGAGAGAGAGAGAGAGAGAGAGAGAGAGAGAGAGAGAGAGAGAGAGAGAGAGAGAGAGAGGAGAGAGAGAGAGAGAGAGAGAGAGAGAGCGAGCGGGTGTGGCAGAGGTCGCCATTCGTCAAAGATGAGTGGGGTAGTCCTAGTTGTGGAACGTCTTCATCACTTAATGTGGATTCTGTGTTTGAGAAGATGATTGCTTGTGTTGGGAAGAAAAACGAACAGAGGCTCAGAGATGGGGATAGATAGACAACATGCAGGGTATGGGGTGAGGGGGGGACTGATGGCTCTCTCTCTCTCTCTCTCTCTCTCTCCTCTCTCCCTCTCTCTCTCACTCACTCACTCTCTCTCACTCTCTTATCCTTTTTTTTTTACCCTCAATAAAACATTCGTATGTCTCTCTCCTCTCTCTCTCTCTCTCGTCACTCGTATCGTCTCTCTCCCTTCTCTCTCTCTCTCTCTCTCTCTCTCTTCTCTCTCTCTCCTCTCTCTCGTCTCCTCTCTCTCTCTCTCTCTCTCTCTCTCTCTCTCTCTCTCTCTCTCTCTCTCTCTCTTTATTTCTCTGTGCGTAAGTGTGTGTACGCTCACGCGCCTGTGAGTGAATGTATGTGTGTGTGTGCGGAGAGAAGAGAGAGAGAGAGAGAGAGAGAGAGAGAGAGAGAGAGAGAGAGAGAGAGAGAGAGAGAGAGAGAGAGAGAGAGAGAGAGGGAAACTCGAAAATGTTAATGCAGAGAGAGAAACAGGGACAAAGACAGAGAGAAACAGACAGATCCAGTCAGAGAGAGAGAGAGAGAGAGAGAGAGAAGAGAGAGAGAGAGAGAGAGAGAGAGAGAGAGAGGAGGGAGGGAAACTCGAAAATGTTAATGCAGAGAGAGAAACAGGGACAAAGACAGAGAGAAACAGACAGATCCAGTCAGAGAGAGAGAGAGAGAGAGAGAGAGAGAGAGAGAGAGAGAGAGAGAGAGAGAGAGAGAGAGAGAGAGAGAGCGAGAGCAATCCCATATTGGCTTTTAATGGCAGATTTGTGCTGTTGCTTGTTTTCCGTTCCCTTGGTTCACTACGCTGGCATAACAGTTCGATTATTTGTCTGTCGCCATCAAAACAATTGATAACATTTTATTAGCAAGTTTTTTAAACTATTGAATATTGCTCATAGCATACTAAAACGGCCGTTATGTTATGAAGCACCCAACAAGAGCAGGTGATCGATAATGGTAATGAATTTGCCCTTTCTGTCCTTCTGTTTTGTTGACAGTGTCCATTGTTGTTATGTTCGCTTGGTTTTTTCCCCGTTGCCAGGAATTATATTTTGTTTGTCTTCGATCGTATTTCTTTCTTTCTTTTTTCTTTTTTTTTTCTTCCTGACTGTGCCTCTCAAAAAGAAGAATGGATTCTAGTAATATTACTGTTTGTGATCCCGCACCACGAAAGGGACATTAAGTCGCTGGGCTAGTTTCTAACAACTGGCTTGCAAAGTAAAAAATCTCATTTTTTGGTCAAATTTGAGTTATGAGTATTTTTGGTGTTCTCTAACATCTTATCTTTCATATTTATAAAAGACAATATTTAATATGGTCTCTAAATGGTCTTATAAGTGTTTTAAAAATGAGTAGGTCAATGGCTTTTCTTCAGCTAGGCCAGGCTTCAGACTGTTTTCTGAAAATGGCCGACACTCACCCTACTAACTTGAAATGTTCATAACTCTGACACGGAAACAGATACGACAAGGGCATCGCCAAGCGGCAGCAACGCATTGTGACAATGCAAACCCGGCCAGAGTTATGTCCTCCCCCCCCCCCCACCCCCCAATAAACACACCACTTTCCACCCTTACAGAACGCATAAAATACATAGCCCAAAATTTGAAGCGATTCTGTTCAGTAGTTCACGAGATACAGCTGAACTTTTATACAAACTTCCTTGCACCATGGTACACCACCACACAAACTTTGAAGCGATTCTGTTCACTAGTTCACGAAATAAAGCTGGGGGGAAATTACATAGCCCAAAGAAGGAAATTTCGGTTTTCAAGGTCAAACTTCAAGGTCAAGGTCAGCACGGTGTTGATTAACGAAAGGAAGCTTCCTTTTCAAGCTGTCTACCCATCAGCCAATTTGAATCAAAATCCAAACAGTAGTTTTCAAGATAATCTATACACAGACAGACACACAGACAGACACACAGACACACAAACCGATCGCAATACCTCGGCCTCTGGCCGGGTAATAATGGTTCTTGTATCATTAGAAAGAGAATTGTCTGCAGTTGTCAAATGTATAATTTTCTCAGAGTGATCGATTTGACACTTAATGTCCCTTTCGTGGTGCTGGGTCACTTTTATTTGGAGGGTAAGCGTACCATCCAAAGAAGACTCAAACTCAGTTTCAAAGTGAGTGTGGATCATTAATAATGTGCGGATTATATGATAATATCAGAGTGTTTGTCTTGGTGTTGGTGGTGGTGGTAGTGTTTGTTTGTTTTTGTTGTTGTTGTTTTTACATTTATGATGATTATACTGTAAATTGTACAAATGCATTTTGATTGATTTAGCTTGGCATGTTGCTATGCTGGAAATAATATTTTTATGTTCTGAGTTAATTGAAGTCATCGTAACTGTAGCAATTATTATACACATTTGAAACCTTTCCATTATCCGTGGGGATACCGGGGGGGGGGGGGGTCTTTCGTAACAAAATAGTTCCCCCACCTTCTGGAAGTTCTGTGCTTGTAACTTCCTCTAATCTGCCATTCTCTTTTTGCTTTCTATCATCTACTATTTACTATTTATTGGCGCATTCTCCTGTCATTTTTTTCAAAACAAAACTTCCATTTTTATCTCCTTTGAGCTAATCCGAAATCAGAATGTGTCGGCTGTACGCAGCGGGGAGACCAGTGAATACCGAAAACCGGACACATACGTATCTTACCCATTATGGCCATGTGGCCCCCGGGAACGCAGAAGAAGAAGAAGAAGAAGAAACATTTCCCTACAAAATATAGCAGAAATGGACTAGGAAAAAAACACCAAAGATCTGATCCACGGTTAGACTAACAATCGTGTGGTGCAGGTGGTGATACGTATATATAGCTACACTGTATTTATTGTATTGCTCGTTCACTGACATGATTTGTAAGTTCGGATGTCTGATAATATGCTAGGCCCCTATGAGTCATTGCCTGACAAACATCGTACAATGGCGGATCGTCGTTTGAACGTTGAAAGAGAAAGGGTCAGGTTGAGTACAGATATTTTTTTTTTTTAGCATTTGTTTCTTTTCTGATGGAATGTAGTGTGCTGCATTACTCATCATGTGAGCATGAACTCTTACATCTGGGCGTTCCTGGCATAGACTAGAATCACTGACAGAACAATAGAAGAGCTGCAAAGGTCATTGGGATAATGGGGATGCTCTCTCAGCAGTCCCCCTCCCTTGTCCTCTTCATGCCATCCTCTCTTCTTTTTTTCTATATCTTTCTTTCCCCCATTCATCCTTTAGGATGCCTTTCTGTTGTCTACACACTCACACACACACACACGCACGCACGCACGCACGCACGCACGCACATGCACACACACACACACACACACACACACACGTACATGCGCGCACGCGCGCACGCACGCACGCACGCACACGCATACGCACGCACACGCACAAGCACACGCACACACACACACACACACACACACACGCACACACACACACACACAGCACACACACACACACAGGAAAGACGAGAGA
>CM065690.1:24885557-24890557 GCA_017654935.2 Phymorhynchus buccinoides | reverse complement strand
ATCGGAATGTGTCGGCCATACACACAGCGGGGAGACCATTGAGAACTGAAAACAGGACGCACGCACGGACGGATGGACGGCCAGAAAGAAGTGGGACATATCGAGCCTGTGACACAAAGGGCCTAGGGCACAGCGGGCTTATCCCATGAACAGGCGAAGCTGCAGATATCAAAAGAAAACGTACTTACATAAAAACGCATCAAAAGAGCACGTAACTGAATAGTTTTTTTTATATATAGCCTTGGCCGGGGTTCGGACCCGTGATTTGAGCGCGCGCGATCATGCGCACACGAGCGGACAGAAAAGTTAATGACAACTGTGTTATAGACCATTCATCAAGTAATGTGAAACAAACTGCATTGAAATACATGCAAAACTTCGCGAGATATTAGCGATTATGTGTTTCGGGGTTTGAACCCCGTAACTGGCGCGACCTTGACCTTAATGTAAAACTAAATACATCAGTGGATAGCTTGCATCTTGGCAAACTAGTACACCAAATTTGATGATGATAGACTGAATAGTTTTTGAGAAAAACGGACGAATAGTCGGACGGACGGAGGCACGCCGGATGGACACCGGACGGACCAGTCAAAAACAATAGCTCCCCGAACCTTCGGCTCGGGGACTAAAAAAGAAGAAGAAAAAGAAGAAGAAGAAGAAGAAGAAGAAGACAATGCATAGTCTGTAAATAGCAGCCAGACTGACTCATTGTTATACAGACCGACTCGGGAGAAAGCCTGGCTCAATCCCACTTCCGCGACGTATAATGCCCTATGTACTGGGAGGCACGCGATCGGAGGAAGTGAATGGGCAGAGTTCACAAAGTAACGTCGATTTTTTGGTTACTGTGCCTCTCTTTGGATCTGTTTTTTGTTCCCGAGTCGATCTTTAACCCTTTCGACGCTAGCCATTCCTCAGCCAAAATGTACCTTTAAACTTACCTGAGTAGAGAAAAGATTTCGTCGGGAATATTGGGGATTCCTCTGTGATATATGCATAAAATAGGGCCTATCCTTACCTCCCAAAATGAAGAACGTAAGGTCACTGGATACCAGACCCTCATTTGATGCCTTTTAGTGACATGGGTGGGTGTTACTGTTAACTCATTTGGTGCCAGGAGGCGACAGTGGTGAAGAAAGGGTTTTAAGCTGGGGTTGGGGTGTTTTTTTGGCCTTCGTAGTTTTGTTGTTTTCTTCCTTAGCTTTCAGAACATACCAGTTTGTTGGTTAGTCTGCTATGCCGAAGCCGTATTTGGAATTCTGACCATTCAGTGAGCTGAAACCTTTAGGTGTCACGTTCTCATGATGTACTTGGTTTCTTGAATGTTTGTTCAACGTTAAAGACCCCCCACTTCAGGTGTCAAAATCATGGTTTTCACGTGTTTTCCCTCTTATAGCTGGTAAGAAATCTTAAGAAATATTCCAAGCATAAGAGGGTATGTGACACGTGACGTGGGGGGGGGGGGGGGGGTGGTGTCTTTAATGATGGTAGTATCATCGGATCTGAATTAATGCTAGTAGGGTAAGACGGGATTAAAAAGCCCATGGGCGGGTGTGAATCCCATGCCAATTATCTCATGAAATAAAGAAAATTTCAGTCAAATTTGCCCATGAGACGAAGTAACGCTAAACATTAAAACTCGTCTCATGGGCAAAATGTGACTGAAATTTGCTTCCTTTCATGAGATAATTGGCATGGGCTTCTTACCCGTCCATGGGCTTTTTACCCCGTCTTCCCCTAATTGCTATCTTCAGTTATTTGGTATTTGGTATATTCTAGTCACATAGACTTATCTCTGTGAAATTCGGACTGCTCTCCCCCGGAGAACGCGTCGCCGCATGTACCAATTTTTTTAAAATTAAAAAAACATTTGGGGGGTGCAGGTGGAGGAGGGGGGTGGGCACACTTGGAAAACCTTCCTATCAATTTGGCCATACCAGGCAGCGGGATTTATCCCTGCTCTTACCGGCTTTCAACTGCCGTGGCATTTTTACGTGCGTAAAGCGCACGGGTCAGACTAGCTTTAAGTCCCCGAAGGACTGGACGTTCAGTTCGATTGTGTGTGTGTGTGTGTGTGTGTGTGTGTGTGTGTGTGTGTGTGTGTGTGTGTGTGTGTGTGTGTGTGTGTGTGTGTGTATGTGTGTGTGTGACTGTGTGTATGACTGTGTATGTGTGTGTGTGTGTGTGTGACTGTGTGTGTGTGTGTGTACGTGCGTGCGTGCGTGCGTGCGTGTGTGTGTGTGTGTATAATTATATGTGTTTGTGTGTGTGTGTGTTTTCTTTACATTTATGCATCATATTAAGCAAACAATATAATTATAACACGCGACATTACACACACACATGTATAGGCATTAATAAACAGATAACGTAGTCACACACACTAAAAACAAAACACATCATTGTGAGAGGGTTATCATAGATTTAGCTTATTACTTACTTACTCTCGCGCATACCATGCTGGGGCATAATAATTATAATTATTAGGATTACACTGCCCCACCTCCGGCATCTGACCCATCAAATCATACACAATTCGTCCCCCCAACACCCCCCCCCCCCCCCCCGGCTCCTCCACCATCCACACCCCTGCCCTCTACAGCAATCACAATGATACCCGTTACTATGACTCATATGATTCCCTGAACAAAACAACAGGAAGAAAGTGAAAAAACAAAATCCTTATGTTAGCACATAGAATGAAAAACAAGCTCAGGGTATTGGCCACTGCAACGACCACCTTTTGCAAGAGTGAACGCCCTTGGTGGGTGGCGGTGAGATGCTGGAGTACTGACCAAAACAAGGCCATAACTCTCGCCAATAACCCTATTTGAGGCCACTGAGTGGCTTCCTTTTTTTGTGCAAAGAGTGAATTTCCCTTTTTGAATACTGATCAAACAAGGGAATAACTCTCGCCAATAACCCTATTTGAGGCCACTGAGTGGCTTCCTTTTTTTTGGCAAGAGTGATTTCCCTTGTTTGATCAGTATCCAAAAAGGGAATAACTCTCGCCAATAACCCTATTTGAGGCCACTGAGTGGCTGCCTATTTTGCAAAGAGTGATTTCCCTTTTTGGATACTGATCAAACAAGGGAATAACTCTCGCCAATAACCCTATTTGAGGCCACTGAGTGGCTGCCTATTTTGCAAAGAGTGATTTCCCTTTTTGGATACTGACCAAACAAGGGAATAACTCTCGCCAATAACCCTATTTGAGGCCACTGAGTGGCTGCTTATTTTGCAAAGAGTGAATGCCCTTTTGGATACTGACCAAACAAAGGAATAACTCGCAAATAACCCTATTTGAGGCCTCTGAGTGGCTGCCTTTTTTGCTAAGAGTGAATGCCCTTTTGGATACTGACGGCTTAACTCTTGCCGTCAAGGGCGTTGATAACCCTAGTTGCAGTGGCTTATAGGCGAAGCTCGTGACATTTGCCTGCTGCCTGCCATGATCCATTTCCCTCTCTCATTCCCCCCCATGGCATCGCTATGATATGATTATATTGTCCGTGCAACGTAGTGAGTGTGTATGGTTTGCTGCGGTAATTGCCACTGTCTGTCATATTTGGGGATGCTGTGTGCACACAGGCTGGACCGTTCGGGAGGGAATTCAAGCCTTAGCTGCTGGGGTATGGTTTTGTGTGTGTCAAACATTGTTATCCCCTAGCCGAAGGTTCGGGGAGCTATTGTTTTTGTCTGGTCCGTCCATCCGGTGTCCGTCCGTCCGTCCGTCCGGCGTGCCTCCGTCCGTCCGGCTATTCGTCCGTTTTTCTCAAAAACTATTCAGTCTATCATCATCAAATTTGGTATACTAGTTTGCCAAGATGCAAGCTATCCACTGATGTATTTAGTTTTACATTAAGGTCAAGGTCGCGCCAGTTACGGGGTTCAAACCCAGAAACACATAATCGCTAATATCTCGCGAAGTTTTGCATGTATTTTAATGCAGTTTTTTTCACAACATTTCTTGATGAATGGTCTATAACATAGTTGTCATGATTTGTTCTGTGCGCGCGTGAGCGCATGATCGCGCGAACTCAAATCACGGGTCCGAACCCCAAGGCTGTATATAAAAAAAAACCTATTCACTTACGTGCTGTTTTGATGCGTTTGTATGTAGTTACGTGCTTTTTGTATGCGTTTTTATGTATGTGTATAGCCGACACATTCCGATTTCGAAGTAGTTCGGCGATGCTGCGAGGGGACTTTGCAGCCGCTCGGTGTTGCACTTGTTATCTTTGACACTGTCGTGAGATAGACTCCTTTTTGTCTTGTGGGTCGATGGGATTTTACACCAATATGAAGATGATCCGACACACGGTCTTTGTCTTTGAGTTGATTTATATTTTCATTTTCACGATGACTTTTACTGGGTGCATCGTTTCTATATACGCGTGCGTGCGTATTTCTGTGTGAAGAAAATATTAGGTTTTGATGTTTAATTATTTCTTCAATTCATATGAACCCTTTCACCGCCAAAGTCGCATTTTAGCACCACAGTGATTTAACACATGTGTCACTAAAAGGCATCAAATTGGGGTCTATTATCCAAAGACCCTATTGTCGTAGTTTGGGGAAATAAGGATAGACTTTATTTATATATATATGTCACAGAAAGATCCCCAATACTGCAGATGGATTTAGTTCTCTACCCAGGTAAATTTAATGGAATTTTTTTGGGTTGAAATATGGCTGGCGGTGAAAGGGTTAATGTACTAATGTGTTGACCCTTGTTTGTCTGCGTGTGAATATTATGCCTACGGATGTACTGTATTAATGCTAGTATTTAGACAGACTAAGTGTAGCCTTTGTATATTACTTAAGTGGTGCTTATTAATGTATCTTATTTTAATCATTTGTAAAGCGCAAAGAGCTCCAGTTTCACTGAGAGGTGTTGCGCTATATAAAAAATCATTATTAGTAGTATTATTATATAATAAGTGCATTTATTTAGTTGTCAACAAATGCAGATTTCCAAAAGAGTTTGGGCATGATTA
>CM065690.1:24860557-24863057 GCA_017654935.2 Phymorhynchus buccinoides | reverse complement strand
AAACAAATCTTTCTTTTCTTCGTTTCCTAATAAAAAATAAACACGAAAGTAATATCTTTCTTGTTTACTGTTTCTTAGTTGTTGTTAGTTTTGTTTTCTTTAACGTATCGTTCAACTTTTAAAACCTCTTAACAATACACAACCAGCAGGCTTAAAATACTATGCTAAGATGGCAGAAGTTTCTTTATTTGTTTTGTATTCTTTATCCTGTACGATCGTCTTCTTCTTCTTCTTCTTCTTCTTTTTCTTTTTCTTCTTCTTCTTCTTCTTCTTCTTCTTCTTCTTCTTCTTCTTCTTCTTCTTCTTCTTCTTTCTTCTTCTTCTTCTTCTTCTTCTTCTTCTCCTCCTCCTCCTCCTCCTCCTCCTCCTCCTCCTCCTCTTCTTCTACTTCTTTTTATTCTTCCCTTTCTTCTTCTTTTTCCGCGTCTTCGTCCTCTTGTTAGGCAGTTTCTTAACTTTTCTCCCAAGCGTAAACCTCTGAAACTTGGCCAATAGAATCATAGGAAGAAAGGGGGGTGGATGGGTAGAGGGAGGGTGGTTGGAGGCGCAAGGTAGGTATGTATCTGAGATAAAAGTCCGGGAGGGGTGGGGTGTGGTGTGGGGGTGGGCGGCGGGTTGGAGAAAGTTGTGGGTAAAGATATTGATTTTGAAACGACCACAGACCAACAGAGAAGTCTGTGTTAACAGTTGGCGACATTTGCTACTGCTGCAGTAGGGGGGGGGGGGGGGGAGGGTTATCTTTTACAGATTCATTTCCTCTCCATTGCCGTCAGTTGGTCCTCTGGGGGGGGGGGGGGGGGGGAGAAGTTGGGCAGGTTGACAAGGGGGGGGGGGGGGGGGGGGGCGTCATTGGGCCTGCGAGGGTCCACGGACAAACGATCAGCTGCTTTAAACAATTATCGTTAGTATTTGTTATTTGTCTTCACTTGCACGTTCGGTTAATGTATACGTTGCGACTTGCATTAGATTACACTGACGCACTGGATCCCCTTTTGCCAAGCGCACAGCTGGTTTCATCTTTCCTCTGTGAGTGTCTGCCTGTCTCTCTCTGTCTCTGTCTCTGTCTCTGTCTCTATCTCACTGTCTCCACGCCTCTCGTCCTGTCGCTGTCTAGGTCTTTGTCTTTCGCTCTGTATCTCTCTCTCTCTCTCTCTCTCTCTCTCTCTCTCTCTCTCTCTCTCTCTCTCTCTCTCTCTCTCTCTCTCTCTCTCTCTTTATATCTCTCTCTCTCTCTCTTTATCTCTCTCTCTCTCTCTCTCTCTCTCTCTCTCTCTCTCTCTCTCTCTCTCTAGCTCTCTCTCTCTGTCTTCTCTCTCTCTCTCACTCTCTCTCTTTATCTCTCTCTCTATCTCTCTCTCTCTCTCTCTCTCTCCCCCCCCCCCCCCCCCCCCCCCCCCCTGCCCTCCCCCTCCCCCATCAATGCCTTTGGGAGGAACCACAAGACAAAACCGCCTAGTTATCTCCCCTCCGCATCGCTTTCGCTTTAAGCCTGACCTCCCCTGGCCAAAGGGGACCAATCCGCAGAGACTGATTTGCATAATCAGACCCACAATTGATTTGCTCTCTGGCGTGGCGGTGCGGCGACGACGACGCTGCGGGCTGCACACACGGAAAGGAAGGGGGGGGGGGGCGCAGGGAAGGGAGGGGGGGGGGGGTAGAAAAAGAAGACGAAGGGAAGGGGATGGGGTGGGGGTGAGAGGGGGGGGATACAGAAATGAGGATGGGGGTTAGATTAATGATGGAGGAACATGAGAAAGGTGATAAGGGTGGTGCAGAGAAGTTGGGCAGGTTGACAAGGAGGGGGATGCGGGGGATGTCGAGGCAGCGACTGCAGCGACAGCCTTGACGCTGGTTCCCCATAATTTGTTTGGTCGTTCCAGTGTCAAAGAAACTGTTGGGAGAGCTGGACACCAAAGCTTTTAAGTCAATTATAAGTGTTTTAGCCCTGGATTCTTACCACTCTTACGCGGCCGGGCAACACCCAACCAGACACGCATTTTTAAAATAATTGTCATTTTCGCAGGCAACATTTGTATTTGCTTAAACAATCAAAATTAAATGAAAAACGAAGTCTTGTATTTTCCTTTTGTGGGTTATGTCACTTGTTTTTTTATAAAGTTTGGCTATGGATTAGCTATATACACCAGACAGGTATCATTGTACAAAAGCAGCGCATTCTACCCCAAAATGCAACCTAGGTGGACGATACCAGCTAGCTAACAGGATCAATCACATTTGGTAGCTCAGTCAAGGATCATTAGTATGTGGCTCTGTGCATAATCCAGATCCTCTGTTTAAGCTGTTATCTAAGTAATGTATTCAAATATTCTCAAATCGTGAATCTGTTTATAAAGTTTATATTAGTGTCACTTGAACTTTTTTCGAAATTACTGTTTTTTGGTTATTGTGTATACAGTATAGATATGAATACAATACGAGCATAATTATTACATATGATGTACATGAACTTGAAATAATAACATTTTACAACCTTTGCTCA
>CM065690.1:24848057-24855557 GCA_017654935.2 Phymorhynchus buccinoides | reverse complement strand
GAATTAGAGTGAAATAATGTTTGTAAGAATTAGAGTGAAAGAATGTTTGTAAGAATTAGAGTGAAAGAATGTTTGTAAGAATTGTAATGTTTTGTAAGAATTAGAGTGAAAGAATGTTTGTAAGAATTAGAGTGAAAGAATGTTTGTAAGAATTAGAGTGAAAGAATGTTTGTAAGAATTAGAGTGAAAGAATGTTTGTAAGAATTAGAGTGAAAGAATGTTTGTAAGAATTAGAGTGAAAGAATGTTTGTAAGAATTAGAGTGAAATAATTTTTGTAAGAATTAGAGTGAAAGAATGTTTGTAAGAATTAGAGTGAAAGAATGTTTGTAAGAATTAGAGTGAAAGAATGTTTGTAAGAATTAGAGTGAAAGAATGTTTGTATTAGAGTGAAAGAATGTTTGTAAGAATTAGAGTGAAAGAATGTTTGTAAGAATTAGAGTGAAAGAATGTTTGTAAGAATTAGAGTGAAAGAATGTTTGTAAGAATTAGAGTGAAAGAATGTTTGTAAGAAGAATTAGAGTGAAAGAATGTTTGTAAGAATTAGAGTGAAAGAATGTTTGTAAGAATTAGAGTGAAATAATTTTTGTAAGAATTAGAGTGAAAGAATGTTTGAAAGAATACGGAAAGGACAGGAAAACTAATTGATAATCATGAGAAAAAACCCTGTATATAGCGTAACATTAATAATATTTTAACTGTTTATTTTGAGCGTAATTACATTTGTGATATGTTGACTCAAAAGTTTTCAGTGATGGCTAAATACAAATACTAAACGGTGTGTATTAAAAGGAAAACTGTTTATTTTGAGCGTAATTACATTTGTGATATGTTGACTCAAAAGTTTTCAGTGATGGCTAAATACAAATATTAAACCCTGTGTATTAAAAGGAAAACTGTTTATTTTGAGCGTAATTACATTTGTGATATGTTGACTCAAAAGTTTTCAGTGATGGCTAAATACAAATATTAAAACGGTGTGTATTAAAAGGAAAACTGTTTATTTTTAGCGTAATTACATTTGTGTAGCGTAATTACATTTGTGATATGTTGACTCTAAAGTTTTCAAATATACAAATATTAAACGGTGTGCATTAAAAGGAAAAGGTTGAAAACGAGGACGAGAGTGGGTGGGAGGCCACACAAATGACACACAGACGCGCAATGAAATGAATCGTTAGAGTGTTTGCAATGCTAAGTGGTCTTTACTGAAAAGTTGAATTGCAAAGTTTGCTTTGATAATTATCATAAGTGTGTTTATTCTTTCTTTATATGTTTTTGCATTTAACTGTTTTACCTTGCTCTGTGGCCCACTACTCATTTTTGTTTTTAGAAAGCCTCCCTTGTAAGTCTAACTTTGCTCTATTTCCCCCAGATTTAAATCAAATATTTTCATTTCTAAGATATTTTCTTTTTGTTTGTTGCCTTTGTTGTGTTTGTTTGCCCCCTCCCTCTCCCCCCCCCCCCCCCTCTCCCCTTTCCCGCTACCTTCACGGTGGTTGTCTTGTTCGTAAGCCTTATTTCATGCCCCTTCTTTTAAAGGTCTTGTTATTTGACTCGTGTTTCGTTCTTCTTAACCTTTCTCTGCGTGTCCGTTGATTTTTAACCCTTTCACCGCCAATGTCGCATTTTAGCACCACAGCGATTTAACACCTATGTCACTAAAAGGCATCAAATTGGAGTCTATTATCCAAAGACCATATTGTCTTAGTTTTGGGAAGTAAGGATAGACCTGACTTTATATGTCACAGAAGAATCCCCGATACTGTAGATGGATTTTGTTTTCTACCCAGGTCAATTTAATGGAAATGTTTGGCTGAAATATGGCTGGCGGTGAAAGGGTTAAGGATCACTGTTTTCTTTTCGGGTGCCTTTTCTTCCATCTTTTCTGTCAGTTTCAATTCTCTTATTCGCGTTCTGAATCTGTATGCATAGTTCCTTTCTTTGTCTATTTCATTTTCCTTCACATCTTTCACTCTTGCTTATTTGTTTTTTCTGTTAGCTTTCCTTCTGTTTTTTGTTGTGATTTTTATGATATAATTTTTTGGGGGAGGGGGGGGGTGGGGGGGGGGGGGGGGGGGGGGGGGGGGGGGGGGGGGGGGGGGGGCCCGTATATTTTTTTATTTTATTACTTACTCTCTATTTTTGTTTTGTTTCTTGCTTGCTTGCTTTTTTTCTTTTCATATTATTTCCCCCCTTCTTCTACTTCTAAGTGAAAGCGTTCAGGCAATAACCAACCGAGGACGAAGTTTAGATATGACCCAGCACCACGAAAGGGACAGTAAGTCGCTGGGCTAGTTTCTCACAACAGGCTTGCAAAGTCAAAAATCTAATTTTTTGTCAATGTTGGGTTATGGGTATTTTCGTGTTCTTGAATATCTTATATTTCATATTTATGAAGGGAAATCTTTAATATGGTCTCTAAATGGTCTTGTGAGTGCCTTAAATCTAGTAGGTCAATACATTTTCTTCAGCTAGGCCAAGACTTTAGACCGTGTTTTCTCAAAACCAACTTTAAATGCTCGTAACTCTGGAACGGAAAAAAAGATACAAGAATGGTTCTTGCATCAAAAGAAAGAAAAATTGTCTGAAGTGTTCGCATGCGTAATGCTCTCAAAATGGTCAGTTGTGACACTTAATGTCCCTTTCGTGGTGCTGGGTCACAGATAGTAACCACCCAATCAGTTCACTTTGACACAATGGTACCTCGGGGACTTCTTTACTGCTTCAACAATCAAGTCTCCAACAACAACGTGCTGCCTCGTCTCTGACTGATTGCCTCACCGCACGCTCTTGTTTCCCATGCAAATAGCTGGACCCAGGGTTCTTTCTCTGCATAGCTCTTCTGGATGCGCGTGCTCGTCTGTCGCGCGGACTAATTTTCAAAAACCTGGCGTCGACACACGAATGAAGGACAATATTAGTGTTATTGTCTCGTGGCTATGATTAGTCCTAGCCAATCAACGTTTTGTATAATAAACGTGACGTTTTTGTTGTTGTGGGCTTTATAATTGTGGTTGTTGATTCTTAGCATAGAAGGTCAATGCATGCCAATTAAGGTAATGGCTTTCTCAAGTCTATTGATTTTGCGTTGCTTGTTGGTCCTCTCTTTCTCTGTCTCTCTCTCTCTCTCTCTCTCTCTCTCTCTCTCTCTCTCTCTCTCTCTCTCTCTCTCTCTCTCTCTCTCTCTCTCTCTCTCTCTCTCTCTCTCTCTCTCTCTCTCTCTCTCTCTCTCTCTCTCTCTCTCTCTCTCTCTCTCTCTCTCTCTCTCTCTCTCTCTCTCTCTCTCTCTCTCTCTCTCTCTCTCTCTCTCTCTCTCTCTCTCTCTCTCTCTCTCTCTCTCTCATTATATATAAATTATGTGTTAAAAACACCGTTTAAGATGGAAAGTTAGCCGAATTCCTATTCATTTTTTGACGATTTCGTGTTAGAGAAATCCGATATACATGCTATTACAATTATACTTTATTGACCTTTTAAATCTGTGAGAGTGAAATTATTGTGTTTTGAGTGTTCATAATGTAACGCCGTCTTGTTATTGTTGTGGCATTTTCTTTATACTCTTGCTGTTGTTGTTATTGTTGGGTTTTTTTTGTTGGCTGGCTGTTGTATCAACTTCAACTTCAAATACTTTATTTTACAAGGATAAGAATTTAGACCGGGCCTAATCTTCCATTCTGTCCTTGGTTCTAAGCATGCAATACATAACTAATACCTATGACTATGAATGAACTATGAATAACTATGAATGAACATTGAGACACGGGAACATCGCCAACAGAAACAGTAACAGTAATAATTATAGCAACGACATGGTAGGCAGAGCATCAACATCAACAATAAAAACAAAAACAAGCAAAACAGAAAACCAACCGACCTAATAAACTAGCAATTTTAAATATAATGTTATCTGAATTTTTTTAAGCATAATGTAAAGACTTAAAATTTATCAACCAAAAGAAGGAATGGTTCCAGCAAACAAATAGTATAAGTGCATGGCTTTGTACATCGATTTTTCGGCAAATATGTAGATTTACACCCTCCTGCTCTATTTCTTGGTTCTTTCCGTGGTTAGGGATAGGGTTAGGGTTAGATGGTCTTTTCTTTTGCCACAAGCATCTGGGTTTTTTTTAAATCATCTATTTTTTGGAGCATTAAATCGCTGCCTAATGTAAACCATGTCATGGTCTTTAGTCCAAAATTGAAGTAAAGCAGGCAGAAGAAGAATGAATGCTTGCAAAGACAATTTGGGAAAGGGGGGTGAAGGCGACAGACAAAGGGTTGAGGTCAGCTGTAGCGTAAAGCAAGCAGACCAAAGACAGGGGCAGGGCTACTTGGGCTCCCACATTATCTGTAAATCACCCGGAGTCCTGGCAGCAGACTCTGTAGTGATCAGAGAACCATTAGTGCAATATCCCCTGAGATCACTAACACCCTCTTCTTCTTCGCTGTGCGTGGCCACAATCAACCCTTTATTAATTAAACGAGAGAAAGACTATCTCTGACCAACATCTTTTTACAAACTGGAACACTGAGTCTCTCTCTCGCTTGAGTAAACCCTCTCTCTCGCTTGAGTTAAACACGATTACACATGCCTCGTTCCGCACGGAAATGGTTATGTTATTGGATGTAGGGCCTACGATTTATTTGTTCTGATTGTAAATTCAATTGGTACATGGTGCATTTTTTGTTGTGCTTAGAATAAAAGCTTTGCTCCATATACTTGAAGTGCATTAAACGAGGGGACTTTTAACCTAAAATAAAACGAAGCAATCCCCCCACATCACTCACCCCCCCCCCCCCCCCCCCCCCCCCCAAATAACAACAACAACAGCAACAAGCTATAAATAACCCGCAAATGTCCAAAGTTGTCAACATTCTTTGCGTCATAGACTAACATAGACGAACACAGTATGCTATGATGAACTATCAGGTTATATTATATTATATAACTTCATATTTCCGTATGTTAATCTTCTTAATAGTGTCTATGGAAAGCAAACAAATTGCTTTTTAAAAGTTAGTCATTGTTTTTTTTACAATATATTCCAACACACAGAGACAAAAAAATGGTCCCAATATGTTCAGATACAAAAGATTGATCTCTGCTTATCAGCAGTGGCTTTTTCCCCCATCGACTGAGTTAACACTTTGTATTGACTAGTGTGATGAAAAATGCATGAGCACTCGTACTTTCTTTGGAACGGGCTAATGACGCAGATCCGAAAACATGTTTTGCTTGTGTAAAGCTTGTTCATAATCTTAACCCAGTTATCTTTGCATCGACACAGCTGTCGTCTGGAGCATGCATCATAATTGTGACCCAACATCACGAAAGGGACATTAAGTGTCAAACTGACCATTCTAAGAAAAGTAATACATTGGCAAACTTCAGACAATTCTCTTTAACTAGTCTTGTACTTTTTTTTCATTTTCAGAGTTATGAGCATTTAAATTTGGTAGGTGAGTGTCGGCCATATTGAGAAAAACAGTCTAAAGTCTAGCCTAGCTGAACAAAATGTATTGACCTACTCGTTTTGAAGCACTTATAAGACCATTTGGAGACCATATTAAAGATTGTCCTTTATAAATATGAAAGAAAAGATGTTAAAGAACACGGAAATACCCATAACCCAACATTGACAAAAAATTAGATTTTTGATTTTGCAAGGCTGTTGTGAGAAACTAGCGCAGCGACTCGATGTCCCTTTCGTGATGCTGGCTCATAATTGTCCCTATACATCAACTCAGCAGAGTTATTGGGTGCAACCCAAGAGCGTTCAGACTTCATTAACATCATCGGCCCGATCTGAGACAGGAGTCGGGGAAGCGCTTTAATATGTAGGGGAAGACGGGGCAAAAAGCGCATGGGCGGGTAAGAAGCCCACCCCAATTATCTCATGAAATAAAGAAAATTTCAGTCAAATTTGCCCATGAGACGAATGCTAGACATTAACGCTCGTCTCATGGGCAAAATGAGACTGAAATTTGCCTCATTCCATGAGATAATTGGGGTGGGCTTCTTACCCGCCCATGCGCTTTTTACCCCGTCTTCCCCTACTCCCAAGTTGTGTAAGAACAGGGGGACATTGGAACGCAGGGACATTTTACATCCATTGTTACACGCAGGAATCTGATAAAATCCAGTCACATCGTTTTCCTTTTTACTGCGGCTGAAGCATCTCATTGGGTTGTTTTTGTAAGAGATCGCTGGTGGGGGATGTTATAAATTGTTGTAAAGCTGAAACCTCTGGCGTGGTTTTGATGGGTTGAGAGGATAATCAAAAGATGAATATATATATACGAACGTAATGTAGAGGATGTAGAGGTGCGGGGTGTGAGGGGGGGAGGGTATGGACAACGAAGATTCTTCAGAATTGGAGTAGAACAAATTGGGATGAGGGATGGGGTCCCAAATTCTCTGTAAATCACCCAAACGTCTGGCAGCAGATCAGACACTGGTGGTTGTACTACTCAGAGAACCATCAGAGTAATTTCTCCCGAGATTGCTGTCATCCTGCTAACGAGGAATGGCAAAGACTAGCTAGCTAGCTCCGAACAACATCTTTCACAAGGAAGCTTGGCTCACTTTTGTAAGCGGATTGTTTCTATCTCCTTAAAGAGTTGGAAAATGATCATCCTACGAATGTTGCAGCAGACAAACTGGTGTCCATTTTGTGCTTAGAAAAAACAACACATCTTTTTAATAAAATGTATGGCTTTTATATTATCGAGTTCGTGACTTCCCTGATACATAACTAGCCTGAGATTATTTTTTTTGCCAAAAATAGTAGCCTTATTTATTTAAATAACAACATAAACAGGTTTCGTGCTTACATGACTATGATTAGGTCGACATGTGCTGTGAAAGACAGACGGATAGAGAATTGGAAAGAAATAGTTTTAGAATGGACTCTGGGTGTAAAACAAAACAACCCCAAAAAACTGTCATGGAGAAAAGGGGGGTAAAGGTCTCTGTACACGTTAATACTTTCATTATTTCACCATGGCAACACACTGATATGCGAGTCATATTGCGACCGGCCTTTCACTGTGTTGCCATGGGGAAAGAGGGAAAAACCTTCACGAGTACAGAGTATTCAGGCTCGACCTAACCATTTTCAGGGCACGTTTTATGATGAAACCCAAACACGTTTTTTGATGAAGTCCATAAATCTGTTTTTGTCTTTTGAAACGGAGATCTTTTCATCCCCAAATTAAGCCACGCAACCCTGCAGTGAATAACAGAAGGTGTCCGCAGTTTTGTCGCTCTGCACGTGCAATGAAGCCATGGTCACTGACGTTTATGATTCTCTACGGGCGCTTCGCCGACACTTCAAACAAAGCTCAATGGCTTGTCGATTAAGACAAATGGACAGTTGACCGTGTGTCTTCTCAGATTGTCTTGCTAATGTTTTAGCCGTGTGCACGTGCGTGATTTAGTTTGTAGTGTGTGTGTGTGTGTGTGTGTGTGTGTGTGTGTGTGTGTGTGTGTGTGTGTG
>CM065690.1:24833057-24843057 GCA_017654935.2 Phymorhynchus buccinoides | reverse complement strand
AACAAAACGCAATGGATTGTCGATTGAGACAAATAGCCGCTTAGCTGCATGTTTTCTCCAGATTGTCTGGTTAAATGCTTTGATTGTGAGCGTGAGTAGCCTACGCGCGCGTGTGTGTGTGTACGTGTGTGTGTGTGTGTGTGGGGGGGGGGGGGGGGGGGGGGGGGGGAGGGGGAGTGCGCGCGCGCAAACATGTTTGTTCGCTTATATGTAGTTCCTTGTTTGTATATATTATGTGTGTGTCTCAGTGTCTGTAACTGTGTGTCTATGTGTTAGATAGTAAATTCCCGGTTGAATGTGTTTTTCTTGCAGTGGATAAGGAAAACATGGAAACATTGACAAAATAATAAACTAATGGAAAAATGGACAAAATAAGATATGCCAACGAACATCTGAACACACCGAGTGATTTTTAGTGAGGCAACAAATGAATTAATTTTGATTTCAAAGTTTTGCGTCGTGTCTTGAATTTTGCTTACGCATCCAATGGGTTAACCCTTTCACCACCAGCCATATTTCATCAAAATGTCCATCACATTTACCTGGGTAGGGGACCAAAACCATCTGCAGTATTGGGGATTCTTCTGTGACATAAATTAAAAAAGGTCTACCCTTACTTCCCAAAACTTGACAAGGGGGTCTTTGGATAATAGACCCCAATTTGATGCCTTTTAGTGACATAGGTGTTGGATGGAACTTCAGTTTAACGTCGCGTATCGGCTTTCGCCATGTACGACGGGCTGAACAAACCAACCAGGTATAAACAAAAATTTATATTCCTGAATCACTGTCCCAGCCAAAAGGCAGAGAAGCGATCAGAATATCGAACGTAGGTGTTAAATCACAGTGGTGCTAAAATGCAACTTTGGCGGTGAAAGGGTTAACAGTTTTGAAAATGTAACAAGAACTGTAGTAGAAAACTCGTTCAAGAAGATGTTTTAGCTTGTCACCCTTCGGGTGTATGTCCTCATTCGTCTGTGATACTGCCTTGTGGCTTACATCGTCTGACCCACCAGATCCATGAGTGAAAATCACGGGTTTCCCGTGCTTCCCTCTCTCGCAGGTAAGAAATCTTATTTTGATCAGGTCTGACTCCCCCCCCATACAAATGCCCCCAAATTGAAAACGAGACTGAATTTGAAGTTGGGGGTATTTGTATGTGGGTCACACCTACCCAGAAAAGAAACAAGGGACTTAATATTGCTGGGTCTGTGTGTCTTTGAAGAATAATGGCGCCTATTGGCATGCAACCGTCGATTCCATGTCTCGCAAAGACACTGCGGTTATTTAGTATCCCTGAAAAGGATATCTGTTTATCTTGTTTAGTGCTTCGTGCATATGTCTGTTTCAGTCAATTAAGAACCCCCCGTGGGGATACCGGGGGGGGGGTCTTTTGTATAAATAGTTATCCCACCTTCTGGAAGTTCTGTGCTTGTAACTTCCTCTAATCTCTCACTCTTTTTGACTCTGCCTTTTCTCTTTGCTTACTGTCATCTACTATCTTTCTGCCTTTCCGGTCCATTATCCTGGCTTTTGTTCACAAAACACTTTCAAAAACATTTCCTCCAGCCGTAGTCGGACTTGCTGGGCCTAACTATTTCTTAGTTAGGCGCGTAACAGCAGCATGACGCATCTACGCTCATAATTGACAGGAAACTGTCTGAGCGATCGAAGAAGAAGAAGAAGAAGAAGTCAATTAAGAACCATACATTTTACAACAAAAAAGAGAAGAAAACAACGAATGGGGCTTAATGCCATGTTCCAGGTTGAAAGGTTGATATATCACTTTAAGGACTGGTGCATTATAATATGTTGGAACAGTATTTATTGTCACGTAGAAAGGGAAAAAAATGAAACAGCCTGCAACGTCACTGGAACATACAACAAACAAAGAACTACAACTTTCTTGTGTGTCTATGTTGATAAAGAAAGGCGCATTCGCCGAAATATCCAGTAGTTTTGTTTTGTCTATTTGCGAATAAAATAACGTCACTTTACACTTGTCGTCAAAGATACTGTACAGTCTTTGTTGTCGTGTAGTTGTCGCGTAGATTGGTTTAGATATTTCGGATATTTTGCATCTACTCCTTTACGAAAGCAAGACCACCATTACGATCTTGTAGTCACCCCCCCCCCCCCCCCCCACACACACACACACACACACCCCACCCTCCCCAGTCACCCTCCTCTCAAATGTTCGCATTGACAAGTTTCGTTGATATCACCAACCCCACTCTGTTAATTTTGTCTACTATTATTCACACCTCTTGGTACACGAAGGGCATCTTCATGTCTGAGTTGATGTCCTGATTGTCTCTTATCTTGTTTCATATGTCAATATTTGTCAATGGAGATAAGTTAATTAGCGTTTCTCTCAAATTGTTTCATATGTGAAATTCCAGCAACTGTGTGTGTGCATGTATATGTGTGTATGTGTATGATGGTATTATGTGCCTGTCTGTATGGTGATGAGCACTGTTAAAACATCTTTTGAGCCCATGCATGTTGATGTGTACTGTTAAGAAGTCTTTTGAGCTAATATTTGTAATGTTTGATGCCGCAAATGTGAATGGCATTTATATGCATTTTCTTGTGCCCCCAGAGTTTTTTGGAAATAAACTTGACTTGACTTGACTTGACTTGGCTAAGAAACAACGTTTTGCAATTTTAGGGAAAAGGCTTAGGATCAACCTAAAATTGTTTTTACAAAACTGAAAGAAGCAGACTTGTAGTAACTAGAAGGAAGATGGTGTGACTAAAGTAAAGTCTGTCTTCAGGTGTGTTTTTTGTTTTTGATTTTAAAGTAAAGGTGACTAAATAAATCCCTATACTTTCACACAGCCATGTTCTCGTAGTCGTAGCCCGTAGGCTTGGTGGAATTAAAGTTTGCACCGTTAAAGGTGGACTCTGACGGATGAGTTTTTTTGCAAGAAACACGTCGAGATCACCAGAAAGACAGTCTTATCAAGGATAGGAACACTTACTTTGCTCTGGTTTCCTAGAAATCAAACCGTCAAAACGGCGATTCCTACTAGGCGGAGATGCCGGAGAGAGAAGCCATTTTGGTTGGGGTGGGTGAAGGTCACTCATTGTGGTTGAAGCTTTTTCTTATTTTGTAGTGCAGCCAGAACAAAAATTGGAGCCATTTCCTTTGTTGTGAGCGAAACTCCTTTAGATAAACTGTATAAAATCTTAAACAAATAAGTACATAAAAAGGCTTGTATTGCGAAAATGTTGTGCAAACGATTTGGTCTAAACTCAGGCGGCCATTAAAAAAGAGACGCCACACGCCTTCCTCTTTCAGTGAAAGAATGTGACTTCCAGCACCTCCGCCAAGGAGGAATCGCCGATTTGACGGTTTGATTTCTAGGAAACCAGAGCAAAGTGAGTTTTGCGATCTCTGTAAAGGGTGTTTTCCTGGTGATCTCGACGTGTTTCTTACAAAAACTCATCCGTCAGTGTGGCCCTTTAAGGCACTTTCTGGGAGTTGTGTCTGTTTTTGGAGTTGCGTTGCTTTTTTGTTTTGTTTGTTTGATTACACACCAGTCTCACTGCTTTCATTAAAAAAAACGGTAACGGTTTTTTTGGTTATTTTTTTAATTACTATTAATTTGCCAGCAATGTGCGTGGGCCCATGCCATTGACTAGCGCCATTGACGAGGGGCTCGTCGACAGTTCTAACGGAGCTCAATGATTCCTCGATTAGGACAAATGGCGGACTGCTTGAGGGCCTTCTCTTTTTTGTCTCGTTAAAAGCGTTAGGGGGTAGGATATGAGAGAGAGAGGAGAGAGAGAGAGAGAGAGAGAGAGAGAGAGAGAGAGAGAGAGAGAGAGAGAGAGAGAGAGAGAGAGAGAGAGAAAGGGAGAGAGAGAGAGAGAGAGAGATGGTTGAGAGGAGAGAGAGAGAGAGGGTGCAGAGAGAGAGTTAGAGAGAGAGAGAGAGAGAGAGAGAGAGGCAGACAGAGAGGGTGTGTGTGTGTGTGGGGGGTCTCTCTCTCTCTCTCTCTCTCTCTCTCTCTCTCTCTCTCTCTCTCTCTCTCTCTCTCTCTCTCGATTTTGTCAATCTCTATCTTTCTGTATAGGTCTGTCTCTCTCTCGCTCTCTGTGTGTCACTCTCTGTCTGTCCCTGTCCCTGTCTGTCCGTTCTCTCTCTCTCTCTCTCTCTCTCTCTCTCTCTCGTCTCTCTCTCTCTCTCTCTCTCTCTCTCTCTCTCTCTCTCTCTCTCTCTCTCTCTCTCGATTTTGTCAATCTCTATCTTTCTGTATATGTCTCTCTCTCGCTCTCTGTGTGTCACTCTCTCTGTCTGTCCCTGTCTGTCCGTTCTCTCTCTCTCTCTCTCTCTCTCTCTCTCTCTCTCTCTCTCTCTCTCTCTCTCTCTCTCTCTCTCTCTCTCGATTTTGTCAATCTCTATCTTTTTGTATATGTCTCTCTCTCGCTCTCTGTGTGTCACTCTCTGTCTCTCTGTCCCTGTCTGTCCGTTCTCTCTCTCTCTCTCTCTCTCTCTCTCTCTCTCTCTCTCTCTCTCTCTCTCTCTCTCTCTCTCTCTCTCTCTCTCTCACTGTATGTGTGTATGTGTGCGCGCGCGCGCGCGCGCGCGTGTGTGTGTGTGGGTGGGGTGGGGGTGGGGGTGTGCATGCACATTGCATCTGTGTGCCTGTTCATCTGTCTCTTTTATTTCTCTCTTTCTCTGTCTCTGTCTCTCACATTTATCTCTCACACACACACACACACCCTCTCTCTCACTTAGTTCAACACCCCCACGTACCACCCAATTCTCTCTCACAATTTTGTTTGTAACCCTAACCCTTTTACCCCCATCCTGTTCTCCCTTTCATACCCACATCCAGCATTAAAACCACCGCTGTTTCGCCCCCACCACCCCCACCCCTGCCCCCTCCCCTCCCCTCCCCTCCCCTCCTCAACCCAACCCAACCGCCATTGTCTCCTCCATTCGAACGATCTTTTTAGAAAACAATCCGAACAACGAGATGCGTTGGTCGCAGTAAAAAGCAAAACGGTGTGACGGGGATTTTATCAGATTCTGCGAAACTATGGAATCACGGCAGAGCCCCCCTCCCTTCGTTTCATTCCACAGTGTCAATAGCGTGAGCGGTTGCGACTGTCACGTCTGATTGCATCCTTCCTGGGCGAGAGTTTCAGTTCAGTTCAGCTTTTGCTTTGTCGCTACTGACTCCATTCTGTATCGTTCACTGTCTCTTTGTTTTTGATCTCTTTCCGTTGATTTCGATCGTCTCTACGGTACGCGGTCGGTCTCTATTATTTTGGATCTCTCTCTCTCTCTCTCTCTCTCGCTCTCTCTCTCTCTCTCTCTCTCTCTCTCTCTCTCTCTCTCTCTCTCTCTCTCTCTCTCTCTCTCTCTCTCTCTCTCTCTCTCTCTCTCTCTCTCTCTCTCTCTCTCTCTCTCTCTCTCTCTCTCTCTCTCTCTCTCTCTCTCTCTCTCTCTCTCTCTCTCTCTCTCTCTCTCTCTCTCTCTCTCTCTCTCTCTCTCTCTCTCTCTCTCTCTCTCTCTCTCTCTCTTCTCTCTCTCTCTCTCTCTCTCTCTCTCTCTCTCTCTCTCTCTCTCTCTCTCTCTCTCTCTTCTCTCTCTCTCTCTCTCTCTCTCTCTCTCTCTCTCTCTCTCTCTCTCTCTCTCTCTCTCTCTCTCTCTCTCTCTCTCTCTCTCTCTCTCTCTCTTCTCTCTCTCTCTCTCTCTCTCTCTCTCTCTCTCTCTTCTATGTTCGTATATGTACCAAGGACAGATTGGAAGAATAGGCGTTGCTTAAAATCTTTATCCTTGAAAAATAAAGTTCAAGTTTTCAATCTCTCTCTCTCTCTCTCTCTCTCTCTCTCTCTCTCTCTCTCTCTCTCTCTCTCTCTCTCTCTCTCTCTCTCTCTCTCTCTCTCTCTCTCTCTCTCTCTCTCTCTCTCTCTCTCTCTCTCTGTTATTTTACCTTTCGCGATGCTATTCGTCCACCCCTTCATTCTCTTCCATCAGATGTGTATAATTATGTTATTATGTGTCTGTGTGTGCGCGCGCGCATATTTGTGTAAGCGCGTGCTAGTGCATGTGTCTGAATGCGTGTTCGTTCGTGTGTGATACGCTGTACATAGAAATCTCATTAAAGCAATTAACGTTCTTTTTCTTTTTTTTAATCAGTCATTGGTTTTCACTGTGGGTGTGAACTTTCGCAATGAATTGAATGGGAAAGGTATTTTCTGTTTGGTCATGACAGTGGTTGGTTTTCTCTCCAAGTGTTCGTGTGCGTGGTAGGCGGAAAGGTGTGTGTTTGCGTGTGAGTGTGTATGCGCACGCGCGCGCACTCACGTGTGTGTGTGTGTGTGTGTGTGTGTGTGTGTGTGTGTGTGTATGCATGCGTGTGCGTGCGTGCCTGTGTGCGTATGTGTTCGTAAGTGCATACGCGCATGTGTGTGTGTGTGCGCGCTCGCGCGCGCGCGTGTGTTTGTGTGTGTGTGTGTGTGTGTGTGTGTGTGTGTGTGTGTGTGTGTGTGTGTGTGTGTGAATTATCATGTATGTCTGTTCAGACGAAGGTCCTTGCGTTAATGAATCTCAGTAAATTTGTGTTACTTTTGAGCGTGTGTTAATTTTCCTGTGTTTCTGTACAAGTTCATAAAATAAATAATAACGGTTTTTGTGTTTTTTGGTGGGGGGTTTTGTTGCTTGTTTATTGTAATGTATTTCTGGTATGTTTGAGGATGTACAATTAACACAGCCTTATCTTCTGAGGTAGACGATACTACTTGCCGACACGAAAGGGCGAGAATTATTTTAGTCCCGAACTGCTCATGCCACCTATCGACGAGTCAGGTGCAGATAATGTTCTGTGGCTATATTATATATATGCTACTACTTCATGACAGGCAAGGACGATAATCTTATGTATGTGGCGTTCGCATCTCAGGGCACAACACAGGGGCAGAGAATGTTCGGTATACAGCCGCATTGTGGCCTTGTAGTGAGTGTTCGTGTTACTGTTAGTGCTGGTTATCAGTTGCGAAATAAGGCTTTACGCCCTCTTCGGCCTTTCGGCCATGTGGGGCAAAATGTTATCAGTTGAGAAAGACCGTACCCTTTTTCTACAAGTTTCTTCCTCATTTAATTCCAGACTTTCCTCCAAGACGCTAGTTCCCACCTTCCGTCTTCCACCACCACCCACTACTAGGCCTACACCCAAAATAATGTAAGGATTAGAGAGACAGAGAGCCCTAGGTCCTTGACTACACTTCCTTTCCTTCTGCATAAAACCCTACACGCGCGTGAGATACATCCAGAAATCTATACTACTTGATAAAATAAACTCTGTCTGTCTGTCCGTTTGTTCGTGCTGTTGCCGAACGGGCTGGTGAGGGTGGGTAGGTGGGGGTGGTGGTGTACCACGCGTGGAGAACAAGAACAACATTTTTATTGTCATAGGAAAACCAGAGGTTTTGTGGGACACAAATGGTTAAAACATCGACGACACCATTATACTGGTGCCTGTCATTGTCATTTAGTTGCTTTCGTCTTCGTCGCCAACATCGTATTAATTGTCAAAAGCTCCAACAATAAGAACATAATATACTTCAGTTCATTAGATCCATTACTATTATATATTCTCCGATTATTATATATTATCCGATGAAAAGACAATGATATCGTGGGTTATCATGATTAACAACCCCATCAATATTTGTCTCGGCATTTCATTATTATTGATAGACCAGTTAAGAGATGTGTTTCCTAGTGTTGTTAACATCATCGTCATCAATACTTGTTTGAAAACTTAATATTTTCAAGAATATCATTAGCAGAATAATAATATTATTGGTTATTCCGCTATAGATAAGTATCAACGCTTCATAAGCATTGAGCATTGGAGTGCTCGTAGCAACAAGACATGAGGAAAGAAGGGTGCAACCATGGTGGTGGTAGCGAAGGAGAAAGGGCGAGGATAGGAGGAAGCAAATGGAGGGAGGGCAACCAACAGACATGCTGAGAGGGCGAAGCGCAGAGAGCAGGACAGAGCGCTAGTATAACACTAACAACCACACACACAAAGGTATCTAACACCAAAGAGAACATGAAACAACATCAAAGTCGTGCGTGCTGGCATTCGTGTAGCCTGCCTGGCCTAATCGTGATATTTACACGCTCGTGACATCGGATAATGTGAGCCATACCACACGTCTCCCTAGCACCAAGTAATCCTCTGCCAGCTAGCTTTGCCAGTAACTTGGGATAATGTGTCAGAGAAAACTTTACAAGTCGGTTTTGTTTTTTTCCCCACTACTAGGGGGAAGACGGGGTAAAAAGCCCATGGGCGGGTAAGAAGCCCATGCCAATTATCCCATGAAATAAAGCACATCTCAGTCCCATTTTGCCCATGAGACGAGTGTTAGTGCTTAGCATTCGTCTCATGGACAAATTTGACTGAAAAGCCCATGGGCGGGTAAGAAGCCCATGCCAATTATCTCATGAAATAAAGCACATTTCAGTCCCATTTTGCCCATGAGACGAGTGTTAATGTTTAGCATTCGTCTCATGGGCAAATGTGACTGACATTTGCTTTATTTCATGAGATAATTGGCATGGGCTTCTTACCCGCCCGTGGGCGTTTTACCCCGTTTTCACCTACCAACCAGCCTTTGCGAACAGCAACGCTGTTATTTATTGGTAGGAGGACTCAAATCTTCTTTCTCGCTTTTTCCTCTGTGATCGTTATAGGCTCTTCCAGAGAGAATGTCAAGGCGATCACAGATTGTAAGCTTTGTGTCGATGATACTGATAGTGTACATCGTGGCTGCTTCTTTCGCTTTGAAGGTTGTTTACTGAGACATAAATACTTTAGTTGTATTATTATTTTGGTGCTTCGTGTCCTCGTGTCTGTGTTTCTTTCTGGTTGAATTGTTCTATTCTGTTGATCGTTTTCGTCTTTTTGTTGTTGTCATCTTCTTCTTTGAACTGCTAGTCTATTTATTTATTTATTAAGATCGTTTCTATAGCGCTTATTCATCAAAGCTGTAAGCTCTGTACAATGTTATTACTAAATAATGTATATTAAAAACATTATACATTCCTACCCCCCGCCTTCACCCACCCCAATGCCCCATCTCTCATTATCTGCGCGCAGCATCAGACACGTTCTGTCACGTCTGCTGATAATCATACGTACCTAATAATCCTACACAATACTCCGGCCAGGACTTACTGTTCAAGACAAGGTCACGATGACTGATGAGAATGGTGTCACGACTAATTCCTTAGAACATTATTCGACCAGTCTTCGATCACTGTGAATTGAAATGAATCTGAATGACTTCTATCAGCTTGATGATGTTTTTTGTTTGCTTTTGTTTTTGTGTTCTCCCAGGTATGAAAGATCCCTAGTTTTCCGCACCACCTGTCGGGGACAGCTATAGTAGTAGCTGAACCATTCTCTCCGTGATGTTAACCATGACGACGACGACGGTGATGATGACGATGTCGTTTTTGCTGCTTTTCCCAACGGTGGTGGTGGTGGGGGTGGGCGTGGGGGTGGGGGTGGTGGCGAGGGTGGGGATTCTGATGACGGCGTTACCAACCGCCGCAGTGGCAGCCACTGCAACTGGGGGCACCCCCCGACCCCCCGCTCTGCCGCCCTCTTCCACCCGACACCTGAATCTACCGGGGCTGAGAAGAGAGTGAGTATATAACTACACTTTTTTTGGTTAACATTTGTATGAGTATGATGCTACTAGTGATGTGCGAGAAGAAGTGTGAGCAGAGCCTAGGGTATCCGTATCACATTTTGGTTGGATGCATGTGACAGAGTGGATGGGTGACACACAGAGAGAAAACTTTGAAAACTTTAACTTTATTTTTCAAGGATAAAGATTTTAGGCAACGTCTAGTCTTTCAATCTGTCCCACAGAGAGAGAGAGAGAGAGAGAGAGAGAGAGAGAGAGAGAGAGAGAGAGAGAGAGAGAGAGAGAGAGAGAGAGAGAGAGAGAGAGAGGGGGGGGG
>CM065690.1:24815557-24820557 GCA_017654935.2 Phymorhynchus buccinoides | reverse complement strand
TAGTAGTAGTAGTAGTAGTAGTAGTAGTAGTATGTATTATAGTCGTCTCTGTGAAATTCGGGTTCTCCCACCTGGATAGCACTGATTTTCCAGAAAAGCCAAATAAATTCAAAGTAGTAGTAGTAGTAGTAGTAGTAGTAGTAGTAGTAGTAGTAGTAGTAGTAGTAGTAGTAGTTGGACATTGGCCTACTACCCCTATAGGGGGATCAATAGTAAAGTGAGGGTTGTACACTAAAAGATGTTTCTAGTAAATCATGATGCAGTTTAGGGGGCTTTTTTGTGGAAGACTATTTTTCTCCAAAGTAGGGGGCGTTTGCACCCGCTTTAAAGAGCTTTAAATTTTAAAGAGCAGCCTCAATTTGAAGTTGGCAGAATTTGTATGTGGGTCACAGCTACCCAGAAAAAAACCAAGGGACTTAATCGTGGTGGGTCAGTGTGTCTTTAACACTTTGCTACTTGTTATGATATTTCTTGTTTTCCAGGCATTGATTTCGCTTGTCAATTCTATACAACAGGTTAAGAAGAAAACATTTAGCTCTTTTGCCCCGAAATAGTACGGTTTGAAATGTTAGGCCGAAAGTGATTTGCTTTATTGTTTAAAATAAATAATACAAATTATGCTATGAAAGATTACTATTTTCCTTTGTATGAGATACTTTGGAACCTCCCCAACATAATGTCACTGATGTGCCCCCTTTCATATCCAGCAGTCTACCGAGTGTCCACCTCCCTGTTAAATTAAGGCCCCTCCTTATGAAGACCTTTTTGGGGCTGATTTTGTAACGTCTTGTTAGGGACTTTCCACTGTATTAATCTTCTTCTTTTTTTTTATTGACTTTTTTTTTTTACAATACAGAATGTGCACACATACTCATCAACAGTTTCTTGCATGCATTAATGTATTGCTTTTGTTGTTGTTGTTATTGTAATAATGAAAGAAGGGAACGAAAGAAAAAAGGAGGGGAAAAAAACAACGTAGCTGACAGGACAAAATAGACACACATAAACAAACTGAAGGACAAGCACACGACAAACAGAAAACAAAACTAAAACTACAAACAAGAACATCCTCTGGTGTATGTGACAACGAGCGAAGATTCACAGATACGCAAAATCTACATGCAAATATACAAGTCAAGCAAATTCACACTGTATTAATCTTAGTCAACTCGCTCTGATTGTGTGGAGTGTGTGAGCTATTTCATGATGTGTGGTGGGTTGTTTTTTCTCTTTCGGTTCAGGTGCAGTACTCCAAGCCGCTGTTCTACCTGCGGGGCAACCCCCTGCGCTGTGACTGCGACCTGGGCTGGCTGAGGGACTGGAGCCTGGGCCGCATCCCCAGCAGCGTGGTGCCTCTGCCGGACTTCGGGGACCTGGACCAGGTGCTGTGCCACGCCATGTTTGTGGGCAGCAACAGGACCGAGTCCCTGCCGCTGACCCACATCCCGCGCAACGAGTTCCTGTGCTCCTACGACCGAAAGTGCGGGGAGGGCTGTCTGTGCTGCGGCTTCGACATGTGCTACTGCAACAGCATCTGCCCCAAGTCCTGCACCTGCTATATCGGCGACAGTCGCCTGAACGTCAACCGCATAGACTGCTCCAATGCCGACATGGACTTCATGCCGGAGGGGATCCCAGAGGCGGCTACGGAAATCTACCTGGACGGGAACAACCTGGGCACGCTGGAGGCCCTGACCTTCCTGGGCCACGGGCAGACCACCATCCTGCGACTGAACAACAGTGACATCCACTTCATCGAGAACAACACGTTTCGCGGTATGAACAGTCTGAGGGAGCTCCACCTCAACAACAACTTCCTCCGCAACGTCTACGTGGCCGTCTTCAAGGATCTGGTCAACCTGGAGGCCCTGTATCTGCAGGACAACGAAATCAACTTCGTAGAGACTGGGGTGTTCGCTAAGATGAAGAACCTGAAAGTGGTGAACCTGGAGAGGAATCACCTGATGATGGTGTCGTTTCTCAATTTCAACACGCTGCCCAGTTTGACCTCCCTCCAGCTGAGGGACAACCCGTGGACCTGCGGCCCCAACTTCACCTGTCCCTTTTTCCGCTTCCTCGCCAACAGTTCTGCTGTGGTCAAGGACATCAAGCAGCTCATGTGCTTTGACAAGGACGTCATGCAAACCGGGAGGGACGAAGCCGTTGTGGGGACCGCCATCATGTCCTTGCCTTTGGACCAGTGCGGGGAAAACATCACAGAGCCGATCCTTTTGAACGAGACTCGGCCTGTGAAACAAAGTCAGCCTACTCGCCAAGAGCTGTCCACTCTGATCGTGGTGTCCATTCTCTCTGTCTTCCTGCTGATCTGCCTGGTGGTCATCTACGTCCACCGCCATCTCCTACAGGTCTGGTGCTTCACCAAGTTCGGGTGGCGGGTGTTCAACGTGCCGCCGGGTGGGAGGGATGACGAAGCTCGTCCCTATGACGCCTTCATCTCATACAGCCACCTGGACGAGGAATTCGTGGTCCAGGAGCTGGCCCCGCGCCTGGAGAACGGCTACAAGTCCTTCAGGCTGTGCCTGCACTACAGGGACTTTCCCGTGGGCGCCTCCATCGCCGAAACCATCGTACGGAGCGTGGAGAGCAGCCAGAGGACCATCATCCTGGTCTCCAACAACTTCGTGGCCAGCGAGTGGTGCAAGTTCGAGTTCCAGACGGCTCATCAGCAGGTGTTGACTGAACGCAAGAACCGCGTCATTCTGGTGCTGCTGCACGACCTGGACGAAAGCAAGCTTGACCAGACACTGAGGCTGTACATGCGCACCAGAACCTACCTGAAATACGACGACCCCTGGTTCTGGGAAAAACTCATGTTCGCTATGCCGGACAAAAAAGTGGAGAAGTTTGAGCGGCTTCCCAGCTCCAGGGATCTGGAGTATGTCGCTCGCTTTGGCCGCTCTCCCACGAGGACCCCCAGCTCCACGCCAGCGGTGACCCCGCGCCACGTGAGCTACGCCACGAGAGACGGCAGGCCTGACATGTACGAGGTGCCGGTAGGAAGCACGGCCCCTTACGAACGTGTGAACGAGAGCATGTCCATCTCCAGCTCCATGTACAACAACGGGTCTGTGGGCGGGGGATCTGGATACTACGAGGAGGTGGTCCCTCGCTCCTTCCTCATGAAGCCTGTCCACGATGTGTGCACGTGTCACAACACGCTGCCCCCTCCCCTCCCTCCCCTGCCCAGAATGGGACGACTACCGCATGAAGAGGTGAAGAATTCTCCTCGGCATTCGTCCCGGGAGGTTCTGTCTAAAGAAGAAAACTGGGTGTAGATATGAAAAGTATCCTGTTTGATTGATTGAACAAATCCGTGGCTTGGGGTAATAGTGACAACAAAATCCCATTGTTTTTCTGTGGTTTGGCTACCGCTGTTATCTTCTTTTGAACCATGAGTTAGTTGAACTTGAAAACTGTATGGATACAGTGTATTGAAGTCCTCTAGTTATCCCATAACAGGTGTGGCTGATGCGTCAGTGTGTGAAGCGCCTGGATTTTGGGACCAACACAAATCCGTGTGGCAATACTTGAATGTGATGAATTGAAGAGAAAGGAAAACGTTCCCCCCTCCACTTTCCGTGACTGTTCTGTTGCTTTGTCTTTTCCAAAGGGATAGAGAGTTCGCAAGATGTACTCTATGCCCTAATACCCCTAACCGTGATATTGGAGTGTATGGATCTTGCGCCATATTGCCGTGATTAAGCGAGCGTTTGAAAACGTTCGTAAGCTTACAGTTATTTTTGTTTAAACCACGAATGTTTGCTCTTCTGCTCTACACGAAGAACAGAAAATTGTAATAGATAAGATAATAATAGACATGGAATTACCACACATTGCGAATTTTTTTAAAAGATTTTTTTGTGTGCTGGTTATTGCGATCCACAGTTTATTTTCTTAATTATTTTTTCTCAATATTTTCACAATTATACGACCACACTCTAAGATTGTGTGTGTGCGTGTGTGTGTGTGTGTGTGTGTGTGTGTGTGTGTGTGTGTTTGTGTGTGTGTGTGTGTGTGTTTTATGCCCAATCGGTCAAATTGCCCATTTCATAAAATGGGCAAAACTGTTTGCCCAGCTCGTGAAATAGCCAATTTAAAACTTGCTATTTTGAGAAGAAAAAAACCCCCACTATGAATGAACAAAATGTTTCCTTCATATTATAAACACGCAGAGATCAAGAATTGGTTCAAACGAATGAGAAATCACACCAGCAGATGACTTTAAAATTCTTTTAGTCAGACTTTTATTGATAAAACGTTTGATAAAACATACATGTGGCTTAGGCATGCCCCAGGGTAGCGTTAGGTAGGGCTGGGGGCCAGGATGGGGGTGATAATACAATGAAGAAAACTACTGCTCAATCAACCATAATTAATACATTTGACATTTGGTATATTCTAGTCACATAGACTTATCTCTGTGAAATTCGGGCTGCTCTCCCCAGGAGAGAGTGTCACTGCAAGTGCAGCGCCTACCCAATTAAAAAAAAAATTGGTGAGGAGCCGGTGTGGACACACTTGGAAAACCTAGTGTACGGGTATTGAACGTTTTGATATACATTGACCATTTTCATGAATTGGACAATGTCATTGATTGGGCACCTGCACCTTTTCACTGATAGGTTAAAGTCGGCTACAGTGGAATGTTAAGTGGATAGATATAATCATAAGCACACGCACAGCTATCTATGCTAATTATGATAATATTAATGGAAGTTCAGTTTAACGTCGCGTATCGGCTTTCGCCATGTACGACGGGCTGAACAAGCCAACCAGGGTATAAACAAAAATTTATGTTCCTGAATCACTGTCTTAGCCAAATGGACGAGAAGCGATCAGCGATCAGTGGTAATATTAATAACCCACGTTCTTGTTAAATACTATTTTTTTGCGGATACAGATTCCTTTATTATTTACCTCATGTTATTTTGTTTTGATTTGTTTTACAGTGCGTTACTTTTTCAATGCCCCCGTGCCCC
>CM065690.1:24788057-24798057 GCA_017654935.2 Phymorhynchus buccinoides | reverse complement strand
TGATGCGTCGCCACGGCTGCTCCAGTTGTGGTGGTGGTGGTGGTGGAGGAATCCGACTCGGAGTCTCCGAAAGCCGCGGATAGGAAGCTCTTGACTCCGGTGGTAGGGACAATCCCGTGGGAGAACCTCATGGGTTGATGATGATGATGGTGATGGTGATGATGGTGATGATGCAGGGAGGACGTTCCAAGAGAGGGCAGGGTGCCTGGAGGAGGAGGAGGTGGGTTTGGTGGTCTCTCCATTCCCGCTGCTTCAGCGTTCTCCATCCAGCGAGGGGAAGTAGAAGAAGAGGAGGAGGCGTTCTTCGAAGGCCCCTCGTTTAGGGGGACGTCCAGGTCCCTCAGGTTCAGGCTAGGCACCCACGTGTGGAGGCGATGGGGAAGGTGGGGGATGGGTTGGGGGTGAGGGTGGTACATGAGGGGCGAGGCGGGCTGAGTCTTGGCGGTGGTGGTGGTGTTGGAGGGGGAGAAGAGAGAGGGAGGGTGGTGGGGTTTGGTGCTGGAGGGGTTTTCCAGGGCCCGAAAGCTGGCTGACCGCTCCAGAAAGTCCACGTACCTGGAAGGAAGAAAAGAGGTAGGAGAGGGAGAAGGGAGGTGGGGGGTGTTAATGAGGAAATGGTAAGCTGTAAGAATTTAAACAAAAGAACTTGGGATATTATGACAAGGGACTATCACTCAATACGTATTCAACAAACAAGAGAATATTGATATTTTAAGAACACATTCGAGCATAATATTATCTTAAAAACATAATCAAGCCTGAACGAAATGAATGTGTGCGTGCGTGCGTGGATGTGTGTATGCGTGCGCGTGCGTGTATGTTTATGTGTGTTCAGTATTGTGCGCTTTATAAATCAATAACTCATGCACACACGCGCGCACGTACGCACACACACGCACGCGCGCGTGCACACACACACACACACACACACACACACACACACACACACACACACACACCACACACACAACACACACACACAACACACAGAACAGGCACACAAACTTAAACTTTCACACACATTAAAGACACACACACACAAAACACAACACACACACACACACACACACACACACACACGCGCGCACACGCGCACACACACACACGCACACACACACACACACACACACACACACACACACACGCACGCACACGCGCATACGTACTTACCATTCTCGAAATATCCTTTTGCATTGCTGTCATTGCACTTACTGTATTCAATGCACAACCTACTTATTTTGACAATATGTGCACTTAAGCTGTGTAGGCTACAGATTCCTATTCGTAAAAGAAAGGCAGTGCAGTAACTTACAACATAACAGATGGTAAGTTTAATTATGTGTCTGTGTCTGTTAAAAAACACAAAAGTGTTCAAATGGCTTAACTTGTCTACTCTATCCATCCCGGGGAAAACAATATGACAGGGTGCTTACTGATGCGTCAAGAGTAAGCTTAATCCCGAAACATGAATGTAATTTTAAAAAGTAAAAAAAACACAATAGTTCTAATGGGTAATATTTGTTGCTAGTATTGTTGTCGTTGTCGACATATTTTATCCAGAATCTCTGGCACTTTGGATTTAAATCACTTCAAGTTTATATTTACCAAAGAGCATTGTTAAATCAATAATGCGTTAATAGTTCCGCAAATGTGGCGGTGATGAGGAATCTTTTAACACCAAAAACAAGTGTTTGATTTGTTCAATGCTAAAATGTTTGGCATGCAACCAAACAGACGCATAGACTACAAAAACCCTTCTCGTCACTTTTATAGGCATACTAGCAGCCACGCCCTGTGCTCGCTTCGCTTTGCGGCAGCTTTTCCCCGGCACAGGTCTTTAGAATAGCAGTTGCCAGGATAGCACTTCAAAATGTCTCCCACTGTAGTCCAGGTTTACGGAGCCCCCTCGGCTCTCACTCTCACTGTGCTATTGACCCTTCAAAATGTCTTCCACTGCATTCCCCTGTTAATGCTGATCACGGATATATTTAAATGGTTATTGTGGTCTAACGCCAACGGTTTTGAAACTATGAGCCCTTGTTTTCAGAGCCTCCTCAGCTCTCACTCTCACTGTGTTATTGGCCCCTTCAAAATGTCTTCCACTGCATTCCCCTGTTAATGCTGATCACAAATATATATGGTTGTAGTGGTCTAACGCCAACGGTTTTGAAACTATGAGCATGCACTTGTTTTCGGAGCCCCCTCAGCTCTCACTCTCACTGTGCTATTGGCCCCTTCAAAATGTCTTCCACTGGGTTTCTGCTGTGATGATGATCATGAATATATATGGTTATATGGGTCTAACGCCAACGGTTTTGAAATTATGGGCACTTTTATCTGGACAGACCATCATCATGTAACAGCTTCAAGGTCAAATGTAAAGGTCAAGGTCAAGTGGCTTTTAAATGCATCCAACTGCATTCCTCAGATCATGGTGATCAAGACTATATATGGTTTCGTGGTTCTAAAATAATGATAACATCCAAGGGTCTGAAATAATTATCTCCATTTCTTTATCGTGTAGTTCGTGCATTTGGGCCGGGGTCTACCAGAATACAGTGAAAAAGCTAGTAGGATTTGACCAAATTCATGTAGACAGTAGTATTTCATCACAATCATGCATCACAGACGTCGTCACAGTTGGATAGTCGTGCGACTGAAATTGGACGTATTTGCACGGACGTGTGTGTCTGCCCCTTTATACATACAAGGTGAGTGGGTATACAGGCATTCATCTTTTGAAGTCAACTATATCTATATTGTTAAAAGTTTGGGACATTCCTGGTGTTGCACTGCCTCCGGGCATTGCCTCCAGGATCGTTCCCACCATCTTTATATCTACTAGTGTCTCATATGTGTCTGTTCCAGACCGGGGGACGTTAAGCAGATTTCCATCCTACAGGCATTCGTTGTATGTCAGTCCAGGCTGTTGTTTCGGACGATCACTCCCACAAAGCAGAGCAGGCAGCTGCTAATCCGGAGGGATGGGCTGAAATATGTTTATAGTGTGTGTCTCTGTGCGTGCGTGCGTGCGTGCGTGCGCGCGTGCGTTGTGTGTGTGTGTGTGTGTGTGTGTGTGTGTGTGTGTTGTGTGTGTGTGTGTGTGTGTGTGTGTGTGTGTGTGTCTTTCATTTAACGTCTATCCACTTCTTGTGATATTAGACGTGTGTGTGTGTGTGTGTGTGTGTGTGTGTGTGTGTGTGTGTGTGTGTGTGTGTGTGTGTGTGTGTGTGTGTAACTGCTAATAGCGCCTCCTTGTTTTAATGCAGTGTAACCTCCCAGTATTAATATTACCTCCCTTATAAGACCTCATTTTGGATGATTTCTGAAGGTCTTATAAGGGAGGTAATATTAATACTTATAAAGAAGGGTAATGTCTCAGAGAAGTAGGTCTTATGTGGGAGGGAGTCTTATAAGGGAGGTTCCACTGTGTAACCCACCATTGAACATAGCACGTGCTCTTTCTACCTTCAGCTTGCAAGGGTGTCGGGGTCTCTTACGCTTGCCCGCCATACATACCTACACCCCGATCTTTGAGCAGTGATTTAGTTTCAATCAATAACATATTGACACAAAATCCTTTTATATCCCGACTGTCAAATCTTGACAAGCACGCGGGGTGGGGGGGGGGGGGTGGGGGGAGGAAGAGAGAGGGAGACGTGGATGGCATTGCGTGTGTGGCGTGGATTAGAATACAATCTTCAGAGTGGCTCGGCAGCAATAGTCGTGGGTTTGTTTGTTCCCGAGCGAAGCTTCTGGAAGTATTTGTTTTTGTTTCAACCGTCCGTCCGTCCGTCCGTCCGTCCGTCCGTCCGTCCGTCCGTCCGTCCGTCCGTCCGTCCGTCCGTCCGTCCGTGCGTGCGTGCGTCCGGTCGCGTTTTCGTGAAAACCATTCAGTCTATTTCAATCACTTTTGGCATACACGTTTTTAGAGAGTATTACCTATCGACTGATTGCTTTACTTTTATTTCAAGGTCAATGTCATGGTGATTAAGGAGTTCTACCCCACCCCCCCCCCCTCCCCCCCCCCCCCCCCCCAACATTAATCGCTAATATCTAGCTAGCGAAGCTTTGCACGTATTTCAATGCTGGGTTTTTTCCACAACGTTTTCTGATAAAATGGCTATCACATTGTAATTACGAATTTGTCTGTGCGCTTGTGCGCGCGTGCGTGCAAAGCATGGGGTTCGAACCCCAAAGCTGTATCTCAAGAACTGTTGCAAGGAATCGCTTCAAATTTACTGTGGTGGTGTATCACGGTGCACAAAAGGTCCCATACAAAATTAATAGCCATGCTGACCTTGACCTTGAAGCTTGACCTTCAAAACCTAAATTTCTTCTTGTGGCCATATATTTCACGTCGTTGGAGCTACAATGTTCAAGTTTGGTGTGGAGATGCATTGGCTTATGAACATTCCGAATATTTAGTACAAGAAAGGTCAAGGTCAATGTCACAACGGTTATAGTCTGCCGATAGGACCATCCTTCTGTAACCGGTCATTTACAACCACACATATTTTAGACAATGTACTATTTATTCTTTTTTTTATTTTGGGAATTGTGGAGCGCAGATGCGTCATGCTACTGCGACGTTCCCAAAATTCAGCCGCTCGGGAACTTATCTGCCGCTCGGCGATCCACTTGTTTTCTTTACGCCTGACAAATCCGACCCCTTATGGAAACACGTTGTTGCACTTATAGCGTTGATCCTCTATGTGTTTGGGGGGTTTACTTTGGGAATAGACTGACTTGCGAGCGTTAGTTCATGCGTGCGTGCGTGTGTGTGTGTGTGTGTGTGTGTGTGTGTGTGTGTGTGTGTGTGTGCGTGTGTGCGTGCGTGCGCGTGTGCGTGTGCGTATGCGTGCGCGCCAACGCGCGAGCGCGCGCGTGTGTGTGTCATTGAAGCTCCGCTTCCTTTCTCTTCTCTGTCTTGCCTTTAGGTCTGTTTCTGCTGTATTCCATTTATGTCATTCGTGTGTGTTCACTTTGTATTGCGTTTTTGTTTGAATGCGTCATGAATGCTAACGTGTGTGCGCGCTTTGATTTGATTTCTATCAAGATTCAGCGCCATATAAATACTGTATGTTGTTGGTGGTGTTGTGTGTGTGTGTGTGTGTGTGTGGGTGGGTGGGGGGGGGTCTTTTTCGCATGGCGCCGAAATAAATGAATTTACCAGTCCACCAATGTAAGTTATCTCGTGACTCCTTTGCTCATAAAACATAATTATTATCATAGATTACCGGGTCCATCCAAGTAGCCTACGGTCTGGACCAGACATGGTGTTGAATAACTTTGTTGTTGGATAATATAATCATTAGAACTGTCACACATCCACAAACCTTCCACTACGCCCATCCAAATTGGTTGAGAAGCTGTTTCAGAACATCTATACTTAGTAACAAACAAGCAACGACTAATAGCATAACACTAATAACACTACTGAGAAAACACACACAATTAAACATGCATAAAAACCGTAAGAGTTCGCATCAAACTGCAAAACAAGGGGAAAGAGAAACGAATATACGAAATCGAGAAAACAAAAAACAGAAAAGAACGCAAAAAAGGCCAGCAAGACCGTTCTGGAACTAATGACATAACACCAATGACATCACTGAAAAAGAAAGAAAAAAGCATGCATGAAAACAGAAAGAGTTCATATCAAACTGCTGAACAAGGGGAAAGATAAATGAATATACAAATTCGAAGAAAAAACAAACCAGACAAACAAAGGTAAAAGGACAGACAGCAAGACTTCTTGAACTTGACAAGTAAGATAAGACAGAAGCTAAAACAGAGTGGAAAGTGAATCAGAACCAACACACACTCAAAAGAGAAAAAAAAATCACAAAGAGCGGGCCACTACCTGATTTTGGTCTGGCAGATCTGATAGCACTGGGAGAGGTCGGCGGCCCTGGCACCGAGAATAGCATCAGCCAGCTGCAGACACGTCAGTTCTGTCACAGCGGTGGTGCCAGCCTGCCTGAGGTCGTCCGCCGAACCAGGAAGCCCCCCGGCCTGCCTCTGCAGACCCCCGTCCGCGAGGAGTCCACCCGGAGAGTTCTCCGGAGATGGGCCGAGACGATGGCAAGGACGCTGGGTTAGAGTTGGGGTCAGGGCAAGCGACGGGTTCACCTCGGTTAGCGAGGAGGCAAGGTTAGAGGGAGAGGAGGTTAGTTTGTTGTGAGAAAGGTGAGGCTGGTGGGGGAAAGAGGCGTGGGGAAGAAGGGGGAGAGAGAGGAGTGAGGCCAAGGTGGTGACTGACCTGCGGTAGGCTGGAGGAGGCGGGGGGTAGTCCCCCAGGGACCCGCCGTACATGTACTGGGTGTGGTACACCGGGGCGGGGTGTCCCTGACCCCCGGGCACCTGGCTGCTGCCGGCGTTGGTGAGGCTCCGCCTGAAATCCACCAGCCCACGCTCCCGCCCTCCCTTCTGCCGCATCAGCCGCTCTTTGGCCCTGCTCAGTCTGGAAGCGGCGCCGTTGGAAGGAGCGTTGTTGTTGTTGCCGAGGATTACGCCCCCACCGCTACTCACAGGCCCGTGCAGGGTCGGGGGCTTCAGCACGGGGAAGAGACCGTCGTGAATGGCCCCGCCGCCGCCGTGTTGGTCCGGCTTGTTGTTGAAAGGCAAAGCCTGGTTGCCGCGGCCTGTCTGCAGGTGCTTGGTCTTCCAGTAGCGCACGCCGCCCGCGCCTTTCTGCTGCCGCTTGATGGCCTCCGCCATCTCCGAGGGCACGGGAGGGATGGGCAGGAGGAAGGTTGAGATGGCAGCGCTTGTAGAAGAGGAGGACGAATAAGAGGAGGAGGAGGAGGAGAGACTCACGGAAACCTCAGTGCCGTGTCCCGCTTGCCCTACACTCTCTGCTACCTCGGGGAGGAAGGATTGTGTTGACGGCGGTGTCTCAGACGGTCTGAGGGGGTAGGTCGCCGCGTCTTCCCCATTTTGACCCACCGGATCCGAACCTGACGGGTTTGGGGAGCTTCCGCCGTTCAACAAGGCGTCATTGGGTGGACTCAAAGCTTCCCTACACTGGTTAGTATGATCAGTATTGGCAATAGTGGAGGAGTGGTTGGAACTGGTAGTGGTGAGGCTGGGGATGCCACGGGTCAATGTATGACTTGGAGCTTGGGCTGAACTCTCTGAAGACGACCCGACGCTACTGGGAACGATCAACGTCGTGGATGATGATGATGTTGTGGGGCTGGTGACGAGTTTATCAACAAACCGGGAACTGGTCTCACAGGAAGAGCAGGAGGAGGAAGAGGAAGAAGAAGAAGAAGAAGAAGAAGAAGGACAGAGCTCCTGACTTGCCACGTTCGTTCCTGAGGTCGACCCTATCAACACGGGCACAGTGCTGTCCACCGGCGCTAGGGGAGAGAACCGCGCAGGGCGACGCTGCTCCGAGGACTGAACCCCGATTACGTCTGTCTCTGTGCCAGAAAGCCCCTCCACCCCCTGCCCCTTCCCCGCCACAACCCCTGCCATGGAAAACCCGTTAACAAGGAGGGACTGGGAGGGGGGAGGGAAAAAAAGGGGGGGTGGAACTAAAAGGGAGGTGAAAAAGTTGGTAGCAAAAACTGTCTGTGCAACGACCTGCGGTGGTATTGGCAGGTAACCAGCCAACCAATCAATCAATCAATCAATCAATCAATCAGTCTGTCTGTCTAAACCCTTGCAGCCAGTCAGTGAGTGGACGTAGTTGGAAAGGATTCTGTGCATAGCTAGGGGAAAGGTAACAAAACAAAACCGGGGTTAGGTATAATACGGCCGAGGGTGTGAGAAGGCAGGTGGGTGAGAGGGCCACAGGGGCGCAGTAAAAGGAGTAAGAGTGTAGGGTGGGTGTAGGGGGCGTGGGGGGAGGGGGTAGAAAGCAACAGTCTGAGGGCAAATGTGTCAACAGACAACGTTCCTGACTTGCACTGTGCCTGGGGGGCAAGGTGGTGTCACCCAGTCTTGTCGAACGTTACGGTGTTGACTGAAAACAGAAAAGAAAAGTAGATATATAATTTCTTAATTTGTGTGTTTTTCTTTTAAAGATAATGTTTGAACGATGACGGACACGAAACATCTATTGTCTTGCTCTGAGTGTACGCAGCAAAGACAATATGCACTCATACATTATACACTCCACATGTATAATGCCTAGATATATGTATGCATGCGCGCGCGCGCGCACAGACACATACCAACACACGCGTGTCCGCACATGCATTCATACACACACACACACACTCATTAACTCACACGCTCACTCATTTTTCAATTTCAATTTCAATTTCACGCACACACACACACACACACACACACACACACACACACACGCACACGCACACACGCACACGCACGCACACACACACACACACACACACACCACGCACACGCACACGCACGCACACACACACACACACACACACACACACACACACACACACACACACGGAATCATTTTACGAGGAGTCACTGGGTGCTGATTAGACGTTAATGAAGCACACACTTTAGAATGAAAGGGTGTCACCGGTCGCGGCCTTTCCACCATCCACTGTCCTGTATTGAATGTAATACTCGTTCCCTCCCTCTCCCATTTAAGATGATTGTATGCAATTGTGTGCGGTGGTTCAAAAGATAATTATGTTTCGTTGTTATTATTTGAGTGGACACAGGGCTTGCCAGGCCTTATTGTGGTGGTGAGCTCATTATCTATGCTTACTTGATGACCTGACCCTAGACCCCTTGCACTTTTCTGTGCCTAAGGCACTATAGAGAAGTGGAAAGGAATATGAGAACCAATTGTTTTTAATCTTTGCTAATATAAATACAAACAAATTCATTAAAAACAAACCAATAACAATTAGAGCACCGTCATGAAAATTGACCTCAATCTTTAGACATAGAGTGTCTAGGCTTCTGTCAAATTTGATTGAAATCCATCCGGTAGTTTTAGAGGTGATTGGACCCCATCTGGATTTACAATACAAAACAAACTCATAATAAAATCAATGACAGCCAGCAAGGTCATGAATATCGAAAGGAACCTTCCCATAGTAGATGCCTACCCTTCTACCAAATGTGATTAAAATCCGCCCAGTAGTTTGTTTTTAAGAAAATGGATACACACACACACACACACACACACACACACACACACACACACACACACACACACACAGACGTGATCACAGTACCTGTGTGGCATTCTCAAAATGGATTTGTTCTCAACATGTCTGCGCATGTGCGAAGAGTTATAGGGATAGGTTTAAGGGTTAGGGGTAGGGGTAGAAATAGGGGTAGGGTATAGGTTTAGGGTCAATTTAGTGTCGAATACACAAAAAATAAAAATGTGGTGGTACGTCATGATCGATTTCGCTCATGCGCAGACGTGTTGAGAACAAATCCATTTTGAAAATGCCACACCCGGCTTGACGCCGGTATTAGATCCACCAGATCACGTGTCAAAATCACGGTTTTCACGGGTTTTTATAGCTCTTATAGCTGGAAAGAAATCTTGTTTTGACCAGGTCTCACTCCCATACAAATGCCCCCAAATTCAAACCGAAACATCATTTTAAAGAGCAGCCGCAATTTGAAGTTGGGGACATGTGTATGTGGGTCACAGCTACCCAGAAGAAAACAAGGAAAACGTGGTGCGTCAGTGTATCTTTAAAATAACAAGAGTATATAAAGGAATCAGCGAGCAAGGCACGGAGAACTTCCCCGCTACCCTCCACTTTTGACATTCATTCCTGCTTGTATCGGTAACCAAAGCAGGGAAATGAGCTACGCATGGACAATTGCCTGCTGCGTTGTATACTCTTACCGACACACAAAGCCTCCTACTGTACCAGCTCATTACGCCCTGGAAAAAAAAGTAGCCACTAACCACACGTCGTTTACCCATCCACCTCCGCTTCAAATCCCCCTTTCCCTCTTCTTCAATATATGTGACCAAGCACCACGAAAGGGACATTAAGTCGCTGGGCTATTTTTTTAATAACAGGCTAGG
>CM065690.1:24768057-24783057 GCA_017654935.2 Phymorhynchus buccinoides | reverse complement strand
ACGGATGGGAACATTACGTGTGTGTGTGGCCGTTCTTTATTACCCCGCCATGTGCGCAGCCACACTCCATCTACGGTGGAATTTTGAATATAAGAATCCATCCATTTCAATTCAATTGTTCATGACAACAACAGCACAAAACATGACAAGCACATAAACCAACAACAAAAGTTCAAAACAAAACCATCGTTGCAGGTAAATACCTCGATGAATTACTCACGAAAAATTAAGAGTCCTTTCATCTTTTCCTATTGGTACCCATGCATATTCAGGCAACCATTGCTGGCCTTTCTGTACGCCTTTTGTAATAATAAAAAAAGCAGTAGTGATTGTTCACAGACCTTTGTTCTTTCACAAGTACCTTGTCGCGTCCGTTCAAAGGTTTCTTAACTTTGAAATGAAAAGGGTTAAAGTTGATGTGCTGATTTCAGAAAAGCACATTAAAAAAAAGGATCTTTCAACATTTTAGATAGAATGCAAGATTCGTAAAACCATTTAGAAAATGTTCAATGATATCTTAAGTATATTCTAGTACCGAACGGGAGGTCGGTTTGTATTTATTATCCTTTATTTCGCGCGAGATCAGTTTGTAAAGCAATGCAGTAAAAATTACAAGGTGACTCTAAACTTGTTTGTGATTCGCTTATTTCCAACACACACAAAAGCAATCCCTGTGTGGTGTTCTCAAAATGGATTTGTTCTCAAACTGTCTGCGCATGTGCGAAATCGATCGTGACTTTACAATCAAATTTTATCTTTTGTTTAATCGACACTAAATTGACCCTAACCCTATCCCTAACCCTATCCCTAACTCTATTCTTAACCCTAACCCTAACCCTAAACCAATCCCTAACCCTAACCTGAAACCGTCAAATACACACACAAATAATGTCGCACATGCGCAGACATTTTGAGAACAAATCCATTTTGAGAACGCCACACCTGTACTCAAATTTCAAGCTTCAAGGTTTATTTCCGAAAGCCCCTTGGGGGTACATGGAATAAAAAAGAAAAATTGAAAGAAAATGAACGGAAAAGAAACAAAATTCAAACAAAAGAAATGAAAAAAAAGACAAACCACAAATTACACAGACAGGGCCCGGCATAAGCAGCTGTCTTATCACGTGATGCCAGGCAATGCAGCGAATCACACCACAACATTGCATATAGATCAAACAACAAGAATGCAGCACATCCTACAACAACATCACCAGTCACACAAACTACAATACACACCATTTCACAATCGAACTCGAACCACCACCGATAACCACTTAAGGTAACCAGTCACCACCTAGCACCCATCCACTCCTACGGCTGACACGGGGACTTCTAGGCATACAAATACAATAAAAGCACTATAGTATTTGTCAATAGCTTCTTCAAGAGTAAAACGATTTCTCATTATCAGATAGTAAAGTAGTCTTGAGTCTTGAACGAAGGGCCTACGCGTAGAGCGTTTCGTTAGTTCTCGAGCGAAGCTTCGGGAAGTATTGTTTGTGTTTCATCCGTCCGTTCGTCCGTGCGTCCGTCCGGCCGCGTTTTCTTGAAAATCATTCAGTCTATTTCAAGCACTTTTAGTGCACACATTTCAGAGGATAAATTATTACCTATTGACTAATTGATTTAGTTTTACTTTAAGGTCAAGGTCATGTTGATTAAGGAGTTCAGGCACCAAAACACTTTATCGCTAATATCTCGCGAACTTTTGCACGTATTTCAATGCGGTTTTTTTCCCCACAAGGTTTTCTGATAAAAGGGATAACATTATAAAATCATGAATTTGTCTGTGCGCTCGTGCGCGCGTGCGCGCTTGCGTGCAAATCAAGGGGGTTCGAACCCCAAGGCTGTATCTCAAGAACTTGTGCATGGAATCGCTTCAATTTTACTGTGGTGGTGCATCATTGTACGCAAAGGGTTCCATACAAAAATAATAACCATGCTCACCTTGACCTTGAAGTTTGACCTTGAAAACGTACATTTGTTCTTGTGACCATATCTTTCACATCGTTTGACTTACATTGTTCACATTTGGTGTGCCGATGCATTGGCTTATATGGCCGAATATTTAGTGCAAGAAAGGTCAAGATCACAAGAGTTACAGTCTGCCGATAGGACCAGCTGTAACTGGTCATTTACAACCGCATATTTTTGACACATTTTTTTTTTTTTATTAATTTGTTTGGCAATAGCTCAGTTTTTTGTCATTGGAGCGCAGATGCGTCATGCTGCTGTTATGTGCCCAAGTTCAGCCGCTCGGGAACTTATCTGCCGCTCGGCGATATACTTGCTTTGTTTCGTTTTGTTTTGCTTTGTTTTGTTTTACCAAGAAGGTACGCTTTCCTGGCCTGTCTCCCTGTTTGTTTGTTGTTGGGTTTTGTTTGTTTGTTTGTCTGAACGGATGCATGGTTGGGTGGGTAGGTGGATGGATGGATGGATAGAAGGATAGATTAATGAGTGATAGGTGGGTTGGTTGGTAGACGGATGAATGAGATCATGCATGCTTGAATCTAATTTTAGTGATTTTAGTGACATTTTGTGTAGGGTTAAGTTAGGATGAGTACCCAGTTATTTTCATCAAAATCTGTCCCTAGTTTAGAAACTAAAGCTGTTCTAAACAGACAGGCAGACAAACAGACAAACTAAATGAATAACGAACAAAACCATGTCATACCCGTACCCACCAACAGCCAGAGAAAATGAAGAGATTCCATTGTCTCTGTGTTTACTTATCCCCCCCCCCCCCCCCCATCCATCTTGTTTGACAGACAGTGTGTCTGTCTGTCTGTCTGTCTGTCTGTCTATCTCTCTGTCTTCCCAGGTACCTGTGTGTCGGTGGAGAAATGCATGTTTACAATGAATGGACATAAGGGTAACACAAATGTGTATACACTGAAATATTGAAGCAAAAGTGTAGATTGGCACAGTGGTAGCGCGTTCGCCTCGTGTCAAGTAAACCCGAGTTCGAACCGGAGTAAAAGGGATTTTTCCTCTTACTTTACACTAGAACTTACGGTCTGCACGTGGAGCCTTTCGGGTGAGACGATAAACCGAGGTTCCGTGTGCCCATGCACTTAGCACACGTTAAACCCAATGACAACGAAAAAGTTGTCATTTGGTCAAAATTTACCCCCTCCCTTTCCTTCCACATCAGTCACACAAAACTCGCATGCAAAAACAAACAACCAAATGGGTGGCGCGCCTCTGGCTGCGACGCTCTCTCCAGGTGGGAGCAACCCGAATTTCAAAGAGACGCCTCTGTGACTATAGAGTACATAATGCCTAATGCCTACAACAATGCTGAAATGACCATAACAGCTATGATGACACCACAGGGGAAGGAAAGAACAATTCCGTATCCCGTCCCTCCCCTTCGCAAACACTGAAACACCAGTCTTACAGTATTCTGATGCACAAGAAAGCGTGTCTTCTTCCCGTTGAGCCGAAGACACTAACAACTGGAAATGAGCCATTCCAATGCTAATTGGTCACTTCTGCGGCAGGAACGCGTCATTTGGAATGCTGACTGCTTGATTAAATCACGGTGGCGCTGTTATTCGAATGTTGATATTGTAGCACTCGAGCTTGTGGGACTCTGATTAGCTGTGGTTTGTGGAAGTATAAAAGAGGTACGTGTGGTGGTGAGTATGACTGTAGTTAAAACCACGGTCACTGTTGTGTGGGACCCTATACCGCTCAAAGGAATAAGTACAAAATCCAACCTCGGTGGGAGCCATGATTTTCTTGCGGATATGCGTGACCCAGTTTCTGTGTCTTCTGCTGTGTACTGGCTGGACGGGGATGTTTGTTGCCCGTGTACTGTGCACGACGTACACTTCATCGCGGTTGTCCGAGCCATCGTCGAGCTCCTCTCCAGGCCTGTTCTGGCAGCACAAAGCCGCCATGGACGACACGGTCAGCTCTCCAGAACCTGGTTCCCTCCCTCACTACCTCACTGTCCCCAGCATAGGACACTGCGCTCTGGAGTGTCGCCAGCAAGCGTGGTGCGCTTCGTTCTTCTTCTCTGGAGACCAAAACCAGGGTAACTGCTTGCTGGAAAACGTGGTGCTGCAATCGAAGGAAGACGCGGGGCCTGCAAAAGGATTCCGATACTTCTTTGCTGACAGCGGATGGTGCGATGCCAACAAGGGATTCATCTTCTATCCCGGCGAGCGCCTCTGCATCCGAGTTTTCACCGAGCTGGTGACGCACTGGGGCTCTGCGGTCGCGCGGTGCCAGGCGGAGGGCTTACAACTGGCGGTGCCAGAAAGCGCGCTGCAGACCTCCCTGCTGCAGGCCACCGTTAACCGCTCTCAGGCGTTCCGCAAGAGGAACAACTACCTGGGCATCACCCGGCCCCGGGACGAGTGGAACCTGCCCTGGGAGGGAGGGCTACCTTCCTACGTGGACATCCACAACAAGAGCGTGAGCATGGAGGTGCTGGCCAAGCGGCTGTGGGCCCCCAACAACCCCAACAACCAGAAGGACAAGCAGAACTGCGTGCAGATCGACAAGAAGCGGAACAGCCTGCTCAACGACCTCAGCTGCAACTACAAGAACTACTTCACCTGTCAGAAAGTGTGGAAGTAGTGGGGTTTTCCAACACTGCGGACAATGATGATTTGGGACGTCTCGTTACAAAACCTGTTTGATGATGTTAGAGAAACGTGTATCACTTATAGGCCTTTGCAACTAGGGTTATTAACGCCCTTGACAGTGAGAGTAATTGCTCTTGCTGGTCAGTACTGACAAGGGCATTCACTCTTGCGAAAGGCAGCCATTTAGTGGCATCAAATAGGGGTTATTGGCGAGAGTTAGCCCCCTGTCTGGTCAGTACTGAACCATCTTCCCCCACCCTCCAAGGGCATTCACTCTTGCAAAAGGTGTTCGTTGCAGACCTCAATAGGGACGTCGTGTTGTTTGTGGGTAACAGGCAACAAACACAGTTACTGGTAATAATAGGAAAAGTAATTGGGTTTAAGTTAGAAGCATATTATATAGCCTACGTTGTGCATTAGAAAATAACACGTTCAAGGGAGGGTGGGGTTTTTTTCGAAACAGAACTTTATAATTCTTGTGGTTGTTTCATAGTTTAGTTTAATATGTAAAACATATACTTGGATGTAAAGAAATGTAGGTTTGTCTTAATACGCCGAACCTCCTTCCTCGGTGTAAATATATCTTTATTTGTCTAGGCCTAGCGTATATCCACATCTATCGATCGATATATCTGTCTGGTCACCATCTCTCTTAGTTTTAATAGATAAAAAAAGGTATGTAATAAAATTTAAAGTACTCATGTTATTTCTATCCGTGTCTTGTGGTCAATACGTCTGTTGTATAATTAGTTTTATGAGTCTGGTGTGAGTACGTTTGTATTGGGTGCTTGTTTCTCATAATTATACATGTTATTGGGGCAGGTGTGTATTTTATTTGCGCGCAGTGTGTGTGGACGCCTGCGTGCTTTGGTGGTGTGTTTTTGTATGCGTTTATATGTGTGTAGCATGCATAATGTTGTGTGTGGGGGGGGGGGGGGGGGTCTTTTATTCCCTGGGCCTTTGTTCGAATGGGTTTTATCGTTAGCTGACACCAGCCTCCAATTTGGGACGACAATTCAGTGAGAATAAAAGCTGTATGATACTTGATGCTCTACAGCAATGGTAAACCAGCTTATTTCGTATTTGGTATAGGCCTATTCTAGTCACAGAGACTTATCTCTGTGAAATTCGAGCTGCTCTCCCCCGGAGAGCGAGTCGTCGCAAGAGCAGCGTCTACCCATTTTGGGTTTTTTGGGGGGCACAGGGTGGGGAGGTGGTGTGGGCACACTTGAAAACCCTAGCTATCAATTTGGCCATACCAGGCAGCGGGATTTCTCCCTGCTCTTACCGATTTTCAACTGCCGTTGGAGTTTTTTACGTTCATTTCGATTTTCTTGTCAAACTAGGAAGAAAGGGCGAGGCCGGGATTCGAACCCGGGTCACTCACGCTGCAGTCACGCATTACATTTGGCGGGTGAACGTCTTAACCACTCTGACACCATTCTCCCTTTATAGCTTATGGTCTCAATACACGTTAACATTTTTCACTCTTTCCTCATGGAAACACAATGATAATGCCAGTCCTAAGACTACTTGCACATCACTGTGTTGCCATGGGGAAAGAGTAACAAATGCTAACGTGTATTGGGGCCATTTTAGTCTTTGTGATTGAATATGAATCTCAGACTGGCTCCATCCACGACGTCAATAGTAGTCCTCTTGGCATTTTAAACAATCGTTCTATAACAAAAACGTAACTTTGAGAATAAGCAGCAGTTACAGCTACATCAGCTCCAAAATATAATTGAATTTTACTTGGGTGATATTCAAACCTTTCAAAACTATCATCAAACGGACTACTGTACAAGCATAACAAAACAGTATTCATATAAAAAAAATAATTTAAAAAAACATTGTAACGTCTTAGGACGGAGACAGAAAATATCTGTGAAATTCGGGCTGCTCTCCCCGGAGAGTGAGTCGCCGCAAGTGCAGCGCCTACCCTTTTTTTAATTATTTTTTAATTTGGGTGTGTGGGGGGGGGACAGGGTGAGGAGGGGAGGGGGCACACTTGTAAAACCTAGCTATCAATTTGGCCATACCAGGCAGCGGGATTACTCCCTGATCTTACCGACTTTCAACTGCCGTGGGATTTTTACGTGCGTAAAGCACACGGGTCAGGCTAGCTTTAAGTCCCCATCCGAAGGACTCGACGTTCAGTTCGAATTTCCTGTCAAACTAGAAAGAAAGGGCGAGGCCCGGATAATACATAACAGAAACAAAAACGACAGAAGGCTTAGCTGCAGATATTATTTTGGGGTTACTTTATGAAATTGTTTTTGTGGTCAAAAATGAAAGACACGCACAAGCCCCGGTCCTGGGCTTAAATAAACTTACTGTACTAGTTATGATTAATGTTCTCGTTCAATCATATACTGCTAGTTCTTATGTCAGATAAATAAATTCCCCACACGAATAGTAAACAGTAGAGTACAGTAACATTATGGAAATGAAATCCTGCTGATCAAGGACCTACGTGCCGTTTCTTGGAGGAGAAGTTAACAACCTCAGCTTTTCATCGTGCCTATGGGACACACATCTCTCTCTCTCTCTCTCTCTCTCTCTCTCTCTCTCTCTCTCTCTCTCTCTCTCTCTCTCTCTCTCTCTCTCTCTCTCTCTCTCTCTCTCTCTCTCTCTCTCTCTGGCGTTGTTGTTTCTGTTGACAATTTGTCTGTGTCTCAATGTTCGATTATAGTATTAGTTACATGTTGCATGCTTAGAACCTAGGACAGAATGGAAGACTAGGCCCAGCCTAAATACTTATCATGTAAAATAAAGTATTTGAAGTTTGAAGTCTCTCTCTCTCTCTCTCTCTCTCTCTCTCTCTCTCTCTCTCTCAATTCTTCTCTCTCTCTCTCTCTCTCTCTCTCTCTCTCTCTCTCTCTCTCTCCTCTCTCTCTCTCTCTCTGGCGTTGTTGTTTCTGTTGACGATTTCTCTCTGTGTCTCAATGTTCGATTATCTCATTACCCTCTCTCATGTTGCATGCTTAGAACCAAGGTCAGAATGGAAGACTAGGCCCAGCCTAAATTCTTATCTTGTAAAATAAAGTATTTGAAGTTTGAAGTCTCTGCATCTCTCTCTGCGTGTGAATCTCTCTCGTGCTCTCTCTCTGCTAAATGCATTCATCTCTCTCTCTCTTTGTATTTGCTTCTACGGCCTATGTTTACTCGCAGTAATGCAATCAATCCATCCACCCATTCGATCCTCTCTCTCTCCTCCCATCATAATAGTAAAAAGCTCTCTCTCCTCGTCTCTGTGTGTGTGTGTTTGTGTGTGTCTCTGTCTGTGTGTCTCTCTCTCTGTTCTGTGTGTGTCTGTGTGTCTCTCTCTCTGTGTGTGTCTCTCTCTCTCGAAACGGGCCTCTCTCTCGCCGTCTTTCTCTCTCGAATCTCTCTCTTTGCTGTTGCCTTACGGCCGATGTAGTTAAAATGCAATAGGCGGCCGTATCATTTGCTCTCTTTCTCAAATGCGCGAAACGCGCATCTCTCCGGCCTCTCTCGCTCGTCTCTCTCTCTCCTCGTTCTCTCTCTCTCTTGCCTTCGAATCTGGCAGATAGATGACTGGGGACTCTGACTATCTCTGTCTCTCTCCGGAAGTCTCTCAATTACTCTCTCTCTCTCTCTCTCAGCATGATTCTCTCGGGCCTCTCGTCTCCTCTCTCTCTCTCTCTCTCTCTCTCTCTCTCTCTCTCTCTCTCTCTCTCTCTCTCTCTCTCTCTCTCTCCCTCTGTTGGTTTGAGCTTATTTTGTTGTGTCAAATGCATTTGTGTGCGTGTGAATCTCTCTCGTGCAAAACACCAATGCTAAATGCATTCATTGTTTAAAATGTATTTGCTCTCTACGCAAATGTTTACTCGCAGTAATGCAATCAATCCATCCACCCAGCGATCCATCTACCCACCCACCCATATGATGTAAATGCCAAATGCGTCAGTTTGCGTACATATGTGCGCGTGTATATGTTTTGGTCTTTGTGTGTGTGTGTGTGTGTGTGTGTGTGTGTGTGTGTGTGTGTGTGTGTGTGTGTCTTTATCACAGTCATGTAGGCCTATGTGTCTAAATATCCGGTTACAAGCATGCACGTATTCATGCAAATCTTTTTGCAAAGCGAAATACAAGATCATATAAATATAATGAAAATATAATGTGCCCATACCACTTTAGCAATACAACATGTTGTTGTTGTTCCGAAGTCGTTTCCACCATAAGGCCATGTACACACATACGCGGAAATTCCGTGCGGAAACCCGTGCGCAATCCATAAATAAGTGAATTTCCCCTATATGCGTCAACTTTTATCCTTCTTTCTTCCACTTATTTAGGGTTTTCCGTACGGAACTTACGCGTCTAATGTGAACCCGGCCTAAGTTGGACCTAGACGACTCTGAAGGACCAGCCACACGTCCACTAAAATCGCACGACTGTACGATACGATTCGATCGCGTGGTCTCGAAGAACAACTTTTTTAATGTAATTCGCGCTTCGAGACCACGTGATCGAATCGTATCGTACAGTCGTGCGATTTTAGTGGACGTGTGTCTGACCCTTGAGAGAAGACAGATTTCCGCGGCCTGCGATCGAGCCTCCCTTTACTTTCCGTATACTTGTTGACCTGGACAAATAAGGAGAGATAAAAAAGAAAGGAAAAGAAAAACAAACGTGGAAAAGAGGACAAAATGTTTGCTGTCAAAATAAAGTAAATAGCTCACCACTCCAAGAGACCACGCATGCATACACGCGCGCCCAAGGTGCACACGCACGCGCACACGCACACACACACACGCACGCACGCACACACACACGCGCGCGCGCACTCACGCACGCACATACGCACGCGCACATATACACATACACATACACATACACACACGCGCGCGCGCACACGCCCGCACGCACTTAAACATTATGAATGGGAAAAGTGATCCGATTTGCTTTCAAGATATTCAGGTTATGCCTGGGGTAAAAAATAGTAGCCTCTAAACCCATTTCTCAAACCCTTTTTAATTGCCACGTGATCATCAAAATGACCATCCCGACAAACCATTTTGATATCCGCATTTCTTTGCGAATCTGCCCACATGCAAATCTGGGGGGTAACGTTACGTAGCGTGAGCACAAATCGGCAAAAACAGTACTAAGAAACACCTGCTTCGCTGACGTTTGCCGAAAACGTTTTGTGGCTACTCCCAAGGTATCTCTTGGTGAACTATCACGTGACTTGCATGCGGTGAATACACTTCTTATTGTTGATTGGTCCATTAACTTTTGATTAAAAAAAGACTTTGTTTTGACCAATCAGACAAAAGCTTGAAATATTCTTCCGCAAACGTTTTCTAAAGTGTTTATTAAGCCCCTTTTGGCGTAACAGTTATGCGCGCGGCGACCGTCGTCTAGAGAAACTCAACCCAGATGTCCATCACAACAAACCTACCAATAAACCTAGCAACACGCAAATCAACGCTAGCACGATGGGTACGAAGAACTGAAATCCCCCACTCTGACTACTGTTGCAGACGACTGAACAAAGAGACTGTTTTAGAACGGCTTTAAAGGTGCACCCTGACGGATGAGGTTTTTATTGCAAGAAACACGTCGAGATCACCAGAAAGACAGCCTTTTCAAGGATAGGAACACTCACTTTGCTCTGGGTTCATAGAAATCAAACCGTCAAAACGGCGATTCCTCTTTGGCGGAGTTGTCGGAGAGAGAGAGAGAGAGAGAGAGAGAGAGAGAGAGAGAGAGAGAGAGAGAGAGAGAGAGAGAGAGAGAGAGAGAGAGAGAGAGAGAGAGAGAGAGAGAGAGAGAAAAGCCATTTTCGATGGGGTGAGTGGAGGCCACTCATTGTTGTTTAGCTTTTCCTTCTTTGTAGTGCAGTAAAAATAAATTGGAGCTATTTCCTTTGTTGTGAACGAAACTCATTTTGGTAAACTGTATACAAATTGTTTTTAAATAGAAAGGCTTGTATTGTGGAAATTTTGTGCAAACGATTTGGTCTAAACTAAGGCGGCCATTAGAAAAGATAAAGAACATGCCTTCTCTTTCACTGAAATAATTTGATTTCCAGCACCTCCGCCAAGGAGGAATCGCCGATTTGATGGTTTGATTTATAGGACACCAGAGCAAAGTAAGTGTTGCGATGTCTGTAAAGGGTGTTTTCCTGGTGAACTCGACGTGTTTCTTGCAAAACCTCATCCGTCAGGGTGCCCCTTTAACAATAAAAGTATGCATATTGTAGAATCATAATGGCTCTTTTTAAAAACAATTACTATATCAGGAAGATTGTATTGTTCCTTTTTGTTCTTGAAGTCGTTGTAGTTGCTGTCTTGTACTCGTTCTTTTTCTTTACTATTTTTGACAATCTTTATTTTTTTGAGCACGCATGAGTAAAAAACCCACCAAGGGCATCGCCGAGCGGCAGACATGTCCGTCACCAGCAATGCCACGCACTTGCGACACCCCGTAGTATACTCTTACTGTCACATCCGGACACAAAATTGGAAGGGATTTTGTCTTCTAGTTCACGAGATACAGCTTGAAGAAGAAACATATAGCGCAAAGAAGGAAATTTCAGTTTTCAAGGTCACACTTCAAGTTCAAGATCAGCATGGTGATAATTTATGCTCGGATGTTTTCTTCTCTAGGGTATACAGTACCACACACAATCTGAAGCGCTTCTGTCAAGTACAAATGTGGAAAATATGGCTTAAAACCTAATTTGTAGACCCCTACCACATTCAAAGCCTACCGATCTCCCGGACCGTGACCTTGACCTTGATCGGTATGCCACCATCAGAACGGGCATAAGCCACAGTACCTACATGCCAAATGTGAAGACTCTAACACCAACGGTATGGGAGTTATGGCCCCTTTAAGATTGTCGGTTTGCAAGGTCGTACGCCAAGGTCAAGGTCACAACGGCAAAACTTTGCCTTCCTCTCATGGTGACACACCAGCACACAAAATTTGACGCGATTCGATCAAGCGGTTCAGGAGATATCCTTGGGACAGACAGAAGAAAAAAAAGAAAAAAATACAAACCAGCCCATCGCAAAGTCCGATCACCTATGGTGACGGACAAAAATAATTATAATGTAGTACATGTTAGCTATCCAATGTAAAAAAAAAATCAACAGTCTTGTTATATCATTTACGTAAAAAGACTTCTTTTTTGTAAGCCCTAATACTGTGATGGTTTTTATCATTGGTTGACATTAGCCTGTAGTAGGGGCCAACAGTAACATGAGAGCTGTACAATAGATGATTTTCTACAGTCATGGAAAATCATGGTACAGTTTAGTCTCTTGTGGAAGACTATGACTCTCGAACGAGGGGGGCCCTTGCATGGCACCGGCTCTGGTGCTGCAGCCAAGGGGATGGGCTGGCCTTTGGGGACCTTCCTCAACGCCAGCTGTGTCCTCACATCCCTTTGGCCGAGAGACTGGGTATGTACCCTGGGCAAGGCATCTCCACTATAAACAAATTCTCGCCCAGCCCGCCAGAATAGTATCTACCCCCTCTGCTATCTGGCAGTCATTGTCGGAATTGACAGCATACAAAAAGTATTTTTTACATAATAATAATAATTTAATTCATTTTAAAAAAGTGACGCCTGTCCCTCGCGAGGCTCCAGGCGCCATTACAAAGATAAAAACCAACAGGTTTAAGAAAGAAGAGAAAGGAGACATACAAGATTAAAACATAAAAAAGAACTTTAACATCGTAAGAACAAGATATCATTAGAAAACATTAAAATTAATACATGCGGGGAACATAATATATTATGCCCCCAGCCCCTCCACTCTCTCTCCACCCCCTTCCCCTCCCTCACCCCGCGCTGTCTCCCCCCCTAGAAAACAACAACAACAAAACACACCCTCCACTCTCTCTCTCGCGCCTTCTCTCACTCACACACACACACACACACACACGCACGCACGCACGTTGCAGCAGAGGTTTCGGGTTGAAATAGAAATTTAATTCAGAGAAGTTTATAAAGGAGTATTGTTGTGTTTTCTGTTTGTTTTTTGTTTATTGGGGGAAAGGACATAACACATATCAACGAGAAAGAACGTCTATATCAAATATATGACCCAGCACCACGAAAGGGACATTAAGTGTCAAATTGACCATTCTAAGAAAATGATACAGTTAGACATGTCAGACAATTCTCTTTCAAAGTATATAAAGAACCATTATTGTAACTCGTTCCGTTTTAGAGTTACGAGCATTTGAAGTTGGTAGGGCAACTGTCGGCCATTTTGAAAAATCACAGTCTAACGTTTAGCCTAGCTGAAGAAAATGCATCAACCTACTCATTTTAAAGTGCCTTTTGGAGTATTTAGAGACCATAACAAAGATTGTCCTTTATAAATATTAAAGATGGGTATTTAGAGAGCAAGAAAATCAAATTTGATTTTTTTAAATGAGATGTTTGACTTTGCAAGCCTGTTGTGAGAAACGTAATGTCCCTTTCGTGGTGCTGGGTCACATACATAGTTATTTTGTCTACGAAAATAAAATGGCCAAATACAATTGACATTTCTACTCTTCAGAAGCGCATATTATTATTATTTTTCCCGTGGCACTACTGTCAGCTGTATGGTTTCCCAATGTCAGACGTGCCGTCGTCGTGATTCCAGGAAGCTCATTATTACAAGAGGTGGGGGGGGGGGGGGATGAGGGGGGGTAGCAAAGTCCGCCTGGCAACCCCGCACACTTGATCGATTCATTGTACTGTGTATGTGTGTGCGTGTGTGTGAACATCATATTCTTCATTGTCGTTCATAATATGCAGGATTGTCATATTCTTCACTGTCGTCATATTATGCTTATTCTTTATTGTGATTGTCGTTCATAAGCAGGAATATCATATTCTTCACTGTCGTAATATGAATCATATGCAGGAATATCATATTCTTCACTGTCGTCATATGAATCATATGCAGGAATATCATATTCTTCACTGTCGTCATATGAATCATATGCAGGAATATCATATTCTTCACTGTCGTCATATGAATCATATGCAGGAATATCATATTCTTCACTGTCGTCATATGAATCATATGCAGGAATATCATATTCTTCACTGTCGTCATATGAATCATATGCAGGAATATCATATTCTTCACTGTCGTAATATGAATCATATGCAGGAATATCATATTCTTCATTGTCGTCATATGAATCATATGCAGGAATATCATAGCTTCATATCCTTCATTGTCGTTCATATGCAGGATTATCATATTCTTCATTGTCGTTCATATGTAGGAATATCATATTCTTCATTGTCGTTCATATGTAGGAATATCATATTCTTCATTGTCGTCATATGAATCATATGCAGGAATATCATATTCTTCATCTTGTGTTTCATCAAACTTCCATATCCTTCATTGTCGTTCATATGTAGGAATATCATATTCTTCATTGTCGTTCATATGTAGAAATGTCATATTCTTCATTGTTGTTCATAGCAGGAATATCATATTATTCACTATCGTTCATATGCAGGAATATCATACTGAATTGTTTTTTTCTAAAAGTGATAATAAAAAACAATTAAGAACGAACTCGATTTTTAGGTTATGTGTAGAATAAGGAATATTTATACAAAAATAACTCACCGAACTTTGCAAATCACCGTTGTTAATATACATTTTAAAAGACGTTCGCTTGCAACTAGGCCTATTCGAATCCATACCAAATTTGCCAAGTCGAGGAAAGAACTTTTACAAGGCTTAGTATCGTTATAGCTTATGAAAGTAAGGGTAGCCTCCCCCTTGCGAAGGCTAGTACATCCTTAGTGCATTCATAGTGTATAGTTCTGTCAGTAACTTAACTTACTATTAAACTCTGCTATAGGCCTACAGATGAAATTCGATTGGGGCAATATTACAAGTCACAAGTCACAAGTCACACCATTTATTGTCCAAAAAGCATGGATATACATATGTGGTGGCGCATGGCACGTAAAACATAAACAGTGAATAAATAAGATCACAGCTCAAATAGTAAAATAGAACATTCACTCAACTGAACCCAAGCGCACATAAACCGCAGCGGACACACACACACACACACACACACACACACACACACACACACACACACACACACACACATACACTCCATCGCCCCCCTCACGCAGAGAGAGAGAGAGAGAGAGAGAGAGAGAGAGAGAGAGAGAGAGAGAGAGAGAGAGAGAGAGAGAGAGAGAGAGAGAGAGAGAGAGAGAGAGAGAGAGAGAGAGAGTCATAAGTGAAAATGACACACACACACACACACACACACACACACACACACACACACACACACACACACACACACACACACACACACACACACACACACACACACACACACACACACACACACACACACACACACACACACACAC
>CM065690.1:24753057-24755557 GCA_017654935.2 Phymorhynchus buccinoides | reverse complement strand
CATTGTTAACGGAAGATTTGATGAAAAAATCTTATAAAGTGGCTGAAAATGATTTGTTTGTACTAACACAATCAAATATAAAATGAAATACATCTATTGGTTGCCCACATGTACAAATCGGTATAGGTTTGAGAAATCTACAAAGCCATCCATTAACTCTCAATCTATGAATTAAATTTCTGTTTGAAATTGATCCTTGTGGACTAGTGCAAGACGCAGTGGGTGTACAAAGATCCCATCTTTGTTTACGAATTGAGTCCTCCAAATGTTGCTTTTGACGCATATTCCAAACTGACTTAGAAATAATATTAATTGCTTCAGATGAAGAAAGAGGAATGATACAGTTTTGAACATCGTGTGAAATGTTTGTGGCATCTTTGGCGCATACATCAGCTAAGTCATTCCCATGCATATCACACTGCCCAGGAACCCATAATAAAGTTATGAAGGAGCCTCTTATAATTAACTAATGGATTAATAATAAAATCTCACATATTATATCTGGACGATTAGAATATGAACGATTTGTTAAAGCCATTAACGCAGATTTTGAGTAAGATAAAATGATAATATTTTTATATAACAGAGGAGGCATATCTAAAACAATATCAATAGCTTTCATAATAGCATACAGCTCAGATGTAAAAATGGAACAGCCTTTAGTTCAATGACATTTCTTTTTAATATTAAGATTTGGAATAACAAAAGCAGCTCCAGCATTGGAACTATCTGAAACTGACCCATCTGTATAGATATGTAAATACGAATTATATTCAGAATATATAAGATCCTTAGCTAAAGTAGATAGATGAAGAGGATTATTGGTTTTAGTAAAATCACCATAAGAGTGAATTATTTCAGCTTCCTCAGCTAACCATGGAGGATGTGCACAACAAGGAATCGTTGCTACATCATCAACAGGAATGTCAAGGTTATTAAAAACAGGTGAAACATAGTCATGCAAAGACCTGTAAACAGCTTTATTACGAATTTCTCTGGAAACGTAGGTAGACCCTTCCTACTCACCTGAAACTGAATTGGGAATGGATCTAGCCCTCACAGAAACATGACAGGTGTTCAGAAGTCTTTGTTCATTTAACGGCAAAACACCAGCTTCCTTGTAAGTCAAATCAATGGAGGCCCAACGAGGCAAACCTAAAGGCTAAACTATCTAGAATGGTTAATTTATGTAAATTAGAATTCGAGGCAGTAATATAAACTTCCTGACCATATGCTAAATTGATCGAACTAAGCCAGAGGCCAAATGAACAAGATTCGAACCACAATTTATCACAGGAATGCTAGAAAGAACACGTAATAATGCAATTTTTTTCCTAGCCTTTTCAACTAAACAATTTATATGCTTACACCAGAGAAGTTTATAATGGAAAATAACTCCAAGAAATTTGACTTGCTTACTTGGGTAAATAGTAAAATTATCAACTCTAATTGAAACAGCTTCTTTACCTTCAAAATCAATTATTTTCTTTGTAAATATAACAAAAACTGTTTTACTGGCAGACAGAGAAAAACCATTTGACTTCATATAATCTGAAATAGCGTTAACCACTTCTTGAAATTTACTAACAATATAATTCCTTTTTCGTTTGTTTTTACAAAAATTACAATTTACGTTTTGCCATAAGGCAATATCATCAGCGTAAACAGCTAATGTGCCACCATTAGTATTCATATACTTAATATCGTATAACATTAAAGAGAAAAGGGTAGGCGAAATAACGCTACCCTGGGGAACACCCATATTTAGAACCCTAGAAGTCGAAAGGACTCCATTTACATTTACGTTCACACACACACACACACACACACACACACACACACACACACACACACACACACACACACACACACACACACACACACACACACACACACACACACACACACACACATGCGCGCGCGTCTGGAGTAGAGTGCAGTACAGCGAAAAGCACATTTAAATCAATCAACACCCTCCCTCCACACTTTTCTTCCACTTACATCTGGTCACATTTAACCGAGTCTGGACCTAATCTATTATTTTTTCACATCGACCCAAAAGGAATTGTTCGGAAATAATTAAGGGGAGTAATTTCATGGTGTGTGGGCTTGATCTTGCCTAAATTCAATCGATCAAACAGGGGATGTTACTCTACCACTTAGGTAGATCCCCAGCTCTCGCCTCGTGTGTTTGAGCAGATATGCAGCACTTAGAACACCGTGCGTCATTCTAAAATTGACGTCATTTATATTTTTACGTTACACTTTGCAAGTTTTATCAGTTTGTGGCCACTGGCCACCCCTAATTTTTCTATTAAAATGTTTCCAAGTCACTGACTCGTATCCTGCGGTTTCAAGCTTCGACGCTGTTGTTGCATTGTTGCTATGGTATTTGACCGAGTAATCGAGGTAAACAACTCTAATTTTCACGAAGTTCTCTCCCGTAGTTTTTCTCTCCGAAAATCGTCTTTTGGTCTGCGTGAACTCAAACGCAGCAGAC
>CM065690.1:24745557-24748057 GCA_017654935.2 Phymorhynchus buccinoides | reverse complement strand
GAACTATTTGTACGGAGAATGGGCCAAAAGTCAGAAAGATAGATGACACAAGTCAGAAAGATAGATGACACAAAGCAAGGAAAAAGGCAGAGACAAAGAGAGACAGATTAGAGGGACCCCCGGTATCCCCACGGGGGGAGAGAGAGAGAGAGAGAGAGAGAGAGAGAGAGAGAGAGAGAGAGAGAGAGAGAGAGAGAGAGAGAGAGAGAGAGAGAGAGAGAGAGAGAGAGAGAGAGAGAGAGACGGTCAGTATATTTAGATAGGCCTACACTCGCCCAAATCTTACTTTGAAGTGTCACCATCGCAGCACACTTCCATATTATTGTACCTTGGATCTGTCGTGAAACACACACGTTGGATGAACACGGAGGACAGGAATCTTCAGAAAAGTGACAGCGCACATCTTCCACACAGCAATGCTGCTTGCAAAATGCCGCGGTACGTCCACTATTGAATCCACTTCTGGTCTAAGGAGTAGTTTGCCCCTAACTTTGAGCAATCAGTAAAGGTGTATTCAAACGCCAGCTAGACGTTCAACAACTACTACAAAAATGAACACAAACAATAGTGTTTCCTTGAAAATATAAACTCAAAGAGAACCGATCGAATAAACCCCTTTTTTTATAACTAGAGCGTGTATAGTATTGCAAGCTTCAAAGAGTCATTGAGTTCGTGTTGGCGTTGCAAAACCCACACACAATAACACATAAACATGCCATTAACACTTTCACCGCCAGCCCTATTTCAGCCGAAAATTTCCATTAAATTTACCTGGGTAGAGACCAAAATCCATCTGCAGTATTGGGGATTCTTCTGTGACATATATGAAACAAGGTCTATCCTTACTTCCCAAAACTAAGACAATAGGGTCCTGGGATAATAGACCCCAATTTGATGCCTTTTAGTGACATAAGTGTTAAATCACTGTGGTGCTAAAATGCGACTTTGGCGGTGAAAGGGTTAAAAGAGGACGCAAAAGCACAGAATTGTAAACATTGATTTGAATGTTCAGAGACAGGGTGGTTAAGATACTGCAATAACGCATATCATTGTGAATTCGTTTCTAAGGCACTCTGAAAGTCTAAGTGCGAATGCTAACAAAACTTACGAGAAAGAAACAGTATTGCTATTTTTTTTTATTATTTTTTTTTTTTTCATTTCGTTTTTGTGTGTGTTATGGGTTGTATGTACGACCAATCCCATGCTTCTTATTGTCTTTAGCACTGTAAAAAAATTTTTACCTTTCCAAGAGCGATTTCTTCTTCTTCTTCTTCTTCTTCTTTCTTCTTCTTCTTCTTCTTCTTCTTCTTCCAATGATGTTCACCTGCTGTAACCGGTAACTATTGACATGTTAGGTTAGGTTATGTTAGGTACATTATAGTCACAGAGGCGTCTCTGTGAAATTCGGGTTGCTCCCACCTGGAGAGCGCGTCGCAGCCAGAGGCGCGCCACCCATTTTGTTTTGTTTTTAATGCGATTTTTGTGTGACTGATGAGGAAGGAAGGGAGGGGGGTACATTTTGACCATATGACAACTTTTTCGTTGCCACTGGGTTTAGCGTGTGCTAAGTGCATGAGCACACGGCACCTCGGTTTATCCTGTCGTTCACCATAAGGCCTAGTGCAAAGTGAAAGACTCCACATTCAGACCATAAGGCCTAGTGCAAAGTGAGAGGAAAAATCGCCTAGTACCCAGGTTCGAACTCTGTCTGACCGTGAATCATTTAAAAAGAAGAAAACAATTCCACGAAAGTTCATGAGAGTTTGTAAGCGTCATAGTGCAGACACTGAAACAACCCATTCCATTTAGGAATCCATAATAGTCTGGCACTGAAATTCAGAGTGTAGGCCAACACTGAAAAACTGCCTTCTTCCTACTTTAGAGACAGTCCTTTATGGACAGGCAATCTTCGATGCAAGATACATTTTTGTTGTTATTTTTACTTCTTTTTTTTAACCAAGCAATCTTTTCATTTTGAATATTTGTGACCTTTCACCACGAAAGGGACATTAAGTGTCAAACTGACCATTCTGAGGAAATTATACATGTGCAAGCTTCAGACAATACTCTTTCTAATGATACAAGGACCATTCTTGTATATTTTTTTCCATTCCCGAGTTATGAGCATTTAAAGTTTGTAGGGTGAGCGTCAAACATTTTGAGAAAACACTGTCTAAAGTCTAGCCTAGCTGAAGAAAAGCCATTGGCCTACTCAGTTTAAAACACTTATAGGACCATTTAGAGACCATATTAAAGATTATCCTTTATACATATGAAAGATAAGATGTTCGAGGGCACAACAATACCCATAACTGAAAAATTGACAAAACATGAGATTTTTGACTTTGCAAGCCTGTTGTGAGAAACTAGCCCAGCGACTTAATGTCCCTTTCGTGGTGCTGGGTCATATTCTAGTGCTCAAATTTGTATCAATAAATTTGGATAAAATATCGTAAAATAGTCAAAAACATACAAACAAAAAACTGTTAAAAAAAAAAGA
>CM065690.1:24733057-24738057 GCA_017654935.2 Phymorhynchus buccinoides | reverse complement strand
GTTGTGAGCGAAACTCTTTTAAATAAACTGCATAAAATAAAATAAAAATCTAAAGATCTAAAGATCTAGACATTAACGCTCGTCTCATGGGCAAAATGAGACTGAAATTTTCTTTATTTCATGAGATAATTGGGGTGGGCTTCTTACCCGCCCATGCGCTTTTTACCCCGTCGTCCCCTACCCAGTCTGTCATTCACCAAATATTGTTCATGAAATATTTCAGGAGCACGCTATAAGCGCTAGCTTGTTGATTCTCTCTTTTGATTTCTGTTATATGTATTGTTTGGAAATATTACAGATTGGTTTAAACCACACGCTTTCTCTTTACGTGAAATAATTTGACCTCCAGCACCTCCGCCAAGGACGAATCGCTGATTTGACGGTTTGATTTCTAGGAAACCAGAGCAAAGTGAGTGTTGCGATCTCTGTAAATAGTGTTATCATGGTGATCTCGATGTGTTTCTTGCAAAAACGCATCCGTCAGGGTGCACCGTTAAATCGATCCTTAATGGAAAGAACTCATCTATGATGTACTAGCCTCTTAATGGCTTGGGTCATCTCCTTCAGTGAAGGCGTTCACTGTGTCAGCGCTTTCTAGTTGTGTTTTATCTTTTAACAGTTGCTTAACGCGGGGCAGGGCTCCCAGGGACCCCCATTTGGGGGTCTACGAAGCACTAAAATTCTAAAGGACCCTGTAAAAGAATGTGCAGGGGGTCCCAGGGATGCACTAGAAAACATATTTTTAGCATTCTCAATGCCATTGGGACCCTCTATCCCGCCTCTAGGACACTCTATTCTGTAAGTGAAGGAGTCCCCGGGACCCCTAGTTTTGCGGGACGATTGGGAGCCCTGGTGGGGCCACTTTGTTTTGTTTTTTAAAAAGAAGAGTGATTATTTTTTTGGGGGAAAGTGGAAGCAGTTTGCTGTTTTCGAAATATTTTCAGTGTCAATACTGACCTAATTATTTAGGTGCATCAATGCTTGAACCACCCTGAATACGACATTGAGTAATTAGTGTTGTTTGTTTATTCGCAGGAAATATTGCATGCCTTCAATTGTTTTGTTGTTCACCAAACGCGCATGATATGAGCAGAGACCTCGAACTTTAGTGTTGGCCCGCAACCGAGACTTGATATGGCACACGTTCTCAAAAATATATCAAAGTACGCAGTTCGAAATAGATTATGATAGACAAGATTATTCAGGTGATCTTGTAGCATATATATATATAACTAGGTGATATCTACATTGAAACAAAAACCGGAGCCACTCTTGTCACTTATCAGTTCGTCTGCTCATCAGCTGAAAATGAGCATCAATTGAGGACAGTCGATATGAGAGGTCAACAGTCAAAGGTCAAGATACCAACGTCTGGGTAGCTAAAGTGAATGTATAATATGACCTCGCCCGTATTTGTTGTTAATAATCCGACCTACGTACTTTTATTTTAGAAATCGAACTCAGAGCCTGTGTATCAATAAGTTTGTATGTCAGCGTGTTATTCAATCTCTGTCTGTCTGTCTGTCTGTTCAGAATGTCCTGGGTTAATAAATGTTGGATGTGACCTCGGTCGATTTTTTTTTTCAATCATTCATTCTGAACTTGATCTCAGCCAGTGTATCAATAAGTTTGTATGTCAGCGTGTTATTCAATCTGTGTTGTCTGTCTGTTTCGAATGTCCTGGGTTAATAAGTGTATGTGACCTCGGTCGATTCTTTTTTTTATATCAATAATTCATTCTGAAATCTATGTCAGACTGTGTATCAACAGGCTCGTAAGCTTTCACCTATGTCGGCCTGTTATTCAATATTTTGTCTCTGTCTGTCTGTCTGTCTGTCAGTTTGTCCGTTTCAAAAGTGTGGCTGTTTCTTATATCTGGGTGAGTGAGAGTAGGCTAGGCCTAACTCGATCAATTGTTTTTTTAATAACTTGATTTTGGAGTCAAATGTAGCTAGTGTCATCACGTTTATTATGACAGTCTGGGTGGGTTTTTTCTGTCTGTGTGTCTGTGTGTCTGTGTGTCTGTCTGATTATCAAGACTGTTTACCTGAAAGTCCGTTTATCTCTCTTTCTGCCCAATCTCTTAACCCTGAGCGTTCACGAGGAAGCATGCATGCTTCACACACACACACACACACACACACACACACACACACACACACACACACACACACACACACACGCACACACACGCACGCACGCACGCACGCACGCACACGCACACGCACACGCACACGCACACACACACACACGCACACACACACACACACACATGATAGACAACTGAGTGAGGACTAGCTAGTTAGGACGGTGTGAATTATGAAAATACATGTTTTTGTGTGTGTTTTTAATCGTAAACGATTAACCCACTGTATTAACCTCCTGTTCCGAGTATTCTCGGAATTCGTCCGGAATGAGTCAATACATGTATCGGGATTTTTAAATGCAGCCTTTTATTCAATGTTAGCACATTAACCCTTTCACCGCCAGCCAACATTTCCATTACATTTACTTGGATAGAGAACAAAATCTGTCTGCAGTGTTGGGGATTCTTCTGTGACATATATAAAATAAGGTCTATCCTTACTTCCCAAAACTGAGACAATAAGGTCTTTGGATAATGGACCCCAATTTGATGCCTTTTAGTGACGTAGGTGTTAAATCACTGTGCTCCTAAAATGCGACTTTGGCGGTGAAAGGGTTAATTTATTTTAGGGCGCATCTTGGCATAAGGCTGTGTCAGACCAATTGACATACCTTAAGCTAGAACACCAAGACTACATCAAACTGTTGTTATGTTCTGCATAGTTATGCTGAGATTGTGTTCAGCCGTGGCGAGCTCCTAGTATAACATCACCAGTCAAAAATTCTCCGAAGTCGGAGTGTGGCTGCCCACGTGGTGGGGGTAATCAAAAACGGTCGCACACGTAATGTTCTCGTCCCTAGCTGGTGCATTTGTGCCATAGTGTTCAAGTGTTTCGGCTGTTGGGATGATCCCTGGAGTCTTTAAGCCAGGGTACGCTATGCGACTACAACAACATTTTAGGGCGCATGCGTCGACTTAGACCAACGGATGTCTACTACTACTACTACTACTACTACTACTACTACTACTACTACTACTACTACTACTACTACTACTACTACTACTACTACTACTACTACTACTACTACTACAACTACTACTACTACTACTACTACTACTACTACTACTTGGATTGGAATACACACCTGCACTGCCTCTATAGGCCTTTGCAACTGGGGTTATTAACGCCCTTGACAGTGAGAGTAATTGCTCTTGCTGGTCAGTACTGACAAGGGCATTCACTCTTGCGAAAGGCAGCCATTTAGTGGCATCAAATAGGGGTTATTGGCGATAATTATCCCCCTGTCTGGTCAGTACTGAACCATATTCCTCCCACCCTCCAAGGGCATTCACTCTTGCAAAAGGTGTTCGTTGCAGACCCCAATACCCTAGTCTCATATTTTGCGTACAATTTTGTCGATGAAAATTCAGAAACCTCGTATCTCGATTTTTTGGGGGGTTTGAGTTAGATACATAGTCAGCTCTCTCATTTTTCCCGCCACTTACCACCAAAAGCTCGCATCTCCAACGACTTTCTATCTGGGGTAAAATCACGAGGTTGTGAAAATAGAAGAAAAACTCGTAAGTCCCAAATTCAGATGAACTTAAAGACAAACACCTCGTATCTTCGTTCTTTTCAAGTATATTAACAAAATGCAAGACTAAACTCGCAATGTCTCGAACAACATAATTTATTCATCATAGTTAATGACTTGTGGTAAATGCGGTTAATTTTTAAAACAGGTTTGTTTGGTTTTTTATCAACACTACCAAAATCGAAATACGAGGTTTCTGAATTTCACCGACGATTTGCAAACTTATGCAACGCATAGATTAGGACATTTTAGTCATTTATTTTGACAACCACGTTGTCTGGTTATAAACGAACAAAAGTTAGAACTGTGGAAGAAAATAAATTAATTCTTTTCTTCAGGTATGATAGATAATGTTCAGAGAATTCTCTGAATTCAGAGAAAAGTGAATGCAGAAAATCAAACATCAGAAAGGGGTTTTAAGCTTGAGGAGATGCCTTTTCCCCAAGTTTGAACAGTTTTACGTAATATTCGACTTCAAGAGCAATGGTCAACTTAAGACGCTGATTTGACCGCCAGAGGGCAATCAAACCAGTAGGGGCTTAGCGCGTGATATTCTTAGTTGGGGGACTCATCTCTCTCTCTCTCTCTCTCTCTCTCTCTCTCTCTCTCTCTCTCTCTCTCTCTCTCTCTCTCTCTCTCTCTCTCTCTCTCTCTCTCTCTCTCTCTCTCTCTCTCTCCCCCCAACGCGCTAAGCCCCTACTGGTTTGATTGCCTGCCCCCTGGCGGTAAAATGCGCGTCCTAAGTTGCTCATTGCAATAATGATCACCATAAAGGGTTTTTAATCCGTTGATTACACCAATAAACAACATCTCCTGAAACCCTGAAAATGCTTTTACTCCATTATCATGCCTCTTCTCCTTCTTCTTCTTCTTCTTCTTCTTCTTCTTCTTCTTCTTCTTCTTCTTCTTCTTCTTCTTCTTCTTCTTCTTCTTTTTTTCTTCTTCTTCTTGTTTTCCTATTGCAGCATTGTCAATTATTAGATAACCTCCTTCTTTATTATCTGCATAAAGATAGACAAAGAACACGTTACCCCCACCCATTTAAACATCTGATTCGAATCGAATGATGTTTCTTCTCACTTCACGTTACGCAATAGTAGGCTATAATTGGTGTGTTGATTTTGTCGCGATTTGTTTGTTTTATATTTGTTAGTTTATTGTTGTCCTTTGCCCCGATATAGATCGTGCAAAGGAGTTTGAGTTTGTCACGGGGTTTTTTTTTCTGGGGGTTTTCCCCGTCTGTCTGTCCCAAGGATATCTCCCGAACCGCTTGACAGAATCGCTGCAACTTTTGCGTGGTGGTGTGCCACTATGTGAGA
>CM065690.1:24715557-24728057 GCA_017654935.2 Phymorhynchus buccinoides | reverse complement strand
TTTTGCATGCGATTTTTGTGTGACTGATGAGGAAGGAGGGAGGGGGGTAAATTTTTACCAAATGACAACTTCTTCGTTGCCACTGGGTTTAACGTGTGCTAAGTGCATGAGCACACGGGACCTCGGTTTATTGTCTCATCCGAAAGACTCCACGTTCAGGCCGCAAGGCCTAGTGCAAAGTGAGAGGAAAATCCCCTGTACCTAGGTTCGAACTCGGGTTTACTTGACACGAAGCGAACGCGCTACCACTGTGCCACTCTACACAACAACAACAAATGTGAGAAACTGCAGAGTTTACATAAATTGACACTTGAAAACACCAATCCGCGATCGGCATCATTCTGACCACACCATTCGGGCGGATTGTTCGCTATCTTTTGTTTTACTCGGACCAAGGACGTGCACTGTCATGAGTTTAAGCCTACTAATAGGTATGGTGGGTCAAGACGAAGCTCTCCTTGGTCAATGTTCATTCTGACCGCTAGATTGTCACGTGGTAATGGAGTTGCTGCGGCCGTAGAGCATCTTCTTCTTCTTCTTCTTCTTCTTCTTCTACTTCTTCTTCTTCATCTTCTTCTTCTTCTTCATCTTCTTCTTCTTCTTCTTCTTCTTCTTCTTCTTCTTCTTCTTCTTCTTCTTCTTCTTCTTCTTCTTCTTCTTTCTTCTTCTTCTTCTTCTTCTTCTTCTTCTTCTTCTTCTTCTTCTTCTTCTTCTTCTTCTTCTTCTTCTTCTTCTTCTTCTTCTTCTTCTTCTTCTTCTTCTTCTTCTTCTTCTTCTTCTTCTTCTTCTCTTCTTCTTCTTCTTCTTCTTCTTCTTCTTCATCTTCATCTTCTTCTTCTTCTTCTTCTTCTTCTTCTTCTTCTTCTTCTTCTTCTTCTTCTTCTTCTTCTTCTTCTTCTTCTTCTTCTTCTTCTTCTTCTTCTTCTTCTTCTTCTTCTTCTTCTTCTTCTTCTTCTTCTTCTTCTTCTTCTTCTTCTTCTTCTCTTCTTCTTCTTCTTCTTCTTCTTCTTCTTCTTCTTCTTCTTCTTCTTCTTCTTCTTCTTCTTCTTCTTCTTCTTCTTCTTCTTCTTCTTCTTCTTCTACAATAGTAGATATAAAGATGGTAGGAACGATCCAGGAGGCAGTGCAACTCCAGGAAAGTCCCGATTTGTAGCAATGCAGATGTAATCGTCTCAGTTTCTTAAAAACTTGCGTCGACATGAACATAATTATTATTTATAAGGGTTTTTGGTTGTCACGTTTTCCTGTTTAGGACTGTAAGACCGGCTCAACGTCTTTCCATGTTGCCACCTCATAGCAGTTGTGCCTCGCCCACCAAACTGCGACATGCATTGCCATCATCGTGGCAGTAGCCTACATGTTCCACTGTCTTTAAAGACCCCCCACGTCGCGTGTCACATCCCCCCTTACGCTTGGAAGATTCCATAAGATTTCTTACCAGCTATAAGAGGGAAAACTCATGAAAACTATGTTGTCCCATATGGCCTTTGGCCGAGAGGACGTAAAACGTTGATATTCGCGAAAACCATGCTTTTGACACGTGACGTAGTGGGGTCTTTAACGGGCTTCCTTGGCGGTTTTCAATCCCGTCCATACTAGGATGAGGCGTGTGTGTTTGTGTGTGTGTGTGTGTGTGTGTGTGTGTGTGTGTGTGTGTGTGTGTGTGTGTGTGTGTGTGTGTGTGTGTGTGTGTGTGTGTTTGCACGGTTTCGGTAGTTAGTTCCCGAGCGAAGCTTCGGGAAGTATTGTTTTTGTTTCATCCGCCCTTCCGTCCGTCCGTGCGTCCGTGCGTGCGTGCGTCCGTCCGACCGCATTTTCGTCTTTTTTCTTTTTCTTTTTTCGTAGCCTAGTTTGTCAACCTTTCAGAACAGCAGTAATAAGGGTCGGTTAGAAGCCATGCTTTGTTCGCTCCATCATGATGTTATCGCTGATCTGATTATCGGTGTGGACTTTGGGCTGTGTTCCCGTCCAGACTATTGGCCTAATGCTGTTAGTTATCTTGTCACCTAATACTCAAGTGGACCGATGACACTGACAGCACCACCTGCCTTCTTGGCATGTCTTATAAGGCCGTGTACACACATAAGCGGATGTTCCATGCGGAAACCCGTGCGCAATCCATAAATAAGTGAAACAAAGAAAGGGATGGTGAAAATCCGTTTAACGTCCTCCGGTCTGAAACAGACACATATGGGACATTAGTATATATAAAGATTGGGAACGATCCTGGAGGCAATACCCGGAGGCAGTGCAACTCCAGGAAATTCCCGAATTTTTAACGATACAAATGTATCATTTTGTGTGACAAAGAAAGGGAAAAGATTTGCGCACGTGTCCAAATTTCCTCATATATGCATAAACTTGTATCCTTCTTTCTTCCACTTATTTTGGGTTTTCCGTACGGAACTTACGCGTCTAACGTGAACCCGGCCTACGTTGTTTGTACTTTGCTGTTTGATGAAGATAATACCAACAAACACATGCCAGAAATATCTCGTCCTACCTACTCTTACCTCCCCGCACATTCAGCCATTCAGCCATTCAGCCCCTTAGCGCCTAACTTTCCCGACGACGAAAATGGTGTTTTACGTCCTCTTGGTCTGAATCAGACACATATGGGACATTTGTAAATACAAATATGGTGGGAACAATACTGGAGGCAATGCCCGGAGGCAGTATGAAATCAGTAAAGTCCCGATTTTTTATTAATACAGATAGGTGTAGCGGTAACCACGCCTCGGTTAAACCTCATCGGCTATGGCACCGCTACAAGTATTTGCTGCAATCCGCCTAACTCTCCCTTTGCTTCATTGTTTGTATATAGGAACCATTATGTAAGGAAATGTTTCTTGTTTAATTTGAAGAACAAAAAAGATGGAAAAATGAAACGTCATAAGTTATAAGTCATAAGTTTCTTTAGTGTCCATTGGCATAGTACAACGCACATGGAAACTTGTCTTCCATCGTGTAAAATAAGATGAGATTTATCAAATAAAAATATTAAATAAAAATATGAAGCATAAATTTACATTAAAACAAACATGCAGCCCTCACATCACACCCAATCATTCGTCCGCTCTCCGCTATCCTGCTCACTCATCATGCAACCCACCACCACTTCCGCCTTCGTTTTTAACCCTTTCTTTTCTTTTTTTCCTTTCTTTCCTCCTTGTTCCTTTTCTCATTTTTATTTTTATTTTTTTTATTTTTTTTCCCTTTTTGGGGCTAAAGGAGTACTGTTCGTAAAAGGCAGTTAAGCCTTCGAACCAGATTATGAAATCACAGAGGCTGGGAAAAGCATAATAATTATCATAGCAATTAAATATGTTGACATAAAATCCGAAGCGAATAAGAAAAGTAAGCTGTACTAAAGTCGTCTTGGCTGAGAGAATTGGGATCTGGGCAAGCCACCTAATCTGAAACCAAATGTCAGGCCATCCCACCAGAATAGCACCTCCTCTGCTATCTGGAATTCGGAAGTCATAGTCGGACACTGGCACTCAAATAGGCCTATAATAGGTGTGAGTAAAAATCTGCTTAACGTCCTCCGGTCTGGAACAGACATACATGGGACATTAGTAAATATATATAGAGATGGTAGGGAACGATCCTGGAGGCAATGCTCGGAGGCAGTGCAACGCCAGTAAAGTCCCGAACGCTTAACAATAATACAATTTTTCGAGGCCTATATAGTTCGACCTGACTAGACCAAAAACTGTAACCTAAGCCAATCAAAAGGTAGTGAGTGATAGGACACGGTGATATGCTGCAATGGTTGGAAACCAGTATCCACCCGGATTTAACCCTTTCACCGCCATTGTTGCATTTATGCACCACAATGGTTTAGCATCCTTGACACTTAAAGGCATCAAGTCAGGGCCTGTTATCCGAAGACCCTATTTTCTGAAATTTGGGAGGTAAGGATAGGCCTAACTTTGTACATGTCACAGACGAATTTACAAATTGGTAAACTTATTGATTTATTATTATTATTATTATTATTATTATTATTATTATTATTACTTTTGTTTTGTTCACACTTAAAACTCTTGGTTGTATTCACAGTTTATATTGGTTTAAACGCAGTCTCCATCTGTTCAATCAATTGTGCAATTATGATGTTAATTTAAGGAGCACGGTATAAGCTTCGAGCTTGTTGTTGCTCTAATTGTCTTTTTGTTTGATCGTTTCCGAGTGAGTGAATAAAGATTTGTTTAAACCACAGACGAATTCCCAATATTGCAGATAATTGTTTTGTCTCTACCTAGTTAAGTTTCATGATAATTTGGGGGGCTGAAAAATGGCTGCCGGCGAAAGGGTTAATGGCTAATGCTTGACCCAAAGTGTGATAACCCCCACAAAGTGGCTCAATAAGGGACGGGTACACAGACATCGTCTAGCTTTTCTCTCGTGACTTTGAGCGAACGCAGACGTCAGCACTTGCGCTTTCGTCTAGCTGGCGACTCAAATTCGTGACAACATTTGATATGATCGCTCTTCCTGCGTGATCGATCGATCGAATCGATTATTATTATTATTATTATTATTATTATATCCAGCAGTGTGTATTTTCGTGTGTAGGCCCTATAATATAAACGTAAAACGTTTTGTAGAAGATAACAAAATATCGCGTGAAAATAATAAGCGATGTCTTTGAATTGTTGACCTAATCTTGGTAAAAGGAGTTGGTATTGTGGAAACGACTGCTGTGAATTACGTTCGCTTCTTCCTCTTAGTGAGCGGTAGGTTATCAATGTTGACTTGGTCTGTGATGTTTGTCTTTGTAAACATTGTTTTGGAAGAAGTGTACTTTTGTTCTTTTGTGTGTGAGCGTCATCCGGAATATTTGTTAGGTCTGTTTGTGTGTGTTGAGTGTGTGTGTGTGTGAGCGCGTGGATTGCTTGTGTGTGCGTGTGCGTGTACGTGCGTGCACATGTGTGTATGTGTGTGTGTGCATGCGTGCGTGTGTGTGTGTGTGTGTGTGCGTGTGTGTATGCATGTGCGCATGTGTGTGTGTGTGTGTGTGTGTGTGTGTGTGTGTGTGTGTGTGTGTGCGTGCGTGCGTGTGTGCGTGTGCGTGTGCGTGTGCGCGTGCGTGTGTTTGTATGCATGTGCATGAGTGTGCAGGCTATACGCAGAGTTCATAACACGCGTGTCTGTTGCTTACGCATGCACGCCTTGTTGATGTATGCTAGTCTGTCGTTTCCGACAATGACTGCCAGTGTAGCAGAGTGTGGCGGTGCAGGGGGGGGGGGGGGGAGGGGGGCAGAAACTATTCTGGCGGGTTGGGCGAGACGTTGTTTATAGCGGAGATGCCTTGCCCAGGGTACATCCCCACTCTCGCGGTCAAAGGGATTTTGAGGACACAGCTGGCGTTGGGGAAGGTCCCCAAAGGCCAGCCCATCCCTTTGGCTGCCGCACCAGAGCCGGTGCAAGGCCCCCACCTCGTTCGAGAGTCATAGTCTTCCACAAGAGACTAACTGTACCATGATTGTCCATTACTGTAGAACATCATCTATTGTACAGTACAGTGTGTGGCTTACATCTGTGTACAGGTGGTGCGATCATCGTCATCTTCAGCTCCCCCACGCTGAAAAATAATCCTCCACAACAGCCATGAAGACGTGTTACGTAATAGCAGTTTTGGTTCTAGTTCTACAAGGTAAGCCGGCTCCAATTATTATTGTAAATAGTACACTGTCTTGAAGCCTATGCTTTCTGTATAACTGCTATAATTATTTGTTCAGCTTTTCCATAGTTTCTTTTCATGCAATAGAATTCCCCGCCATAACGTTTGTGTCCGGACAGTAGGAAAGAAAGTCACAAGTGAAAAAAAACGTCACGGAAAACCCCCCACAAGAATTGATGATAGGTAAAAATTCAACAACAAAGAGTCGAAGGAAAAACAAGTAACAGAAAACGTGTTGTTGTATTGTTGTTCTCACTGTGGCTTCTTCTGCCTGGAACTACTCCATTTATCGCCAAATTGATGGATGGTATTGTCCTACGAGGTTGTAGAACTTGTTACTCCAGCCTTCACAGAGGTTCAAATCTTGCTTTTCCTCGTGGAATGCTAAGTGTACGGGTAACCACCAGGGCACCATTGTAAGTCTTCTTTAGTTCTCTCTACCATTTTCATGATGTTAAGCCTTTCGCCGCCAGCCATTGTTCAGCAAAACATATCCATTAAACATACCTGGGTAGAGACAAAAATATGTCTGTAATATTGGGGATTCCTCGGTTTTAAAAAAAAGTGGCTATCTGATACTTTACGCCCCCCCCCCCCTCAATTGTTTGGCTAAGAAACGTTTTTCTGAGAAGCAAGCAAAAGGAAAGGGGTAGGATCAGCCTAGGAGTATGTTCATAAAACTGAAAGAATCAAACTTTTACACTGAGGGTCGTAACAGTGAGAGGAGAGGGTGTCTAATGTAAAACTTTGCCACAAAATGAAAGTTGAGTAAAAGTCAGAGTAGTAAAACAAATATCACCCAACAAAACTAAAATTGTTGTTAACTCTGATATGAAACTCTGGCATAAAAAGACAGTAGCAGCAAAAACAAGATAAGGAAATGTAAGGTTGCATTAACCTTTTAAATGTACTAAAACACGAATACGTGTCATTGTATAACCGAAGTATGTGACCAAATATACATAGAAAGAGGCAGAGAAACACAGAGGGGGTGGTGGGGGAAGGGGTGAGGGGGAGATCTGGGCCTCTAATGTTATGAGTACGTCACATTGAGTTTTCTATTTCCACACAGCACATTGCATCTGTGACTTTTTTCCTGTGACTTTATCTCTGACTTTTTTTTGTTACTTTATTTCAGTGACTTTTTTTCCTGTGATTATATTTCAGTGACTTTTTTTCCTGTGACTTTTTTTCCTGTGACTTTTTTCTGTGACTATATTTCCGTGACTTTTTTTCCCTGTGACTTTTTTCTGTGACTTTATTTCCGTGACTTGTTTTCCCTGTGACTTTATTTCCGTGACTTTCTTTCCGGTTACCTTTTGTTCGCTGGCTTTGCCTGTTTGTTGCAGGATAATAATTCAAGCTTACTTTTATTATTGGATTTTGCGAGGGGAACGTTAACCCAAGATTTAGAATACCACATTTTGGAACTGCTTTTGTTTGCATACAATCTTCTTCTTCTTCTGCGTTCCCGGGCCATAAGGCCACAATGGGTACGTATGTGTCCGTTTTCCAGTTTTGACTGGTGTCCTCGCTGCATTCAGCCGACACATTCTGATTTCCGATGAGTTTATGCAATCGAATTAACAGACCATTGAGAAAATAATGGTCAAGCCAACAATAACCAAGCCATAATACTGGACCAGCCATGAAAAAGTTATAAATTGAAAAAAACAAATACGGATATTTATTAATCGGCAGAATGTGCTTTAAAAACAGTATGAAAGATTGATAATCTACATCACTGACGAAGGTCTTTACTAAGTCAGTGCTTTCTACTTATTACGAGCCGCTAGGGTCTCTTCTCATTTTCTTTTCCCCTGCCAGTGGTGATGATCAGCAGCAGTGTGGCGAGGTCGTCCCACGACAACCCCCACCCCAGGAGGTCCCGGAGGTCGCTGTTCCAGATGTGCGAGCTCATCCAGCGCTTCACCAACCGCAGCTGCCTCGACTACTACGACTACGGCTGCTTCTGCGGCCTGGGCAACGCTGGACACGGCAGAAAACACCTGGATGACGCTGATGGGTGAGCTAGGTAGTTGACCGGAAGTAGAGTGGAGAACCGGTTCAAACATCCGAACCGGTTTTAAACCGGTTTTCCCTCTTCGAACCGGTTTTGCCGAACCGTGTGGGTTTTTTTAACCAGTACTCGCATCACTAGTTTCACCTATGCAAACACATATTTATTTGTCAGAATATCCGCACACAACGCACGCACGCGCGCACGCGCGCGCACGCACACACACACGCACGCACACGCACACACACACGCACACGCGCGCACACACACACACACACACACACACACACAAGAAACTTATGACACACACACACACACACACACACACACACACACACACACACACACACACACACACACACACACACACACACACACACACACACACACACTCACACTCAGTCATAGTCAAAGAACATGCACCACCACAAACTAGAAACAGCACACTACTCTTGGTTTACAAACACCCAATCTGCGCTGAGAATCAGTGTTGTTTTTCGAAAAACATGCGTTATTCTAAGAAAAACGTACTTTCAGTTTGCAGTTAAAAAACCGGTTCACAGCAACTCGAACCGGTTTTTCGAACCGCGAAAGTTTAGCACCGGTTTTTTGGTTCAACCCCCCCCACCCCCACCTCTAACTGGAAAGGGGCTATGGGTGGGTGCCTCGTGCCTCCATACGGGGAGCTGGACGACCGACCCCGCCCCCTTCCACGAGTCTCTTCCCTGTGGGGATACCGGGGCTTCCCTTTGGGGGAATCTTCGTAAAAAATAGTTCCCCCACCTTCTGGAAGTTCTGTGCTTGTAATTACTCTAATCTGCCCCACCCCTTTGACTCTGCCTTTTCCCTTCGCTTTCTAATCATCTACTATCTTTCTGACTTACTGAACTCATCCTGTTTAAAACAAAACAAATGCTTTGAGCCCCTCCGAAATCGGAACCCTGGCTGTACGCAATGTTCAGGACCAAAATGAAAACTTTAAAGTACGCACCTTAACCATTATGGCCATATGGCCTCATAACGCAGAGGAAGAAGAAGCTGACTGGAAGCATTGCCAGTTACAAACGTTTTTGTTGTTGTTGATCGCTCAGACATATATTCTTGCTATGATGACGCAGATGCGTGTGCTGCCGTTATGCGCCTAACCAAGAAATATGTGGCCCAGCATGTCCGTCTTCGGCTAGAAGAAAATATGTGTAAGAGTTTCTGGAACAAAGGCAGGAGAATGGAACAGTGCAGAAATATAGTAGATGCAGTAAGCAAAAGGAAGTAAATAGTGAGGAAGTGCGTGCACAGAACTTCCAGAAGGTGGGGGAGCTATTTGTTCAATCCCCACGGGGGAAGAAAACAAACATTCAGGAAGAGCACAAAACATAAACGACATATTCAAAGCACACTTGTTTTAAACGTACACGCACGCATGCACAACATCAAACATTTACGATACATGCAGTGAAAATTTTAGTTCTTTACACACACACACACAACACACACACACACATACACACACATATTTGTTTGTTTGTTTGTTTGTTTTTTGGCACGCACGCACAGGGGGGTGCACGCACGCACGCACGCACGCACACACACACACACACACACACACACACACAACACAGACACACACACACGCACACAAAACCACACACATACACATAGGACAGGATTGAACATGCCCCCCCCCCCCCCCCACACACACACACACACACGCACGCACACACACCACACGCATACACACACACACACTTACACATGGACAGGATTCCAATTTCCCCCCCGACACACACACACACAGCACGCATGCCACACCATACACAACATCTACATAGGACAGGAACATGTCCCCCCCCCCCCCCCCCCCCCCCACACACACACACACACAAAACATAGGCAGGATTAACCCCATTCGCGATTGATGTCCCAGCACCCACGAATTGACAGAGACTGATAGATATATACGCATTTGCTTCCCTTTGACCGAGGAAGTCTTCAGTGAAAATGTGTACACCCCAACTGAAATCTGTACATTACAATTGCCCCACCCCTCCCTCCAACCCTAGTAGAAATATGTACATCACAACTGAAATCTGTACATTACAATTGCCCTACCCCTCCCTCCAACCCTATGTAGAAATGTTCAGGCAAAATGTGCTTTAAAGTGCAGCTTAAATGCTTAAACAACGTTCATAATCATAGGAATAGTGCTCCTTACAACTTGCCAGTTAGCAATGGTGTGTGTGTGTGTGTGTGTGTGTGTGTGTGTGTGTGTGTGTGTGTGTGTGTGTGTGTGTGTGAATGTGTGTGTGTGTGTGTGTGTGGGTGGGTGTGGCGGCGTGCGTGCGTGCGTGCGTGCGTGCGTGCGTGCGTGCGTGTGTGTGTGTGTGTGAAAACTCAACAACGAAAACAAAACTTAACTAAATTTTTATAAATAAATCTAGAACAAAGCACAATTGTTTTAAACGTAACGCAATGTTACAACATTAAAGATTTACGACAAATGCAGTGAAAATTTTAGTTCTTTATTTGCGTGGTGGATTGATATTGTATTTATATGTGTTTGTTTGTTTGTTTGTTTTTTGGGGTAGGGGGGCAGGGGGGTGTTGTTGGTTAGTATTATTCTTGTTGCTTTTGTAGATTTCGTGTGTGGGGGGGGGGGGGGGGGGGGAGGGGGAGGGGAGAGGGAGAGAGAGGGCAAATACAGAGTTTCACATTGGTACGTATAATGATACTTAATTTAGCGATTGTTGCCTGGCAGATGTTGTCGTCTCCATGACGACTGCTACGGTCGGGTGACGTGCATGTGGACCTACCCTCAGCTGGTGGGCTACAACGTGCAATGCGATGACCAAGGCTGTGAATGCACAGGTCAGTGTATAGGTGCTCAGCACACCGTGTCCTGGAGTGGGACAACGTGATTCTGCAAGGAGAGAGAACGCGAACTCGAATTAACCCTTTCACCGCCAAAGTCGCATTTTAGCACCACAGTGATTTAACACTCATGTCACTAAAAGGCATCAAATTGGGGTCTATTATCCAAAGACCCTATTGACTTAGTTTTTGGGAAGTAAGGATAGACCTTATTTTATAGGCACAGAAGAATACTGCAGATGGATTTTGTTCTCTGCCCAGGTACATTTAATGGAACATGTTGACTGAAATGTGGCTGGCGGTGAAAGGGTTAATAATTTTATTGATGGGGAAATAGATCAGTTATAAAAGCTTCTTTTCACTATGCTATGCCCAAAACAATGATGAATAAAGTTAGTTTTTTTTAAATAAACATGAGCCAAAACGTTAACCCTTTCACCGCCAAAGTCGCATTTTAGCACCACAGTGATTTAACATCTATGTCACTAAAAGGCATCAAATTGGGGTCTATTATCCAAAGACCCTATTGTCTTAGTTTTGGGAAGTAAGGATAGACCTTATTTTATATGTCACAGAAGAATCCCTAATGCTGCAGATGGATTTTGTTCTCTACCCTGTAAATTGTATGGAATTTTTTGGCTGACATATGGCTGACGGTGAAAGGGTTAAGCAATCCTTAACATTGGTGTGGACGTTACCCATAACGTAACGCGCGTGTAAACAACGTGAAATTAGTAGGCACCTAATGCAGGTCAGTAAATTTGTATCGATTTACAAGCAAACAAATTCGTGCCAATCACTCGCAGAAATAGTTTGCATTGTTTTGCAAAAGGTTGCGTAACTTTTGGGGCTCCAGTTCAATAACAATGAATACACAAAAAGGAACTCAATCAATCAGAAAAAAAGTAAACTTGACAGAAAAAAGTAGAGCTAAACCAAATTAAAGAACATTCATGATAATTAATTTCACCTAACCTATTGGATCCAAATACAGAAACATCTTGGTGTCACGACTATTTTAGTTAACTTTGTCGAGGAAAATAAGAGAAAAGCACTAACCCCCTTGTGGCAATTTTTCCTACGTCACACACAAATATTGTTTTAACACACGTCTTATGTCTAAACAATAGAGACACTGAATTTCTACTTGACAGAAGCGCTTCAGATTGTGGGGCCTAACATTTTCTACTTGAGGGCTTCAATTGTGAGGTACAGAGGCGGGGGCAGGTACAGGGCGGGGCAGGTACAGGGCGTATCCGGCAAAGGACATATCTGCCGCTCGTCGATGCCCTGGTATTACTCATGCATCTGTTACTGTACATGTTTTTAATTGTGTCAATATTCAGCTGTTTGCACACACGTTTGTCTGTCTTTCAGATTCTGAATTCTGGAGCCCTTGCGCGCGCAGTGTGTGTGAGTGCGACCTTCGCTTCGCGGAGTGCCTGGGGCTGGCAGACTATCACGAGCACTTCCGTCACTACGACTGGCATCTCTGCTCCGCTCCACGCGCTCAGCATCAAACCTAGAGCCGTTGTGCATGCGTAATGTGAGTGACGTCACCTTCCACATCCGGTGAATCCCATTAACTTCCGGTTTGTCTTCAGAAAGGAGAGTACTGTCATGGGAATAGGGCATTTGTCTTGGAGTTTGTTGAACTTTTTGGTGAAATACCACCCCGCAACAGATCCACTGACTTGTAGGAACATGATTCTACCAGGAACCCTTTGTTATTAATTGTAAAGATATGCATTACTTCGTTATGTGGATAGTAAGTATTTGATCATGAGCGTTGTGCTTTGTTTTGTAGAGGGGATGTTGAAAATAAACAAGCAAATTATGAAAATAAAGGATCCAACCTCGAGCAAGCCATAATGTGTTTTGTTTTTTTATTATATGCATATATGAATTGACATACACTTTGTC
>CM065690.1:24705557-24708057 GCA_017654935.2 Phymorhynchus buccinoides | reverse complement strand
TTGCAAAATCAATATCGGAGAGAGGTTTTTAAAAAAAGAATAGATGATTAAATACTGACGTCACGTGTAAACTTCCATATTAAGATACAGAGAGAGACAGGGACATGGACAGAGAGAGAGAGAGAAGGGAACAGACAGACAGACAGACAGAAACAGACAGACAGAAACAGACAGAGAGAATCAGAGAGACCGACAGAGAGTAAGGGATACAATGACAGAGACAGAGAGAGAGAGAGAGAGAGAGAGAGAGAGAGAGAGAGAGAGAGAGAGAGAGAGAGAGAGAGAGAGAGAGAGAGAGAGAGAGAGAGAGAGAGAGAGAGAGAGAGAGAGAGAGAGAGAGAGAGAGAGAGAGAGAGAGAGAGAGAGAGAGAGAGAGAGAGAGAGAGAGAGGAGAGAGGGAGAGGAGAGGGAGAGAGAGAGAGAGAGAGAGAGAGAGAGAGAGAGAGAGAGAGAGAGAGAGAGAGAGAGAGAGAGAGAGAGAGGAGAAGAGAGAGAGAGAGAGAGACAGAGACAAACAGAGAGACAGAAATAGATTAGAGAAAAATTACTTGCCATGAAGTTAAATTTCGTTTGTATATTGTTTGTCTGTCTGTCTGTCTCGCAGTGGATAATTGTTCACTCATAGGATCATGTTGGTTTTAAAGACACTTTCTGTAGGGCCAAGGCCTTGCTCAATATTCCGTAAAACTTGATTAAATATAGAATGTCAGAGATAGGCCTATACAGGTAGTTTTCATACATTTTTGTATTTAATGAAATCGTTTGGGTAGTTTTGATATCGCAATAGCAATTATTCAACAACGTTTGAATTATCGCTTAGACAAAAGAATTGGTTTTACTTAGATACTCCGAATCTTTCACACACACACAAAAACAGGACTATTCATATGGGGACATAAAAAGTTGTAAAACTGTTCCATCACACTGGCAGCGGCGGATCTGGGATGAGGTGGGGGTGGGGCGTAACAAAAATTCCTTCCTCTCTCCAACTAAAAATAATGGAACAGGGGGCGCAGGGGGGGGGGGGGGGACCCCCATGACTGCCATGCCTACACCTCTGATTTCACGTGCTTCGTATTTCAGTCAACCAGAGAAACAAAGAGAGACAGACAGACAGACAGACAGACAGACATAAACAGACAGAGAGAATAAGAGAGACAGACAGAGAGTAAGGGATACAAGGACAGAGACAGAGAAAGAGAGAGAGAGAGAGAGAGAGAGAGAGAGAGAGAGAGAGAGAGAGAGAGAGAGAGAGAGAGACAGAGACAGAGACAGACAGACAGAGACAGAGACAGACAGACAGAGATAGATAAACAGACACAGAGAGAGAGAAAGAGAGACAGAGAGATAGTAAGGGATGCAAGGACAGAGAGAGAGAGAGAGAGAGAGAGAGACGAGAGAGAGACAGAGAGAGAGAGACAGAGAGAGACAGAGAAACAGAGAGAGAGAGAGACAGAGAGAGAGAGAGACAAGAGACAGAGAGAGAGAGAAGAGAGAGAGAGAGAGAGAGAGAGAGAGAGAGACGAGAGAGAGATGTAGAGAGATGAGAGAGAGATCGAGAGAGGAGAGAGAGAGAGAGAGAGAAAGAGTCGGAGAGACAGACAGACAGAGACAGACAGACAGACAGACATAAACAGACAGAGATAAAGAGAGAGACAGAGAGATAGTAAGGGATACAAGGACAGAGAGAGAGAGAGAGAGAGAGAGAGAGAGAGAGAGAGAGAGAGAGAGAGACAGAGAGAGAGAGAGAGACAGAGAGAGAGAGAGAGAGACAGAGAGACAGAGAGAGACAGACAGAGACAGAGAGAGACAGACAGACAGACGGACAGAAAGACAGAGATAATACGAGAGACAAGGGATTCAAGGACGAAGAGAGAGAGAGAGAGAGACCGAGAGAGAGAGAGAGAGACCAGAACAGAGAGAGAGAGACGAGAGAGAGAGAGATGAAGAGTAAAGAGAGAGGAGGAGAGAGAGCTAGAGACAGAGAACGAGACAGAGAGAATCATTCCATTTTTGCCGTTTTTTTTTTTGTTTTTGCCTTTCTTACCAAACACAAAGCTGTATTTTATATTAACCTTTTTAGCCCTAACCCTAAAACCTACAACCCACCCCCTACCCCCCCCCCCCCCCCCCCCCCCCCTATCAGACGGGAAAACGCAATGAACCACGACTGTGACAAATGGCGCCGTGTGTTGCAATACATAGGGGGGGGGGGGGGGGGTCCTATTAGATAATGGCCTAGCGTTAGGGATAGGGTAATTAGCTAAAAAGGTTCATAAAATACAGCTTCATGTTTGGTAAGAAAGGCAAAAACGGCAAAATGGAATTAACTTAGAAATGCAGGGGGGGTGGCACATCTTGACCTTTACCCATATTTGTTTTAGCTAAGAACAATTATTTATAGGAATCATGAACACACATTTTATTTTCCAAGAAGAGGCTTCCAAAGCTTCTTTAACATTCAAATTATCGTCGGACTCCCTGACCGTGTCGTTGGACA
>CM065690.1:24698057-24700557 GCA_017654935.2 Phymorhynchus buccinoides | reverse complement strand
TTGCCAATCTGCTCTACTTTGCCGACTGGCGGTGGCCTGACAGTCATCGATTTTATAACGACAGCTTTGCTCTGGCGGTGCTAAATACATGACCGAAGCGTTACCTGTACTGGGTCCGTGTATGATTTCCTTGCACACAGCGATGCAAGAACAAAGAGACAAGAAAGAGAGAATGTGACATGTCTGTGACTGTGGTAACAGTTCGGTCAAACAAGTTTATTACTTACTTGTCGTTATTTGAGGTGACACAGCGAAGTTAAAAACTTTTACTAAACTGTTGAGGCAACAGTTAAGAAAGAAGAAACAAAAGTTATTTATGTCAAGATGTTTTAGATGTTTAACAGCATCGTTGCGTTTGCAAGATTATCAATTACTGTTAGCAACAAAATTCAAACTTGTTGATTAATTTAACCCTTTCAACGCTAGCCATTCCTCAGCCAAAGTTTACCATTAAACTTAACCGGGTAGAGAAAATATTTTGTCTGCAATATTGGGGATTCCTCTGTGACATGCATAGCATAGGGCCTATCCTTACCTCCCACATTTAAGAACAAAAGGTCACTGGATACCAGACCCTCATTCATGCCTTTCAGTGACATGGGTGTTAAATCATTGTGGTGCCAAGAGGCGACAGTGGCGATGACAGAGTTTTCCCAAGGCTTGTGAGTTACAATCGCTAACTCAAGTATCTCCAGGATGTTACTTAACTCTGTTGCACGATTTTGAAGTCAGACTGTTGTAACAAACAATACACGTCTTTTTTCATTGGGGGGTATCTGTGCTTCGTCGTTAATCCTTTCACTGCCAGCCATATTTCAGCTAAAACATTCCATTACATTTACCTGGGTAGAGCACAAAATCCATCTGCAGTATTGGGGATTCTTCTGTGACATATCTAAAATAAGGTCTATCCTTACTTCCCAAAACTAAGACAACAGGGTCTTTGGATAATAGACCCCCATTTGATGCCTTTTTAGTGACATAGGTGTTAGATCACTGTGGTGCTAAAATGCGACTTTGGCGGTGAAAGGGTTAAAATCCGCTCTTTCAATGATCCTGACAGACCAACTTTCTTCCTATCATTAATACATAGCATGGCTGTTTTCAGTTATAACAGTGGTGGCATTGTGGAGTGACTTGCCATTGCTGCCATTGTATGGAGCGCGAATTGGTCTGAATACGGGTCGGGAAAAAAGTGTTGTAAAGACGTTATTGCGGATTAGTATGGCTTCGATTTGATTGAAAAGAACTTCTTAGTACCTGTTGTCATCGTTGTCGTGTCTGTGTGATGTTTTAGGTGAGTTGTTGGGTGGTTTGTTTTTTCAAGACTTCGGTTGTTGTTTTTCTTCACATTTTGTTGGGGGGGGTTTCTTGAACTTTTTTTTCCAAGGAACATAGCATAATTCAACAAAGAATGAGTTTCAGACATGGTAATAAGACAGCAACATATCAATAAACAATAATGTACACATTGTATATTTTTATATCCTCCTCGACATATGAATAAAATATTGCTTTAACAAAGGAAGAATAAGAAACAGACATCTCCACGTATATCAAATTATTAATGACAGAATAACATCAGTAAACGAATACTTAAGGCAGAGGACATATAGGTTTGTCACAGAGAAAAGCATTTTATATTCCCAAAGCTTTCCCCCCAGAGAATGGCAGATGCAACCGCCACTTCTCAGAAAACGTTTGGTATTCCATATTCATATATCATCATCATCATCATCATCATCATCATCATCATCATCATCATCATATATGTAATATATTTTTCAATTTGATATTCTTTTTCATATTTTGTGTTTGTTTGCTTCTGTTGTTTTGGTATGCAGTTTGAACGTGAAAGAGAGAGAGGGAGAGGGGGGTACACATATACAGAGAGAGAGCGAGAGAGAAAGAGAGAGAGAGAGGGTGGGAGAGAGAGGGAGAGAGAGAAAGAGACAGACAGACAGACAGATGAAAATGATGTTTTACGTCCTCTCGGTCATAGACACATATGGGACATATGTAAATACAAAGATGGTGGGAACAATACTGGGTGCAATGCCCGGAGGCAGTGCAACACCAGTAAAGTCCCGAGTTTTTAACAATATAGATAGGTGTAGCGGTAACCACGCCTCAGTTAAACCTCATCGGCTATGGTACCGCCATAGTTAAATATGCCATAATATATATAGACAGTTAAAGAGAATAGTGACCACATAAAGTAGCCAACTTAATTTGACAGCAGAGGCCAAGTGAGGTCAAACAGACTACTGTGCCTGGAAGATGCTGCCAGGCAAACTTCTAATAAGAAAGCATCATCATATGCGGATTTTCCGCGCGGAAATAATCAATAAGTAAAAGACAGAAAGGAAAAAAATATACGGATTAGGAGAAATACGGACACGTCAGCTTATTTTTGGTTCTTCTTTCTTCACCTTACTTATAAAAGAGAGAGAGAGAGAGAGAGAGAGAGAGAGAGAGAGAGAGAGAGAGAGAGAGAGAG
>CM065690.1:24678057-24688057 GCA_017654935.2 Phymorhynchus buccinoides | reverse complement strand
TCCAAAAAGGTTATTAGCTACAAATGTTCCTAAAATACAGCTTTATGTATGGTAAGAAAGGCAATAACGGAAAAATACAATTAACCGAGATAGGTAGGGGGGGTGGCACATCTTGACCTTTTCAATTTCTTTGTTCTCCTTTACTTAGTATTCCCACGTTGTTATGCTTCTGTTTCTGTTCCCTTTCTTTCATCATTTACCCAGTGTACTAACTTCACTAGTTGCAGCCAATACTGTGTACTTCAAATGTTTTGAGCACCTAGTATAAGCTTTAAGCTTGTTGTGCTCTGTGATCCTTATTCTGATGATGCTTTGATATGTGATTGTTTATGAATAAATTTGTTTAAACCAAACAGAAAAAAAGAGAGGAAAAAGCAGAGCTGCTGCAAAAGATACAGTCGTGTTCAATTTTGAAGACCGTTAAGATATTAAAGTAGACGAGGAAAAAAAGTGGGTTTTTTAGTTCAGAGTAATTGAGACTATTATTATAACGCAGGGTTTGGGGACATAATGTATCTAACTTGAAACCTGAATAATGTGTGTGTGTGTGTGGGGGGGGGGGGGGGGGGGTGTCTTGGCGGAGGTTTGCGCTCTGCCAATGTTTTTTCTTCTTTTCTTTACTCTTAATTAGTTTGTTTGTTTTGTCTTGTTTTGGTTTTATCAATTTTATTCTTTTAGTTTAGGTTAGTTTAGGTACATTATAGTCACAGAGACGTCTCTGTGAAATTCGGGTTGTTCCCACCCGGAGAGAGCGTCGCAGCCAGAGGCGCGCCACCCAATTGTTGTTGTTTTTTAATTTTTGCATGCGAGTTTTGTGTGACTGATGAGGAAGGAAGGGAGGGGGGTACATTTTGACCAAATGACAACTTGTTCGCTGCCACTGGGTTTAACGTGTGCTAAGTGCATGGGCACACCGGACCTCGGTTTATCGTCTCATCCCAAAGACTAGCTTGGCGTTGAAGCGAGATTTGATAACGAGTGATGATGAACCTGAAGCTCTTTTCGTCCCCATTCATGTTGGATGGTGTTGGTGTTGATCATCAATAATTAATAATAATAATAATAATAATAATAATAATAATAAATAATAATAATAATAATAATAATAATAATAATAATAATAATAATAATAATAATAAAATAATAATAAAGAATATTTATATAGCGCGCGTTCTAGGTGTACTACTCATGGCGCTTTACAAAGACTAAGAATCGCTCCACATACAAAATTGCAGTCATATCAAACATACTCAGACGCGCTCGCATACCCACCCTCACCCTCACTCTGTCAGAGAGTTGGACTGTCTGAGAGATGGTGGTAGTTTTGTTCCAAGTAGCTGGGGCCTGAAAAGAAAAGAACATTGGGGGGGGGGTGTGGGGGGTGGGGTTCTTGGCGGAGGTTTGCGCTCTGGCCGTGTTTTTTCTTGTTTTTTCTTGACTATTAATTAGCTTGTTTGCTTGGTATTATTAATTTATTCTTTTAGCTTGACGCTATATAAAAGATTCTTTATTATCATTCCCAGTATTGCCACAAGGTTTGCACAGCGGTGAATCACCTTAAGCCGGTTACATCGCAGGTTTGGCCTGAAGGCGTGTTAATTAAGGGCCAGCCACACGTCCACTAAAATCGCACGACAGCACGATACGATTCGATCACATGGTCTCCAGGAACAAAATGTGATTGGCGCGTCGAGACCGCGTGATCGAATCGTATCGTACAGTCGTGCGATTTTAGTGGACGTGTGACTGGCCCTTTATAGGGGAAGACGGGGTAAGAAGCCCACCCCAATTATCTCATGAAATGAAGCAAATTTCAGTCTCATTTTGCCCATGAGACGAGCGTTAATGTCTAGCATTCGTCTCATGGGCAAATTTGACTGAAATTTTCTTTATTTCATGAGATAATTGGGGTGGGCTTCTTACCCGCCCATGCGCTTTTTACCCCGTCTTCCCCTAGTTTTTACATTTATCAAAGCTTATTATTTGTGTACCAACGTTAGTCTTTTTTTTCTTTTTTTTGTCCTCAGCGAACTCTTTCTTTTGGCAACTGAGCTGCTTGGTTGGCCGAGTGTACTCTGTCTCTCTGTCTCTGTCTCTGTCTCTCTGTCTCTCTCTCTCTCTCTCTCTCTCTCTCTCTCTCTCTCTCTCTCTCTCTCTCTCTCTCTCTCTCTCTCTCTCTCTCTCTCTCTCTCTCTCTCTCTCTCTCTCTCTCTCTTTCCATCCATCTTTGCATCTCCACCACATTTCTATGTTCTTTCTCTTTGATCTTCACATAGAAGTGCAATATGTGATGTCACTGCCCTGACAAGCTCGCATGCCACAGGTTCGACCCCCACACATGTTGTTGTTGTTGTCGTACCGTGACTTAAAGACTCCAGGGACCATGACAACAGCCGAAACACTAGAACACTATGGTACAAATGCACCAGCTAGGGATGAGAGCATTACATGTGTGACCGTTTTTGATTACCCCGACACGTGAGTATCCACACTCCGAACCCCCACATATATATCTACAAGCTCCCCCGGCCCAACACCCCCCAACTTACTTACACACACACACACACACACACACACACACACACACACACACACACACACACACACACACACACACACACACACACACACACACACACACACACACACACACACACTAAGAGAGAGTAGAAGAGGGAGAGACAGATACACAGGCACAGGGAAATACTCGATCAGAGTGGCAAGTAGGAAAGCAAACATAAACATACAAAATAAAAATAAAAACGCATGCAAACAAAATATATTTTCTTACTGACAAAAAGACCAACGAGTGTTAGTTAAACACAGTAATCTAGATGTGTTGCTTAGAATAGACAAAGTGAGCGTTGGGAGGAAAATACTAAGACAAGTAAAACGATGAAAAATAATGTAGATCGTACCCCTCACCAAAGCAAGTCCAGAACCTTGTCATCCCCCACAACTTTCGATGCCTTAGAGTCAAGACGGACTATCCTCGGATGGTCCGTATTAGGTATTAGGTATTAGGTACATAATAGTCACAGAGGCGTCTTTGTAGAATTCGGGTTGCTCCCACCTGGAGAGCGCGTCGCAGCTAGAGGCGCGCCACCCAATTGTTGTTGTTTTTGCATGCGATTTTGTTGTGACTGATGAAGAAGGAAAAGGGGGGGGGGGGTAAATGACAACTTTTTCGTTGCCATTGGGTTTAGCGTATGCTACGTGCATGGGCACATGGGACCTCGGTTTATCGTCTCACCCGAAAGACTCCATGTTCAGACCGTAAAGCCTAGTGCAAAGTGAAAGGAAACATCCCCTGTACCCAGGTTCGAACTCGGGTTTACTTACACGAGGCGAACGTGCTACAACTGTGCCACTCCACACCATAACGTGTTGACTTATTACGGAGCTTATTGCGACCATGGATATGGAGTGTCTTTCTATATCTCTGTTGCGAACAATAATAACTTGTATTCAATAAGATCCAAAAAAAATTATATATATATATATATATAATTTTTAGCCTGAATGTTTTTTATATTTATATATAAAATGGGGGTTATGCTATTTATATTTTTTCAGTCTTATTTTTAATATACAAGTTAAACAAAATTCGCAGTACGTTCTGTAATAAGTCAATGGACCAGCTGAAGATAGTCCGCTTTGACTCCAAGCCATCGTTTGATTGCCTACGTTTTTTTTATCCTTGGTCCGCGAAGTGGAAAGAAGAGTAGGTTTTGGGTAGTGTCTGTGTGTTTGTGTGTCACGCGATTTCTTCTTTCCTTTTTGTTTTTCTTTTCATTTTCGACTGCGTTTCGTTTTTCTCTCCTATTATTATTTTCACGTTTAATCATATTTAGCAATGACAAAATTAACCTCCCTGATATATCAACAGAGTTCGATCTTTCGCACGCAAGTTCATATTATGGTTTTCCTTTTATGTTTTTGTTTTTGTTGTTTTTTTCCCATGAAAACTTCCTCCCAAGGTCGGGGTACGGGTGCGTGGATCGATAGATCCTCACCGAATGGCATGGCACAATGTTCCTTACGGCTCTGGTCTCCATTACCGGGCCGTGATATCTATCTTCTGTCTGTCTCAGCCTCTTGTCATCGATCCCGCCTTTCACCTGCCTTTCGCCGTCTCAAGGGCCGGCCACACGTCAGCTAAAATCGCACGACTGTGCGATACGATTCGATCGCGACGTGGTCTCGAAGAATAAATCTCGGCCTGTTGTCATTGATCCCGCCTTTCACCTGCCTTTCGCCGTCTCAAGGGCCGGCCACACGTCAGCTAAGATCGCACGACTGTACAACACGATTCGATCACGTGGTCTCGAAGAACAAAATAAATGTGATTCGCGCTTCGAGACCACGTGATCGAATCGCATCGTACAGTTGTACGATTTTAGTTGACGTGTGGCAGGCCCTTTACCCTTACATGACCTACCCGGAGGTGCGGATGGGACTCAGAGACGCACTGGCTCCTTGTGTCCCTTTTTCCACAGGCCAACGTAAATACCTAGCCTTTTGCTCAAATGGCTTTGTATCATTGGTTGGCATTAATTAGCCTGTAGTAGGGGCCAACAGTAACATGAGAGCTGTACAATAAATGATTTTCTACAGTCATGAAAAATCATGGTACAGTTTAGTCTCTTGTGGAAGACTAGATGACTCTCAAACGAGGGGGGCCCTTGCAACCGGCTCTAGGTAGTGCTGCAGCCAAAGGGATTGGTTGGCCTTTGGGGGACCTTCCCCATCAGCCTTCAGTCCTCAAATCCCTTTGGCCGAGAGAGTGGGGATGTCCCCTGGGCGGCAAGGCTTCTCCACTATAAAACAAATGTTAGCCCATCCCGCCGGAATAGTATCTGCCCCCTCTGCTATCTAGCATTCATAGTCGGAAATAACTGAAACATGCGTTTCGTCATTTAAAATTAACCTTACAACGTACAGAGATTGTTTTGTAACTTTTCTTCATAGACAGAAAAAACACACACATGAAATAAAGAAAAAGAGATCACAAAAAAAACCTCATTGACGGAACTAAAAAAAAATATCCCAAAATGTTATTGTCCGTGTGGACTTTTTTCGCACAGGAATAACTAAAGGTCAAGGAACACCGAGCCGCTCCGGAGCATGGTGACAAGGTGACAGATGGAGATATATCTGTCTTCCTGTCACCGAGTCCGGATCGATTGGCACTCTACTCGCGTCTGACTGGCTGGGTCTTGTGATGCTGGGAGGTCGATATCTCGGTCGGTTGTTGTTTACACAAACTAAAAGAAACAAGTTAAAAATAAATAAAAAATACGAACGTACCGTTTAATTCCAGAGCGAGAGACAGACAGACAGACATACGAATAGACAGACAGAGACAACAGGAGAGATACACACACACACACACACACACACACACACACACACACTCACACACGCACACGCACACGCACACGCACACCACACACACACACACACACACACACACACACACACACACACACACACACACACACACACACACACACACACACACACACACACATTGGCATACATGAGTCAGTAACAATTAGACATACAGAAAGCCTGACACTATTATAACACAAACGCTAAAACACTAAAGCTGACACAGAAATGTCCATTTTAATTTAACATCGCGTACAGCTAGGACACGCATGGTGTGAGTGAGAAATTAAAAGAGAAATGAGGAGCTGGGGGGGGGGGGGGGGGGGGGTACGGAGGAGGATCGCCTTTCATAAAGAAAAGAAAACATGAACAAAAGTCAAAGCCTTCAAGGCCCACTGGGGGGGTGGGGGGGGGGGGTTTAAGTACAAGATTGTCAACCCAAAAAAATGGCTTTGAAATTGAGGGTAGTACACATGAGGGAGGGGGGGGGGGTGTGTTTAAATACAAGATTGCCAACAAAAAATGACTTTAAGATTGAGGGTCGTAAACATGAGGAGGGTGCTTAAAGTACAAGATTGCCAACAAATAATGACTTTGAGATTGAGGGTCGTAAACATGAGGAGGGTGTTTAAAGTACAAGATTGCCAACAAATAATGACTTTGAGATTGAGGGTCGTAAACATGATGGGGGGGGGGGGTTCAAAGTACAACACATAGTGACTTTGAGCTTGAGGGTAGTAAACGGGAGGGGGGTGTTTAAGTACAAGATTGCCAAAACAGTTAACACGAGTGAGCCAAAAAGGGAGAGAAAACAAAACAATCAAGGAGAGAAACAGAAAAAAAGGAAAAAGCAGAGCTGCTGCAAAAGATACAGTCGTGTTCAATTTATATGAAGACCGTTATCATAATTATTAAAGTAGACAAAAAAACATTTATGAATTTTTTTGAGTTCAGACTAATAGAAATTGTTCGGAAATAATGAAGGGGATTAATTTCATGGTGTGCAGGAGTTATCTTGCCTAATTCAATCGGTCAAACAGGGGAAGTTACTCTACCATCAGGTAAATCCCCAGCCCTCGCTTCGTGTGTTTGAGGAGACACACAGCATGTAGAACGCAGTGCGTCATTTTAAATTTGATGTAATTTATATGTTTTTACGTCACAGTTTGCAAGTTCTATCACTTTGTAGCAACTGGCAACCCCTTTTTTTTCTACAAAATGTTCGCAAGTCGCTGACTCGCATCCTGCGGTTTCAAGCTTCGACGCCATTGTTGCAATGTCGCTATGGTATTTGACCGAGTAATGGAGGTAAGCAACTCCCCTAGTTTTTTTCTTCTCCGAAAATCGTCTATTGAAACTATCATTATAATACAGGGTTTGGGGGAGGGAGGGGGGGGGGGGGGCAGAATTGATCTAACTTGAACCTGAACATTGTGGGGGGTTTCTTGGCGGAGGTTTGCGCTCTGCCCGTGTTTTTTTCTTTTTTTCTTTACAATTAATTAGTTTGTTTCTTTGGTCGGGGTGCATGGATCGATAGATCCTCACCGAATGGCATGGCATGGCATGGCATGGCACAATGTTCCCTACGGCTCTGCTCCCCATTACCGGGCTGTGATAGGCCTATGTAGGTGAAGACGGGGTAAAAAGCCCATGGGCGGGTAAGAAGCCCATGCCAATTATGTCGTGAAACAAAGCAAATTCAGTCACATTTTGCCCATGAGACAAGTGTTAATGTTTAGCATTCGTCTCATGGGCAAAGTTGACTGAACATTTCTTTATTCCATGAGATAATTGGCATGGGCTTCTTACCCGCCCATGGGCTTTTTACCCTGTCTTCCCCTATCTTCTGGTTGTCTCGGCCTGCTGTCATTGATCCCGCCTTTCACCTGCCTTTAAATTAAAGACCCACCAGATCACGTGTCAAAATCACGGGTTTCACGGGTTTTCCCTCTTATAGCTGGTAAAAAATCTTGTTTTGACCAGGTTTGACTCCCATACTAATGCCCCCGATTTCAAAACTAAGCATCATTTTAAAGAGCAGCCTCAATTTGAAGTTGGGGACATGTGTATGTGGGTCACATCTACCTAGGAAAAAAACCAATGGACTTAATCGTGGTGCGTCAGTGTGTCTTTAAAGGGGTACATACCCTTCGTCATCTTACCCTTACATGAAAAGGACCTACCCGAGGTGCGACTTGCACCATTGTGTGTATGTTCAAGTGTGTTTGTGTGTCTGTTCAAGTGTGTGTGTGTGTCTGTTCAAGTGTGTTGCGTGTCTGTTCAAGTGTGTGTGTGTGTCTGTTCAAGTGTGTTGTGTGTCTGTTCAAGTGTGTTTGTGTGTCTGTTCAAGTGTGTGTGTGTGTCTGTTCAAGTGTGTTGTGTGTCTGTTCAAGTGTGTGTGTGTGTGTCTGTTCAAGTGTGTGTGTGTGTGTCTGTTCAAGTGTGTTGCGTGTCTGTTCAAGTGTGTTTGTGTGTCTGTTCAAGTGTGTTTGTGTGTCTGTTCAAGTGTGTTGCGTGTCTGTTCAAGTGTGTTGCGTGTCTGTTCAAGTGTGTTTGTGTGTTTGTTCAAGTGTGTTTGTGTGTCTGTTCAAGTGTGTTTGTGTGTCTGTTCAAGTGTGTTTGTGTGTCTGTTTAAGTGTGTTTGTGTGTCTGTTCAAGTGTGTGTGTGTCTGTTCAAGTGTGTTTGTGTGTATGTTTATGTGTGTGTGTGTCTGTTCAAGTGTGTTTGTGTGTCTGTTCAAGTGTGTTGTGTGTCTGTTCAAGTGTGTTTGTGTGTCTGTTCAAGTGTGTTTGTGTCTGTTCAAGTGTGTGTGTGTGTCTGTTCAAGTGTGTTTGTGTGTCTGTTCAAGTGTGTTTGTGTCTGTTCAGGTGTGTGTGTGTCTGTTCAAGTGTGTTTGTGTGTCTGTTCAAGTGTGTGTGTGTGTGTCTGTTCAAGTGTGTTTGTGTGTCTGTTCAAGTGTGTTTGTGTGTCTGTTCAAGTGTGTGTGTGTGTCTGTTCAAGTGTGTTTGTGTGTCTGTTCAAGTGTGTTTGTGTGTGTTCAAGTGTGTTTGTGTGTCTGTTCAAGTGTGTTATCTTGTTTCTTGTGTATTACATCTTTATTCGAAGACATGTTTTTGGAATTATATTGATTACATGGTTTTAGTTGTTTAATTGAGTGTGGGACTTGGTGTTAAGAAGAGACAGAGAGAGAGAGAGAGAGAGAGAGAGAGAGAGAGAGAGAGAGAGAGAGAGAGAGAGAGAGAGAGAGAGAGAGAGAGAGAGAGAGAGAGAGAGAGAGAGAGAGAGAGAGAGAGAGAGAGAGAGTGAGTTTTTTTTAGCATTTCTGTTGGTTTGGTTTTCAATCTGCACTAACTCCACTTCGAGAAATGTATTATTATGCTTCTGAGCACGCGAGGGAGAAACATTGAGTGCATCTTTGAGAGAGAGAGAGAGAGAGAGAGAGAGAGAGAGAGAGAGAGAGAGAGAGAGAGAGAGAGAGAGAGAGAGAGAGAGAGAGAGAGAGAGAGAGAGAGAGAGAGGGAGAGAGAGAGAGAGAGATGAGAGAGAGGGAGAGGAGAGAGAGAGAGAGAGAGAGAGAGAGAGAGAGAGAGAGAGAGAGAGAGAGAGAGAGAGAGAGAGAGAGAGAGAGAGAGAGAGAGAGAGAGACTCAGACATGTCGTGTTGTGTATTTGTAAAGAGTGAGCAAGGAGAAAAAATAAAGAAAAAAGTATTGTATGTGTGTTGTTTCAGAATAGGAAGCAGAGTGTGTTTATAATGTGTTTTGAAACGAAAACAAACGGTGTGTGTGTGTTAGTATGATATTAAATGGGTTAGTGTAAGGTGTATCAAGATGATTGTGTTGTTGGTGTGTGTTAGTATGATATTAAATGGGTTAGTGTAAGGTGTATCAAGATCATTGTGTTGTTGGTGTGTGTGTCAGTATTATATTAAATGGGTTAGTGTAAGGTGGGGAAAAAAAAGAGAGATCAGTATATCAATTTGTTTTGTGTAAAGTAAAGAGAGAGATCAGTTTATCAATGTGTTTTGTGTACAGTAAAGAGCTAGTAAGGAATATTAAGAAATCTTCCTAGCATAAGAGGGAATGTGACACGTGACGTGCGGGGTCTTTAAAAAAAACTATTAAAAAAAAAACTCCCCTTCTTCACTTCCGATCGCTTCTCGGCCTTTTGGCTAAGACAGCGATTCAGGAACATAAATGTTTGTTTATACCTTGGTTGGCTTGTTCAGCCCGTCGTACATGGCGAAAGCCGATACGCGACGTTAAGCTGAACTTCCATCCAAATGACCGATCGCAACCCATCGCTTCATCCTCCGGGGACCGTTTTCAGTGCTGTAGACTGGTGTCTCTGAGATACTGTCATGGCTATTGTTTTCAAACTCAAAGGGAAATTTAACCCCCTGTTCTTTTTCGATTTGTGCGGTGATGAAAGTAAGAAAGTCAAAAGCTTTAGTAAAGTGGGGGAAGAATTCGCGATGCCAGAGTGATAATATGTTCTGGCGAAGTGCAAAGAAGTCAGTGTCACCTATGTTTTTTATGTAAAGTAACAGAGCTTATCTGGAATGTGTGAAAAGTTAATGGCAACCGTTTAATTCATCGATTTGCTT
>CM065690.1:24665557-24668057 GCA_017654935.2 Phymorhynchus buccinoides | reverse complement strand
ACAACTTCCCCCTCCTCTTGAAAAGTCACACATTCAGAACCAATGCACTTAGGAACAACAGTAATGTGGGGGGTTTTCTGTCTGTCCCAAGGATATCTCCCGAACTGCTTAACCGAATCGCTTCAAATTTTGTGTGGTGATGTGGCACCATGAGAGGAAGGCATCCGCGCAAAAACCAGTAATGTGTACTAACTGTTCCAAAGTGCATTGATTCTGAGTGTGACTTTTCAAGAGGAGGGAGAAGTTGTTGAAAGGGGCATTTTCTTGACTGAACTCGTTCTGATTAATGATTTTTTTGGAATGAACTTAATGTTAAAAGAATAAATTCAGTTTTGTTATGAGCTGGGTGCGTTTTATTGAGTTCGTGAGTTTTCGGAGATGATTGTCTTTCTGGGCCTTGTAGTTTGTTTTCCGGAAAACCCCCACCACACACGTGTTTGTGTCCATACATTTTCCCAAGTGGTTAGAAACTCTTCTAGCATGGCACCATGGACGAACACATTCGCTCCAAGACATCACTCTGATACTCCCAACATTTGCAAAGACAATCACTGCCAAGCACCCTGCCATGTGTTTGTCTATCTTCAGAGCTTATGTCACTGTTTCTTCCGTTAAAGCAACGCGTGTACTCTCTTGTAACGAAAAAATGGTTGCTCCCCCTCTTGTTGGTTGAGATACAACGAAAGAACGAACGAAATGTTATTTAACCAGTGGCCACAAACTGATAACACTTGCAAAATGTGACCTAAAAATATAAATGACATATTTTTTTTAGAATGACGCACGGTGTTCTAAGTGCTGTATGTTTGCACAAACACACGAGTCGATAGGCTACGAGAGCTGATGTAGAGTGACTTCCCCTATTTGACCGATTGAATTAGGGAAGATCACTCCCACACACCATGAAATTAATCCCCTTAATTATTTCCGAACAATTCATATTGATCATTTCAGCTTCTTTTTTTTTAAACAGAATTGTGTAGCAGTAGTTTTTGTAGAAGGTTTTTTTTTCTCGGAAAATTAATTTGCTCTTCAAAACACTCGCGCTTCCACCTGCGCACTTACCCAACACCGTAAGCCTACCTCTACACATGCACACACACAGTACGCACCCCTCAAACACAATCCACACGCGCGCACACACAATTAAAATTGCATGCGTATTCATATGCATATGCATTCCCGCGTGCCGGCTCAATCATTTACCACAACAAATGCTTCCATTAGTATGTTGAAGTAAAAAAAATTGTATTACATTAAAATGACGTTGGAAATGAAACGGAATTGATAACATTGTTTCCCCCCCGAAGATGGAGTGTGGCTGCTCGTGTGGCGAGGTAATCGAACGGTCACACGCGTAATGTTCTCATCCCTAGCTGATGCACTTGTAGTACCATAGCGTTCAAGTGCTGCTTCGGCCGTTGGGATGATCCCTGTAGTCTTTTAGCCAGGGTATGCCACCAACCACCGACCATAACATTGTTCATTGTTCTGTGTGCAGGTTCTGCGATAAATGACAGCATTTCAAGCCCCATTGAAAGTAAGTATAAGTGTGTGCGGGGAGGGGTGACATTTATATGTTACGCCCAATCCGTGAAAGTGCCTTTTCCATGAAATGGGCAAAATGCTTTGCCCAGTTTATGAAATGGACAATGTATATCACATTTTTGAATCCCCATTCACACAGGTATTGATTAAGATTGATTCAATGGTATCACACTTTTCTACATTGTATTTGCACCCCTATCCTGCCCCCCAACTCGACCAGATGCTAAGCTGGAGCATGTCTGAGCCACATGTTGAATCAAACGTTTTATGAAAATAAGTCTGAATAAAATAATGTTAACTCATCTACAGATGAGATTTCTCATTCGTTTGAACCAATCCTTGATCTATGTGTGCTAATGAACAAAAACTATTTTTCATTCATATTGCCTTTCTCCATTGCAAGTCATAAATTGGCTATTTCACGAACTGGGCAAACCATTTTGCCCATTTCATGAAATGGGAAATGTCATGGATTGGGCGTAACATATATACACACAGGGAGAGAGACGAAAACAGAGGATAAAGTCGAAGGACTCTGACAGAGGAAAACAGAGTGAGAGATGGACACGCAACAGACGAGATATTTCAGGATACATCTCCGTGCTTTCTCTTTCAGGATGAATCTCATACTTTCGTTTATTTTATTGATTTGATTGTATTGTTTGCTGATTTTGCTTTTCGGGGTGGTGATGGTGATGACGGTGTTTGTTATGTTGCTTCGTAAAAGCTAACTTTTCGTTTGGTATAAACAGTGTATATTATTCATCAAGTCATAACATTGGCATTTAACACAAAATAGCATGGGAAAAGGCATCAAGCGAACGCTTATCAAAAGTCATATCCCGGAAGGAAGTTTAAGGATAATGCGATACATTTTTCCCCAGACTGAGACCTCTGCGCCTTATAATATGACTAATAACAAAGTTAAAAAAATACAGTAACAAAATCTGAA
>CM065690.1:24658057-24663057 GCA_017654935.2 Phymorhynchus buccinoides | reverse complement strand
CTCTCTCTCTCTCTCTCTCTCTCTCTCTCTCTCTCCTCTCTCTCTCTCTCTCTCTCTCTCTCTCTCTCTCTCTCTCATCTCTTCAATATGATGATGTGTGTGTTTTAAGACCATAGTTATTTTATCTGCATTAACTCGCTTATTTTGTGAGTCTGTCTGTTTATATTAACGCAAGCAGGACAAAGATGGATGGCTTCTCCAGGGTCTGTATTCACATTGAGATAGTACGAGACTTTTTCGGACTATCTTTAGATAGTCCATTGATGTATTATTGGACTTATTACAAAAACTAATAACTTGTATCAAACAATGACTGCAGAAATATAAAAAGGGGGCTATGTTTTTTTTATATTTCAGCAGTCTTTTTTTTTAATACAAGTTATTAGTTTCCGAAATAAGTTCAATAATATGTCAATGGACTATCTAAAGATAGTCCGTTTGACTCCAAGCCAGCGTGATATCGTAGAAGTCCTTCTAAAGTAGTAGGATTTGATCAGACTTCACAAGTACCTCTAATAATTATATCAATGATGATAAGTCGCATTACTCTCTCGATGTGAATACAGGCCCTGTCCGATACTTTTACTGTTGTAAAAGTAAAGTTTCCCTAAAAACAACCATGATCATTATCTCTCTGTGTCGTCAGACAAGTCCACGCGGATGGTTGTGGGGCTGGCGGTAGGTGTGTCGGTCTTCATCCTGGCGGCCGCCCTGGGTCTTCTGCTGGAGAAGCGCCACAACTGGGAGAAGGAGAGGGTGCCTGGGGACAGATCTAGAGACCCCCAGGGACGCGGCAGGCGGCAAGGGGGGTGGGCCTCCCTCGGAGACAACAACGAGGCTGGCACCAGCAGTTCCAGACCCCCCACTGCCGCCTGCGCCATCCGAGTGACTGAAGTCGTCTGAGTTAGTTCTTAGTTAATACAGTGGGTAGACCCTTGGCCATCGTTGTCGGATCCGGATTCAGATGCTCGTAGCCTATTAACCCTTTCACCGCCAAAGTCGCATCTTAGCACCACAGCGATTTAATTAACACCTATGTCACTAAAAGGCATCAAATTGGGGTCTATTATCCAAAGACCCTATTGTCTTAGTTTTGGGAAGTAAGGATATACCTTATTTTTTATAATTATGTTACAGAAGAATCCCCAATACTGCAGATGGATTTTGTTCTCTACCCAGGTACATTTTTTAATGGGGATTTTTGGCTGAAATATGGCTGGCGGTGAAAGGGTTAAATGCACGTGAGTCTCACATTGTTCGTTTTCTTCTGTGCGGGTTGTCCCCTCCCCCCCCCCCCCCCCCCCCCCCCCCCCCCCCTCGGCCAAAAGTGGAACTTTCTCGAGGGGAAGAAACTCCTGTAACAATAAATGACTGGGGTTTGAAGTGAGCGGGCTATATCGGTATTTTCTAGCCCATCTGCAGATTTGTGTTTCCTTTGCCCAAAGAGAGGCAAGTTGTAAAAGTTGCCGTCTGTGGGTTGTGTTTGAACTGCTTGTGCAGGGCTCATGGAAAGGGAACTTCAGTGTTGAAAATGGAAGACGGCCTTCTTTGTATGTTGATGACAAACAAAACAGGCACTGACCTTGTTATCGATAGGAGGAAGAATTGATACTTTGATTGAAAGATAAAAGACAAAACAAAACAGGGTTCCAACCAAACGTTTGGGAAACTGTAACTTAGGAGTATCGTTTGTGGCTGTGTGTGTGTGTTTGAAATGTAGATTTGCTTGTCGTTTTATTGTTGTTGTTGTTGTTGCTGTTGTTGTTGTTGGTGGTGGTGGTGGTGGTGGTTTGTTTTTGCTTTGTTTGTTTGTTTTTCTGTTTTTCACTGCTGTTAAAACTCAATAAGTAGTTGGTATAAACGCTGAAATGAAAACAAACCTTGGTTTTATTCTACTTTCAACTGCGAAAAGGAAAGTACTTGCAAATTTTGCTTGTTCGTTTTGTTTAGTTTTTTATTGTTTCGTTCTGTGTTGATTCGTGCAAAATCTCTGCGTGGTCTCATGGTGTTCTCTGGCTCCTGAGTAGGATGTGTGAACGATGGAACGATGGAGTGGCGCTCGATTCACATCACCGGGAGAGGTGTCATGAAATGAATGACCTGGGTGCGGCCCGGCCCCCTTAGAGTGTAAGGAGTTCAGGGCCGAAACACTTTATCAAAGGGGGCTTCTTCTCTGAAGACCCTCCGTTGTCCAGCTCTCCGCAGAGTTTCTCCACACTGTGAACGATGGAGTGGCGCTCGATTCACATCACCGGGAGAGGTGTCATGAAATGAATGACCTGGGTGCGGCCCGGCCCCCTTAGAGTGTAAGGAGTTCAGGGCCGAAACACTTTATCAAAGGGGGCTTCTTCTCTGAAGACCCTCTGTTGTCCAGCTCTCCGCAGAGTTTCTCCACACCGTGAACGATGGAGTGGCGCTCGATTCACATCACCGGGAGAGGTGTCATGAAACACTGAAGCTCAGGGAGGATGGGGAGAGAGAAGAACGGTCATGGTGATCATCCTTGAGAGACGAAATGTTCAGTTTTTACGATATTTGTTTGTTTGTTTGTTTGCTTGGCCAGTGCTGACAAAGGTAAACTAACCCAAGTGTCCTTAATTCAACGCTCAACGTGTGATTCTTACGATTCATGATTCTTTCATAGCTTTTTTTGTGTGATTTCATTCAAGTTTGAGGCCCTGTACACATATATGAACGGAGTGGCGCTCGATTCCGTCACCGGGAGAGCGGAAACCCTGTGCGCAATCCGATGGGGATAAGAAGAACGGTCATGGTGATCATAAAGAAAGAAGGGAATTCAAGAACGTGTGATTCTTACGCACGTGTCCGAATTTCTATATGCGGAGATTCCTAAATCCGTAAAATGATTTACCCTTCTTTATTTTACTTACTTAGGGGGTTCCGTACAGAACGTACGCGTCTAATGTGTGCACGGCCTAATGGTCCTGTGTGACCTTTCAACCAAGTTACCATTTTGTTCTTGTTCAGAATTGGACATGATGTTAACACTGACGAATTGGGCATGATGTTAATACTGACGAATTGGGCATGATGTTAATACTGACGAATTGGGCGTGATGTTAACACTGACGAATTGGGCGTGATGTTAACACTGACGAATTGGGCATGATGTTAATACTGACGAATTGGGCATGATGTTAACACTGACGAATTGGGCATGATGTTAATACTGACGAATTGGGCGTGATGTTAACACTGACGAATTGGGCGTGATGTTAACACTGACGAATTGGGCATGATGTTAATACTGACGAATTGGGCGTGATGTTAACACTGACGAATTGGGCATGATGTTAACACTGACGAATTGGGCATGATGTTAACACTGACGAATTGGGCGTGATGTTAACACTGACGAATTGGGTATGATGTTAACACTGACGAATTGGGCATGATGTTAACACTGACGAATTGGGCGTGATGTTAACACTGACGAATTGGGCGTGATGTTAACACTGACGAATTGGGCGTGATGTTAACACTGACGAATTGGGCGTGATGTTAACACTGACGAATTGGGCGTGATGTTAACACTGACGAATTGGGCGTGATGTTAACACTGACGAATTGGGCGTGATGTTAACACTGACGAATTGGGCATGATGTTAACACTGACGAATTGGGCATGATGTTAACACTGACGAATTGGGCGTGATGTTAACACTGACGAATTGGGCATGATGTTAACACTGACGAATTGGGCGTGATGTTAACACTGACGAATTGGGCGTGATGTTAACACTGACGAATTGGGCGTGATGTTAACACTGACGAATTGGGCGTGATGTTAACACTGACGAATTGGGCGTGATGTTAACACTGACGAATTGGGCATGATGTTAACACTGACGAATTGGGCGTGATGTTAACACTGACGAATTGGGCATGATGTTAACACTGACGAATTGGGCGTGATGTTAACACTGACGAATTGGGCATGTCCTTGCACTTTGTATCCGCCCTCTCGTTTCACACAGAAAGGGATATAACATACCTGTCTCTACCAAAGAAGTGCCGGAAGGATTTATTTTTATTAAACCATCTTTCAATAATACAGCACGGTATTGATAAGTTTCAGGCCATTCACACACATTAGACGCGGAAACTCCATGCGCTTAACCGCAAAAAGGCTAAGTAAAAGAAAGTAAGAAAATAAGCGAATGGGATAAGCGCATGTGTTTCTTTCCGTTACTTATTTGGGGAAATGCGCATGAGGTTTCCGCCTCTAATGTGTGCACGACCTAACCAAAGCAGACTTAGAATGTGCAATTGGTTTTCAAGCCATGTACACACATATGCGGAGATCAGTTCCGTGCAGAAATCCCATGCGCAATCCATAAATAAGTGGAAGAAAGAATGGTAAAAATTTACGTATTACGGGAAATTCGGACACGTTCTTTTCCCTTCTTTATTTTACTTATTTGCGGATTGCGCACGGGTTTCCGCACGGAACTCCGCATACATGTGCACACGGCCTATTTGTTTAGAATTGACTGCGCTTATTATTTCGGTTTTCGTAGCATTACAAGCATGGCAGCTTTGTCAGTGTTCACTGACATGTTTAACATGATGGTGGAACAAAAAAGGTTTTGTCATAAAGTTTCATTTCGTCATTTTCATAGTGTATTTTCTTATTCTTATTCTTAGGTTGAAAAACCCACATAGATAACTGGAGGACCTGTGAACTACATTGATTAATTTAAGGGAACAAAATCTGTGGAAGGGTGGAGTACGCTCTTACGGATCTTGGGATGTCTTAGTACACAATATGCTTAGTAGGGTGAAAGCTAGCCACTATTTCAACTCGTTAGGCCCTTTACTCAAATAGCGTTTATCACTGGTTGACATTAGCCTGTAGAAAGGGCCAAAAGTAAATGAGAGCTGTACTATACATGATATTCTACAGTATTGGAATATCATGGTACAGCTTAGTCTTTCGTGGAAGACTATGACTCTCGAACGAGGGGGCCCTTGTACCG
>CM065690.1:24635557-24643057 GCA_017654935.2 Phymorhynchus buccinoides | reverse complement strand
CATTTCCAGAGAAATAAGAATGACATAGAGTGGAAATGTTGTAGTCAATACGTGCTTTGATGGAAAGCCAATGAAGGGATATCAGGAGTGGTTGAACATGATGATACTTAGAGACCTTGAGGACAAGTCTGGCAGCAGAGTTCTGGACTTTTTGAAGCTTGTCAATGAGGTGTTGGGGGCAGCCATACAAGAGTGAATTACAATAATCTAGTTTAGAGAGAACAAAAGCGCAGACTAGTATTTTAGTAGTATCTATAGACAGGAGATGGCGAATCGTACCAATGCGACGCAGCTCACAGTATGCTGACCGACAGATAGTTTGAACTTGTGAGTCAACACTCATATCTTGAGAGATGTGGAAGCCAAGATTTCTAGCAGAAGGAGAAAAAGGTATTTGAGTGTCACAGACAGAGATGGAATCAGGCTTTGGGTACGAAAGTTTTCTAGATGGAGAGTGGATGAACAAGGCCTCCGTTTTGTCGTCATTCAGCTTCAGTTTGTTTTGTAGCATCCATGATTTGATGTTGCGAATGCAGAATTCAAGTGAAGATATAGAAGGAAGAATGGTAGATGGGGATACAGGCTTGTGGAGTTGTGTATCATCAGCAAAAGACTGAGAATCAACTGAATGAGAAGTGATCAACTCGGACAGGGGTTTAGTGTACATGATGAAGAGGACTGGTCCAAGTACTGAGCCTTGAGGAACCCCACATGTGAGGCCAACCATTGCAGAAGATGAGTCATTGATGGAGACAGACTGAGTTCGACCAGAAAGGTAAGACGAGAACCATGACAGAGCAGTGCTTGATATTCCATAGGTGATTTGAAGCCTCTTAAGGAGTATATGGTGGTCAATAGTATCAAAAGCAGCTGAAAGATCCAAAAGAGTTAATATAGATGCGTCACCAGAGTCAAGAGCTAAGAGAATGTCATTAGTTACTTTCAACAGTGCCGTTTCAGTGCTGTGAAATGGCCTGTACGCTGATTGTGAACAACTGATGAGTTGATGTTCATTGAGATAGCCTAGGAGTTGATGAAGAACTAATTTCTCGATGATTTTTGATATGAAAGAGAGGTTGGATATAGGCCTATAGTTCTTGAGAGTGTTTGGGTCAAGGGATGATTTCTTTAGAAGTGGTTTGACAATGGCAGTTTTGAACACAGATGGAAAGGAGCCAGATGTTAGAGAGTTGTTGACAATATGGGTGAGAGTAGGGAGTAGTTCATCAAGATACTCTATGAAAAGTGGCGTCGGTATAGGGTCAAGAGGACAGGAAGTGGGTTTAGCTTTTAGAATGATCTTCTTCAATTCAAAGGCAGTAACTGGCTGAAATTCCAAGAACGTGGATGTTGTTCCTATTTGGTCTAACAGGGTGGTAGGCCTAGGTGTGGAAGAAGCCTGATCAAGTTCGTTTCTGATCAGCTGGATTTTCTGAACAAAGTAGTCGTTAAAGACATCAGGAAGGTCACTGACAGGGTGGGTGGTAGGGAGAGGGGTGCTTTTTTCACGCCCCAGTAGTTTGCTGCAGATAGAAAACAGCCGACTAGAGGTCACTGCATTGTTTATTTGGTCAGTGTAAAAGGAGGATCTTGCTGTCAACACTATGTTCGCTATTTTTCGTTTCGCAGCGTTGAAGATTTGTTTCGTAACGGTAAGGGGGGTCTTAAGCCATGCTCTTTCAGCTACACGCTTTTCTGACTTCGCCGAGTTCAGTTCAGTGCTAACTAAAAGGTACCACGGCTCCAGTCTATCGGCACGCTCTTGGCGGTGACGTAACGGCGCGTGTGTGTCGATAACGCGAGTGAGAGCGCTGTTAAGGTTGTTGACCGTGGGGCATGATTCAGGGCAGATAGTCGCGCGCAACTCTGCTTGAAATGCTGATCTATCCATGCCGCGTACATTACGAGACTGTCTGTACGATGGGGTGTCAGACGGGACAGACAAACATAGTTCACAAACAATACAGAAATGGTCAGAAGCAAGAGATTGAGTGACATGAGTAGAGCGTAGCAAATCATCATCAGGTCTATAAATTACCAAGTCCAGAATGTGGCCACGTTCATGAGTTGGCTCGGTAACAGATTGACTAAAGTGAAACATATCCAAAGCATTAATCGTCTTAGTAGTTACAGGGTTATGCTGAGTATCAAAATGAACATTAATGTCTCCTAATATAATACACTTTCCAGAAAGGTTATTACAGTACTCTAAAAGGTCAGGGAATTCACTGAGAAACATAGCGTCTGTCAGTTTATTTTTGCGGCTTGGTGGAGGTCGGTACACGCAGATGAAGTGGACAGGAGAAGACGACGTTGCCAGGGTAACGCGAACTGCTTCAAAGCTGAGATGTTGGAAGGGAAAGGCAGTGGAGGTAGAAAGATGCTTGGCCAGAGAGTTCTTAGAGATGAGCGCAATCCCCCCACCGCGTGAAGGGCGGGGGAAGGAAGAGAGTGTGTAGCCAGATGGTGTCAGGTCAGCACACTTTGCTTCATCGCCTTGTTTTTTAAGCCAGGATTCTGTTATTACGAAAACATCACAGTCATTGTCCGTAATGAAAGAGTGGATCTCTGCTCGTTTCAGTGGGTCGCTAACAGATCTTGCGTTAAAGAGGGCCAGTTGTAGACTGTTGGAATCGTTACGTTGTGTTGTACTGGAGGGCCCATTGCTAATTGGAATACGTATCAGGTTGTCAGGGGAACGCTTGGTTGTACAGCTAGTATTTGTACAGTTCAGGGATTGTTCCACAGGATGGCAGTGAGAGGGAGGTAAGGGGTAGACAGGCAAGGCGTGTCGACCGACCCAGTGTTGGTTGATGTCAGGCGTTGGCAGCTTAGTGGTGGCCGAATCAGGTCTGTTACCACACACTGTGCTGATCTTTCTCTGTTTCCGCCGGCCACCACGGTGTTTCCGGACCCGTGGAAGATGGTATCCAATTCCCACTCCTTTGATGGCCTCCATTACAGAGGGGTCCAGTGGTGCTGGGGCAACAGACAGCAGTTGTTCTCGACCGTAGGAGATTCGAGAAAGAGGCGCGGTGGGGGAGTGGTGAGGGGCTTGACTGAATGGAGTAGGGTCAACAAGTGGAGGGAGAGGCCCGTACAAGAATGGGGGAGAGGAGGGGTGAGGAGGATGGGGGATGGAAGAAATGGGTTCCACATGTTGGCAAGCAGGCTGGTATAGGGGGAATGACGTTTCTTGGTTATCATGAGAGTTGGACAGTTGAAACAAAAAAGCAGTCCAAATAACTAGCAAATCAGGCGGAAGAACTGCACAAAACAAGCACCAATACACGCACCACTCCATCATGCTACACTTGTACACTTTTCACAACAAAAAACGATCTAGGTACAACACTACAGTGAAAACATATCAGAGCTCGTGACCATGCTGCCTGTCAGGCGTGGAACACTTACTACTATCTACCACTGTCTACATGAATCTGACGAAATACTACTGTCTACATGAATCTGATGAAATACTACTGACTACATGAATCTGATGAAATACTACCTGTCTACATGAATCTGATGAAATACTACTGTCTACATGGATATGATGAAATCATATTAGTTTCGTTCACTCTCCCCGCGATGTAGGCCCCTCCATCACGCCAACAGACTATATTTATTTTATCAGATTCGTGTACAGGGGTCAACATCAAAGCCGCCTCACACTATCTAACCTTTTCAGTTGGAAGAATATTCAATTGTGAACTCTATTCAAGTATGTGTGGCCGTGTGCCGTCTTCACTACCGGAAAGCGTTGGATGTGTTCCCTTCAACTGCCTGACTGAGTTGGGAAGTAAATGATGCAGTCAACAATTCCTTCCCACCTGGCTGGAAGGGTTCAATCCGACCAAACATTAGCATTTCCGTGGCTTAGAGTCAAAACGGACTATCTTTAGATAGTCCATTGACTTATTATTGATGTCATTGCAAAAACTAAGAACTTGGAAAAGACTGCAAATAATATAAAATGGGGATTATGCTTTTTACATTTCCGCAGTCTTTTTTCTAAACAAGTTTTTAGTTTCCACAATATGCTCAACAATACGTCAATGGACTATCTAAAGGTAGTCCGTTTTGACTCCAAGCCATCGAATTTATTTTGTGATTCCTGCCCACTCTGTCAAAAGAAAGGAAGACTGTGGAAAGGTCGCAACCATTTTCATCTGACTTGGTTGGAGAGTGTGAGGCGGCTTTAAATGTAGTGGGGGAAAACATTGTAGGAATTCATCAGATTCGCGTAGACAGGTTATGTTAGGTTAGGTACATTACAGTCACAGAGGCGTCTCTGTGAAATTCGGGTTGCTCCCACCTGGAGAGCGCGTCGCAGCCAGAGGCGTGCCACCCAAGTTTTAAAAAAAAATTGGCATGCGATTTTTGTGTGACTGATGAGGAAGGAAGGGGGGGAGAGGGGTAAATTTTGACCAAATGACAACTATTTCGTTGCTGCTGGGCTTAACGTGTGCTGAGTGCATGGGCACACGGGACCTCGGTTTATCGTCTCATCCGAAAGACTCCACGTTCAGACCGTAAGGCCCGGTGCAAAGTGAAAGGAAAAAATCCCCTGTACCCAGGTTTCGAACTCGGGATTACTTGACACGAAGCGAACGCGCTACCACTGTGCCACTCTACAGTAGTATTTCATCACATTCATGCCTTACAGATATCACATAGGTGAAGACGGGGTAAAAAGCCCATGGGCGGGTAAGAAGCCCATGCCAATTATCTCATGAAATAAAGCAAATTTCAGTCAAATTTGCCCATGAGACGAACGCTAAACATTAACACTCGTCTCATGGGCAAAATGTGACTGAAATTTGCTTTATTTCATGAGATAATTGGCATGGACTGCTTACCCGCCCATGAGCTTTTTACCCGTCTTCCCCCTACTGGATAGCCGTACGATCGAATTCGGACGCGTGGAGCACGGTCTTGACAGTAACACAGCGCTGTCACCTTGTCACGTGCTTAGCAACTTGACCACCCGCCGACAACAGAGATTAGGTCCTATTGCGTCTCAGGGGCTTAACCCTCGACGGATTAAAGCGGATTAGTAGGGTTAGCCGCCTCTTCATTGTGTAGTGTGTGAGAGCCGCTCAGTGCTAGCTCAACTCTCTAAGTCTGGCACAACAGTTTGCCTGACTTGGGCAAACTAGAAGCAATGATAACAGCAACTGGGTTCCTCCTCGTGGGGATACCGGGGGGGTGTCTTTCGTAGCAATAGCTCCTCCACCTTCTGGAAGTTCTGTGCTTGTAACGTCCTCTAATCTGCCACTCTCTTTGACTCTGCCTTTTTCCTTTGTTTTCTATCATCTCCTCTATTTCTGACTTATTGGCCCATTCTCCTGCCTTTTTTTCAAAATAATCTTCCAAATAATTGTTCTCCTTTGAGCTCCTCCGAAATCGGAATGTGTCGGTTGTACGCAGCGGGGAGATCAGTGAAAACTGATAACCGGACACATATGTACCTTACCCAATATGGCGATGTGGCCTGGGAACGCAGAAGAAAAAGAAGCAACTGGGTAGAGGACAGAGTTAGTTTTGTTTGTAAATTATGGTAGACGTAGGTTTATAGTAAAGTAAAGGAAGGTAACTCTCTATATATTTAACTCCCTTCACCAACGTTATTCTCGGCACCAAGTCGCCTAGCAAAGTATAAGCAACAGCCACAGTGAGACAGACAAAGATCCATCCTCATAAAAGGATGACCCAGGACTGCCTATAATTGTTATGACCATCACTCACACAGTACGCAGCAACAGTGGTGGAGAGAATTACTGCACAGACAAATCAACATTAGGGGAAGACGGGGTAAAAAGCACATGGGCGGGTAAGAAGCCCACCCCAATTATCTCATGAAATGAAGCAAATTTCAGTCTCATTTTGCCCATGAGACGAGCGTCAATGTCTAACATTCGTCTCATGGGCAAATTTGACTGACATTTTCTGTATTTCATGAGATAATTGGGGTGGGCTTCTTACCCGCCCATGCGCTTTTTACCCCGTCTTCCCCTAATTCAAGAATGGCGTAGTCTTCTAGTCTTGAATTATGTTACACTTAAACAACACACAACACGGCGAACCTTGGTCTGTCTCACTGTGGCTCTTGCTTCTACTTTGCTAGGCGACTTGGTGTCGAAAATAACTTTGGTGAAGGGAGTTAATTACATAGAGAGTTACCTTTCTTTATTTTACTATTGTCCTCTCTCCTTGCGTCACTATTTATATCTTTGTTAGACGTAGGTTTACTTGACTGTGGCTGTTGCTTCTACTTTGCTAGGCGAATAAATTGGTGCCGAAAATAACTTTGGTGAAGGGAGTTAATTATAGAGAGTTACCTGTCTTTTTTTAAAACTATTATCCTCTCTCCTTGCCTCACTATTTATATCTTTGTTAGACGTAGGTTTACTTATGTCCCAAATGTGTCCAGCCGGACCGGGAGTCCGTTAAAGACCCCGCACGTCACGTGTCACATTCCCTCTTATGCTAGGAAGATTTCTTAAGATTCCTTACTAGTATAAGAGGGAAAACACTTGAAAACCGTGATTTTGATACGTGGCGTGCGGGGTCGTTAAACTTAAACTTTCATTACATACTAGCGCAACTCCGAGTACTGGTAACGCCTAGTAACGGTAACGCCAAGTACTGGTAACGCTGAGTTACAGCAAATTTGAAGCGATTCGGTTAAGAAACGGCGGAGTTATAAGGCCCCGTTTCCCGTTGGCGCTGCTCTGAGAGTGACGCGCTCTCCCTAGTAAAGATTATAAGGCCCCGTTTCCCGTTGGCGCTGCTCTGAGAGTGACGCGCTCTCCCTAGTAACGGTAACGCCAAATACTGGTAACGCTGAGTACAGAAAATCTGAAGCGATTCGGTTAAGAAAAGGCGGAGTTATAAGGCCCCGTTTCCCGTTGGCGCTGCTCTGAGAGTGATGCGCTCTCCCTAGTAACGGTAACGCCAAGTACTGGTAACGCTGAGTACAGCAAATTTGAAGCGATTCGGTTAAGAAACGGCGGAGTTATAAGGCCCCGTTTCTCGATTGCGCTGCTCTGAGAGTGACGCGCTCTCCCGATTCTCTTCACATTTGCTGCCAGGCTTTGCCCTGGCGACAGCAAGCATGGCAGCAGATTGGAAGCGATTCGGTTAAGAAATGGCGGAGTTATTTGTGAAAAGGTGAAGCGGCGTATAACGCGCGCATTTATGAATCGATTCGCTTCCGGTTCGGCACACAGATAGTCACCGTCCCTGGTCATCTACCTTCCAAATTCGAAGACAATCCGTCCAGAAATACCGGAGATTCGGGCGCCGAGAGGCCGGCGGATATGCGTTTCGCGCATTTGCCAAACCGAGCAAATGACACGGCCGCCTCGGTTGCCGTTGCCATTGCCCCGTTAGGGCTCATAGCAAATGTGAAGCGATTCGGTCGAAAAACGGCGGAGTTATAAGGCCCGTTTTGTGTTTCACTGTGTGTGTGTGTGTGTGTGTGTGTGTGTGTGT
>CM065690.1:24625557-24633057 GCA_017654935.2 Phymorhynchus buccinoides | reverse complement strand
TTTTGGAACGTAGTATTGAATCATGGTATATTCAAAAAGCAAATCAACTCTTTCGAGGCATCGTTTCGACGTTTCAAATCAGTAATGCTCATTTCATTTTGTTTTCAAAATCATGTTTTAATTGTTAGTTGGCAGTCAGTCAATCTATGGGTTCCTTGTGACCACACGTACTGAAGCATCATTTTGATGGAACAGCTTATGTATCAGTTTATTTTTCACTAATTGAGCCTTTCAACATAACTATGTGATAAACAAATCACACCTGAGTGAGTGAAAATAAGCCTAATAAAAGCTTAAACAACATTGTATCCATCTATAAAGTCCTTTTTTATGTAAGAAACAAAACCGTGATTTGGCTCGAAGGTATTATCAAATACAATCTAAATATGCCTCTGATAATGAAAATGCCCGTCTTACAGCTTTACACGTGTATGAGGAAGTTTGCTGTAGCTGTCAAAATTATGTAAATGCTTTCAGCAACGGATGCATAAATGTTTGCGCAAAGCCTTAAGACTTCAATACATAACTTGAAGAGGAAATTCGAGGGGCCAGTTTAAAAATAATAAATAAATAAATGCACCCGCACGAAAGGAAGACTGATGAATCCCTGCAGTCGGAAGGGAACTTGGTTTTAAATAAAAGGGGGGAAAGAACGACATAACCAACACACACACGCTTGGCATAGTGTTGAGTAGAACCAATGTGAAACGGAGAGAGATAATCGTCAACACGTGGTCATACTTTCACCACGTTCTTCCACTCGTCAGACTCCACGTTGGTGGTGGTCAGGAAGGTTTTGGACCCGTCAAAATTGTCCCCGCCCTGACCCTTGTCCATGGTGACGGTCACGATGGCCTCCACGCCGTCCTTAGAGTCCTCCTCTGGGGGTGCACCGTGTTTGCCATCCTCCCTTAGCACGACCGGTACCGGAGCCGAGGAATCATCAGCATTGTGCTGGTGGGTCAACTCTTCTTCCGACTTCTGTCCATGCGCTTCCTCGTCTAATGATTTCGATTCAGCATCTTTGGTCTCGGAGGATGTTTCGTTTGGCTCAGGTTTAGGGGACTGCGAACTGCTGTCGGATGATGCAGCTGGTGGCGCGATTCCCTCGACAGCGTCTTTGATTTTGTCTTCGTGTTTTCTGGAAGACTGAGAACCGTTACTGGAACTGCTCTCTCTACTGGCTGGTACAGTTCTAGACAGGTTTGATACACCAGGTTGTTCAGATTCTGTGGGTGGCGTTTCATCTTTTCCTGCTGAATCCGTACTCTGATTTTCAATTGGAACGTCTGGCAATGTATCCTCTCTTCCTGTATAATTGTCTTCGTGAATCCCGTTTTGTAAAGCAGTGCTTTCAAGAGTCGGTTCTTGCTGATGAAGTTTCTTATTAGTTGGTTCATTGTCTTGACTATCACCTTCTTGATCAGAGAACGTGATTGGTTCAGTGGCAACATCCGCTGTTCTTCTATTGACTTCAACAGCTTCGTTTCTACTGTTCGTATCATCAGTATGTTCCACGCTATCGTTACGCAACGCTTTCTCTGACAGCCCATTGCTGGTTACTCCACGAACACTGTCGAGAGCTCCATAAGAAGGTGCACTGGAATCGACCGACACCAGTTCCATGCCATTCGCTCCAGCAGACTGGTGGTTCTCGAGCCTTGTCTCACTAGCCCCACTACCTGGTCTTATCACAGTGAAGGCAGGATCATTAGATTGAGAGGATTTTAATTTGTCCATAACAGACTCCTCTTTGCATTCACTGTTCATGGAATCAACCACTATGTCGTTTTCTCTGTCAATTAGATTATGGTGTAACCCTGAAGGCCTAGAGCCTTGTTCAAACGAATGTATCTCCTGGTTGTCCAGAATGTTCTTGGTTATGGTTTCAGCACCAGAGTCATCTGTACTCAGTTGCTGGATATTGTTAATGTCATTACTTGACGGAAGAACGTGGTCCACAAAAACGTCCCTGTGTTGTCGACGGGATGTGAGTTCCCTTTCCGAGTGCAAAGTTTCCAGATGGGATTCATCGCGAGGCAAAAGACGAGCTCTGTTTTCCGCCGACATGGGCGTCAGTTCATTTCTGATGTGCACAGTCTCTGTGGCGGCAGTGTCACTCAGAGGGCGCGGGTAGTCCTCCACGGAGTCATCGGCATCGTCGACACCCTCCCCGGGCAACACCACCACCTTGTCCTTCTGCAACCACGAGTCCAGCACAACACTGCGCCTCTCTTCATCAGGGCTTTGAACTTCCTCACCCTCTCCAGGATGCTCAAAGATTGCGTCCTCCTGGGGATGTACTCCCACACCATGAGGCATGTCCCCAGTTCTAGCTGAGGATTCCCCTGTCCTTGCGGTGATGTCCCACGTTCTAGCCGTCCTGTCTCGGCCTTCTCTGGAGGAGGTAATGACGCCCGAATCTCCCACGTGCGGCTGTACAGAGCGAGGACTGTCGTCCAGAATTCTGCCCAAGATAAAGTGGGAATGGCCTTGGCCGAACGGAGGAAGCACACCCATGGACCTGTGAAGACCATTTCTTTTCAGTGTTAGCCTGGGGCCGTCACGTGACTTGTTGGCCTCCCGGGCTTTCATGAGGTTGATCTCTCCTCTGGTGGGCTGACTGTCGTAAGCCACGTAGTGCGCAGTGGCCAACACGTTGGTTTCACTGACGGCTGCAAAACTTCTCTCCCGTCGGCACCGCTCCAGCCGCACTTCCTGGTCAAAGGACAGATTCTTCTCCAGGATGGTGGGTGCTCCAGATCTGCTTAGCAGCATGAGAGAGTCATGGGCAGCGCCCAGCTTGCTGTTAAACTTGTGAGGACTGTTGCTTTGAGGAATAGGCTGTAGGGGCACTTTGTCCGTGTTATGAAAAGTGCTTCCAGACAGCACAAGGTCGCGCCGCGCCTGCTGACCGTTAGCCGACAGAGAGAACGGCGCTCCACCTCCTCGGGTGGGCAGCTGGAGATGCTGGCGAGACGTATAGCTTGCCGGCGTGTTCTCTGGCTGCAGGATAGCCCACGGCTGTTTCTGGCGGTAGGTGGAGAAAGGGTTGAGGTAGGTGAGCTGGCGCCGGCCCATGCTGGGCATGGCCAGCTTATCCCCCGTCAGACACACCTGCTGCTGCTGCAGGGGCTTGTCTCTGGTGTAGGCCGCCATCAGGTTGCTCACCTCACGCCCCAAACCTGCCGGCCCTGCTGCTGAAACGGAGCCTGACCCTACAGCCTGCCCCGTGGACCTGTCAGAGATGTTACCCGTGCCCCCTCCGCTGCTGCCGGCCCCTGCTGTTGTCGCGGATGTTCCTGGAGCAGCACCCTCGTCCACCAGTGTAGTCTTGGTGCGGTCCTGGCGGGAAATAAAGCTGGGGATGATGTCTTGCTGATGGTCCGCCACGCTCCACCCTTCGAAGCTGAAGTCGGTCTTGGGGTGGGGATGCAGCTTGGAGCGGTAGCGTAGCGTGGAGTCCGCGCTCTGCTTGCTGTCCACTGTCTTCTGCTGGTCGCTCAGCTCTCGGATGTAGCGCATGATGTCTGGAGGAGGCCCGTTGCGAGCAGGGCGGGAGGACTCGGCAGCCGAGTCGTCTTTCAGCGGCAGCGGTCTGTCGTAGAAATTGGGCAGGCTCTTCTCGCGTCGCCATACCTGCAACAGCGGCAGAACAAAACTGTTGTCGGTGAAACTTATCTGCGGTTCTTTCTTCTTTTTTTTAGAGAGAGAGAGAGAGAGAGAGAGAGAGAGAGAGAGAGAGAGAGAGAGAGAGAGAGAGAGAGAGAGAGAGAGAGAGAGAGAGAGAGAGAGAGAGAGAGAGAGAGAGAGAGAGAGAGAGAGAGAGAGAGAGAGAGAGAGAGAGAGATGATAGAACAGTTTTTTGCACTTCAGTTAATTTAAAAGTATTATTCTGCCAGAGGATTGGTAAGGAGGTACTTGCTGAATAGTGACATTCGGGATTATGAATCATTTAAAAACAAACGCAATCACAACCAGGAAAAAGAGATTGTTAAAGAAAAGGTGAAAAAGAGGAGAACATACTAAAAGGATACAATTAATTGACTTTTTTTAACTTTACAAAATAACACCAGAGGACAGCACACACAAAAAGAAAAAAAGAAAATGGCAATAGAGAGAGAGAAAAAAGAAAGAGAGACAGAGAAAGAGAGACATAGAGAGACACCCATGAACAGAAAATGCATACTCAAAGAAAAACCGACAGACACAATGGCAAAGGTCTCGGTACACGTTAACATTATTCACGGGGTATTTCTATTTCCCCATGGCAACACAGTGAAATCTCCCTCTTAATATGACTTACAGCTCACTGTGTTGCCATGGGGATATATAACCTATCTTGTGAATAGCGTTAACGTGCACACAGACCTTAAACACTGGCGCGCAACAATAGAAATTAAGAGGTTGAGAAAAATAAATAGTGTAACTTTTAACCCCCCCAAATGTGGAAGTGAGCCTTTAGAGGGAGCTTTTGGAAATGTGATCATTCGATCCTTGGAGCCGGGAGCCATAATGTCCTGTAATATTGCTGGAAGCAGGTGTTAATAGCCAGACGCAGCCTGGAAAAGTCAGTAGGTTCTTTCTTTCATTTTTCTTTCTTTCTTTCTTTCTTCCTTTTTTTTCAATCTCAGGTTGTATATCATTTGCCTGTTAAGTAAACTTGAGACCTGTACAGAGTCTATTATGAATGCAGTTGGGTTTTCTGTGGCTTGCTCTGACGGTGTATGTTTACAAATCTATGTCTGTTAGTCTGTCTGTGTGAATCTCCGATTGTCTAAATGGTTTTAAGTTTCTTACGACTGGTAAGATAGAAGAAAAAATTTTAAACTGTAAAGGTTTAACCCTTTCACCGCCAAAGTCGCATTTTAGCACCACAGTGATTTAGCACCTGTGTCACTAAAAGGCATCAAATTGGTGTCTATTATCCAAAGACTCTACTGTCTTAGTTTTGGGAAATAAGGATAGACCTTATTTTATATATGTCATAGAAGAATCCCCAATACTGCAGATGGATTTTGTGCTCTACCAAGGTAAATTTAATGGACATTTTTGGCTGAAAAATGGCTGGCGGTGAAAGGGTTAATAGAATTGGAGTATAAAGTGTATAAGGGTTTAATAGAATTGGAGTATAAAGTGTTTCTTTACTAACATAATCGACATCATTCCATTACATTCGTTAACATTCTTCATTCTTGAAGATGCGAGAAAGACAGTGTATGATATGGTCAAACACAACTTTAATGCCTCTGTGGGGTTGTTTTGTTTTTTTGTTGTTTTTTTGCTGTCCCATCTTCTGGGCAGTACAGTGGCGTTGCTCCCACGCCGCTCATTCCGAGTCCCAATTCGCAGCCACACCTCCGCACTTTCAGATCGCAGAATCCGAGACCAGCAGTCCAAGAGGATCGAGTCTATGTTAGGTCGTCAGGAGGCAACCAACCGAGGAGACACTGCACTGCTGCTGAGTCACCTCGGTGGAGTTCAGTAGAGCCTGTTCAGGACAACACCTACTAAGCCCCCTACTGACAACACTATTCTCTTAGCAGCGTGAGTGAGGTCCTCATCCGAGGGCGCTACCACGACCGTCCACCGACAGCTCCCCAGAACACACTGATCCCCATGACTTTGACCCGAACGCACCAAGGCATAGACTGGATCGGAAACCGAAACTGAAGTCACCATGAGAGCAGGGCATGCAAAGCCACAGAATTTGATACATCTTTTTTTTTAATGATTGATGGAAATGGGGCGGATGACTATGATGATGATGATGATGATGCTATGGAGTTCCGTATCGGTCTGAGATTGCATGACAGGGCTGTATTCTACGCTTCCTTTCATAATGATATCCCGGCGTTAACCAGACCCGAGAACTACAGACACCTGCAGTGTTGGTCTTGAAATTAGAGCAACACTCTCAGAATCGCATCGGTTAAGCGGATGAAGCTCGACTGAGTGGTTTCAGTCTTCCCATTGAGCCCACAGCCACTCACTCTGGGTAGGAGTCGGTCCATGACCGAAAAAAAAACCTCGCCTCTGATGGGATTTGAACCCGAGACCTCCCAGCCAGTAGTCCGCGACGCTAACCACTACGCCACGGCGGCTGGTCTGTTCTTCTTCTTCTTCTTCTTCTTCTTATTATTATTATTATTATTATGTCACCTTACACTGCTATAAAGATTTACGATTTTCTGCAAATATACATAGGATTTTGGCTTTGCGTGGGCTTCGTATGGAAGGGGATACACATGAAGGTAGACAAGGAAAGAAAGCAGTGAAAACAAGGAAAATATTTAGATTTTCTAAAAAAGCAAATCATACAATCTGTCATGCACCAGAAACAATACTGGTTATATAGGCCCTCTAGGTTCGCTTTAGAAACCACGGGAGGAAGACAGTTAAAGGTAGATCATCTTTTAAATGTATCGTCTTATGTTATAAATATTTACATATTATTTGGGACATCAATTTACAGTTTCATATAAAATTTGGCGAGGAACGTTCGAATGTGTATCACTGGACTGGATTTTAAAAAGCATGCCAAATATGAGACTGGCCCATGAATTAGTTTGAGTAGCATAATAATGTGAATCAAATAGGCTATCTGAGATCAAAATAGTCAATTTACAATCTCTCTCCTTCTCTCTTTCTCCCCCCTCACTCCCTCTCTCTCTCCCACTCAGTCTCTGTCTCTGTCTCTCTCTCTCTCTCTCTCTCTCTCTCTCTCTCTCTCTCTCTCACACACACACACACACACACACACACACACACACACACACACACACACACACACACATTATAATATCAACAAAACACAACAAGACAACCGACCAAGAGAGAGAGAGAGAGAGAGAGAGAGAGAGAGAGAGAGAGAGAGAGAGAGAGAGAGAGAGAGAGAGAGAGAGAGAGAGAGAGAGAGAGAGAGAGAGAGAGAGAGAGAGAGAGAGAGAGAGAGAGACAGAGAGAGAGAGAGACACACACACAGAGAGAGAGAATACCAAGAAACCAACGAGAAGGTATTATTTCTCAGATTCTCCTAGACTCACCTTTCTGGTGAAGGGCCGCAACTCGACGACGGGCAGAGTGTCTCCCCCTTGAGCGGCCATCTTGATGCCGGTCTTGGTGTGGTGCTGCTGGAGATGCACGTGCTGCCGCTGCCAGGCCACGCTGCACACCTTGCCCTCGTCCACAGCCCCTGCTCCTCCCCCTCCTCCTCCTCCTCCTCCTCCCACGACCCCACCGCTGCGCCCTTGTGTCGCCCCTACCACCACCATGGCTATGCTTTCCTAGCGGCACCTTTTCGGAAGACAAAAAGTTAGTGGCGATGGAAGAGTCATGACTTGGGTGCGGCCCGGTCCCCTTTAGAGCGTAAGGAGTTCAGGGACTGACCACTTGATTGAGGGTGGGTGTGGGGGGGGGGAGGGCTTTTCTTCTCTGAAGACCTTCTGATGTCCAGCTCGCTCTTGAACTTCTTTGTGCTCCCCGCCTCTACTAGGGTGG
>CM065690.1:24599226-24609226 GCA_017654935.2 Phymorhynchus buccinoides | reverse complement strand
TTGACAGAAACTCATCCGTCAGGGTCCACCTTTAAACTTGAGATGTGGCTTGCACACAGCTCCTTGTAACTGTCAATACTTTTCTGGCACTGATTAATAAGCGTCATTGGCATGGCTGTTTCAAGAAACAGTTTTTTTTAATGATTAGAACCAGGAGGCAGCGTTAGGAAATGCGAAACAATACGAAACCATATAACCCTTTCTTTTGGGGTGGGGGTTGGGGGGGTGTCGTTTAATCCTTTCACTGCCAGTCATATATCAGCCAAAAATGTCCATTAACCCTTTCACCGCCAGCCATAATTCAGCCAAAATTGTCCATTAAATTTACCTGGGTAGAGAACAAAATCCATAGTATTGGGGATTCTTCTGTGACATATGTACAATAAGGTCTATCCTTACTTCCCAAAACTAAGACAATGGGGTATTTGGATAATAGACCCTAATTTGATGTCTTTTAGTGACATAGGTGTTAAATCATTGTGGTGCTAAAATGTGACTATGGCGGCGAAAGGGTTAAATTTACCTGGGTAGAGAACAAAATCCATCGGCAGTATTGGGGATTCTTCTGTGACAAAGATAAAATAATGTATATCCTTACTTTCCAAAACTAAGACCCACTAGGCCCCAATTTGATGCCTTTTAGTGACATAGGTGTTAAATCACTGTGGTGCTAAAATGCGACGTTGGCGGTGAAAGGGTTAAGTCAACACTTACTCTTAGCGCATTTTCTTAGTTGCATCCAGTTAAGACCAGTACGAGTTACTGTGGACGTAAAATAGCATTTAAAAGGTTACTGCCTAAACAGTCTGATTAATTCTTTTGGCATCATCATATTTGATAATTCTCACGAGTCAAATTTCCCGGGATGGAAAAACAAAATGTAATGGAAAGTTAAAGGGGTTAAAGATTATCTCTCTAAAAAAATATAAACAACAAGGCTGAGCCGGAGCGGGTGCAATGTTCCCTCGCGGTCAAGGTTGCGCACGGACGGACGGACGCATGCACGGACGGACGGACCAACGGATAGACCACGGATGAAACAAAAACAACAGTTCCGGCCGCTTCGCTCCAGAACCAGAAAAAACGAAAAACACTTTACAAATAAGGAACTGTCCTTCCCGTGTTGATACCGGGGGGAGGGGTGTGGATCTTGGAGCACAAGTAACTCCCCCACCTTCTGGAAGCTCTGCGCTAGCAACTTCCTCAAATATATGATTCTCTTTGACTCTGCCTTTCCCCTTTCTTACTATCATCTACTATTTTTCTGACTTATTGCTTCATTCTCTTGCCTTAAAAAAAAACATTCTTCCAAATAATGTTCCATAATTTTTTTCCTCCGAAATCGGAATGTGTCGGGTGAATGCAGCGGGGAGACCAGTCAAAACTGAAAACCGGACACATACGTAGCTTACCCATTTTGGCCATATGGCCTGGGAACGCAGAAGAAGAAGAAGTATCTGTCGACCCTCGCTTCCTTCCCTTCTTCAAAACGTCTTTTTTCTTATGGAAAGGTCAAGTATGAAGACGTGTTCTCATTGATACATTATAAATCGATCAAGAGTTTTTGTTTTTGTTGTTGCTATGCACCTCCTTGTTATTTTTGTTAAAGACCCAACACGTCACGTGTAAAAATCACGGTTTTCACGTGTCTTCCCTCTTATAGCAGGTAATAAATCTTCCTAGCATAAGAGGGAATGTGACACGTGACGTGGGGGGGGGGGGGGGGGGGTTCTTTTACTCTAATTCCAGGATCGTCACGCCACTCGTGCTGAATTCTCTGTGAATTCAAAACATCCTCTTATAGCAGGTAAGAAATCTTCCTAGCATAAGCGGGAATGTGACACGTGACGTGGGGAGTCTTTATCTCTAGTTCCAGGATTGTCACGCCACTCGTGCTGATTTATCTGTGAATTCAAAACATATGTGCAATAACGCTCTATAGAAACTATCAACCGGAGTCGTTTAGCATTGTCTTGTGTTATTATCTCTCCTAGAGCCGTATCCTGGTATCCGGCCTCGGTCAAGCCACCCACTCCCTCCCCTTTAAGTCACACACACAAACACACGGGCGCGCGCGCGCACACACACCCACACGCACGCACGCACGCACACGCACACGCACACGCACACACACACACACACACACACACACACACACACACACACACACACACACACACACACACACACACACACACACACACACACACACACACACACACACACACACACACACACACACACACACACACACACACTGTAACAAAGCAAACATTATTGCTTATTCAATGTACCGTCTGAAAATAAAAATGTTGACTTTGACTTTGACTTTGACTTTGACAGAGAGAGAGAGAGAGAGAGAGAGAGAGAGAGAGAGAGAGAGAGAGAGAGAGAGAGAGAGAGAGAGAGAGAGAGAGAGGGAAAGACAAAGAGAGAGATAGAGAGAGAGAGAGAGAGAGAGAGAGAGAGAGAGAGAGAGAGAGAGAGAGAGGAGAGAGAGACACACGCAGAGAGAGAGAGAGAGAGAGAGAGAGAGAGAGAGAGAGAGAGAGAGAGAGAGAGAGAGAGAGAGAGAGAGAGAGAGAGAGAGAGAGAGAGAGAGAGAGAGAGAGAGAGAGAGAGACATATGCAATGCTGTTCATTTTACCACCCTCCCCACCTCCCTGTACGCCTTCCCCTGGGTCTTCTTGTCCGTTCAGAGGCTTTACATTGACAATAATTAACTTGGAACGACGCTTCGGAAGACTGTCAGGAGTTAGCACAGACAAAAAGGGTGTCGGATTAAGTTCAACCCCAATAAGTGTTGCCACCCTACCTATACTACCCTTCCAGCACCCCACCCCCACCCCACTCCACTCTTCTGTTGTTGTCACCACCCCATTTTAACCCCACCCACCCCCCTGCCATGAATATGATCGCACAGATTGAGGAACGAACACCGTCTTTTGTTATCTAGCTCCCAGTGGGGAGGTGCCATCAGTCAGACGGTGCCACGTTTATAAATGACACCCTTCTTCACCTCTTCAAATCTTGCCCCTTGCTCCCTTGCTCTGCTGTGTCATACACGTAGCCCTGCCTACAACGACAACAACAACATTAACGACAACAACAACAACATACAGTATTTATACGGCGCTGAATCTTGATAAAAATCAAATCAAAGCGCACACACACGTTAGCATTCATAACGCATTCAAACAAAAATGCAATGCAAAGCAAACACACACGTATGACATTAATGGCATACAGCAGAAACAGACCTGAAGGCAAGATAGAGAAGAGAAAGAGAGTGGAGCCTCAATGACGGGGGAACAGGCGGGTTTTGAGGTTAGATTTGAAAGCAGAGAGGGTCGGTCGCTGACGGAGAGAAAGAGGAAGTTTGTTCCAATATGTCGGTCCTGAGACAGCAAAAGAGCGCCGACCAACAGTTGAAAGCTTATACCTAGGGATCTGGAGAGAAAGAGGGTCAGAAACCGACTTACACACATACATCCACTCGCATGCTTATTATTTGGTATTTCTAGTCAGAGAGACTTATCTCTGTGAAATTCGGGCTGCTCTCATCCGGAGAGCGCGTCGCAGCAAGCGCAGCGCCAACAGTTTAAAAAAACACACACAAAAACAACACTTTTTTAGGGGGTTGGGGTGGGGGTGGGGCGGGGTGAGGAGGGGTGTGAATTAGGGAGACCTTAGCTATCAATGTGGACATGCCAGGCAGCGGGATTTCTCCATGCTCTTATCGACTTTTTAATTGCCTTGGGAATTTTTACGCGCGCGTAAAGCGAATAGGTCAGACTAGCTTTAAGTTACCATCGTCGTTTAGTTCGATTTTCCCGTCGTACTAGAAAGAAAGGGCGAGACCGGGATTCGAACCCCGGGTCACTCAAGCATTGAAATTGGCAGGCGAACGGCTTCACCACCCTGCCACCTTCCTACACACATGATTATACGCTCAACGCTCGCAAGCATATCACCCAGACAACACAGTCAACACAAAGAGACCCAGGATACTGAAACATATCTTTGTTTGCCATCTTGGTGATATAAATGATGCCTTAACCCCTCGACTGCTGCAGAAAATACAAGAAAAAATGATATGAAGAAAAATTAAACAGAAAAAATCGATAACGTTTAGGCACAATCTGGCAAAACCCCCCCACCTGTCTTGAGATATGACGTTCTGGACTGCTGTCAAGCAAAAAGCTACAGCTCAGAGCTACTTCTGAGCTTCATCTTATGACATCATCAGTGATGTCTTCAAGCATGTATGTGATATATTATGTGGTCGGTAGTCAAGGGGTAAACTGACAGTGAAAAAGATCTAGTAGTCATTTCTCTTATGGCATCATCAGTGATGTCTTCAAGCATGTATGTGATATATTATGTGGTAGTCAAGGGGTAAACTGACAGTGAAAAATATCTATAGTAGTAGTCATTTCTCTTATGACATCATCAGTGATGTCTTCAAGCATGTATGTGATATATTATGTGGTAGTCAAGGGGTAAACTGACAGTGAAAAAGATCTAGTAGTCATTTCTCTTATGACATCATTAGTGATGTCTTCAAGCATGTATGTGATATATTATGTGGTAGTCAAGGGGTAAACTGACAGTGAAAAATATCTATAGTAGTAGTCATTTCTCTTATGACATCATTAGTGATGTCTTCAAGCATGTATGTGATATAATATGTGGTAGTCAAGGGGTAAACTGACAGTGAAAAAGATCTAGTAGTCATTTCTCTTATGACATCATCAGTGATGTCATCAAGCATGTATGTGATATATTATGTGGTAGTCAAGGGGTAAACTGACAGTGAAAAAGATCTAGTAGTCATTTCTCTTATGGCATCATCAGTGATGTCTTCAAGCATGTATGTGATATATTATGTGGTAGTCAAGGGGTAAACTGACAGTGAAAAATATCTATAGTAGTAGTCATTTCTCTTATGACATCATTAGTGATGTCTTCAAGCATGTATGTGATATATTATGTGGTAGTCAAGGGGTAAACTGACAGTGAAAGGATCCAGTAGTCATTTCTCTTATGACATCATCAGTGATGTCTTCAAGCATGTATGTGATATATTATGTGATAGTCAAGGGGTAAACTGACAGTGAAAAAGATCTAGCAGTCATTTCTCTTATGACATCATCAGTGATGTCTTCAAGCATGTATGTGATATATTATGTGGTAGTCAAGGGGTAAACTGACAGTGAAAGGATCCAGTAGTCATTTCGGAGAAAAACACACCCAATTAACAAACGACTGAAACTGTGCAGGTCTCTATGTTAATACATCTTCTGCTTCTTTTTTCCCCTTTTTGTTCATTGTTGTTTCCTTTACAATGTAATGTCAATTTGTTGCTTCCTAGTTGAGATAGTGCATTAATAGAGGTGTGTGTGTGCGTGTGTGTGTGTGTGTGTGTGTGTGTGCGCGTGTGCGTGCGTGCACGCGCGCGCTCGCACACACACACGTGTGTGTGTGTGTGTGTGTGTGTGTGTGTGTGTGTGTGTGTGTGTGTGTGTGTGTGTGTGTGTGTGTGTGTGTGTGTGTGTGTGTGTATGTGTGAATGGGTACGCATAGGTGTATACACTTTTGTGTGTACATTAATGTCACCAATTAATGTACACAATTCTTTCTTGTTTTAGGGCCTATGTCCCTTTCAAACATTTCAACCAACCAATCAATAACATTAATGATCCCTGGAGAAATTACAAAGCACATTCACAGGCTCGATAAACAAACAATACTAAAACATACATTATATATAGCTCAAACACCACAGAGAGAAACAGCAAAAACATTTAACATCGTCCAATGAATAAAATGTAGACATTGATTAAATTTACATATAAGATATTAGGACAGAGGAAAACAGTAAATACATTAACATCGTCCAATGAATAAAACGTAAATATTGATTTGATACTCTGCAATGTCATGTTCCTGAAGAAGAAAAAAAGTAAAAACAAACAAACAAACTAACAAACATTATCAATAACAACAACACACAAACAAACACAAAAACCACAAAGAATGTTGTAATGAAACAAACACCGAGGGGTAGTTCTCTCTGTGGGAGGGAGTCGTTATGTATTGGCAAACGCCACCGTAGACCCTGTACCACGTCCATGGTATCTACTATGTCTGTGTGAAGTCAATGGGGGTGGGGAGAAGGCGGTGTATGGAATCAGTGCGTGTGTCTGTGGTGTGTGTGGGGTAGGACTACCTCCGTGATTACAAGGCAACACGTCTTTGCCTTTATAATCTGATGACTGAGGACACATAGGGCTTTTGTTGGAGTTTGTCTATCTGTTTTGGCGTAAAGCCATCTTTCTTGTCTCTTTTTCAAAGGTGTATATACCTCTCTTTTCTGGGGATTGAGATGAAATAATGGGGGGGTGGGGGGGTGGGGGGTGGGTGGGGGGGGGGGGACACATCTTTACCTTTGCCGAAATTCTGTACTTAACGTCCTCCGCTCTGGAACAGACACACATATGGGACGTTAATAGATATAAAGATGGTGGGAACGATCCTGGAGGCAATGCCCGGAGGCAGTGCAACACCAGGAAAGTCCCGAATTTGTATCAATGCAGATGTGTATACCGAGTATTTAGGGGGGGGGGGGGGGGGGGGGGAGAGAGAGAGAGAGAGAGAGAGAGAGACGAGAGAGAGAGAGAGAGAGAGAGAGAGAGAGTATTGACGGTGAGAGATGAAAACAAAATGTCATGGTGATGTGCTCCTTTCCTTGGTTGGGGTGTCTGGATTTTAGGTGCCTGTCGGAACCGAGATATCTGCCACCTCCCTCTCACTTTTCCCACCTAAACCTTTCCCTCACTCACTCCCCTTTTTCACCTCGTGCACGCTCCTCCTCCGTCATATTCCCGCCCCACTTGTTCATTTCACTGTCCTTCCCCTTCCCGTCATTTACCCCAAACCTTTTAGCTACATCTTTCACCTAACTAGTCTTGAACTTCTAACCCTCTCCCCCCCCCCTCTCCTCTCCCCCACCCCCTTTCTATGAATGAAAAAAGAAACACCCGAAGGTGCTGATGGGTCCCAGAGAGAGACATACAGACAGACTGACACAGATACAGACTGAAAAACGGAAGTCTCATATAAGATGTAGCCAGAAAGACAATCAAAACTTATCCAATAACTAAAGTTACAGCAATGTCCCATAAATGTATGGCCTTTGGCCGAGAGGACGTAAAACATTAATATTCGGCAATCAAAACTCTGAACAAGGGTGTCAAGGAATGGCGCTGGCAAGCATGTCCTTTGCCCCGCGACCTCCCCTCCCCGCATATTAGGCCTATTACTCCCAGCACTAGTTCCTTTGGGTGATAATAATCAAGGGAAAATGCTTGTATGAATGCCCTGTTAGCAGTTTGCGGCCTTTGGAAACCTCCCTGCTCTCGCTGTCATGTCCAAATCATTTTATTATCTCTCAAGGGGAGTTTTCGTCCAGGTGTTGTACAACAGAAACATTGACATTCAGCACGCGTAAATATAAGCACATTCTTGGATGACAATTCACACGAGTACTACAAAGATGAATGAGTATTACAAAGATGAATGAGTATTACAAAGATGAATGAGTATTACAAAGATGAATGAGTATTACAAAGATGAATGAGTATTACAAAGATGAATGAGTATTACAAAGATGAATGAGTATTATTCATGTATTTGTTTATTATTGTAAGCGCTTAGGGCTTGTTTAAGAATAAGCGCATATAAATGCTCATTATTATTATTATATTATTACTAGATAAACCCGTGCTCCGCACGGCAGCATCAAGTATCTGTGGTCATAATTGACACACACACACACACACACACACACACACACACACACACACACACACACACACACACACGTACACACACGTACACACACACACACACACACACACACACACACACACACACACACACACACACACACACACACACACACACACACACGTGCTCGGTTTCCTGTCAATTCATGAGCGCAGATGCGTTATTCTCCGTTATGCACCTTTCAAAACAAATATGGTAAGACCAAACACAAAGCTTCCAAAAGGTAGAGGAACTGTTTGTACAAAAGCCCTACTCTCCTCCCTCTTCTCCTTCCCAGCGTCGCTTGGGGTTTCTCCTATCCTGCTTTCCCCCCCCCCGTGCCCCCCCTCCCCCCCCCCCCCCCCCCCCCCCCCCCCCCCCCCCCCCCCCCCCCCCCCCCCCCCCCCCCCCCCACCCCCACCCCTTTCCCCACCCCCCCCTCCCCCCGGCCCCCCCCAGCTCCTCTTTAAAAAAAAAATAATGAAGAAAAGAGACACAAAAATTTGTGGTGGTGCCCCCTCCCTTCCGCCCACTCCCCTCTCCTTTAAAAAAAATGATGAAAAGCCCCCCCCCCCCCCCCCCCCCCCCGCCCCCCCCGGGAAAAAAAAAAAAAAAAAAAAAATTGTAGAGACGGGCAGACTCGAACCCGCGACCTACGGATTTGCGACGCCGCGAAACCCGTGCTCCGCACAGCAGCATGAAGCATCTGCGTTCATAATTGATAGGAACCTGTTCGAGCGATCGAAGAAGAAGAAGAAGAAGAAGAACTGGTTAGATGTACATTATTGAAAATAGCAAAACCCGTGCTCCGCTCGGGATGTCATGACAGCAATTGTAAGCTCTGCACAGACTTGGGTTTTGTCACTTTGAGAAAAGTAGGGGCCTAAATGTTGTGAAAAGTGGGAGGAGCATTTATTTTACTTTATAGTATGTTACACACACACACACACACACACACACACACACACACACACACACACACACGCACGCGTGCGCGCTGCCAATTCATGAGCGCAGATGTGTTATTCTCCGCTATGCACCTTTCAAAACAAATATGGTTAGCAAAAACCCTACTCGCCTCCCTCGTCTCCTTCCTAGCTTCGCTTGGGGTTTCCCCTATCCTGCTTTCCCCCTCCCCGTGTTAATTTTGGACTCTATGGTCATTGTGTATTTTTGTGTTTAATGATTTCCTGTATTAATATATAATTGTTTAGAAATGAGATATTTTGAAACAAAATGGTACTAAGTAACCCACTTTGGTTTAAATCCACCCATTATCGATTAAATAATCGATGTGTTTTTTAATATTCAAAATGTTCTCATTGGAATTACGTTGATACGGAATTGTCGTTTTGTGAATATAACATGGTGTGTAGCATCTGCAAGGTCTAAGGAATCATTCTGCCAGGTTTCGTTCAGATCGGTTCAGTGGTTTAGGCGCTATGATGGCGCGTTCTTTAGACGCACATACACATACACACACATACATACATACATACATACATACATACATACATACATACATACATACATACATACATACATACATACATACATACATACATACATACATACATACATACATACATACATACATACATACATACACACACACATACATATATACATACATACATACGGACAGCAGAGAAACGCACAGCCCTCGTCCCCGTTGTAATGTAGTCCCGTTCTCATAGAACTGGGACTACACAAATTAAATAGCGTCAATCAAGTTAGAGCACTACACCGTGCACAAAACCGAACAGTAGGCCTACTTGGAGTGCAATAATCACAAACGTTTCCAACATGTCCATAACAGAAGTATTTTACCTGGACTTTTCCCCTGTATTTAAATGTTTCAAAAGTGTTTTCCTTCAAAGCCTGACATTTAATTACTTTGGAAACAGTCGTCAAGGTGTTACAGGAGCATGCTATAAGCGCTAGCTTGTTGATGCTCTCTTTTGCTTTCTGTTATATTATGTGTTGCTTGGAAATATTAAAGATTTTGTTTAAACCAAGGTGTTACACCGCATACAAGGCAGGTAACACATTTTTTAACAGTTGATAGCACAAACGTTTGAGAAATCAGACTTATTTTCTTTATTGCAAACAGAGCAAGCATTACTTCAAACTTTGAAACATACACACTCAAAACCAAGCTTGTCCCGTT
>CM065690.1:24579226-24594226 GCA_017654935.2 Phymorhynchus buccinoides | reverse complement strand
ACCACTTTTTACACTTTTCCCCCTTCTTTGTCAAGTATTGGCACAAGCTGGGGCAGGTCGTGTCACTTTCACCTCCTGTTTAATTTGAGTAATAATTAAGTAAATATGCTTCAAAACAAAAACCGCTTTGTGTCATTTTGTAGCAAAATGAATTTTTATTTAATTTGGTATTTGTTTGAACAAATTATGTTGGAAAATGAGTGAATGAAAAGAAAACAAAACTTTTCTGGCACAACCTGACCCTGCCTACCGTATAGCAACAGCCAAAGCAGGCCATCGTCTTCGCCATCATCATCATCATCATCATCATCATCATCGTCGTCGTCGTCGTCGTCGTCACCATCACCATCAACAACAACAACAACATCAACAACATCGTGATAATCAACATTATGAAAGAATTAATCTTAATTTGTTTGCTGCCTTATACATGTGTTCTAAGAAAGGCACAGGGGTATGGAAACTCTATTCCTGCCTTTTAAGAAGAGCTCTACGACAAAGACTCTAAAAGAGTTACGGCGAGCCGGGCTGATAGAGTTATCGTTAGTGGGGTAGCTACACCATTCACAGTGTCGGGCTATCCAAAGACTCAGACTGGAATTTGAACGCAGAATTCAACTGGCCTATCGACGTGTTTTTAACCTAAATGTGTCACGCTTAAAAGGGACATAACCAGTGTTTATGTCCTCACTACTCATATAGGGAAAAGGGACCGGATGTTAGTCTTTTCTTTTCAGTGTCTTTGTTTGCGAGGAAAGAAAGACACAGAGAGAGAGAGAGAGAGAGACACAGAGAGAGAGAGAGAGAGAGAGAGAGAGAGAGAGAGAGAGAGAGAGAGAGAGAGAGAGAGAGAGAGAGAGAGAGAGAGAGAGAGAGAGAGAGAGAGAGAGAGAGAGAGAGAGAGAGAGAGAGAGAGAGAGAGAGAGAGAGAGAGAGAGAGAGAGAGAGAGAGAGAGAGAGAGAGAGAGAGAGAGAATTGACAATTTGACAATTTGACATGCATTGTCATTACCAACATAGCTCTTACGACAAGGCGGGAGAGTAATCGACAAGTATACAATACAAAATGGCCATTGTCAACATCAAAACAATTAAATCCATTAAAACATTTTTTAATAAGGTAGAAGGAAACAATAAAGAACATTATTTAATGCTTACATCGTTCCATTTCCATGTGGCCAAAAATCAGAGAGAGAGAGAGAGACAGAGAGAGAGAGAGAGAGAGAGAGAGAGAGAGAGAGAGAGAGAGAGAGAGAGAGAGGGGGAGAGAGAGAGAGAGAGAGAGAGAGAGAGAGAGAGAGAGAGAGAGAGAGAGAGAGAGAGAGAGACAGAGAGAGAGAGAGAGAGAGTACTCCATCAATGACGTGTACACACCACAACATGCGAATCAACTGACACCCACCTCAATCTTCTCTCCCTGTCTGTTTTTAATTTTGGCCGTTAGGTGCCTCACGGAAAGCAGCATGTGCCGCAATTCCACCGCCAGACGCAGGATCTAGGAACTCTCGAGGATATTTCAAGAACACGGAGAGCGTAGCCTCTCCCGTACAGTGCAGGACCACTGTGTCCAGGTAACTGCCATTGCCCATGTCTGTCACTTTAGCTGGGGTGGAACAGTTCTGCGAGTTGTTCAGTACGATGCGAACGTCATCCCCACCCCGGGTACCAATCCTCCCTCGCCGATCGTGCAGATCCACCCGTATTGAAATCGAGTCGCCAACCTGGTATACCTTGCTTTTTGTAAGCAGATAAACCTGGACAATAAAGGTACAGTAAGTCATGGGATCAAGACTTTTGAAGAGAAAGAAGCTCTACACAAACCCCTCGCCCCTACGGCGTGTGGAAACGCGTGTTGTTCCAACTTAAGTTAATAAATCGATTGATATCAAATTTTATCCTTTCAAATCATCGTTGACAGCATCATAGCCTCAGGACGAAACTATAAACTCATTTACAAGTGTTACATCAAGAATGTAATTATCAATACCATTTTGTTCGAATAACCCTAAGTCAATACACCTAAATACCAAGAAGGAGACTGTAAGCCCAACTATATGAAGGATATGGACACAACAACAAACATGCGTTTTCAACATCAAACTACAGGGTCAAGTCAGCACGATTAAAATTTGTCCACAGATTTCTTCTATTCCAAATAATATATCAACACACACATTTTGAAGCGATTTTGTCTCGCGTTTTAAGAAATTCAATATACTTGTTACAGACAAATTTTTAATAAAAAGATCAAAGGTCAAGAGCAAGATCAGGTCAAAAAGGTAGCCAATACTCAGTACACCCACATATAAAAGGTTTAAGACTGTAACTCAAATGAGGAGTTTGTCATGGCTAAAGACAATCCCGCATAACTATGAAGAGCATAACAACATTTTGATGTAGCTTTGGTGTTCTAGCCTATGTCGATTGGGCTGACACAGCCTTAAAGGCGATCTGAAGCAAATAAAATGAAGCATTGATTAATCAATTTTATTTTTCTTGAAATGATCAACAGAAGATTGTTAAAGATTGTCAAGTTTAGAGATTGAAAAGAGATGTGCAGCCATTAGGAACAAATTAGGTTACAAAATCCAAACTGCTTAAACCCTTCAGTGCTTCGGACATTTAATAAATAAGTCCTGCTACGTTTAGTGAAAAATAATGAAAACGAAACAGCCGAAGGTGCTGATGGTACACACGGGACATTCCATTAAGCATACGGGGGCTCTCCCGGCTTGGTGACCATCAGATACAATGCAGAGGAGTCCTTGCGAAATGTCCCTATGGGGGTACCAGCCCGTTTATCACGACTGCAGAGCCCACCGGCAAAAGACACCCCACCCATAAACCAGCAATAACCATCCAACAACCCACCAAGGACAGGCGAGGCCAGTGCATTTATTGGCCAAATGTTTGAATACAAGTGTTTAATTCTGTGTCACACGACTAGGTTGATCTTACCAAACCACGAGCATCTTCTTTTGAGTTTAATCGCAATAAGGGAATCAGGTCATGGGTTGCTGAACACACTCCTCCCTCCTCTTGTCTGTGATTTGCACTTACATTATCAAATGGGTTTGCTTGCTGATGGAGTGACTAAAAAGCTTGGCTGTGTAAGAAATTGATAGTAGGCATTGTTATTAGTCATTTTCATTGAGTATGTAACTGGCGAGGGAAGGAAATAAGGTATTTTTGGCATATGAAGAACTTCGTTATAGCTATATACTGACAGTGAAGTATATGATATATCAGCCTAGAACCACTTTCAACAGTTAGACTTTTCCCACTTACTTTAAAACAAGGGTTATGGTTAGTTTTCCTCATTAGTCCCTTGCTAGAATTTTCGTTTAATTATAACTGTCCATGATGAAAATGCCTTTGGCACTGAAGGGATTAAAGAATGATGATGAATATGTCCCTACATCAGAAATTGACAAAGAAACACACTTTGAGAAAACATGCCAAATTGCATGCTTGTTACATGAAAATGCTAAACACTGGGTGTTTTTAAAAAAAATCAAATTTAATTGTCCGCCTTCAAAATGCCCTTGGCATTGAAGGGGTTAAAGGCTGAACTGCAAATGTCCATACATCAGAAATTGATAAACACATCATAAGAAACTATCATATCGAATTTCATGCTTATTTCATGAAAATTCCGAACACTAGATTTTGTTTTATTATAACCATCCGCGAGTAAAATGCCCTTGGCACTGAAGGGGTTAAAGGCTGAATTGAAAGTGTCCCTACGTCAGAAATTGATAAACACACCATAAGAAACTATCATGCCAAATTTCATGCTTATTTATCGAAAATGCATACCACTAGATTTTGTTTCAGTTATAAATGTCTGCGAAAAATGCCCTCGGCACTGAAAGGGTTAAAGGCTGAATTGAAAATGTCCCTACGTCAGAAATAAATAAACACACCATTAAAAACTATCATGCCAAAACCCATGCTTGTTACATGAAAATGCACACCACTAGAATTTGTTTAAATTAAAGTTGTCCGCAATAAAATGCCCCTGGCACTGAATGAGTTAAAGGCTAAATTGAAAATGTCCCTTCGTTAGAAATTGATAAACACACCATAAGAAACCATTATGCCAAATTTGATGTTTCTTACATGAATATGTCCAACACAAGAATTTAAAAATAATGATAACTGTTCGCGATCAAAATTCCCTTGGTACTGAATGGGTTAAAGGCTGAACTGAAAATATCTCTATGTCAAAAATTGATAAACACACCATAAGAAACTATCATGCCAAATTTCATGCTTATTAAATGAAAATGCCCAACACTAGAATTTTATTTAGCTATAACTGTCTGCGAGCAAAATTCCCATAGTTCTGAATGGGTTAAAGGCTGAATTGAAAATGTCCCTACGTCAGAAATTAATAAACACATCATAAGAAACTGTCATGCTATATGTCATGCATTTTTCATGAAAATGCACACCACTAGAATTTTTTTTAATAAAATGCCCCTGGCACTGAAAGGGTTAAAGGCTGAATTGAAAATGTCCCTACCTCAGGAATGGTCAACCTATGGTGATATTTTTCACGCCAGAGGGCAGTCAATGCACTAGGGGCTTATCACGCGATTTTCTTACTTGGGCGTAGTGAGAGAGAGAGTGATGGTAGGACCACTCACTGTCTCTCTCTCTTTCTTTATCCCCAACCAATAATATAGAGAGGATTAGCCCCACACGAGCGTCATGCGCTCTGGCGTGAGAAAAATCGCACTAAGTCTCTCATTGATAAGCACATAAGAAAAAATCATGCCAAATGTCATGCTTGTACGTTAAAAATTCACAATTATGACAATTCCTCCTCAGCTTCAGTCAGTTGTGCAGGGCTATTCAGTTTCAAGCCTTACAGTTATTTAATTGTTGCTTTGTGTTAGCCTGGTCTGTCACTGGGTCACGTTTTTGTTATTCTCTTCCTGTGGTTTCGACTTGTATCCCTTTCCCCTACTGTTCTATTATAGATTTGATAATTGTGTTAATAATCAATGGTCACTTCACAATGGTCAGAATGTTCAAACTATTGCTGCTCGGACTGTTTCTGTTGGGAATTGCTTTTTACTTTGTGATGTGCATCTTTGGGTAAGTAACTGTTGTGATTCGTTTATATTAAACTACAGCACAAGTCTAACATTTTCTCGAATATTTCGCCGCCCGCAAGACGAAAGACGTCACTTCACAGGAGAAGCAAAAAACTTATTATTTCGGTCATTTCAAGTCAAATTGCTTCAGATGTTTTCATACGGCTTTATTTCGAGCCATCAAATAACTTTGTCACTTCAGTTTTTCAAATAAATCACGATTTATTTAAGTAATATTGAAATAAGAAATCTTGCCCCCAAATCATGGTTTTAGACTGAGAAGAAACGTGCGAGTATGGATGATTATTTGTGAGTGAATGCGCAAACGAACGCATGCGTTTTACTGTGTGAATGTTATGTGTGTGCAAGAGTTATGCGGGCCTTCGTCATTGGCTTCTGGACATACTAACATTGGCTTAATGAAGAAGAACATTTTGTGTGTTTATAGTTGAAAGCTGTTGAAGTTTGATACAACGTTGATTTAGTAAATGGCATAAATGACAAGAGAGAAAAACGACATTAAAGGCAAGATGACGATGGAGAAGAGTAAGAATTAATTCTGACAGTTTTGAAAGATGTGTTGGAAAAGGGGGAAATGAGTTTTAGGCATATAAAACCCGAAAATGGAAACATGGCAAATCTGAATCTTATAAGAAAAGTGGAGAGAGACAAATTACACACACAAGTTAAACGTTACATTTTAGAAGGAAAAACGTTTCGTAAAAACGAATAGGAAAGAGGGGGTTGCGCGCGTGTACGTGTGTGTGTTTAGTGTTACAGTTGAATTTTCTCCTTCTAAAAACGATGTTAAGTAAGAAAACGTTAATGGTTTCGAAAAGACAAACCAAAGGGGGAAATTTAAAGCTTCGAAAAACATGTCGAGACCGGACAGAGTAATGGCTCGGTCAAAAAAAGAAAGAAAGTTGTAGACGAGGAAAATTAACAGATTTTTCAGTCTTATAGAAAGGGAAGTTTTAAAAACAAAACTTAAAAGATAAGTTGCCTTTCAAATAAGGAAACGTTCATTTAAAAAAACAAAAACCGCAACAACTCATTAATCCATAACCTGTATTATGCGCGAAAGGAAAAAGAAAAGAATAAAAGCTTTAAGAGAAAATTTGGCAAAGGAAAGTTAGTCTTAAACAAGCGCGGATTCGCAATCGCTTGTGGCGTGCGACAATTGAAAACGAAACATCATTTTAAAGAGCAGCCTCAATTTGAAGTGCAGCCTCGATTTGAAGTGCGACAATTTTGTAGCCTCGATTTGAAGAGCGACAATTTTGGACCGACCGACCGACCGACAGACAGACCGACAAAGTGAGTTATAGGTTTGTGGCTTGTGCCACAAACAAAAACAAACTGGAAAGCAAACGACTTGGAAAGACGAGACGGGGCGTCGCCAATCGCGAATACACAACTATACTATACTCTTTTCACGATGGCGACGGACGGGGGCCCTTTCACAAAGAAAGAGGGGTAGTAGAAACCGTCCTTGCAAATTACTGTCTAAATTATAGGGTAATTATGACCTCATAACAAAAAGAATGTGGGCTTACTGTTGTTGTTTTCTCATAAAACAGTCTGTCTGTCTGTCTTCCGTCCGAGGATGACACATAGTTAGACTGGGAGAGGTGAAGAGAGAGAGAGAGAGAGAGAGAGAGAGAGAGAGAGAGAGAGAGAGAGAGAGAGAGAGAGAGAGAGAGAGAGAGAGAGAGAGAGAGAGATAGAGAGAGAGAGAGAGAGAGAGAGGAGAGAGAGAGAGAGAGAGAGAGAGAGAGGGGAGAGAGAGAGAGAGTGAGAGAGAGAGGAGAAAGAGAGAGTGAGAGAGAGAGAGGGAGAGAGAGAGAGAGAGAGGGGGGGAGAGAGAGAGAGTGAGAGAGAGAGGGGAGAGAGAGAGAGAGTGCGAGAGAGAGAGAGAGAGAGAGAGAGAGAGTGCCGAGAGAGAGAGAGAGAGAGAGGAGAGAGAGAGAGAGAGAGAGGAGAGAGAGAGAGAGAGGGGAGTGAGAGAGAGAGAATGATGACAATGGTCAGTGCTGTTGTTTACTGTTTTCATTAGTAAATAAATGATGATGACAATGGTCAGTGCTGTTGTTTATTGTTTTCATTAGTAAAGGATGCTGACAATGGTCAGTGCTGTTGTTTACTGTTTTCATTAGTAAAGGATGATGGCAATGGTCAGTGCTGTTGTTTATTGTTTTCATTAGTAAAGGATGATGATGACAATGGTCAGTGCTGTTGTTTATTGTTTTCATTAGTAAGTAAAGGATGATGATGACAATGGTCAGTGCTGTTGTTTATTGTTTTCATTAGTAAGTAAAGGATGATGATGACAATGGTCAGTGCTGTTGTTTATTGTTTTTTATTAGTAAAGGATGATGATGACAATGGTCAGTGCTGTTGTTTATTGTTTTCATTAGTAAGTAAAGGATGATGATGACAATGGTCAGTGCTGTTGTTTACTGTTTTCATTAGTAAAGGATGATGATGACAATGGTCAGTGCTGTTGTTTACTGTTTTCATTAGTAAAGGATGATGATGACAATGGTCAGTGCTGTTGTTTACTGTTTTCATTAGTAAAGGATGATGATGACAATGGTCAGTGCTGTTGTTTATTGTTTTCATTAGTAAGTAAAGGATGATGACAATGGTCAGTGCTGTTGTTTACTGTTTTCATTAGTAAAGGATGATGATGACAATGGTCAGTGCTGTTGTTTACTGTTTTCATTAGTAAAGGATGATGATGACAATGGTCAGTGCTGTTGTTTACTGTTTTCATTAGTAAAGGATGATGACAATGGTCAGTGCTGTTGTTTACTGTTTTCATTAGTAATTAAAGGATGATGATGACAATGGTCAGTGCTGTTGTTTACTGTTTTCATTAGTAAAGGATGATGACAATGGTCAGTGCTGTTGTTTACTGTTTTCATTAGTAAGTAAAGGATGATGATGACAATGGTCAGTGCTGTTGTTTACTGTTTTCATTAGTAAAGGATGATGATGACAATGGTCAGTGCTGTTGTTTATTGTTTTCATTAGTAAGTAAAGGATGATGACAATGGTCAGTGCTGTTGTTTACTGTTTTCATTAGTAATTAAAGGATGATGATGACAATGGTCAGTGCTGTTGTTTACTGTTTTCATTAGTAATTAAAGGATGATGACAATGGTCAGTGCTGTTGTTTACTGTTTTCATTAGTAAGTAAAGGATGATGACAATGGTCAGTGCTGTTGTTTATTGTTTTTTATTAAGTAAAGGATGATGACAATGGTCAGTGCTGTTGTTTACTGTTTTCATTAGTAAGTAAAGGATGATGATGACAATGGTCAGTGCTGTTGTTTACTGTTTTCATTAGTAAAAGGATGATGATGACAATGGTCAGTGCTGTTGTTTACTGTTTTCATTAGTAAAGGATGATGATGACAATGGTCAGTGCTGTTGTTTACTGTTTTCATTAGTAAAGGATGATGATGACAATGGTCGGTGCTGTTGTTTACTGTTTTCATTAGTAAAGGATGATGATGACAATGGTCAGTGCTGTTGTTTATTGTTTTCATTAGTAAAGGATGATGATGACAATGGTCAGTGCTGTTGTTTACTGTTTTCATTAGTAAAGGATGATGATGACAATGGTCAGTGCTGTTGTTTATTGTTTTCATTAGTAAGTAAAGGATGATGACAATGGTCAGTGCTGTTGTTTACTGTTTTCATTAGTAAAGGAAGATGATGACAATGGTCAGTGCTGTTGTTTACTGTTTTCATTAGTAAAGGATGATGATGACAATGGTCAGTGCTGTTGTTTACTGTTTTCATTAGTAAAGGATGATGATGACAATGGTCAGTGCTGTTGTTTACTGTTTTCATTAGTAAAGGATGATGATGACAATGGTCAGTGCTGTTGTTTATTGTTTTCATTAGTAAAGGATGATGATGACAATGGTCAGTGCTGTTGTTTACTGTTTTCATTAGTAATTAAAGGATGATGATGACAATGGTCAGTGCTGTTGTTTATTGTTTTCATTAGTAAAGTAAAGGATGATGATGACAATGGTCAGTGCTGTTGTTTATTGTTTTCATTAGTAAGTAAAGGATGATGACAATGGTCGGTGCTGTTGTTTACTGTTTTCATTAGTAATTAAAGGATGATGATGACAATGGTCAGTGCTGTTTGTTTATTGTTTTCATTAGTAAGTAAAGGATGATGACAATGGTCAGTGCTGTTGTTTATTGTTTTCATTAGTAAGTAAAGGATGATGACAATGGTCAGTGCTGTTGTTTATTGTTTTCATTAGTAAGTAAAGGATGATGATGACAATGGTCAGTGCTGTTGTTTACTATTTTCATTAGTAAAGGATGATGATGACAATGGTCAGTGCTGTTGTTTACTGTTTTCATTAGTAAGTAAAGGATGATGACAATGGTCAGTGCTGTTGTTTATTGTTTTCATTAGTAAAGGATGATGACAATGGTCAGTGCTGTTTTTGTTGTTTTCATTAGTAAGTAAAGGATGATGACAATGGTCAGTGCTGTTGTTTATTGTTTTCATTAGTAAAGGATGATGACAATGGTCAGTGCTTTGTTTATTGTTTTTATTAGTAAGTAAAGGATAATGACAATGGTAAAAAAACAACCCCAAAAACCCAAAACAAACACACACAAAACTATTGGATATTGTAGCCCTTATGCTGGCCCAGGTCGGAAAGGAGTTTGTTGACGATATGTTAAATAGTTTGGAAGTTATTCAAGTATATGTAAATCACTATTGTTTTAATTTTTCAACCGATTTCGCTTACATTTCAGGAAAATTGACAGACACAATTATCATGCTGAATATCCAATAATATGCCGATTGGCCACATTTTGGCCGATATATTTATATATTTCCATAGAACCATTTCCCCCATACAGACAAATACGAAAGACCATAATCTTTGATTTTTTTCTAAATTCACTACGAGGCCTAAACGATTTGCATCTTTCCTTAATACTGATAGCTGGTTTTGGAGACCAGAAACAGTATCAGACAACAGAATAACATCATCTGCAAATAATAATAAGAACATTTCGACTGCATTTGGGAAAAATTGAATGCCATGTTTTCCTTTTTTTGTTATTTCTATCGCTAATTCATTTATAAATAAAGAAAACATATTCGGACTTAGCAAGCAACCTTGTTTTACTCCACGTGGACAAGAGAAGAAATCAGAATATACATTCTTATCACGTACACAAGCAAGTACTGAATTATATACTCCTTGTAGTGCATTGTACAATTTGCCATTCACACCAGTTTTTCGCAAAGAATCCCACAAAACATTTCTATTCACAGAATCAAACGCCTTCCGAAAATCGACAAAGGCCACATACATTTTTTAATTTTTTAACATATATATTTGTGCTAAAGCAAATAAGGTAAAAATATGATCAACAGTAGTATATTTAATACGGAAACCTTGCCCTTCAGCACTTTTCTCTTCTCTATCTACCCGTGCAGTTAATCTTTTGTTTAGTATATGTGTATAAACTTTACTAATAACACTAGTAAGAGCTATCCGACGGTAGTTATCCGGGTTATTTGGGTCATCTTTTTTATGTAATGGTACTATTATTGACTTGGCCCACTGCAAGGGAAACAACCCACTTTCAAAAACAATACAACAAGAAAGTCAATTGTGTCATAATTAGCATGTTTCAACAACTCAGCAATGACTTTATCAGGTCCAGCACTTTTGTTAGACTTGAGATTTTTAATACCTGCCATAACTTCTTCTTTTAAAATAGGATTATTGAATAAAGGTTCATTTTCAGAGTTAAACGTATCATCCCCATGATAGTTTTCATTGTTATTAGTGTCTTCAGAAGATACACAATCAAACTGATTAAAAACATTGAAAACATTACCATACCACTGTTGTACAGGAATTTCATTATACACAAAACGTCTTCTGTTTACGCTTCGAATCCATGTCCAAAAGGATTTTGAATCCTTTACAGAATCATTAAGCATAGTAATCCTCTTTTCATTAAATTATATTTCTTTTGTTTCACGGAGCACTTTATATTCTTTTCTTTCTTTAATATAAACATCTTTTTTCTCTTTTTTTACTTCTACTTTCTTACATCTTTGAACATTTTTTAGCAGTCTGTTCCCTCTTTTCTTCTCTTGCTCACATTCTTTATCAAACCAATCATCATATGATTTGCACTTTTTCCCCAACAGTTCTAATCATACATGCTGCTGTTCCATACAAAGCATTAACCCTTTCACCGCCAATGTCGCATTTATTCACCATACTGGTTTACTACTACCTATGTCGCTAAAAGGCATACAAGCTGGGCCTGTTGTTCAAAGACCCTATTTTCTTAATTTTGGGAGGTAAGGATAGGCCTAATGTCACAGAGGAATTCCCAATATTGCAGATAATTTTCTTTCTCTTCCCAGTTAAGTTTAATGGCAATTTTGTGGTTGAAAATGACTGGTGGCGAAAGGGTTAAGAAACTTTTCTAGACCAAGATCAACATCAACATTCAACAAATTGTGTGCACTAGTCAAACATTCATGATATTCATTGCTGTCCAGTTCTTCTTTATATGTTTGTACATAATCTGGAGACCAAATAAGTTTATCTTCAGTTTGTTCGAACATTTCCTGCCTAACCACTTTTTGGAACACAACCCACTTAATCGAGAGAGAGAGAGAGAGAGAGAGAGAGAGAGAGAGAGAGAGAGAGAGAGAGAGAGAGAGAGAGAGAGAGAGAGAGAGAGAGACTAGAATGACGAAACGTATACACTGGGGTAATTGACTGAAGTTTAAGATGACATAAAGATGGTAGATGGAGGGGAGAATCCTGTCAGGTTTGACAAACATAAGCCATCTAGTTAGGATTCTCCATAAATGAGAATACTATTGCATTCGTCAAAATTCTTCTCTCCCCCCCCCCTTTTTTTTGTCCGATTTGGCTGACATTTTCAGAAAACTTGCAGGACCTTATGGATATGTGACATTTGAAATATTAAATGATTTCGCCGAATTGTCGGCAAAATATGGCCGAAAAATCGCGAAATCGGCAACATTTCAATCTTGAATATCTCAAAAACGGTTGCACGGATTTCGTTTATATTTTCAGGCTTTACTACAATGTAAATTGGCAACACTTCCAGCATAAAACTGAATCGGCAATGCAAACCGGAAGTGCCACAGCTATGGTCATGCAGCTTTTATTTGGTTCACGGAATAGCCAAAACCGGAAGGGACATCAAAAAAATAACTATTGGATTTTGTAGCCCTAACTCTGGCCCACGTCTGAAAGGAGTTTGTTGACGATAATGTTAAATAGTTTGGAAGTTATTTAAATATATGTAAATTTGGTTGAGTTACTTTCACCATTGTTTTTATTTTTCAACCGATTTCACTTAAAGTTACAGGAAAATTGACGGATACTGTTCACATGCTCAATATCCAATATTATGCCAATTGGCCAATTGTTGGCCGAAATATGGGCTAAAAATTGCCAAATTCGGCCAGTATTCAATCTTGAATAACTCGAAAACGGCGTCGCGGACTGCATTAATATTTTCACTGTTTATTAAGGAGTATCTTTGCAACACTTCCAATATGAAACTGAGCCAGAAGTGCCAACTGGAAGTGGGGACAAACACTTTCAAATTTATTGACTCAAAAACCCTTCGACAAAATGCATAGAATGCTACTTAGAGTATGTCATAGTAGAGTGTTACAGTGACGAAAAGTGACACTGACGTCATTGGTGTCTTGAGGTAAGCTGTGACGTATAGTAGCTTATGACATTGGGGTAGGCCAAGACAATATCGCCACACAGAAAGAGAGAGAGAGAGAGAGAGAGAGAGAGAGAGAGAGAGAGAGAGAGAGAGAGAGAGAGAGAGAGAGAGAGAGAGAGAGAGAGAGAGAGAGAGGGAGAGAGAGACAGATTGAAAGACTTTAAACTTTACTTTTCAAGGATAAACATTTTAGGCAACGCCTAGTCTTCCAATCTGTCCTTGGTACATATAGACGAACATAGAATACAAACATGGCAAGACATAGTGACATGGCAAGGCATGATATTACACATACAGATTTGAACATAAAGGTACCACCTTGGTACATATACGAACATAGAATACAAACACGGTACGGCATAAAATTACACATAGATAATTGAACATAAAGGTAGCAAAGCAGGTATTATGGTAAAGACAGGTTGAAATACGGATTTATAAAATTACATACGCACATGTATAATTGTTAATACTTGTGCGGGCATACATGCATGTAACCATACACGCACACACCTGAACGTGCGCGCGGCACACGCAAGAATACATGCACATACGCACAGAGATATGTTGAAGCACGTATAAAAGATGATGTAAAGATGGCTGATGAAAAGGGAGAATCCTGTCATGTTTGTCTTAAAGACAAATATAAGCCATCTAGTTATTATTATTATTATTATTATTATTATTATTATTATATTATTATTATTATTATTATATTATTATAGTCTAGTGCTCGTGCGCGCGCGCGCGCGCACACGCCACACACGCACACACGCACACACGCACACGCACACACACACACACACACACACACACACACACACACACATACACACACACACACACTAACCTAGCTCACATATATGATCATGAAAGAAAGAATGAAAGAATGAGAGAGAGAGAGCAGACCGAAGCAGAGATAGACACTGACAGAGATAGAGACAGAGAGAGAGAGAGCGAGAGAGAGAGAGAGAGAGAAAGAGAGAGAGAAGAGAGAGAGAGAGAGAGGGAGAGAGAGAGAGACAGAGAGAGAAAGAGAGAGAAAGAGAGAGAGGAGTAGGGAAAGTAAAAGACAGAGAAAATTCATGTTTCATGCACAGAGGCGTAAAACCTAACAAGTGTTGAGAGCAAGTGAAATAACAGCAATAAATGAGTAAATAAAGAAAGTGATAACAACAAGCATTATCAATTTATTGATAAGAAAAGAACGAAACAAACGAGATACAAACATAGCGTGTATAAACAGAAGAAAGAAACATACAGAAAGAAAGCTCTAGTGTGTGGCAGGAAGAACTGAAGAACAAAAGAAATTCGGGTAACAAGCCAACCATCAATGAAAAAAAGAGAAAGGAAAAAGAAAGTAACAACAAGAAATACACGAGAGAAAGAGAGAGAGAGAGAGAGAGAGAGAGAGAGAGAGAAGAGAGAGAGAGAAGAGAGAGAAAGAGAGAGAGAGAGAGAGAGAGAGAGAGAGAGAGAGAGAGAAGAGAGAGAGAGAGGGGTCTGAAGTTTTAAGTTTTTATTGATTAGGCCTCTCTGCCCGTAGCAATACTTTTTATCAATAAATAAATGTAAACTAAAACAATAAAATCATGCACATACATAAAATAAATATAATCCATACATTTTGAAAAATAATTTGATAAAAAGAATTTATTCAGAGACAAACGATTGACTTCTAAAAGCAAACGCTTTAGATAGAAAAAGAGAAAGAGCTGAGCATGCTTTAATATCTGTAAATAATAAAAGTACGGTAATGTAAAAGCATTGCGATGATTGTAGTATTGTGGGGAAATTAGTTGCTCTCTAAACGTTTGCATAAGCAGGTCATAATAAAATAAAATGTAATTCCGATTCTTCTAATACCTGGGCAGAAAAATACAGGATAAATCATTTTGAACGTTTGAATATCTTAATCGATGTGGTTTTAAAGGAGATACACCCAATCTAATTCTCGTGAGAAATTTTCGTATGAAAGAATTTTTGATTAAGTTCACGTATTGTGGTGGGTCTTGTAACTGCATAAAGGTGGAATACAATGAATATCGTTCGTGGGTAATGACTGTGTACGTAGCTATGTATAGTAGATATCTTCCTGTTT
>CM065690.1:24571226-24578726 GCA_017654935.2 Phymorhynchus buccinoides | reverse complement strand
TGTTCAGTTACATGCTTCACATTTGGTAAGTAGGTAGACTGGATCAAGGTCATGTTTAGTACAAAGTATTGAGCACTTTGATGACCTCGAATTTTAACCTCATCTCTTATCACCCGCTGTAGTTTGAATATGAGTGGGTGTTCACCCTTATAACCTCATTATGTTCTTGATCAGTATGACCTATGGAAAGTATAGTGTTAGACATTTGAAGCCTCATGAAAAAGATCAAGGTCAAGACTGGTGGCGTATGTTAGACTCAAAGATGTAGGCCTTGGAGATGTAAAATTTGTTTTAGTGGTATGCGGTATGTCAAGGACAAGAATGGTGGCCATATTTATTGTGACCTACGTAAAAAGTTCATGATCCAGGCCATTTTGTGAATGATGTATAAAAATAAAAAAACTTCTGGGGAGGGGGGTTAATATTTGTAATTTTTAAAAAAATATTATGATTAATGCATTTTCTGTGTTTTTGTTTTTTGCATTAGATTTGGGTAAAGGTCTGATTTGCTCATGTGATATTATTAAGTAATTTAGTAGTGTGTTTGTGCGTGTGTGTAGGGGGGTGGGGGGTGCGTGCGTGTGAGTGTGTGTTTGTATGCGAGAGAGAGGGGGGGGGGGGGAGAGAGATGGGGGTGTGTGGGGTAGAGAGGGTAACTGTGTTGCTTTTAGCATACAGTATTACATGATCTAGCATTTTATGTCTCTGTTATTGCTATTATATACATTGATTGCTCATTTTAGTTTTCTTATGTGTATTATCCTATATTAGTTTTAAACAAATGATGGTTTAAGCTTTGTGTGCATGTGTCTGTGTGTGTCGGGGGAAGTGAGAGAGAGAGAGGGGAGGGACATTGGAGGAGAGAGAGAGAGAGAGAGAGAGAGAGAGAGAGAGAGAGAGAGAGAGAGAGAGAGAGAGAGAGAGAGAGAGAGAGAGAGAGAGAGAAACTAGGGTGAATGTGTGTTGATTTTAGCATACCTTTTATCATTGTTCTAGTATTCAGTATTGGTTTTTATAATCTAAACTTTGTTTTTATGTATTATGCTTGGGATATTATTCATTTTAATTGTTTTATGCATGCATTATTGTCCCATTATTACTTTATACAAATTCTTGGTTTAAGCTGTGTGTGTGAGAGAGAGAGAGAGAGAGAGAGAGAGAGAGAGAGAGAGAGAGAGAGAGAGAGAGGATGGGGGGGGGGGGGGGGGGGGGGAGGGAGGGGGAGAGAGAGAGAGAGGGGAGAGAAAGAGAGCCAGGGTGAATGTGTGTTGACTTTAGCATACATTTTGAACAAACATTACGAACTATTACCTTCTGGACGTCGCTACAAAACTTTTAAAGTCAACTCCAGGGCACAGAAATCCTTCATCCCCAGATCCATCCACCTCCTAAACTCATGATTCTTAGTGATCATCGTGTTAAAAGAAACTATGCATGCTTATCCTTAGACGTGTATGTATCCACATATAATGTGTATCTTTAAGTGTGTATTATGTGTAACTTTTGCTCCTATTCATGCATGCTGAATGTCGATGTCTTTGTTATTCTGGCACCTGAACAAAATTTCTCCTTGGGAGATAATAAAGTGAATTTGATTTCATTTGATTTGATTTGGATTATTTTACATTGTTCTAGTGTTCAGCATTGGTTTTTATAATCTAAACCTTGTTTTTATGTACCCCCTTTTATACATTTTGTTTGTTTGTCCTATTATTACTTTTATACAAATTGTTTGTTTAGCTCTGTGTGTGTGTGTATGTGTGAGGGGGGGGGAAGGCATGGTTGAGGGTGGAGATTTTGAAACATATGTTGTGGGGAAGGGGAGGGGGTGGTGTGTGTGTGTGCGTGTGCGTCTTATATTACATTGTAATTTAATTCTTATGATGTATTTACTGTATATTGTAAAATGAAATAAAAACATTTAAAACAGAAAAAAAGAATGGTGGCCATAGGTCACAGACTCGAAAGATGTATGCCTTGGAGGTGTAAAATTTGTGTTTTAGCTACCGTTTTACATTTTTGTAGTTACATGCGGGGCTAAGATGTGAGGGGTAGGGGAGGTAGGGGTTGAGGCAGGTACGGGGCGAAATGGGCAAGGAACATGTCTATCAGTCATCGATACTCAATATGTGAAAAAGAGGAAATGTATCTATTTCGGTGTGTGTAGAGAGAGAGAGAGAGAGAGAGAGAGAGAGAGAGAGAGAGAGAGAGTGGGAAACATGAGATAGGATAAGTTTCACACACACACACACACACACACAAAACCGAAGACACGCACCCACCCACCCTCCCACCCATCTTTGTGGGTGTGTTTTTTCGCCCATCACCTTTTAATTCCCCCCACCCCCGAGTCCTCCACGTTATTTTATTCAGCATGCTAAGAGTTGTGAAAAAAACAATACACACAAAAATACCAAGTCAAATGTTCTTGTATCACATCAGCCTGAAGGAAGTTAGTCTCCCTTTCCCCATCACACGCACATATGCACATGTAAACACGATTTCGCTTTCAACACCCCCTTCAATAGCTCAACCCGCCCTGTTATTATTCCCCTTGTACAAAAATGAACACAGAGTTCGAAACTTTATCACATTAAGTTCAACGACATCAGTTTCACTCGCTTCTTTGCTTTATAGCTTCAGGGGCGGATTTGAGGGGGGGGGGGTCCAGGGTTTCTGGGAATCCCCCCCCCCCCTTGCCCCAAGCATGCACCTTATACAAGGGTAAAAAGTAAGAAAATGGCACAATTTTTGCTTTAATAATCACCAAATTGCAACATTTTCCGGGGCCTTCGCCCCCTGGACCCCCCACAAGACCACTACATATTAACCCAGGATATATGCAGCTCCCTGGACTCCCCGCGTTTTGTTCACTATATGGTGCTAGAAGAGTGAAGAGTCAGTGCAATGGCAGCAATGCCGCCTGGTTAGAAGAATCAAAGTCTTCTGTTCTGGTCGTTCACAGAAGACAAGTTGTGAATTGATTTTCCATTGCTGTAGAAAACGAATCATCATGATCTCTCTCTCTCTCACACACACACTTACACACGCGCGCTCACATACACACACACACACACACCAGACAAATAAAGACTTCGGTAGAAACAAAACAAAATACAATAAACAATACCTATCTCTTTAAAAGGTGCACTTAAGCTTATCAGTGTCGACTTGGAAGTGTGGGTTGTTTTACAACCAAAACACAAAGCAACCCGATCAACTGCAATACAATCTGATTCTGGTAGTGTGGAGCTACAATGGTCAACCTATGGCGATATTGTTCACGCCAGAGGGCAGTCAATGCTTTAGGGGCTTATCACGCGATTTTCTTACTTGGGCGTAGTGAGAGAGAGAGTGATGGTAGGACCACTCACTGTCTCTCTCTCTTTCTTTATCCCCAACTAATAATATAGAGAGGATTAGCCCCACACGAGCGTCATTCCCTCTGACGTGAGAAAAATCGCACTAAGTCTCTCATTAACACAGCTCTTATTTTGGGATCAGTGCGATGTGCCTCCGTCTCTATGACATTATGACCCCGTCTCCGTGTGTCCCCGTCTCTCTGTGTCCCAGAGGATTACGTTAGGCCTAACGGAGGGTTAATGATAAGGTTAAGGGGTTAAGGTTAGTGTGTGGGTTAGGATTAGGATAAACAAAGCGATTTAATTAAAACCCTTTCATCGCCACTGTCGCCTCTTGGCAGCACAATGATTTAACACCCATGTCACTGAAAGGCATCAAACGAGGGTCTGGTATCCAGTGACCTTATTATGTTCTTAATTTTGAGAGGTAAGGACAGGACCTATTTTATGCATGTCACAAAGGAATCCCCAATACTGCAGACGAAATATTTTTTCTTCCCAGGTAAGTTTAATGGAAAGTTTTGGCTGAAAAATGGCTGGCGTTGAAAGGGTTAAATTAAGACGGGGATACATAGAGACGGGAACAATATAGAGACGAAATTCGGGACACAGAGACGGGAACACATAGAAACAGGGGCACAATGCGAAATGTCCCTTATTGCAGGAGGCAGCTGCCATGATCTGGAGAAGACCAGTTTGCAATTCTGACGACACACTTTGAAGAGGAAGCTGGAGAAGATGATGAAGACGATGACAAGACGACGAAAAAGGAGATGCCGCTGACAAAAGACGATGAAGATGAAGACGTCGAGGACGACGAAGACGAAGGATAATGACGAACACGACGAAAAAAAAGATGAAGAAAAAGAAGACTCCACCGACGACGATAATGAAGAAGATGATGATCACAAAGAAGAAAAAGATGATGAAAACGCCACTAACGACGATGACAACCCTGACGATAAAAAAGACGCCACCGACGACGACGATGAAGAAGACGCCACCGACGATGACGATGAAGAAGACGCTACCGACGTCGATGATGAAGAAGACGCTACCGACGACGACGATGAAGGAGATGCTACCGACGATGACGATAAAGAAGACGCCACCGACGACGACGCTACCAACGACGACGATGAAGAAGACGCCACCGACGACGACGATGAAGAAGACGCCACCGACGACGACGATGCAGAAGACGCCACCGATGACGACGATGAAGAAGACGCCACCGATGACGACGATGAAGAAGACGCCACCGATGACGACGATGAAGAAGACGCCACCACCGACGACGATGAAGAAGATGCCACTGATGACGACGATGAAGAAGATGCCACTGACGACGACGATGAAGAAGACGCCACCGACGACGACGATGAAGAAGACGCCACCGACGACGACGATGAAGAAGACACCACCGACGACTTCGATGAAGAAGACGCCACCGATGACGACGATGAAATAGATGCCACTGACGACGATGCTTCGGGTGATTATGGATTTTTTTTTTTTTAAAGATGAAGATGCAACCGACGAAGATGCCTTAGACGACGAAGAAGTCACCAACCGCAATGAAGGAGGAGGAGGAATAGAAGAAGGGCTTAAGCTAGTAGGAGCTACCGTCCATAAGGGTATCTGACCGATTGGACGCTATTCTAACCTTCTCTCTTTAGTAACAGCCGGTCCCAATTTGACCTGTCGCCATCAGAAGTAGTAGAAGCTGAAGCCACATCTCTCGCAGCGTTCCTGGCTTTCCACTTGACCGGTGAGAGTCTAGTGGGACTATCCCGTATCCATAATGTCCACCATTCTGAAACGGACGAATTGGCAAAATGTTAATCAATAGTGCAACTGCCAAAAGACTAAAGCCAAGCGAAACAAACAAAGCAAAAATGCTAAAAGTGCCATTATGTGTAAAACATTAGTTAGTTTCACAGAGAGGTAGGAAGGGAAGATAAAGGAGGATGGAAGCGGGGTTGAGACACAGGAGACGACACAAACGCCCGCGCCCGCACGCACATACACATACTAACACGCACGTTCCCAAGCAACGAAGCTGTTACCACTAGTAAGACAGCGGGTGGATTTGGGGTGGGTGGGGGCAGGCATGGGATATGAGATTGGTACTGAAAAGGACATGTGTGCGTGTGTGTGCGCGTGTGTGCATACGAGGCTGTGTGCATAGGAAAAAGAACTCCATGGGCGTGTGCAACATGTGCATGCGTGCATGCAGCCTCTTGTGTGTGTGTGTGTGTGCATGCGTGTTCATGCGTATGTGTGTGCGTGCGTGATTGTGTGCGTGTGTGCGTGCGTGTGTGCGCGTATGTGTGTGGCGCGCGCGCATGTGTGTGTGTGTGTGTGTGTGTGTGTGTGTGTGTGTGTGTGTGTGTGTGTGTGTGTGTGTGTGTGTGTGTGTGTGTGTTACGTTCGCGAGCACGTGTGCAGTTGCGAATCAGTGTAAAGTACATTATCGCAGCCAAACCCAGCCTGAAAGTGGTAGGCTGTAGTAATTGTAGTTGTAACAAATGAACATAATTATTTTGCAAGGTAATTGCGATTTCCTTTTCAAGTGATTCTCTAAGTAGACTAGCTTTCCTTATGAATTCGGAAGTCACATTTGCCCCTCAGTAGGCCTATCAAGTAAACAGAGCCTCTGACTTTTCAAACTTCATGGGTCGTATGACCCCTGATTACAGAAAATGAGCGGTCAATTTCCATCATAAAGGGCCAGTGATGCGTAAGAGCTTCAGAATGTTTTCAGACTTGATGGGTCATATGACCCTTGGCTGCACACAAAGAGGGGTCAATTCGGTTCATTGACACTGGCCCCAACACAGTCTGAAGCTCTGAGTAAAGACCAAGAACCAATCACTTGCTGTGCCCGTGAATATGTTTTAGGTTTGATGTTTTATTGTGCCAAATGATCTGCAATGTAGGCCTATCTGACATTGATACTATGCAAGTCAGTAGCAATCGAAAAGGTGCAGCGTAGAGCTACCCCCCGAAACTTGTAAAAGCATGTTTATTATTGCAAAAACGTGGATTATTACCACAGACTACAGTACATACCTTAATTTATTTTCACTTAAGGAAAGGAGAATGAGGGAAGATCTTTTAGAAACTTATGAAATATTCAACAATCATGTAGATTTGTTCTGAACTAATTTTGTTTTCATCTCCTCAATATAATTTGACTAGACATGCCTATGGTAAGGTTTTTGTTAAGAGATGTAAATACTAACTCAAGAAAAGAATTGTTCTAGAAACAGAATTACTAACATGTTGAATGAAGTGCCGGCTGACATATAATGTGCACATGCTTAAAAATCGCCTGGATATATTACCCATTTTTAAAAACATTTTTAGATGCCATGATAAATACATGAAGAAGAAACACCCGAAGGTGCTGATGGGGCCCAGAAATGCATCAGCCGCGCCTGCCCTATCAACACGAGAGCAGCCCAGCTCCAGCCCTGGATTTGAAGTCCGTGTTGCGTTATTTCAGGACATTCCATTAAGTATACAGGGGCACATAGCTAATCCCGGTTTGCTGACCATCAGATACAATGCAGAGTCCTTGCGAAATGTTAGGAAATTAACCTTGACCAAAAGAAAACAATAGCCAGAAAATATGTAAAAGATGGGACTGCCTAAAAAGCTTCACACTGATTATCCATCCTACTATCGACATCCTGCCCAAACAATATAATTGCAGGCCTAATAACCTCCAAAACACGCATGCAACACACTCACGTGCGCGCCCACAAATACAGGCATAACCTACATATAAATATTTTTTCCTACCCGAACACCAAAACAACAAGAGGCAAAGCCTGCAAGGCTCACGTCTGATTTTTATTACTATAGCAGGCATGGGAATTCCCATGACAATTCCCATGCCTGTATAGAGAGAATACTGTTATGTAGACACTTGTGCATCTGAAAACAGACTTAATTTTTATTTTACTGTGTAAATTAAAATTATTTCTATGCACCCCTACCCCTTTCTTTAAAATTTAATTATATGTATGCGCATGTAACATAGTGGAGCCCTATTTTTATTTTTGGCAAACAAGTAAAATTGAAAAGCATATTGACCAAGCTTTCAGAAAAAAACATAGTGACCAATCCC
>CM065690.1:24561226-24563726 GCA_017654935.2 Phymorhynchus buccinoides | reverse complement strand
CCCTCTCTCTCTCTCTCTCTCTCTCTCTCCAAACTCTCAGCTGATTATTTTGATGGACATGATTCTGGTTCGAAATCTCTCTCTCAGCACCTCTCCCCCCTCATCTCTCTCTCTCTCCCTTTCTCCCTCTCTCCCCCCCCCCCCCCTCTCACTATCTCTCTCCCCGGTCTGTCTCGCTCTCTCTGTCGTTCTCTCAGCTAATTAATTTTATGGACATGATTCTGGCTTCAAGTCTCTCCATCTCTCTCTCTCTCTCTCTGTGAATAATTTGGACATGATTCTGGTTCGAAATCTCTCTCTCTCTCTCTCTCTCTCTCTCTCTCTCTCTCTCTCTCTCTCTCCCTCTCAGCTGATTGATTTGATGGACATGAATCTGATTTGAAGTCTCTCTCCCCTGCTCTCTCTCTCTCTCCTCTCGCTCAGCTGATTAATTTGATGGACATGATTCTGGTTCGAAATCTATCACTCCCCCCTCATATCTCTCTCTCTCTCTCTCTCTCTCTCTCTCTCTCTCTCTCTCTCTCTCTCTCTCTCTCTCTCTCTCCCCGCTCTGTCTCTCGCTCTCTGTCTTTCTCTCAGCTGATTAATTTGATGGACATGAATCTGGTTTGAAGTCTCTCTCTCTCTCTTACTCTCTCCCTCTCTCTCTCCAATCTCTTTGACTCAGGTGATTAATTTGATGGACATGAATCTGGTTTGAAGACTCTCTCTCTCTTGCTCTCTCTTCCCCTTTTCCTCTATCTTGTCTCTCGCTATCCCTCTCTCTCTCTCTCCACACTCACAGCTGATTAATTTGATGGACATGATTCTGGTTCGAAATCTATCTCTTCACCACCTCTCCCCTTCATCTCTCTCTCTCTCTCTCTCTCTCTCTCTCTCTCTCTCTCTCTCTCTCTCTCTCTCTCTCTCTCTCTCTCCACTCTGTCAGCTGACTAATTTGATGGACATGATTCTGATTCGAGGGCATCTCTCTCTCTCTCTCTCTCTCTCTCTCTCTCTCTCTCTCTCTCTCTCCTCTCCCTCCAGTCCTCCCCCCCCCCCTCATCTCTCTCTCTCTCTCCCTTTCTTCCCCCCACCCTCTCGCTCTGTCTCTCGCTCTCTGTCTTTCTCTCAGCTGATTAATTTGATGGACATGAATCTGGTTTGAAGTCTCTCTCTCTCTTACTCTCTCTCCAATCTCTTTGACTCAGGTGATTAATTTGATGGACATGATTCTGAATCGAAATCTCTCTCTCTCTTCACCACCTCTCCCCCTCATCTCTCTCTCTCTCTCTCTCTCTCTCTCTCTCCCCTCAGTCTCGCTCAGCTGATTAATTTGATGGACATGATTCTGGTTCGAAATCTCTCTCTCTCTCTCTCTTCACTAACCTCTCTCTCTCTCTCTCTCTCTCTCTCTCTCTCTCTCTCTCTCTCTCTTTCCCTCTCAACTGATTGATTTGATGGACAAGATTCTGGTTCGAAATCTATCCCCCCCCTCTTTCTCACCCCCCCCCCTCTCTCTCTCTCTTTCTCTCCCTCCCCTCTCTCTCTCCACTCTCTCAGCTGATTAATTTGATGGATATGATACTAATTCGAAGTCTCTCCCTCTCTCTCTCTCCGCTGATTAATTTGATGGACATGAATCTGGTTTGAAGACTCTCTCTCTCTTGCTCTCTCTTCCCCTTTTCCTCTATCTTGTCTCTCGCTATCACTCTCTCTCTCTCCACACTAACAGCTGATTAATTTGATGGACATGATTCTGGTTCGAAATCTATCTCTTCACCACCTCTCCCATCTCTCATCTCTCTCTCTCTCTCTCTCTCTCTCTCTCTCTCTCTCTCTCTCTCTCTCTCTCTCTCTCCACTCTCTCAGCTGATTAATTTGATGGACATGATTCTGATTCGAGGCATCTCTCTCTCTCTCTCTCTCTCTCTCTCTCTCTCTCTCTCTCTCTCTCTCTCTCTCTCTCTCTCTCTCTCTCTCTCTCTTTCCCTTTTCCAATCTCTTGTCTCTCTCTCTTTCCATCCCTCTCTCTCCATTCCCTATCTCCCCCTTTTCTCTCTCTCTCTCTCTCTCCCAGCTGATTAATTTGATGGACATGAATCTGGTTTGAAGTCTCTCTCTCTTGCTCTCTCTCTCTCTCTCTCTCTCTCTCTCTCTCTCTCTCTCTCTCTCTCTCTCTCTCTCTCTCTCTTCCCCTTTTCCTCTCTCTTGTCTCTCACTCTCTCTACCTCCCCCTCTCTCTCTCTCTCTCTCCACTCTCTCAGCTGATTATTTGGATGGACATGATTCTGGTTCGAAATCTCTCTCTCAGCACCTCTCCCCCCTCATCTCTCTCTCTCCCTCCCCCCCCCCTCTCACTATCTCTCTCCCCGCTCTGTCTCTCTCTCTCTCTCGGCTAATTAATTTGATGGACATGATTCTGGTTTCAAGTCTCTCCATCTCTCTCTCTGTGTGAATAATTTGGTGGACATGATTCTGGTTCGACATATCTCTCTATCTCTCTCTCTCTCTCCCTCCC
>CM065690.1:24528726-24538726 GCA_017654935.2 Phymorhynchus buccinoides | reverse complement strand
TTATGACGCCAGCAAACGTATTAGACACAGGCAGACACATACACACTGACACAACAAAACGAGCGTGCAGGTACACCACAGCTGTCAGGCCTACAATATATATATCTCCGCAGGGCTGGGTGGAAAAAAGCATGTAACTTGCTTATCTCATGTTCCCTGGTTAAATAAAATTTCGTTTTCGTTTTTTCTCTCTCTCTCTCTCTCTCTCTCTCTCTCTCTCATAAAGAAGGCAAAAAGGTACTTAGCTTTAGAGTGGTTGATTGGTTGATCTCTCCTGTAGGCAAAGGGTCATCCTCCATAGAGAAAGGCAATTATCAATGGTCAGTCAGTAGAGCATCAAATGGCAATCAATCCCCCACCAAGTTGAAGATGATTATCAGACCATCAGGATGCTGCCATCTACCAACAGGGAGGGTGTATGGTGGGAGGACTTCCACAGATGGTTCGTGCAAATAAGGCTAGTCAGTTCCTGGAAGGATCTGTGACAGCAAACAAAAAGGAAAAATAGAACTCCATGGTAAAAAAAAAAAAAACAGAAAAAAAATATCTGAGCAGCATAGTATGCGACATGTCCAATATTGCATGAAATACAATATGCATGTGCGCGCACACATGCACAGAACAGTAGCACACACTCGTGCGTACATGTTGCCTGTGTGTCGTTTCCGACAATGACTGCCAGATAGCAGAGGGGGGTAGATACTATTCCGGCGGGCTGTGCTACAATTTGTTTATAGTGGAGAAGCCTTGCCCAGGGTACATCCCCACTCTCGGCCAAAGGGATTTGATGACGAGAGCTTGCATTGAGGAAGGTCCCCAAAGGTCAACCAATCCCATCGGCCATAGCACTAGAGCCAGTGCAAATGCCTCCTAGTTAGAGAGTCATAATCTTCTACGAAAGACTAAGCTGCACCATATTCCAATAATGTAGAAGATAGTACAGCTCTCATTTACTATTGGTCCTTTATAGTAAAACATTATACCTAGGCTAATGTCAATTAGTGAATAAAAGCCATTATGTCATGAGTAAAAAGGCCAATGCGCGTACACGTACACAGGAACAAACACATACACACCAATCCAATCAAACACGCGTGCGATAGTAAATGTCATTATTTTTTTGTTGTTGTCAAAACAGCTTGCTATTCCTCCTGTTCGCCTCGGTTTAGACTATGTGCGTGTGGTGTACAACACGTAGGCCCATTGCCTGCATTGCCACCAAGTGAATGCATGTATCACAGACCTACATGCACTCACACTGAGTGTATGCGTACACACATGCGTGCATATCAGTATACATGCATGCGCGTAACCCACTAAAATCGCATGAATGTACAATACGATTCGATCACGTGGTCTCGTAGCGCGAATCACATTTGTTCTTCGAGACCACGTAATCGAATCGTATCGTACAATCGTGCGATTTTAGTGGATGTGTTGCTGGCCCTTTGGCTTTAGGCCTGTGTGTGCATAAGCAATAGCAATGTGTATGCATGGTTCAGTTTGTGGTGTGCGCGCGCGCGAACATGTGTGTGCGTGTGCGCGCGTACGTGCGGTTGTGCTTACAAACGCATGCATTCGCTTAGGTTAAATCTTTCGTTTGCCAACATGCAGCAGACAGCTCACATAACTAGGTCAAATCGCATGTCGTCTTTTTTCTGCTGTGTTTTCTTCCACACCCCAGACGTGGCCAAAAATATCCTGTTTAATGAGGTGATTTACCTTTGCATCATACAAACAACCCATGCAATCCCTCCCCTTGCACACAGACCACCTCTGCCCTCCTCAACACAGACCCTACTGACTATGTGGAAACATTAATTTACTCATGACATCTGCTCAAACCCCCAAACTGAAACTCTTCAAACTCAGAAACTGACAAGTGAAACCCTGCATAGTGAATGAATTGACTTGCAATGGGCTTAATTGTAGGTACAATACCTTGAAATGAGAAAGTTTCAGCCCCGGGTTTTTTTAAGCACGCGTTGCTGTCATTAGCATTCAGTCTTCCACGCATCAAACAACTCAACAAGAACCAGACATTGGGAGCCAGACCATAATATTATGGTGGACTTTTAAAATGGCCGCCTTTCTTGCCTTGCAGCCCGCAGCCCTCTTCTGATTGGATGACCATGATAAAGAACTATATTTTTTGTGTGGATGAACATCTCAACTTGTCCTTCTAAAAGATGTCTTTACGCGCGCGCGCACACACACACACACACACACACACACACACACTTGCAGTGCTTATCTTGTGACATTTGGGCTGCTCTCATCCGGAGAGCGCGTCGCCGCAAGTGCAGTGCCATCCTTTTTTTATTTTAAATTTGGGGAGATAGGAGAGGGGTGGACGTGGGAAACCTAGCTATCAATTTGGCCTTTAGCGTATTAGGCCTAGAGCGGAAAAGTATGGAACATAAATGACCACAGCACCAGCGCTCTTTGTCCCTAAAGAGCCAACCACACGTCCACTAAAATCGCACGACTGTACGATACGATTCGATCACGTGATCTGGATGCGCCAATCACATTTGTTCTTGGAGACCACGTGATCGAATCGTATCGTACAGTCGTGCGATTTTAGTGGACGTATGGCTGGCATACCATGAAGACGTAGGCTAAAGCATTTTTTTCTCAGCACGTGTGGAGCATCAGACAGGCCTATTGGACCGTGTGATGTGTTGTACAGGAACCATGCAAAGGAAGACTTTTTTTTATGCAGTAGGCCTAACAGGGTAGGGAAAACGAAAGAAAATAAAAGAACTGGCGATTAAAAATGGATAACATTCATTGCGCACTGATTGGGAATCTGTCAAAGATTGGCAGGTGAAAATGGAAATCTTCCATTAAAAAAATAAAGATACCGGGTTGGGTCCATTCAAAAACCATTTTTTAAAATTACAAATGAAATAGCCTAACTAAAAGCATTGCGCGAGTTGCATGCTATTTGAGGCATGGGTGGATGCCTCGTGCCTCCATACGGGGAGCTGGATGACCCGGCTCCCTGCACGAGCACGAGTCTCTTCCTGTGGGGATACTGGGGGGTCTTTGTAAAAAATAGTTCCCCCACCTTCTGGAAGTTCTGTGCTTGTAACTTCCTCTAATCTGCCACTCTTTAACTCTGCCTTTTCCCTTTGCTTTCTACCATGTACTATCTTTCTGACTTATTGGCCCATTCTCCAGCCTTTTTTCCAAAAAAATGTCTTCCAACATTTTTTTTCTCCTTTGAGCTCCTCCGAAATCAAAATGTGTCGGCTGTACGCAGCGGGGAGACCAGTGAAAACCGAAAACCGGACACACATATGCCTTACCCATTATGGCCATATGGCCTGGGAACACAGAAGAAGAAGCATGCTATTATCCAAGAGGATTTTCTTTTGCGTATTATATTGATCCAGTTGCAATCTTCCCATTCGAGAATGGGCTGGGGAAAAAAACCTGCCCATAATCATTCTCTGTATCCTCTCCTTTTTTGTATGTTTTTTTTGTTTGTTTATTTGTTGCTGTTTTTTGTGGGGGGTTTGTTGCTACTTTTACAGAATTCAAATACGCTCACGCACGCACTCACACACACGCGTGCACGTGCATGCACACATGCTCACACGACATGAAAATATAAGCGATCTCTCTACCTCTCTGTCACACACACACATGCACACACACACACACGCGCGCTCGCATACACAAACACATGATTAAGGACAGAAAGGAACAAACAAATCCTCTGTGAAGTAACCAAGTAACCAAACCACTCTCCAGGCAAAGTGGGAGAGAACCCATTTGGGGAAAGTTATTGATTATGTCCCCTAACGTGAATGTTGACAGACGACAGGGAAATTCATTGCTGCAATGATTTACGGGCTGCAATGTTGGCAAAGGGGGGGCATGTTAACCTTAGCTAGTGAGTACAATGACGTCTTAAAGGGGGAATAGGAAATGTTCGGTCATGTAATGAAAAACAACAACTGCAATAACAATAAACTATGCATATAAAATGCTGTAATGAGGGAAACTAAATAAAAATGGGTAGGGGTCTACTTTTCATGATGAAATTCAAACCACTAAATGTTCTTCACTCATCAAAAACGTCTGTTATCCTAGTTTGCTTAATATTGAACATCCAATAATAGGAATTGTTCGGAAATAATTAAGGGGAGTAATTTCATGGTGTGTGGGAGTGCTCTTGCCTAATTCAATCGGTCAAACAGGGGAAGTTACTCCACCATCAGGTAGATCCCCAGCTCTCGCCTCATGTGTTTGAGTAGACATACAGCCCTTAGGACACTGCGTCATTCTAAAATTTGTCATTTATATTTTTACGTCACATTTTGCAAGTTCTATCAGTTTGTGGCAACTGGCCAGCCCTCATTTTTATAAAAAAAAATGTTTGCAAGTCGTTGACTCGCATCCTGCGGTTTCAAGCTTCAACACCATGGTTGCTATGGTTTGTCCGCCTTGGTCAAGGTAAACAACTCTAATTTTCACGAAATGCTCTCTCCTCGTTTTTTCCGAAAACCGTCTGTTACAGCTTTAATGGCCCAAAACGGTGTTTGTTGCCAATTAGTATAAGTACAGAGACTATTTTGAGAGTTTGGGTAAATTATAATTACCCCACAACATTATTCATAAACCAATCATCACTCTCTCTAACATCACAGTCGCTAGGTCACCACACAAAAACACAATTATGTCACTGTCTCCCTCATTTTATTTGCATTGTGATGGCAATGACACACCCCGGTACAAACACCCACTACAAGAGCACAACATGTGTATGTACAGGCAAGGGAATTGTCGGAGACAAAAAACTCTGAAGCCCCCCAATTGAAGTATTTAGTAACAAAAACGAAGTATTTAGTAACAATTTCTTTTCTTTTTCCGCGGAAATCCACGAATTCGCGGACAATTCCCATGCCTGATGTAAAAAGATGAAACCACCACAAAGCACAATAAGCACACACACACACACACACACACACACATGACTAACGGCAAGGATTGTCTGATATCATTTTGAATTTATCTCCATTCGTTTCTTCAAGATCATCAATTTGATTTCAAACTACTGTTAGTCCCCGAATACAATGAAAACAGAACATTTCCACGTTTCAATAGATACTTGACAGAAATAAAAAGCTAACATAATGATACAAAAAACACTAGTAATATTAACTATGTGGTCCATCCATTTAATATCTTGACACAGATGTGGCAACCCATAAAAAGGGGAAAATAAGGGAAGGTGGGTGGGGGTTGGAAAGACTGACTCGAGCATTTTTCATTTCTTCTTTAAATTATGTTAATTATTTTTTATGCTCTAAATGTTTTTGTAATGGTGTCTATAGTGTGTACGTAAAAGAAAGGGGGGGGGGGGGGGGGGGGGGGGGGACGACTGGCGAGAGCATTAAAAAAAAGGTATGCTTCTTTTTAATGTTTTGTAAAGTTTCTTTTTCCTGATTTTTTCCCTCAAATTATTTGTAAAGCGCTCTGAGGATGATTTTTTCATCGAAGAGCGCTATAGAAGCTTTATTTATTATTATCATTAAAGGTTGGTTATTGTCTTGATTATCTCGGGGCTTTCCAGCTCTATCGTCAGAACCATCATGAGAAAGTCCCAATGTATTACTATAGCAAAAGACATAGAATGCATACATACATCAGTGATAATCTCGTCATCATCATTGCTTAGAGTTCTACCAAATCTGATGCTGAAAAGTAGACTAAGAGAGTACTTAAGGGGGTAACAAAGGAAACCTGTCACTAATTATACTTATCTGTATTGTTAAAAATTTGGGACTTTATTGGTGTTGCACTGACTCCGGGCATTGCCTCCAGGATTGTTCCCACCATCTTTATATCTACTAATGTCCCATATGTGTCTGTTCCAGACCGGAGGATGTTAAACAAATTTTCATTCAAACCTGTCACCATAACACTGTAACACTGGTGTAGAGTGGCACAGTGGTAGCGCGTTCGCTTCGTGTCAAGTAATCCTGAGTTCGAACCTGGGTACAGGGGGATTTTTTCCTCTCATTCTGCACTAGGCCTTAACGGTCTGAACGTGGAGTCTTTCGGATGAGACGATAAACCGAGGTCCCGTGTGCCCATGCACTTAGCATACGTTAAACCCAGTGACAACGAAAAAGTTGTCATTTGGTCAAAATTTACCCCCCCCCCCCCTCCCTCATCAGTGACAAAAATCGCATGCAAAAAAAAAAATTGGGTGGCGCGCCTCTGGCTGCAACGCGCTCTCCAGGTGGGAGCAACCCGAATTTCACAGAGACGCCTCTGTGACTATAAAGTACCTAATACCTAAATACCTAATTGGGTTTTTTAGGTTACATGGGATTGTCATAGCACCTCTGTGGAGACTTTTTCTAGAACAAATAGGTCCATTTCCCTTATTGTCATTAATAATAATAATAATAATAATAATAATAGACAACAAAACATTTTGTGGGTTTCCACCAAACATTTAACAATGTCATCAGACCTTCAACCATTGTTTCAAACCTGTTGCCACAAGTTCAACCCACCCAGCTGAACCCATCACACTTATCTCCACACCTGGTGAGAAATGACACCTTCAAACATTGTCCTGCCTTTTTGGTCAATCATTTCTGCTCAATCCCCAGGGCTCCCAATCATCCTGCAAAACAAGGGATCCCAGGGACTCCTTCACTTACACTAGAGGGTCCTAGAGGCGGGATAGAGGGTCCCAGTGGCATTGCGAATGCTAAAAAGAATTTTTCTAGTGCATCCCTGGGACCCCCTGCACATTCTTTTAGAGGGTCCTTTAGAATTCTGTACTTCATAGACCCCCAAATGGGGGTCCCTGGGAGCCCTGAATCCCCCTTCCAAAAAACCTGTTAACATTCAAAATTATAGATAAAGTAATAATTGAATCATATGGGATTACAAAAGTTGGCAAGATTGGATTAGGGGATAAGGTTAGGCAACGTTATTATGGTTATGAGAAAGAAACGACACCTGCCCTTCTATTGTAGTCTTTACCTTATGTCATCATTTTTATAAAACTATATCTTGCCATTACTTCTTTTTCCTTTCCAACCCGAATAACATGAGTCTTACAATAAATACACACAACACACATACTACATCACAACTGACTTTCGTTTTGATCACCAGGGTATGACGCCACTACTCCCTGTTCCAACAAAAATGACAAAACACTGATGAGAGAGATCAACAATACGCATCAACATCAAACATGATCTATCATCCATTTTTCATTTTGCCCACCGCACAATGGAGTAAATTATGACACAACTCTGCAAAACTCAACAGCAAACATGTTCCAAATTCCTGGAGATACTTAGTTACTGGAGAAAGAAAGCAACATGAATTACTGGTTTTGAAACACACAATTCTCGGTTTCAAACAAACACCGGTAAAACAACAGCAACAAGAAAATGTTGTTACTATATCTGTTACCTTGAAAATAATAACACAATGCGCTTGGACAAATCTAAAATAGCGAAGTACAGAAAACCCTCCAGTACATAAGGGTATTTTTGTTGGACAATATATAATAAACAAAATGTCAGAATGCTATGACAGTTTTAAAAGAATGCAGGTACAGTCGACCCCCTCACGAACGGCCCTCTGATTTACGACCTCCCCTCTTTTAAGACCGAAATATGAATGACGGATCGTTTTTCTTCAAAACTTGCCTCCTCATTTACGACTCCCCCTCTAACGCGTTTTACGACCGTAAATCTTGATTTTACAACCGATGCAACACATTCTGACAATTATCAGTCGCAAAAACGTATGATATCTATCCTTCTCGGCCTCAGTTCGAGCCGACGCACAGCTGGGGTACCACTGTTGTTAGCCAATGTCAAGCTCGTGAGGGTCCGATCTCGCGAGGGTCCAATCTCTCTGCGCTAATTCAAGCCGCGCTACTCCGGATGTTTCATTCAAGAATGGCGGAGAAAGCACAGTGTAGCGATGTGGGTAAAAAAAGGAAACGTGTGACGCTCACTCTTGAGCAAAGGGTGAAAGTAGTGAGGAGACATATGCTTGTGCTGTGCGTCATATACGGTGTAGTGAGTGCATTGTTTTGGTCACCCCTGATTTAAGACCCCCCTCTTTTACGACCAATTTTTCAAGATTTTTTGAAGGTCTTAAAAGAGGGGGTCGACTGTATTGACAATGCCACCAAATGTCTCACAGTTTGCTTTGTTTTATATGCATAGGAACATTCTTTGAGACTTATATCAGCAGCCTTAACCTTTTCTCTGTTCATTTTTTGTCATCCGTTCTGTGCTAGAATGCTGAAATCAAAAGTTCACTGCATCATGCATCACCACAAAAGCATAGTGGAAGGATGCTGGCCTGCTCAAGCATAATAAAGCACTATAGGATGGGGTTTTTTTTAAAGCACAAAAAAGATGCACTTTAAACTCATTCAAACTATATGTCCGGAATTAATAGATAGCTGTCAATTTTATGCATTTGCTTCAAGGGAAGTAAATCTGTGTGCGCACCATACCTTGGTCACTTCTAAACTCGCTTCACTCCTTTAGACCACAATTTTGCCCCTGACTTTGCTTTTGTAGTGGTTCGTTGTGGGGGAACCAATCGGTGTAGAGTTTTTCTATATAAAGTCTATATATCAAAAAAGTCTGATCTACCACTTCCCTATGTCTAAACCTGAAGTAAAAACCTGTAATCTTCTTTCATTTCTCCTTTTGTTTATGTATGTTTTGTTTGTGTGTATGGCTTGAATGATTTGTGAGGTTTTTTTAATAATTCAAAATCGCTGTGATGCGAAGGAGTTAATACGAAATACGGAAAACATTACAGAACTGAGCTGAGTCCAATATTATTTTTTAGCAGAGCAGAAATGCATGCGAGGCTAAAACCGAAGCCTTTTTCATGGAGATGTACAACAGTGCAAATTTTCCTGATGAATGTCATGTTCTCCTTGTAGTGAAGTAATAGACTCTCAGCAATTACAGATAGGCTTTAGCCCAAGAATGCAGAACTAAATTCAAATGATTCTCTTTTAAGTGAGATAACAGAACGGCCACCTCTAAGCAATCGCAAATATACAACATACAATTCAAAATAATTCAGAATACAAAGTTCCAGATATTTTAAAATACAGAAGAAAAAAAAACAATTTATGTACAACACACCATTCACCACAAGTCATACAATAAATCATAAATCAAAAACCAACTGTTCCATCACATCTTCTCACTTTTGCCATTCAAAGAAAGCCAGATCATTTCCACAACGGTAACACTATTAATGTCTGATCTGTGATGAATCAAAGCACAATTATATCACTTTATAATTGTTTTTTCTTTCTGGGCAACAAGACAAACCTGAAGTTTTCATAATCAAACATCTTGATATTTTTGTAAAAATAAAGAAAACATGAACCACAATAGTAAATTGGCATGTGGTGAGAAAAAGGTAGATTATTCCGTTTTCTAAGTCTTCTATATATTCTATCCATGTTTCAGTTGTTGAAAAAAAAAAGGACCAAATTCAGTTTGAAAAATGCCATAAGCTAAAATAATGAAAGGTATATGTATCATCTTCCTTCATTAATAAAAAAAAAAAAGCACCAAAAAAAGTTTGGATTAATGTTATTCTTGTTTCAATTGAGCGTGTACAGAGGAGAGCTACTAAATTAATCAAATTTCTTAAAAATCTTGATTATAGTGAAAGGCTACACAAACTTGATTTACCATCTTTGAAATACAGAAGACTTCGTGGTGACCTAATCAATGTTTACAAAATTCTTAACGGTCCTGACAATACTAACAAAAGTTTGTTTCAGATTTCAAATGTTTCAAAGACTAGAAATCATGAATTAAAAATACTAACACAGTATAGTAGAACTAACATCAGGAGACACTTTTTCAGTAACAGAGTGACTAACTATTGGAACGCACTTCCCGCTCAAACAAAACTTGCACCTGATACCAACAAATTTAAAAACCTCCTGGACAAAGAA
>CM065690.1:24508226-24528226 GCA_017654935.2 Phymorhynchus buccinoides | reverse complement strand
AACACCGTGCTGACCTTGACCTTGAAGTTTGACCATGAAAACCGAAATTTCCTTCTTTGGGCTATGTAATTTCCCTCAGCTTTATTTCGTGAACTAGTGAACAGAATCGCTTCAAATTGTGTGTGGTGGTGTACCACGGTGCAAGGAAGTTTGTATAAAAGTTCAGCTGTATCTCGTGAACTAGTGAACAGAATCGCTTCAAATTTTGGGCTATGTATTTTATGCGTTCTGTAAGGGTGGCCGTGGTGGTTTATTGGGGGGGGGGGGGGGGGGTCACAATGCATTGTCACAATGCGTTGCTGCCGCTCGGCGATGCCCTTGTTTGTTTAATGTAATATGCTCTCAAGGAGAAATAATGTAATCGTTATCTAAAGTGAGTGGAAAACAATTTTTGTAGACCAAGTTCAAATCAGTTTGGTTTAAAAAAATAGTAATCAGTTAACCAAATAATTGTAGCCTAAATATTGTTTGATTAAAATGGCATTTTTTTGTAAATAATTTATTTTCTAACATGTCTTAAAACCTCTTTGGTGTTGTAGGCTACAACAGACTTATCTCAGTGTTCATGCACCACCAACACCCCCCGCATCTCTCTCTTTCTCAAGCTCACACACACGTGACACGAGAGAGAGAGAGAGAGAGAGAGAGAGAGAGAGAGAGAAGAGAGAGAGAGAGAGAGAGAGAGAGAGAGAGAGAGAGAGAGAGAGAGAGAGAGAGAGAGAGAGAGAGAGAGAGAGAGAGAGAGAGAGAGAGAGAGAGAGAGAGAGAGAGAGAGAGAGAGAGAGAGAGAGAGAGAGAGAGAGAGAGAGAGAGAGAGAGAGAGTGTGTGTGTTTTGGCAACAGCGAAAGAAAGGGAACTAACCGACTGGCGAAGATGTCAGCACAAACTAATTTTTGGGGTGATATTTTGTTTAGCTGGTTTATCTCTCTGTCAGATCGAAAACATCTCACAATGATTTGAAGTTGACGTTTTATTGATTTTGCGCAGCGATAGGGTATCCAACATAGATCCTATCTTTTTTTGGAGAGAGAGAGAGAGAGAGAGAGAGAGAGAGAGAGAGAGAGAGAGAGAGAGAGAGAGAGAGAGAGAGAGAGAGAGAGACAAAGAGAGCGAGCGGGGGGGGGGGGGGGGGGGGGGAGGGGGGCGCTACTGTCTTTCTGTCTCTAACCAGTCTCTAACTAGTCTCAGTCACCACATGTGCGATCACCACGGAGTTAAAAAAATAACTGGCGTGCACACATACACATAGGCCTACACAGGATACTCAAACATACACGTCATAGACACACAGTTACACACGTGTGGGCGCGTTAAGGGTGCCGTCCGTTTCGCCTATGCGCGTTTCGCCTACTCTTGGATGTAGATAATATACCGCTTTATCGCATTTATTGTGTCGTCTGTGTCGTTTTGCCCACCGCATTATACGAGGGCCCCTCAATATATTTTGCAATGTGTATATTCTGATAATGTCACAAAAATGTAAATAGTGTCAGGAGATAGACTATTATCACAATACTTATGTTGCAAATTTTCATTATTTTCCGTCTTGTCATAGACGTTGAGCAAGGCAAAATGTCAGCCAAGGTGAGCGTTGGTCCCAAGTTTAATGACGAGGTTTTCTATCTATAAACAAACGTGTGCATTTATGCTCAAGGACAGACATTCAAACAAATGTATTGGATGTTTATACATTGTTTTTGAGACCTTGCACGATCAGATATAAACGTTTAAGAATACAACGGGCTCAATAATTTTCAGTTAAGCAAAAGAAAGAAGAAATTGACCGTTACACTTACAATCATCAAGAGACTGTTGTGACTGTTAAAACCACAGCCAGTGCAAAGCCGCTTGTAGGAAATGATCTGTGGGCAACTTAAAGTGCTGATGAGATGGAAAACATAATGAGAATTTTATCAGGAATTTTTGATGAAATCTTTCTAGAACACCTGATTATGTGGAAACGTATATAATTGTTGAGTGCCCCATTGGTTTACTTAAGAGCAGAGAAGGGGTATGGTTAAATAAAACACCCAAACTACACAAAATATTTAATGGCGAGAAGTGAGCTGGCATCTAGGACATTATGACTGATGATGAAACATTTATCTGTCAATATGATCCAAAAAACAAGCAATAAATAGCCGTTTGTATGTTCTGGATGAGAAATCATCAGTACATTTTCACAGAAAACAGAGCACTATCGAAATTTCTCAAACAAATAGTCACCATGAATTTTGTTTTACTGAAAAGCTGGTTCTATGGCCCCAGTTCCTTTCCCAGACAGAAGAGCTATTACTGCAGATTGAATAAGTATCCTTTTCCCCAAAGGTCTTTTTGATTTGCCGTCCAAGCACTTATAGGCCTACCCGATTTCCCCCCTATTTTATTGTGACAACGAACGTGAGCACACTGCTCCAACTACTCGGGACGGTTTGTCAGAAAACAGACTTTTGCAGAGTTCAGTTGGTCTCCTATCCACCCAGTTTTCCGACTTAGTCCCTTCTAACTTTTTCGTATTATTTTATGTGAAGCATTGGCGAAGGGGGAAGCAAATGTAGAAAGTTGAAGATGCTCGATGTTGTACATACCTCAGTCGACCTGGACTGGTGCTATAACCGTTGGTTTGGTTTGAAAGAATATATCAAAGTGTGTGTGTTTTAGTTAGGGAACCTCTAAAATCCGGACTAGCCAGAATGAAGGTGCACAGAACCAGTTCTCCACATTGCAAAATATAATGAGAGGCCCTCATATCCCCAGTATTTGCCTGAACAAATTAAAGGTGGCCATATTATTGAGTCGTGATTTTTTTCTTGGTTTATGTTTGAACTTACCTTTTCTATTGCTTTACCACACAATAACGTAATAACTGTAATGAAATTTAGAACAACGAATAATAACCTACCCGTGAATAAACTACGCTATGGTGATACACCTAGACCGAAAGGATTTGCGAAAAAAGTGACTCGCATGATATAGCAGATGAATTTCATTATTTGTTTGTTTGTCCCTTCTTTGAGGTTGAAAGGCGGCGATATCTTTCTCGATATTATTTTGTTCGGCCAAACGCGTACAAATTCCATACTTTGGTTCAAAAAATAGGAAGCTCTTAACAAGACTTAAACAAGTTGTTGTAATCATAAACGGCTCTTTCCGGTAATGTGCATGTGCAAAAAATAATGCCATTCCACTGTGCATAATATATTTTGACATGTCTTATATATTTGTTTCAAGTTTCAATTGTTTGCTTTTCTAAAAACGTTATGGACATCACTCTATTTTGAAATGTGAATGTTTTCTTGTGTGTGCGCTTTGTTTTATGTTTCTTAAGTGGGTGTGAAATAACCTCTTTGCCTTGCCTTGCCTTGCCTTGCCTTGCCTATTAAACCGAGAACGCGACCGCACTGCAATTAGAACGAAGGTTTGTGAGCCTGTCTAGTGTCTGTCTGTCGTACCTGTCTGTATCATGTGTCTGTCTGTGTGTCTCTCTCTCCCTCTTTCTCTGTCTCTCTTTTCCTCTCTCATTGAGAAGCATTGTAAAACCATTAAGTTTGATAGCACGCATGCTTGCATGTATGCGTGCGGAAGCGCGCGCACACGCACACATGCTTTATGTTGATGTAGGCCTATGCTTCTAAACACAAAGGAAATGCTAGACGCATGGAACGACGAGGTTGTCAAACACTACTAAAAGTTCCATATACCAGTTTAGCATTAATTTGCTGTTCTGTGTCTGATGCGTGTTGTCTTTATTGTGTTTAAACTTAAAACATTTTACTTTTGAATGTTCGTTTTAGGCGAAACGAGACCGAGTTTGTCGACGAAACGTGCGAAGGCAAAACTCGCGCAGGCGAATAGTGGCGCACCGGACTGAAAGACAGACCCCTCTCTCTCTTTCTCTCTCTACCCCTTCCCTCATGACATGGGCAGATGGCCTGGTCATTAAACAGTTGTTCATTGTTCATTGTTCTCTGTCTCTCTCTCTCTCTCTCTCTCTCTCTCACTCACACACACACACACACACACACACACACACACACACACACACACACACACACACACACATGTGACACTCGTTCATGCACACAATTTTCGGGCAAGCAAAATAAGTAACAAACTTAACCCATGCACTGAGAAGGATTTTACTTTTTTGCTTACTCTGACTCCACATCAGGCATGTTTGGCTGGTTGATTTAAAAGCAACGTCTAGCAGTGAGGGTGAAGTTGCTAAAAAAAAAAGAAGAAAAAGGGCAAAGGTGTCCCATAGGGTCCCGTCCCATAGCCTATCGGCCGTAGGTGAACTGTTAGAGGTTTACCGTGTCAAGGGCACGGCATCATGGAAGGCGGAGCCCATCCCTTTCCTTCTACCGCCTTTTAACCTTCCCTGAACGAATCAGGTACCCATTCACTGCTGGATGGCAGAGAGGGTTTTCGGGCCAGAGCAAAATCCGACTCCAAGCTGTATTCGAAGTTGATAGTGATTCCAAATTGATAAATAGCCTAGTTGCATCCACAGGGAAATAATTCATTCACAGAAAGAACCTGAGCCTATTAATTCAGAACAAATAGGCTTACTTTTGATTTTCGGAATATATACAGTGGAAACCCCCCCTCAAAACAAAGTTGACTTGTATTTCTTAATACAGGCCTAGTAATAGGGCCTAAAAGCCGATTACATGATGTAGGCCACTGTACAACTTTGAAAAATGAAAAAAATATGGCTGATGCACTATTTCCGGTATAAGGTACGATCGTCATGGCCGCTGTTTCCGGTAAAAGTTTACGGAAAATCTCCCGTTTATCATTCCATGAAAAATTATCCTTCCAGTTTCCCCAAATATGAAACAAGGGTTAAAATCAAACTAAGGAACAATGATATGTTATGATAACACAGTTGTAGTGGTTCTAAACCTCAAGGGTGAATATAGTTTAGGCCTACATCAACATTTAGTCAAATTACTTCAGCTCAAATAGCACGCATGCCCACAGTGGTAACTTCATTGTTAAGATAATATTCATGAAATAATTTGCACACAGATCAAACCTAACAAACCAAACATTGCATGATCGAATGCTTTATATGTTTAATTTATGTGCTAAGATTAAACATCGTTATAAATACGATTACTTACTTTCAAAACGTGCTGTCACGGCATCCGTTTATTACTGGGATTGTATCAATATGGCTCCTATCATATAAAAGGAAGTGACGTCGACCAGGAAGCATTCGTGCGCAACCGGGGAATTTGAAAGTCAAACCGAGGCTCATGCTGTAGCCAAGGCCCTAGCATAAACCATTTATCTTTCAACTTATCCGTATGCAAGCTTAAAGGGAGAGTATGTTGATATTCGAAAATTTGTATTGAATCGTAAAGAGTGGTAGAGATAATTCCATTCGTCCTCATTGTTTAACAAAGGCTTTCTTATATTCACGCCCCGAAGTTACCGTATCAATCACCAGATGGCGACATGCGTGAGATAAACTGAAAGTAACATACGTTATTACGACGCTGAGCCGAATACAAACGCGTAGGCTACGAACTGCAATATAAGTCGTTGTTTTATTTCCGCAAAAATACTGTTTAGCTTTTCGACATCGTGCAGCATTCACATTTTTTTTCTCTCGTGAAAATCTGTTTTCATGCCTGAGCATTCATTCATTCGGTGAACACAGACGGCCTTGTTTTAGCTAGGCCTAGTCGACTACGTCATCATGTTTTGTTGAGATTGTTCATGTAAAAAAAAATGTTGTGACAGAAATGTAGCCTTTCATGTGATTTTAAAGTGCAAATTCATTTTTCTTTTATGAGCAAGAAATTGCTTCATTAATATTTCAGGCTCTAATTAGACCTACATTTTAGCCTCAAATATCCTGCCCTATTTTAACTGCGGTCTGAACGCCATTCTCGAAAGGCCGATTCTCGCGATTTTGTTGTGGGTGAGAGTTTGCTGTGCGCTAAAACTACAGCGTTTATCATTTGTGCACTAATTAAAAAAAGTACTGTAGCTTGTATCATACCATTTTGCTCATTATTACTTATGATATTGTATACAAACTTTTCAATGTATCGAACAAATGTAAGGAATTTTAGTGTGCTGAGCAGTCTTAGCAGACGACCGAAACAGGAACTTGAAGCTCTCGCTCTTGACAAGGGACATAACTCCGCCGTGGCCACCTGACTGCTAGCTGCGTGTTCGTTCAGTCGATAACCAAGTACACGAAATACGCCGGTTTTGGCTAATTTTCTCCGAACTAAGCTTTCTTGACGTTGTTGTTGTTGGATTCAATTGGTTAGTTTGTTTTCGATGCCTAAATAATTATCAAGTGCACAATACCGCAATACGAGCTGCGCTGTGCGTGATTTCTATGGAAAAACAGTCGGTTTTGCGATCGTGGTAAGCTTATTATGTTCTGATTTTTCACGTTGACAGAACTGACATTCAACTCGTGTACAAAATTAGGCTTTCAATGTCGACTGCGTGTTGCATCCATTGGTATAAGTTGGCCTTTGGGGACCTTCCCCCAAACCTTATGCCCCACATGGCCGAAAGGCCAAAGAGGGCGTAAAACATTTCTTCCTTCCCCCAAACCAACTAAGCCTATCCTAAAATATTTTGGCCGATATAGGGTATGAACCATGGATATCTTCACTAAACCGACCCAGCCCTCGGCTCCAAAATAGCTGACTCCTCTGTTACCTGTTAGTATCTCTAGGCCTACATGATAATCCGTTTTAGCTACATACACACTCACATACAGACACACACACACACACACACACACACACACACACACACACACACACACACACACACACCAGGGGTGGATCTGAGGGGGGTTTCCAGAAATCCCCCGTTGTCAGTCCAAGTATGTAGCCTACCTTATACAAGGGTAAAAAGTTATAAAAAAATGGCTCAATTTTTGCTTTAACTGATAATTAAATTGCAAGATTTTCCGGGGGCTTTGCCTCCTGGGCCCTCACTATGCCTTAATCCATGACCTATGCAGCTCCGCGGACCCCCCCCCCCCCCCCCCTTACGAATAATTTGGTCTGCCTCTGCGCACGGGCGCGCGCACACGCACACGCACACGCACACACGCACACACACACACACACACACAAGGATGAAAGGGGAGAGAGATGGAAACAGCTTTAGTATTGGGGTTTTTTTCTTGGGGGGGGGGGGGGGGGCAACTTTTATGAGCAGTTTACTATTAGACTGCTTTTTCAATTTATTATTATCCTATATTACAGAGAAAGAAAACCAAAATAAAGGAAAACAACAACAATAAAACAAACACTAAAAATAACTACCAACAAGAAGACAAAAAAGCCATTATTTTCTTGCACAATGGAATTTTAAAACCCGAAGGAGAAAAAATGCAAACAAAACAAACAATTACAAAAACAAATAGAAAAGCCAGAAACAAAGAAACAACAAAAACAAGAACAAAACACCGGTAAAGCCATTAGTAGTCTCTCTCTCTCTCTCTCTCTCTCTCTCTCTCTCTCTCTCTCTCTCTCTCTCTATCTCTCTCTCTCTCTCTCTCTCTCTCTCTCTCTCTCTCTCTCTCTCTCTCTCTCTCTCTCTCTCTCTCTCTCTCTCTCTCTCTCTCTCTCTCTCTCTCTCTCTCTCTCAGGAAAAAGACAAAGGTGGAGAGAGAGACACTGGACACTGGAAAACTTTATTTGACAAGGATAAAGATTTTAGGCGATGCCTATTCTTACAATCTGTCCTTGGATAAAAGAAAAGCAAATTTAAGAAACAAAAACATTTGAAAACACTCTCTCTCTCTCGCTCTCTCTCTCTCTCTCTCTCTCTCTCTCTCTCTCTCTCTCTCTCTCTCTCTCTCTCTCTCTCTCTCTCTCTCTCTCTCTCTGACTCTCTCCGTCCATGTTATGCACATATGTGCTGGATAATGTAATAGAAGGTGAGAGAGAGAGGGGGGGAGAGAGAGAGTGTGTGGTGTGTGCATAAAAGAGTTGATCTGTCATTTTTGGTTACCTTGAATTCATTATTTTATTTTGGTGCATTAATATTGAAAAATGGTTACTTCAGTTTACCTATTGTTACCCCACCCCCTTGTCATAAGGCCAATTTGGCAATGACAATAAATTTCAAGTGTTCTCTGACTCTCATACACACATACATTTGTTATACATACATATAGAAAAACATTAAAAAATACACATAGTGAAACAAATAATTGATGACAAGTAGGAGGTGAAAGCAACATCAATCCAAACACATTTAACAAGCAGTTTAAAGGCAAACCAATAAACAGAGCATAAGAAGAGAGAGAGAGAGAGAGAGAGAGAGAGAGAGAGAGAGAGAGAGAGAGAGAGAGAGTATAAATGAATGTATGACTTTTGAGGATAACACATTAAGTAATAAACATGCTTTATTTTCATCCAGTCCTTAAATCAAAATATATAACGAAAGGAAATCGGAAACGCGCGCGCGAGAGAGAGAGAGAGGGGGGGGGAGGGGGGGGGGGGTAGATGCGCACACGTGCGTGTGTATTGTGCTGTTTCGACTCACTGGTGTCCACAAAGTAATAATGATGTCCCCTTGTTTGTTTGTATGTGTCTCCTCTCTCTCTTTGTTCTCTCTCTCTCTCTCTCTCTCTCTCTCTCTCTCTCTCTCTCTCTCTCTCTCTCCTCTTCTCTCTCTCTCTCTCTCTCTCTCTCTCTCTCTCTCTCTCTCTCTCTCTCTCTCTCTCTCTCTCTCTCTCTCTCTCTCTCTCTCTCTCTCCATCTCTCTCTCTCTCTCTCTCTCTCTCATAAGTTAATATCTCGTCTTGGCAATTCCTTTCACATGTTCACAGTTGCAGTTCCAGAGTTCCGTAAGTTGGTATATTATACGGGATGCTGATTAACTACCTCGCTTCCCCGTGGGGATACCGGGGGGTCTTTCGTAAAAATAGTTCCCCACCTTCTGGAAGTTCTGTGCTTGTAACTTCCTCTAATCTACCACTCTCTTTGACTCTGGCTTTTCTCTTTGCTTTCTATCATCTACTATCTTTCTGACTATTTTGCCCATTCTCCTGCTTTTTTAAAAAAAAAATCTTCCAAATAATTTTTCTCCCTTGAGCTCCTCCGAAATCGGAATGTGTCGGCTGTACGCAGCGGGGAGACCAGTGAAAACTGAAAACCGGACACATACATACCTTACCCATTATGGCCATATGGCCTGGGAACACAGAAGAAGAAGAAGAAAACCACCTCGCTGACCAAGATTTACCTGTCACCTATAAAATCATAAAATGAACAGTCTGGCGTTCAGTGTAGGCCTAACAGATACATAGTAGGTCTACGAAGCGAGTGAACCTTGAAGGCTCTCTCTCTCTCTCTCTCTCTCTCTCTCTCTCTCTCTCTCTCTCTCTCTCTCTCTCTCTCTCTCTCTCTCTCTCTCTCTCTCTCTCTCTCTCTCTCTCGCTCTCTCATATGTGTGTGTGTATTTGGTTGTTGTTTTCTTTTTACTGTATGGACACCTACAGTCTTGGTCCAGTTGTTTGTGTCGTTTTAGGTTGGACGACATGAATGCACAAAACCATGAGTATCACTATCATATAGTAAAAAGCCAACTGTCCGTGTGTGTGTGTCTCTATATGTGTGTGTGTGTGTGTGTCTAGGTAACTCCGCCGTTTTTCGACCGAATCGCTCTTCAAATTTGCTGTGAGCCCTGTGCCGTGTCATTTGCGCGGTTTGGTTGCCTCTGTCCGGTGTTTCTGGACCGATTCCTTCCAATTTGGCAGGAAGATCACCGGGGACGGTGACTATCCGTGACCAAACCGGAACGAATCGGTTCAGAAACGCGCGGTACGACTCCGCCTTTTCTTAACCGAATCGCTTCAAAATTTGCTGTACTCAGCGTTACCAGTACTTGGCGTTACCGTTACTAGGCGTTACTGGGACTCGGACGTTGCACAAAATCATGAGTATACTTTTAAAAATCACAGAAAATCAGTTAATTGCTTGATCGTCGTAGCATTTGAGGAGGTGATTTTGCAGTGTCAACACCTTACGGATATTGTAAGGATTCTGCACGTGGTGATGTCATAGTGACGTAAGCGTGTACACCCTGTAAAAATCAGACACCATCTAAAATTTTGGCCATTCAAACAATGCCCGCTCAGTTTTCTTTTCAACAGAAGCCAGCCGTTTTTGATCAGCTTTCTATCCGGACTGTATGCGTGTCACCGGAATGTCGTAATTGTTCAAGGTTCCTTCCCTTTAATCTTATATTTGCATGAGGTCCACAAAGCGGGCTAGTGTCATTTTTAATTATTGAATCTTGATGGAATCTGTGCGGATATACAGAAAGATTCAGGTTTTCATCCAGCATACAGATACACAGCTCACTGTCCATGTTAATCGACAAACACAATTAGGTCTATTAATGGGCCATAAATCAGCCTGCCAGACCTTCAAAGTTACCACTTGTTCTGAACATGGCTAGTCGTGTGCTATTGGACCTCTCTGTTGGCTCTTCTCCTGACACACACATGCTGACTTTGGTCAACTACGTGGTTTCATCAGTAAAGGTTACTTGGTCCCATCCTCCTTTACCACTTATTCTCCTTGCCACATACCAGCCGTTTATTTATGTTGATCTTCTTTATGAATATGTTCTTTCAAACTGATCACCTTTGTAACCCTTGCTATTTGAGAAACATACCAGCCGTTTATTTATGTTGATCTTCTTTATGAATATGTTCTTTCAAACTGATCACCTTTGTAACCCTTGCTATTTGAGAAATTTTCTGACACTTGACTCAAAACGTGTCTTCCCTTGCAGTTGCTAAAAGTTGGTAATATCTGTCACAGCCTCTCCAAAATTTTCTTTCACAATTTTGGAAAATTTAACTTTTGATTGCTGTGGTAGAAGTTTCCTAGTGCCAATCAGGGTTATGTAATAACTTCCATCACATGTTCAAGAACAAAACGTCAAGTTGAACACTGTTGTAATGCCTATTTCCCTTTTTTTTTGCTGGGCTAAATACTTTCTCGGCATTTCTATGTAGACTGGACCAAGACTGTAGTTCAAATTTAAACTACATCAAGCTGACGTGTCTTGTACAAACTTGTTGGTGTTGCCATTGACCTTTGACCCTGGATTTATCAATGCCTTTGCCACAAATTATCATGTGATAAACTGCAAAGAATACTTCAATGTTTGCACAGCACATTACCACAAGAGTCCCATCAAGTAACTATAGCCTTGTTAACTTTGACCTTCGTATTTGAGCTTGTGTGTATCTGTATCATTTTTGTAATCACAGCCCCAAAATTTGGTAAGTTGGTGTGGTTATCACACTTAAGGCAACACCGGATACTATTGAGGGGGGTCTGCCTCGATCATCTTATCGATCATCAAACTTCAGTTGCATGAAATTTGAAGAAAAAACCCTGTGCTGAACTTTTGTACACTGAATCTTCTTTCTAAACCTGAAAAATTAAAATGATAACTTGATTATTTGAAAGAAAATTTTTGTTTGTTTTGTAGCGATTGTAAGGGCTGATGATGGTTCAGTCTTAGATACGTCAGACAGTGGAGCAGGTTTTGTTATACCATCACTTAAAATTAAAAAAGTCATATTATTTAGGCAAAAGTATCTCAATATTCACTTCTAAACTATACGCAATAATGCGAGCTTTAGAATTTATTAGTGCTTTTGTAATATCTTATTTTGTGTTGAATAAAAATAAGTTTTACAAACTCTGAAGCAGAATAACTGCAACATTCGTAACGATATTGTCTTTGAAATTAAGCATTTAATTCATTGTATTATTACAAAAGGTATTGGTATTGACTTTTGCTGGGTGCCATCCCATTGTGGACTCTATTCCAAAGAGGTTGCTGGTAGAGTTGCTAAAAGAGGGGCCTTCAATAACACTAACGCATTTTAAAATGAGAATCTGGCATTGTCAACACATGAGATGTACTCTTTGTTGGAAAAATCCATTTATACCAACTCTTCTGACTTTAGGCGTAATATTTTGATGTAGGCTACAGCATATCACTAGTTTAGTGCACAAGATACGACTAAATTTATGGAAAACTAAATATATAGAAATGAACTGTCTTTGCACTCATAAATTATCATTTTCTATTAGAATGCCCAATATTACTATCTAAATATCGAATGTTCAGTATGGACTTTTTCATATATAAGTATAATAATACCAAGGGATATTGATATATATATATATATATAAAACGCAGAAATTGATATTACTTTAATTGCAAAATTAATGTTATCCACGCCTATTGGAAGTTTACTGTGCGTGCGTGTGTGTTTAATGCATGCATATTTTGTTAATATTTTGTTCAATTTTTGCATGTTGTCTAAAATCACTATTGATGTGAAACATTATATTTTTAAAATAATTCATTTCTTAGACACACATTTACTTTATATAGTCTTTGCTTTTTACATGATGAAGAAGGATGTATCATAACTTATGATAGAATAAAAGTAAAAGTAAAACACTGTAACCGCCTTGGCATAAGGCTGTGTCAGACCATTTGACATAAGCTAGAACACCAAGGCTACATCAAAATGTTGTTATGTTCTGCATTGTTACGTGAGGATTGCCTTTAGCCATGGCAAGCTCCTAGCATAACACTAGCAGTCCAAAACCCTCCGAAGTCGGAGTGTGGCTGCCCACGTGGCGGGGTAATAAAAAACCGGTCACACACGTAATGTTCTCATCCCTAGCTGGTGCATTTGTACCATAGTGTTCAAGTGCTTCGGCTGTTGGGATGATCCCTGGAGTCTTTAAGCCAGGGTACGACAACAACAAAACTCCGTTAAAAAAACACGTTCCTAGTCATGCTGCTACAAGGTGGTTTTGGACACAAATTTGTCGTTCAGTCTTTCACTCCCTCCCCCCCCCCTCTTTTTTCAACCACTCTACTCCACCACCCTCAAACCCTTTCCTCGCTTATCTCTCCTTTCTATTTCTGTCTCTCTCCTGTCTTTAACTCGGGACTTTCCTGGTATTACAGTACCTTCAGGAACCGAAAAATGGTGTTTTGCGTCCTCTCGGTCTGGAACAGACACATAATTATGGGACATTTGTAAATACGAAGATGGTGGGAACGATACTGGAGGCAATGCCCGGAGGCAGTGCAACACCAGTAAAGTCCCGATCTTTTAACAATACAGATAAGCGTAGCAGTAACCACGCCTCGGTTAAACCTCGTCGGCTATGGTACCGCCATGTTTCCACATGAAAGTAATGATGAAATAATGAATGAAAATATGGGGTTTTACGTCCTCTCGGTCATAGACACATATGGGACATTTGTAAATACAAAGATGGTGGCCGGAACAGTACTAGAGGCAATGCCCGGAGGCAGTGCAACACCAGTAAAGTCCCGATTTTTGTGTGATCGTCCCACCGTCTTTATATTTACTAATGTCCCACATGTGCCTGTTCCAGCCAGGAGGACGTGAATCGGATTTTCATTCTGGGGTAGGTAAATCGACAGAGGAACTGTGCGGTGGTGGTGGAAGTAATTAATGGTGGTAGTAGGGGATGTTACCACTGAACACCATTGCAATGTCTCTCCTGGTGGGTTGATTATTAAAACATTAACTAACCAGCCGCGAGACGAAAGCTGGTTAATGTCTTCAGGGCAGTTGGGACCTGGCTGACTAGCTATGTTAACACGATAACGTTTGAACGGAGGGACCTAGGAGGCTCAAATTTTGCATGCGCCGGACAGCCATCATAGGTAGTTAGGATATCTAGGCCAAGTTCTAAGATGAAGGTCATTGGTGTGAAAGGTCAAGGTCAGTGGAGCATAAATGTGCCGCGCGCGCCGCTTGTTGCTGTTGCAAGACACTGGTCCAAGGGAAACAAATCTTAATTTAAAACCATCCTGCTACTTCCCTTTATTTGTCTTTACAGATACACTGACGCACCACGATTAAGTCCCTTGGTTTTTTTCTGGGTAGCTGTGACAACGTAGACATGTCCCCAAGTTCAAATAGGGCATTCGCCACGAGTGTTCGTTCTCTATACTAGACTACTAATTTGCCCGCACTCGTTCTGCCCGAGTTACGCTGACCTTTCTAATTCAACTCTCTAAATTCAACTCAGTGAATTTCAAGGTCGTCCTCAGTCACGTGGCAAATGCCCTATTGAGGCTACTCTTTAAAATGATGTTTCGCTTCGAATTTGGGGGCATTTGTATGGGAGTGAGACCTGGTCAAAACAAGATTTATTTCCAGCTATAAGAGGGGGAAAACGTGAAACCCGTGATTTTGACACTGAGACGTGATCTGGTGGGTCTTTAAGGCCTGTAGTTTTGGGGTAGATCGACTACTTACTGCTCGGCTCTCTGTAAAATTTTGCATGCGGATAGGTAGCTAGGATTTAATGCTTGTCACTTGTGGCGGTACCATAGCCGATGAGGTTTAACCGAGGCGTGGCCCGTTACCGCTACACATATCGATCTGTACTGTTAAAAAATCGGGACTTTACTGGAGTTGCACTGCCTCCGGGCATTGCCTCCAGTATTGTTCCCACCATCTTTGTATTTACAAACTGTCCCATATGTGTCTGTTCCAGACCGAGAGGACGTAAAGCACCATTTTTTTGTATTCATTCGTAGCTAGGATATCTAGGACAAGTTCGAAAATGAAGGTGAAGGTGAAGGTCATTGGTCATTATAGCAAACGATAGAGGTTGAAGTTATCCCTCCACCTGCAGTGAAAAAAAAAGAAAAAAAGAAGAAGGCAAGACTGAAAAAACGGGATGGGTTACCAAAAGTAACAAAACTACGTAATCTGATTAAAAAAAGAAGAAAAAGAAAAAGAAAAAGAAACCTCCTCATCATAAATGTAGAAGCAAGGTAATGACAATGATCTCCATTTTAATAAAGACAATTTTCATCTCCATCTATCTAGTCAGTCAATTATGTATTATAAATGTTAGGATCACGGTATAAGCTTAGTGCTTGTCTTCCTTCAGTGTGGTTAGGGCATACATGTGTTTTGAGTGAATACAAATGTGTTTACGAAACCGAAGACAATTTTCTGAGACCGACCCAACAGCGGAAATGATATGAGAGAAATCGTTAAGCTCATAATAATAATAATTAAATAGCCTATCGATGATCTTTGAATGCAGTGACGTAACGCCGATGGATCATCCTTTGGACATCAGCTAAATCATTTGCTAATTTTCATAAAAATGAGTTCAACACCATTGCTTTAGGCTGCAACAAATGGAACATAGGCCTACTGCCAGGGCCGAGATAGACATACAAAAAAGAAATCAAGGGCTCTCCGCTCACAGGGAAAACTGAAAAAAAAAAAGTGAAAAATTGCATGCGTGCATATATGTGCACAATGTGCGTGAGTGTGTGTGTGTGTGTGTGTGAGTGTGTGCGTGCGCGCGCGCCTATTTCTGTCCAGATTATCAAAGCCATGTAGTTCAACTGACTCTTTTGCATCATTTTCGCTTCAGTTACAGAGATTTGAAACTTACGGCAAAACGGCACAAAAATAATAGTGGACTGATCTCAACTGAAAACAATATGATGAATCCTGTCTTTTAATTAAAGATGTTTTTGCTTGTTTTAATTTTTTATTGTTGATTTGTTTCACGGCGATAATCTGTTATACATAACCGTAGCACACGCACACGCAATTTGGAATGGATCGATCAATGTTTTCGACGGTCAATATGTTTAAAACAGCAACGTTTACGAAAGCCGTAGGCCTAGTTTATGGAGCATTTTTGTTTCTACACACACACACACACACACACACACACACACACACACACACCAAAACACACACACACCACACACACCAAAACACACACACACCGCACACACCAAAACACTGTGACACACAATCCGCTATAGTGGCCTAGACTACTTGGGGACTAATATAATTTTAGTAGGCCTACGTTATCATCATTGCATATATGCAAAACATATGCTAGTAGAAGACTTATTTGTAACATTAACTTTGTTTAAAGCATCAAATCAAAACAATATGACACTCTCTATGATTCCATCAAAAGTTTACAATCACGACCGACTTCTTCAGCCGACCTTTTCGCCCTGCATCGTTTAGCCATGAAGGTGAAGGTCATATTTTTATATTTCCGAAAGTCCACTTCCGGTCGATTTTGTTAGCGTTTCGGTCTTGGGTATGCTTTGATGAGTACCACTACATTATTTCGGGGGGGATGTCGCATATCGTTAATATTCGTTATAATATAATCAACAACGTTTCGAAGTAGACTATATACCTTCCCCAAAAATAAGGTAAAAACGCGAATTATCAAGATGCGCTCGTCCACTGACTTAAACTTGTCTAGGCCTATTTCAGTGTTTGCACAAACTGAACATTGCAGCAAGTGTAGGCCAAATTATCACTGCCATCTCCCAGCACTGCATAGGAAGCATTTTTGTTTTTACCTTTATCACTTTGCCTGTCTCAGTGTTGGTCTGTCTTGTCTACCTGTCCACAGTAAGCTTATGGCCTAATTAGAAATAGGAATGAATTTCAAGTTGATATTATTCGGTTGACTAGTTATACAGTCACTGACACATAGAGTAAGTTTTTATCATCCTGATTTTTGTAATTTTTTTCCCGACTGAATCAATGTTTCACTTGCTCTCAATAAAATAGGCTACTATCAGAACTGCTTTTTGGGGCATTAGCCTTAGAAATAGTTTTACTGGGCTAGTTCATTTATTTTTCCTTCAAAGTTTCTTGGAGAAAAAAACAACTGCTTCTTCGTGAAAGCATCAATGCTGACGTGCATACCCAGAGAACTGTCACAAGCGAGTATTTGAAATAATGTTGGTTCAGATCTTCGTATTTTTTCTCCTTGATTTAACAATTATTTTTTAATTTTATTTTATTGGCCTTCATGGGTTTTCAAAGATATGAACTGAATTTAAGGCTACATTTGTACAATGTGTTCATCAGTCACGCTTTGGCCTCCACATTGCAGATGAAGCAAAATGCTATTCTGTAAAGTTGCGTATTTTTCTTTATTTTTTGGGATGGCTAAAAAATTCCAACTGGTATTGGTAGTATGATGTTTAAGAAGTATTATGGTAAAAACAAATCGTCATTTATATCCTGACCAATATGAAGATATAACCGTTTAAAGATAAACTTTGCGTAAAATTACAATTTTAAACAGTTATTTCTTCATATCGATCAGGATATAAGTGGCGATTTGAAAAAAACCCAATTTTAAGCAGTTATATGTTCATATCGATCAGGATATAAGTGGCGATTTATTTTACTATAATACTTCTTCTTAAACATCACCAGTTGGATTTTTTTAGCCATCCACCCAAAATAAAGAAATTGAAAAATCTCGTTTTCAGGCGATTTAGAGACGGTTTCCTGCCTTGCCTAGGGGACATCCCACTCTCTCGGCCATGAGAACTCAAAGATTGTGCTTGGAAGGTTCTCTAACGCTAACGTACAATTCCCTAGGCTGCAGCGATAATACGTTGCTGCTCAAAAGCCTAGTATGAGAGTCACGGCCATTTACAAAAGATTAAGCCGCAAAATGATTCAGTTCTGTTACTGAAGAAAATCAATTATTTTGCGAGGTGAAAGCTAGTTAATGTTTTCAGGGCATTATATTTGTTCCTGTCTATCAAGTTAAGTCAAGTTCAGTTTATTTTCCAAAAAGCCTAGGGGCACAAGAAAATAATCACAATTATGTTGCGGCAATGAACAATATTTCACACATATTATAAACTTGCAATAATCATCTGCAATCTATTTATCTGTCTTTCTATGTGACTACGTGAGCATGTTAACACAGTAACGTTTGAACAGGGGGACATAGGAAGCTCAAATTGTGCATGCGGATAGATAGTTAGGATATCTAGGCCAAGTTCGAAGATGAACGTCATTGGTCAAAGGTCAAGGTCATTGGAGGTTTTTTTGCAAGACACAGTCCAAGGGAAACAAAATTTTGCTTGGAAACCGGCCACCAATAGCACCTAATTGTTACTTCCCTTTACTTGTCTTTAATGTACTGTTGGCTCTCATCTGTCAAAGTTTTCATGCGGATAGGTAGTTAGGGTGTCAAGGCCAAAATCGAAAATGAAGGTCTTTGGTCCAAGGTAAAGATCACTGGACCCGAAAATGCTGCCGCGCGGCTGGTTGATATAGCGTTTTCACGCTCTAGTTAGGTCCATACAGCTGTTTCTTTCATTTTACCGTTCATATAAACATGAGGCTAATGTCATCAAACAATGAAATCCGCAACCCAGTTTTACACGAAAAGTGTGCTTTTCTGAAGGACTTGGATCTCCAGCACAAAAGTGAGTGTAATTCTGTTCTGTTCAGTGCTGGATGCGATTCTGGGAGTGTTGTTGCAGGCGTCTTTATCTGCCTGGCCAGGTTCAGTAACACCAGGATATCATTACGATTTTTGTTTCAATAATAATAAAGAAAAACGTAGAGCACAGTACAAGCATGCATGTCATGAATTAATTGCCAATGTCCTAATCCCCATACCCGTCAGCTTGAAAATCTTAAATATTCATATTGTGGCCCTGTTTTTTTTAAATTTTCCGTTCCGTCTATGCACTTGCTGTGTTTTAGTGTTTAGTCAAAAGGCTTACCTATATGTATTGTTAAAAAATCGGGACTTTACTGGTGTTGCACTGCCTCCGGGCATTGCCTCCAGTATTGTTCCCACCATCTTTGTATCTACAAATGTCCCATATGTGTCTGTTCCAGACCGAGAGGACGTAAAACACCATTTTTCATTCATTGTTTAGTCAAAACTAATGGGATCAGCGGGTTCATGAGACCTGTAATTATCAGCCACGAAGCAAGATGGTAATGTTTTCAGAGAACTCTGTTTGCTCCTGGGCATCTATCTGACTGACTATCTATCTGACTATCTGAACACGATAACGTTTGAACGGAGAGACCTAGGAGGCTGAAATGTTGCCTGCTGATAGGTACTTATGATATCTAGGCCATTTTCAAAACTGAAGGTCATTGGTCAAAAGTCAAGGTCACTGGAGACGAAAATGTGCTGCATGCTGCTTGTTATTACTGTTGCAAGACACATAGTGGCCTAAGGGAAAATATATCTTGTTTCTCAACCAGCCACCAATTGTAGCCTTTTTACCCCAAAACACTGAATATTATGCCTCTCAAAACTGGCCAGTTTGTGAACAAACTATGCTAAAATAAAAGACCACACGTCAAAGGGACACAATCATTTAATGTGAGTAAACTTATGCAACAACTACTGCCACCACCACCGCTACTATTTCCACCACACTAGTTATTTTACTGCACTGTACTGTTTTATTTTACTGTAGGTCTGCTAAGTAGTACATAGGCCTAATTTAGTGCTGTCAGTGTTTTTTTTAGTTGTTTCTGCTACTACCCATGCTGCTACTCCTAAGCTTACTACTACTACTACTGCTGCTGCTGCTGCTGCTACTACTACTACTACTACTACTACTACTACTACTACTACTACTACTACTACTACTACTACTACTACTACTACTACTACTACTACTACTACTACTACTACTACTACTACTACTACTACTACTACTACTACTACTACTACTACTACTACAACTGCTGCTGCTGCTACTACTACTACTTCCCCCTCCTCCTCTTCCTCTTCCTCCTACTACTTCTGCTGCTGCTGTGCTGCTGGTGGTACTGTTGGTGCTGGCTTGTTGCTCCTGGTGCATGTTTTGCTACTGTTGATGCTGTGCTGAAGCTGGAACTGCTGATTAGATATCCATCACCGCCACCACCATCACTCCACAAAAACAACAAGTGTGTCGCTGAGCGGCAGCAAAGTTCCCTCATTGACCTTGACCTTGACCGGTGCTCAATATTCGGAATCAGCATAAGCCAATGCACCAACTTAGGAAGATCACTGCATAAGGATGGTCCTGTAGATAAATTATAACCGTGCTGACCTTGACCTTGACCTTGACCTTTATCGGT
>CM065690.1:24472956-24502726 GCA_017654935.2 Phymorhynchus buccinoides | reverse complement strand
CCTCCATCCTGCCACCATTTACCCCGTTTGTCTCTTACACCATAGCAGAATACAGTTGATAACGAAGTCAGTAGAAAATACTGAATCAAACAAGCAATTCGCTATTATTCATGTACTACAAAATGGAGTGCCCTTACCAAGGCACAATACATCCTTCATGTTTTCCAAAACACTTTCTGAATTATTAGAGAGTGTGTGACTGAGAGAGAGAGAGAGAGAGAGAGAGAGAGAGAGAGAGAGAGAGAGAGAGAGAGAGAGAGAGAGAGAGAGAGAGAGAGAGAGAGAGAGAGAGAGAGAGAGAGAGGGAGGGAGGGGGAGAGAGAGGGAGAGAGAGGGAGGGAGGGAGAGAGAGAGAGAGAGAGAGAGAGAGAGACAGACAGAGAGAGAGAGAGAGAGACAGACAGAGAGAGAACAGAAAGAAGAGAGAGAAGATACAAGCGAAGAGGGAAGAAAAGAGAGAGAAACAGAAGCAGACCGAGGAAGAGACAGACAGAACCACAACTATATATCGCTGTCCGCATGCAAAAAAAGACATCACTCAAACTTAGTCAACTTCGATGTGTTGGACCTACCAGTTGGTCAAGACAAGCTGCACCATCTAACAAAGCTGTAAAACAACAATCTTGCAAAGATAAAACACCGATGGTGACGCTAAATGAACAACAAATTACGTCATTTGACCTGAAATGACCAAAATGTTGAGTTTTCCATTCCTCACGTGAAGTGACGTCTTTTGACTTACATGTCTCTTTGGCATGCGGCCGACGATATATTTAATTTTTTAACCCTTTCGCCGCAGGCCATTTTTCAGCCAAAAAAACATCATGAAACTTAACTGGGTAGACAAAAAGTTATCTGCAATATTGGGAATGCGCCTGTAACATGTACAAAATTAGACCTATCCTTACTTCCCAAATTTAAGAAAATAGGGTCTTCAGATAACAGGCCCTGACTTGATGCCTTTTAGGGACATGGGTGTTAAACCATTGTGGTGCATAAATGCGACATTGGCGGTGAAAGGAATAACCCTTTCATCGCCACTGTTGCCTCTTGGCACCACAATGATTTAAAACCCATGTCCCTAAAAGGCATCAAAATGAGGATCTGGTATCCAGTGACCTTATGTTATTTTTGGGAGGTAAGGACAGGCCTTATTTTATGCATGTCACAGAGGAATCCCCAATATTGCAGAGGAAATCTTTTCTCTACCTGGGTAAGTTTAAAGGTAAAATTTGGCTGAGGAATGGCTAGCGTTGAAAGGGTCAACTGACAAAACAGACATATAGAAGAGACAAGAGAGCGTTTACCCGTAGCGGAACACCTCGTCAGTGATGGCGTACTCCCACATGTGGGCCATGATGGGCGCGTCAGCCCTGCCACCGCAATGGGGTGGGGGGTTGGGGGTGGGATCAGGTCAGGGGAGGCAAGAAAAATCGTATCAGCATGGAACAATCAACTCTCACCATTGAAGAAGTAACAAAACAACAAAAATTATTATGAGAGTTCATCTGAATGAAAATTTAACCCCGATTATTACAGAACAAACAACAGAAACTTCAGGGGACAAATTAGCCTTAGAAAGAAAATCAATTCTGATCATTGGAAAGCTGTTAATTAGCTGTTGAGAAATTATGATTTAGGCCGAAAAGCGGCCAAAAAAGGCTGAAAAAAAGCTGAAGTCCCCTGAAATTGAAGCTTTTTCGTAATCTAAGCCTTGGAAACACCAATGGAAGCAGAAGTTATATATTTAGTTCATTTTTAATTCACTCATAAGAAGTATTTCTATACTCAGTTGCTCTCTTTTTTTATATCAAAAATGCGAAACTGGACAAAACTTGTGAAACTGGACAAAACAAATCTTTGAAATCAGTCAGGATAGAAATAGAAAAACAACCCTATCCATCATAGATTACAGAGCCAACAAAAGACTGTTGAGGAGATTCGGAAAGAGACAGAGACAGGCAGGCAGAGAGACAGACAAGCAGATAAATAAGAGAAACACAAACACATGAATGGTTACTAAGGCTTTTTTTCACTCAGTGGTAAAATGTTGTTAGGAATGCAAAAGACCATACACAGCACAAAATGTTTGCATTAGCAAGTGTGTGTGTGTGTGTGTGTGTGTGTGTGTGTGTGTGTGTGTGTGTGTGTGTGTGTGTGTGTGTGTGTGTGTGTGTGTGTGTGTGTGTGTGTGTCTGTCTGTGTGTGTGTGTGTGTGTGTGTGTGTGTGTGTGTGTGTGTGTGTGTGTGTGTGTGTGTGTATGTATGTATGTGTGTGTGTGTGTGTGTGTGTGTGTGTGTGTGTGTGTGTGTGTGTGTGTGTGTGTGTGTGTGTGTGTGTGTGTGTGTGTGTGTGTGTGTCTGTCTGTGTGTGTCTGTCTGTGTGTGTGTTTGTGTGTGTGTGTGTGTGAGAAAAAGAGAGATAGAGAGAGGAAGGGAAAGAGAGAGGTAGAGAGAAAGAGTGTGTGTGTGTATCTGTCTCTGCATCTGTGTCTGTGTGTGTGTGTGTGTGTGTGTGTGTGCTCTGAATGAGGCAGGCATTTGTTGGTGCATGTGCAATGCATATGTAAGTATTTATAGAGGACAGACTAAAGGAAAGAAATACATTTAGTTCAAGATAAAAGAGAAGAACAGTCATGGACAGTATTCGCCAAGACAATAACAATAGCATTGTAAGTTCATATTTCATTAAAAAAATGACAAAAGAACATCCATATTACTTATACATTTTTTTACTTGTGTTATACTTATAGCAACTCCAAATAATCCTAAACCTATAAGTACCAACAGGACAAACTTGACTAAACTCAGTACACATTCATGGGAGCTTTTCTTGAAGTCTATGAGCAATAGCAAGCATACAGATACACCATTAAAGCTACACAAACGCCAAATGCAGTTACAAAATCACAGCTACATGTGATACACAAGGACTTCCAAGAAAAAGCAGCTTCATTTTCAAAGCCGATTATTTGTGTCTTCTAACAAAAACCAGCTTCATTTTCAAAGCCGATTATTTGTGTCTGCTTAAAACAAAAAGTGAACCAGATACAAGGATACAGAAACGGAAGGGATATGCTATGGAAAGCGGCAAATATTCTGTCATCCTTACCCAAGCATCATTACATAGCGCTACACATAAAGGTTCACAGCAGAACAATACTCAACCAGAAAGCAAGCAAGCAAAAGAGTGAAACAAGTTGTGCCCAAAAGAGCGGCGACATTACACGAACAACTAAGCAGGGATGAGGCTGGATTGAAGGAACAGAGACTGGAATAAAAATCGAGGATCATACATCACATACAAAAACAATGCATGAAAAAGAAAGCAGTGAAAGCTGGGCAGAAAGCCAAGGGATGATAGTGGTCCGTTACTTCAGTTACCTGCTGCACAAATGCTCGGCCGACAACTTCGCCAAGTGTTTCTTTTATTGTTAGAATCAGTGAGAAAAAGCAGCCCTGCTTCAGAGACAAACAACAGCATCTTGTATAACTTTCAGGCAATATCAAGCATCGTCTTGTTCACTTGTTGTGGTCAAGAGACAGGAATTTGTGGCGAGGCAGACCAAGCTGTTTCGGTCAAAGTCAAATCTGTTTCCCTGCCTTCAAAATTCTCTGAAGTTAAAATCCTTTTTTTTTATCCATGCAAATTGCACTGTGTGCTGAAAACATTTCAAGACACACACCATCCTCCACTTCATTTCCTTACGGAAAATCTGATTGACAGAGAAATTTAGTTAAAGATGAGGCAAATGTTAAGCTCAAGCCCCTGTTTGCATTCTTACACATGGCAGCTGATTGAAGGGGCGGAGCTTAGAAATGACTCACTCACAAGCGCGAAACCGGAACGCAGTTTCGCAACTCTCAACCAAAATTTCTCATCGAAAATTTTCTCGAAGAAGCAACATTTTGCTTTGCTCGGATGAGGGATAGGTTTAGTATTATGTTAGGGTTATTCTCTGAAACAGAAAGCACGATACCTTGAGATTGAAAGCCAAAAAAAACATGCGAGAGGGGGGGGGGGGGGGTAGGGGGGGGTAGCTAAAGTACACTTACTCCCACGTTCACCTCCATGAAGGAAGCTAATTCGTTGATAAAAGCTAAAAAGCCTCAATTGGCTTCTTTCCATCAAAGAATTATCTCCATATCAGCCCATTTAACACAACTTCATGTTCAGCAGAGGGGAGATACTGGTTAACCCCTTGACTGACATATAACGTATCATATAAACCCCTTGACTGACATATAACGTATCATATACTGACATGATGGCATCACTGATGACGTCATCAGATGAAGAGGAATGATTCTGATATGCTGGTTTTTGCTCTAACACAGTCAAGAGAGTTATATCCCCAGACCATTTTGCCAGATTGGCTCTATCACTTGTCTTTTTCATGTCATGATTTGTCCAATGATTTTTCTCTTTAATTTTCTCTGGCAGTCAAGGGGTTAATAGAACATCCAGGATGAATGAAAGGGGCACAGCTTTACAAGGCTTCGCTGAATGAAAGGGCATATCTGGATGAGCGTGAAGGAACAGGGGTTTGAGCTTAACATTTGCCAAAGACTTGCTAAACCTTTCCCAATAATTTGAAAGGCAAAGTTGACTGATTTCAAGCAGTAAAGCTTGAGCTGTTTGAAAGAGAAAAAAACTTCAGGTGCTTAATATGACAATGTCCTCCAAAGCTAGACCATTAAAGTTAGAAACAGACTTGACTGTGACTATCACGTTAATCAACATAGGGATTAGTCATGTTCTTTCAACATAAAAACAACAGCACAAACATATGCATGCACACAAGCAGAACTCTAGACATAAGCCAAAAGAAAACATTTCAAGTCATTTTAACCCTTTCACCGCCAATGTCGCATTTTAGCACCATAATGGTTTAACACCCATGTCACTAAAAGTCATCCAATCCAGACCTGTTATCCAAAGGCCCTATTTTATTAATTTTGGGAGGTAAGGATAGGCCTAATGTTACATATGGCACCAAGGAATTCGCAAAATTGCAGAAATATTATTTTCTCTACCCAGTTAAGTTTAATGGTATTTTTGGCTGAAAAATGGCTGGCAACGAAAGGGTTAAAGGATGCAAATTCATGTTTTATGTTAATGTGTTTTCAAAGATTTTTTTATTTTAAAAAATCAGGATATTGTCACCTTGTGATAACAACTTTTAGGTCAGTTAAAGGGGCACCCTGACGGATGAGTTTTCGCAAGAAACACGTCGAGATCACCAGGAAAACACCCTTTACACAGATCGCAACACTCACTTTGCTCTGGTTTCCCAGATATTAAACCGTCAAATCGGCGATTCCTCCTTGGCAGAGGTGCTGGAAGTCAAATTCTTTCAGTGAAAGCTACTCTTTTTTAATGGCCGCCTGAGTTTAAACCAAATCATTTGCACAACATTTTCACAATACAAGCCTTTTTATTTTTGTATTTTTAAAATTTTATAGTTTACCTAAAGGAATTTTGTTCACAACAAAGAAAATGGCTCCTCTTTTTTTGTTTTACTGCACTACCCCCCAAAAAAGCTTCAACCACAATGTGTGGCCTCCACCCACCCCATCCAAAATGGCTTATCTCTCCGGCATCTCCGCCAAGGAGGAACCGTCGTTTGGACGGTTTGATTTCTAGGAAACCAGAGCAAAGTGAGTGTTCCAATCATTGAAAATGCTGTCTTTCTTGTGATCTCGATGTGTTTCTTGCAAAAACTCATCCGTCAGGGTGTCCCTTTAAATGAGTTTTGCTGTAAAAACAAAATGAGCTGTTAAGATTTCTTTCCATGGACTAAACAAAATTACTTTTTTTTAACAAATAAAAGAAAACAATTCTATGAAACAAAGTAACACATTCGCATTTTGACACCACTTTTGTTCAAAGAGCAAGCACAAAAAAGCCAAGCCAAATATAGTGTGCACCCACCCTGACACCTCCCTTTTAACCCTTCCCCAAACATCTACAACAAACAACCTCCACGAAAAGATAAAACACCAAGCTGCTAAATGGGGGTGGGGGGTGAGGGGGGGGGGGGGGGGGGGGGGAGAATAATCATGCTTCTTTCTTAGACCACTCCAAACAAGCAGTGTAACGCAAGACAACATGAAACAAACTGAAACAGAAATAAAATAAGATAAAAATAAAATAAAACAACACAAACAAACCAAGAAAGAAAAAAAGTATGCTCCTTCAATGATGCTAAAGCAGTCACAGACCTGTGCACCCTAAGGCCGTGTACACACATAAGCGGATATTCCATGCACAATCCATAAATAAGTGAAACAAAGAAGGGAAAAGATTTGCGCACGTGTCCGAATTTCCCCTATATGCATACTTTTATCCTTCTTTCTTCCACTTATTTAGGGTTTTCCGTACGGAACGTACGCGTCTAATGTGAACCCGGCCATGGGGCATACATTGGATCCGCAATCCGCAAGTTCTGTACAGAAACTCCCATCCGCTTATTTCTTATAGACCGTATTTTTCGGACTATAAGGCGCACCTTTGTATAAGGCGCACCCCCCAAACTTTACCAAAGTTTCAGATTTTGTTACTATATTTTCCTACTATTTCATCAGTCACATTATAAGGCGCAGGGGTCTGAGTCTTGGGAAAAAAAAGTATCGCCTTATAGTCCGAAAAATACGGTAAGTGAATGGGGTTTCTGTACAGAACTTGTTGATTTTTTGCGGATCTAATGTGCACATACCCTAAGGGCACGTACACAGCACATCCAGATTTTCCCGCGAGGAAATAATCAACAAGTAAAAGAAAGAAGGACAAAAAATATATGGACGTGTCAGTATTTTCCCTAATCCGTATATTTTTTCCCCGTCTGTCTTTTACTTGTTGATTATTTCCGTGCGGAAAATCTGGATGTACTGTGTACGTGCGCTAACTCTGCTGATGGAATAATACTCATCAGCGGATAACAGCCTTGTCTTCAACAAGGGTGTTTGGACTCTACTGCCCCCCAGTGGGGATACCGGGGGGTCTTTCGTACAAATAGTTTCCCCACCTTCTGGAAGTTCTGTGCTTGTAACTTCCTCTAATCTGTCACTCTCTTTGACTCTGCCTTTTCCCTTTGCTTACTGTCATCTGCTATCTTTCTGTCTCACTGGTCCCTTCTCCTGCCTTTTTTTCTATAAATTCTGACAAACATTTCTTCAGCCGAAGTCGGACATGCTGGGCCTAACTATTTCTTAGTTAGGCGCATAACGGCAGCATGGTGTATCTACGCTCATGTGACAGGAAACTGTCTGAGCGAACGAAGAAGAAGAAGAAGAACGACTCTACTGCTCTTGCCAGTCTTTTTGCATCTCTTCATTTACTATAACTGTTCTGAAACTGTCTTCTTATTGGAACTGTATTTCGTCGTACTGATGCATTCGTTAAATCAACAAGAAACATATTTTTTTTAAAGAGGAAACTACACACACACAAAGTACATTTGCATGCAAATAATGGGTGCTCAGGCCTGCTTTCAGGTCAACATGCATACAGCACCTACGGCATTCCATCCAGGTCAAAATCTGTTAGTGGTTTTATCTTAAAGACCCCCCACGTCATATGTCATATTCCCTCTTATGCTAGGAAGATTTCTTAATATTCCCTACCATCTATAAGAGGGAAAAGTTGATTTCGACACGCGACGTGGTGGGTCTTTAAGTTATTTACTTAATTTCTTTCTTCCTTTTTTTTTCTCATTTGTTTGCTTCTTAACAGTAAAGAGGTAGACACTCTCATTTTCCACATTTTTGCAATGTCACTGGTAAAGGGCTTTACAACATACAACCGAAATCGCATGATTTCAATTAGGCCAAACTGATTAAAACTGAGCATTAATGGGTTTCCGCAGTTTGAAAATGTCCACAAAATTAAATAATAATGAGCTGTTTTGATCATTTAATCAACATGTCAAATGAAGAGATAGAGTACCATAGGTGCCATCCTTTTGACTCATGCGTTAGTCCAAGTAGTTCATCATTAACATGCTGAAAGATCACAGTTAGTCAACAACAGAAAGACTAGATACATTGCCTAAGTCTATTTCACAATTCGTAGCATACTTAATCCAGGGTTAAGGCAACACAGAACTCACCAGGAATGTTCAGCGTTGAATCCAACCTGAGGGCAGAACAAAGTCATCAGACATTCAAACAAAACAATCAGAAATCATTTTCATTCCATTTATGCAAAAGTAATTCTTTTGAATTTTTCAAAACTTTACAAACAAGGATTTGGTGAGGATTTCATATAACCAACTCATTTAATTTTACCAGAGTGAATGAATTTTAAAAAATCAGCATAGATTTATTTACTGTATTACCGTATTTTATAAGGCAATACCTTTTTATTAGACTGAGACCCCTGCGCCTTATAATGTGACTGATAATGTAGTAAGAAACTATAATAACAAAATCTGCATATTGTGTAAAATATAGGGGGTGCGCCTTATAATCAGGTGCGCCTTGTAGTCCGTAAAATACGGTATATGTTTACAGTCTAGTGGACCACGCACGGTCTTGACAAGGCTGCATCTAAGCAGATCGAGACCAGCATTTGCAAACAATTGAGGAATAATTGACAAATCAAGTCCAAACTATCAGTCATCTACAACTTGAATCACCTCTCACAACCAGTGTGGCATTTGTTCCGACTATTTTTGTTCACAGACAAAGACGCCGTCGCCATTATATCTTCTTTTTTCCCCCACCAAAGGTAAGCAAATGTCTCTGCAATAATAATTATTTCAAGTCGAGATAATTGCAAGAGTAGCTTCCCTTGGGCTGTAGCTTTAGTAGGGGGATTGGGCAGGGGGGGAGGGGGGGAGGGAGTAAAGGTTATTCCCTCCCAAGATTTAATTCAGAGAAACTGTGATCTCATTGTCCCTATAAGTTGCCTGAAAGCAAAGGCTTGTAGAAAATGAAAGAAACACTCGATGACCTTCCTTGCCTCCCTTTCTTTTCTCCATCCCATTTCTTAAGAAATAAAGACAGTATGTATCTTTATTTCAATTTTTTTGCTGAGATCATTTATCTATTTTTACATCTGTATTGTTAAAAAAAATCGTGACTTTACTGGTGTTGCACTGCCTCTGGATATTGCCTCCAGTATCGTTCCCACCATCTTTACATCTACTAATGTCCCATATGTGTCTGTTCCAGATCGGAAGACGTTAAATGGATTTTCATCATGCTGAGATCAGCTACTTCATTTAACAAGCCAAAAAAGCTAACAGCAAGGAACACCAGATGGGGTTGGAGCTGTTCAATACAGACACACATACAAATACCTTACATTCTTAAATATGTTCATGTGCCCAAGCACACACACACCCCTAAAACATGGGTGCACCCCCCTAAAACATGGTCTAGTGGTAATGTCCCCCTGCAGCTGAGAAAATGTGATTTATGAAGGAATTATCGTTTTTTCCACAATTTATACAAGTGCTTATTTTAAAGTGTTTGAAAAACACAGTAGACACACAAAGATCTTGCTTGACAAGTCTTAAAAACAGGAAATTCCTTTTCTGGCAAAATTCAAAAACAGGAAATCCTTGTATACCAGGAAAAGCTCCACTCATGCTATAACACACAAACCTACCCGGCCATTGGGAGCCACCACCAGGGTAAAGGACTTGTCAAACCAGCGGTCGTAGCCTTTCCCATGGAGCAAGGCCCGCCCATAGCGGTCCAAAGCTGTCGGGTCATTCTGCACAAAAATGAAAACAACGGATCAAAGTCAACAGGATCAGTCTGTTCATGGGAGCTGTCATGGGACAGATGTGGTGGCGCCATCGGAGGAGGACTTTACACACACTGGCTCCGCGACTAAAACCTTATTGTCAGCATTGAGCAGGTTAGTAGGTTATGTCCTGCGTATGTTAGATCAGAACAGGCTCACTCAACTCCACCAAAGTGACTCAGCAGCAGTGCAGTGTCTCCTCCAGTGGCTGCCTCTTGACGAACACAGATTTGCTCCCTGTGGACTGCTGGTTTCAGGGTCTAGTTAGTAAGTTAGTCTATTTCACTGCCAGAGAGATCGCAAGAGAGAGAGAGAGTTAGTCTATTATAGTCCCGTCAACAGCTATGGTTATCTCAGGACTGTCACCGTGTAAAGTTCGACCACGCATAGCAAAACACAAATCCATGAATCTTAACAACATACAAAACCTGAAAACATTAAAAAAATGTTTCAGGGTCTGTGACCTGGCAAACCGGGGTGTGGCTGTGAGTTGGGACTCTAAATGAGAGGTGCTGTAGCAACACTACTACCATTCCTGAGAAAAGCACAATCAAAACAAACAAACAAAACACACACATGAAACAAGGTGTTGTGCACATAAACAGGCACCAGTGCAGGTGTTATCATGAGGGAGACACAAAATCTAATAATATATAAGCAAACAGAATTTGAAAGAAGAGCCAAACCCAGTTCCGTTTATTGAATTAATAATGAGTAAATAACCCATGTCTTTGCTAGTTTGAAAGGCAATCATTTGAGGATTGACACCAAGGACACACCATCTGCATAAATCTGAGTTTCAAAGTCAGTCATTTGAAGTTTGATATCCAACCATAGGCAAACATTTGACATATATATACAATAGGTAGGGCTCTTTGTTTCTTCTGTTGACTTGCTTTTTTAAAAAAACACCCAAAAAAATATTGATATTATCGACATAATTCAAGTTTTGATGCTGTATTATTTCAGCTATTGGTAGAGCACATAGAAATAAAGGTAGCTAAGGTAGTCTTTGTGCTTTTTCTCATAAATATGCTGAGTAATGTATGTAGTTTTCTCATGCATGTTGTATATACTGAACAAGCATCAGCGAAAGCAAACATTTTCAGTTTGTCTACTTTGTAAAAACAACGCAGTTTCCATTTCTATTTTAACCCCTTGCCTGCTTGTCCCGTAGCTACTACGTCCTGTTGGTATCATTGTTGTTGTGCCTGTAAACGTAGGTACTACGTGCATTGGTCATCACCATATTTCAGCTACAGTGTAAGGGAAATAACTGCAGAAAATGACCTAGAACACAGTAGAAGGGCTTAATGAACAGTCATCTACCTTGGTCTACTTTGGCCTTTACCTGGCAAATTTTACTGGAATTTGAAACGAGATTTTTGTTCTTGGGAAAAAATAAGATGGCGTCAACAAGCGGCAGTACTCGACAACGTGGATGTTTTAGACAATATACTGCACTAGAAGTGTTGGATGAAGTGCTAAATGATGCAGTCACTGAAGTGTGTATTCTGGATTATCTAGTGGATTACATCTGGATTACCCTGAAATGTTGAAGAAATAAGCAACAAGATGGAAAGATCAGTCAGTTTTAGATCTAGTGTTTATTCACCTGCATGTTTGTTTGTCTGTTTGTTTGTATTTTTTGTCTTGTTTGTTTTGTCTGTACTGTTTTGTATATGCCATATAATCTATTGACAATAATGCTGTGAAGTTTGCAGCTTCAAAGTTAAATATTGTAGGAGTTATAACAATTTTAGCATTGGAGGGTGAAATTGAGCTTTCTTTGCTCGGCACACAGGAATACCTTGAACACAAAAATGGTCGGCAGGCAAGGGGTTAAACCAACACAGCAAACTTGGTGCAACATCCATGCTATGTGAAAATCGATCTTTCATTAAACATTTTGCAAATAAAAAAATTAAAAAAATGATATTGCTACTCTTGGGATAATTTGTAAATTTCAGTACTTTTTTTTTTATTCACACGATTCACTCCAGTTTAAATAAAATATAAGAATACTCACTGGATCATAGTCAAATTCTTCGGTGTCCAGAGCCAACACAAATGCGGCCTGCGAAGAAAAAGAAAAAAGGTAATGTCTTCAAATTTCCTTAGTTCTTGGGTCTTCTGAAAGCTTCAGTACACATACAAAAGGACTTAAAATGAAACAGATAAAAAAAAATACATAAGAAAACAGACAAAGATCAATTTACCACAAATGGACTTTATGCAAAATCCAATTACACACACACATACACAAATAAGTACAAGAATCATTGTAAGCAGAAGCAGAAAAACGAGTTAGAGGGATGGTAAAAATGAAGACTCAAGATACAATTTCTGCAACTGTTTTTTTTTATATCAAATCAATAAATCATATCCTCTTAGGGGAATAAATGTGAAAATGCCTGTATTATTGATATAAAAACACATACAAAATTTTTTTTAAAACAAAGTGAATGAAATTCATCAAAACTCTGTGGGCAGGCAGGCATTAAGGAGTGAGGTTATGCCTTCTCAATGGCGTCAAGGGAGGCCTTGTTCTTGCCCTTGCAGAAGAACTTGCGCCGTGCCTTGGCCCCAAATCAATCAATCAATCCATCAATAATTCATTATACTTCTCGATGGCATCCAAGGAGGCCTTGTTCTTGCCCTTGGAGAAGAATTTGCAGGGCTCCCAGGGACCCCCATTTGGGGGTCTATGAAGCACTAAAATTTGAAAGGACCCTCTAAAAGAATGTGCACGGGGTCCCAGGCATGCACTAGAAAAGTTCTTTATAGCAGTCGCAATGCCACTGGGACCCTCTATCCCGCCTCTAAGACCCTCTACACTGTAAGTGAAGGAGTCCCTGGGACCCATTGTTTTGCGGGACGATTGGGAGCCCTGACTTGTGCCGTGCCTTGGCCCAAAATCAATCAATCAATCAATCATTTTACCTTCTCGATGGCGTCAAGGGAGGCCTTGTTCTTGCCCTTGGAGAAGAACTCGCGTCGTGCCTTGGCCCAGGGCACGCGCTCCACGGCCGTCAGGGCTGCCAGGTGCTCCTCCCCCTCCACAGGCTCCGAATCATCGTCCAGGATGCGTTCCAGCATGCTGCAATCCACAGACTAGTGCTTCAAAACTTTAATAAAGTACACCGGTTGTGAATCATCGTCCAGGATGCGTTCCAGCATGCTGCAATCCACAGACAAGCCCATCAAAACTTTAATAAAGTACACCGGTTGTGAATCATCGTCCAGGATGCGTTCCAGCATGCTGCAATCCACAGACTAGCCAATCAAAACTTTAATAAAATACACCCTTTGTATTTCATTGTCCAGGATGCGTTAGAGCATGCTGCAATCCACAGACTATCGCATAAAAACTTTAATAAAGTACACCGGTTGTGAATCATTGTCCAGGATGCGTTAGAGCATGCTGCAATCCACAGACTATCGCATCAAAACTTTAATAAAGTACACCAGTTGTGAATCATCGTCCAGGATGCGTTAGAGCATGCTGCAATCCACAGACTAGCCCATCAAAACTTTAATAAAGTACACCGGTTGGGAATCATTGTCCAGGATTTTTTTTCTTCTTTTTTTCTCTTTCGAACCTTGAAAATATTTTGAACTAGTAATAATAAAGTAGACAAACTAAAATGAAGGATAACAAGCACAACCAGCACAACCAGCAGCCTAAACACAATTGTATTAAACTTACATTCTTCATAAACCCCTAAATTTGATCAGATTTGTATGAAATATCCAAAAGACCCAAACTTTTGTTAGTTTTGGGCAGGCAACTTCTCCATTACTAACAGAATAACTGCAGGGAAACAGGCCCAAACAAGAGCTCACTTGTTCACAGTTGTTTGTTGTTTTACTGGTTCAGGAAAATATGGCACAAGGATTATCTTCGTTTAAGAAACCCAATACACTTTTCGTGTTAGTTTTGGTTCCTACTCGGAGCCATAAGGCAAATAAAAAGGAAACAAAGGGAAAAAGAAAAAGAAAATGACCTAAGGGGAATTTCATTTGCCTTATGGCTCCGAGTAGGAACCAAAACTAACATGAACAATCCGGAGTCGGAAAGCAACTTTGCTCAATACACTTTTCTTGTCCTTTGGAGTCTTCTTCCTTCCTTGCATTTGAAGCTACGAAACAACAAGCATTATGCATAGTTCATTGCTTGAAGATTATATTTTGACTGTACTTGATTATGTTACGTATAAATGAGCCTGTGCTTGAGAAAGACTGCATTTGCTTTTGTCTTAAGGGCCAGCCACACATCCCTTAAAATCGTACGACTGTACGATACGATTCGATCACATGGAATCAAAGAACAAATGTGATTGGCGCATCAATATCACGTGATAGAATCACATCATACAGTTGCATAATTTTAGTGGATGTGTGGCTGGTCGTTTACACACACACACACACACACAGAGTACACACACACACACACACACACACACACAGTACAAACACACACACACACACCGAACACCCATTCCCAATGCTCACGCCTCAATCTCTACGGGCTCCAGCAAGCGCCGCTTGTGCCTGATGTACACTTTGAAATAGCGGCCCTTGTGGTACACCGCAATGTGGTTGGAGTCCTTCAAGTGAACCAGTGTGTCTGCAACACAATCACTACACTTGTGCTCATGGCAAAAAAAGAAAAATAAGACAGAATTTCAGCCGTATCAGCATTATTCATAGTACATAAGTTATTAAATATAACTGCTGAATATTCAATTGGAGTCTAAAATTCTTATTTTCCTATTCTTGCATCAAAGTAGTTCTTGTATAACTGTAGCGCCTCATTCAAAAAAAGAAAGAAACAAAATGACATGATGTGCTTTTATACCATTGCAAACAAACCACAAACACACACAAATACATGCTCACCCAAGCATGCACTTACATCTACTGATACACAAACAACCGTAGCAATGACCATCCTAGGCAAATACATTTACGCTCACTCAATATGGCATTTTTCTAACTACCTAATCATTATAGCAAACACTGCTTCATTTTTTTTTAATTAAGAAAACTTTACTAATTCACATTTTAGATGCTCAAATGTCAACTAGATAAGGAGGTACAGATATTTAGATGCACACGCACAGACCTGTTTCGATTCCTGGAATGCGTGTGGTATTAAACTGTCGTTCGTACTGAGCCGAGCACAATGGAACAGTCTTGTTGAGGACAATCTGCAACAAAAAGGCACAGTATCCAATCAAACAAACACCATTTCATTAAAAATATAATAACAAAATCTGACCTTTGTGTAATATTTGGGGGGGTGCACCTTATAACAGTCCAAAAGATATGGATAATATTAATACTGATGTAGCAAGAAAATATAATAACAAAATCTGACCTTTGTGTAATATTTGGGGGGTGCTCCTTATAACAGTCCAAAAGATATGGATTAATTTGTGTAATATTTAAAATTTGGGGGTGCACCTTATAATAGTCAGAAAAAAATATGGTGGCAATTAACTTAATGAGATTGAGTAATAATAATACTATTAAATATAACCCAATGCCTTAAAGGTGGACCCTGACGGATGAGTTTTTGCAAGAAACACGTCGATATCACCAGAAAGACAGCCTTTTCAAGCATCAGTACACTCACTTTGCTCTGGTTTCCTACAAAATTAAACCGTCATAACGACGATTCCTCCTTGGCGGAGATGCCGGAGAGAATAGCCATTTTGGATGGGGTGGGTGGAGGACACTCATCGTTGTTGAAGCGTTGGGTTTTTTTTGTAGAGCAGTAAAAAAACAAATTGGAGCTACTTCCTTTGTTGTGAGCAAAACTCCTTTAGATAAACTGTATAAAAAATTTAAAAAGAGAAAAAAAAGGCTTGTATTGCGAAAATTTCGTGCAAACCATTTGGCGGCCATTAGAAAAGAGACTCTTTGGGTGAAAGAATTTGACTTCCAGCACCTCCGCCAAGGAGGAATCGCCGATTTGACTACTAGGAAACCAGAGCAAAGTGAGTGTTGCAATCTGCTTAAAGGGTGTTTTCCTGGTGATCTTGACGTGTTTCTTACAAAAAACATTCCGTCAGGGTGCCCCTTTAAAGTAAAGCTGGGTAAAGACCAAGTACGGTAAACGTCAACAAATACAAGTAACAAGCAAGGGCGTGAACTGACCGGGGTGAGCTCCTCACGGTCCACCTCGCGGCGGTATCGCAGCATGATGGCCACCAGGTTGGCTGCCCTTGACGCCTGCTGGGTGGAGGGCTTCACCAGAAGGGCGTCCTGTCAACACACGCACAGCTTACTTAGAGATACTGACGCACCACAATTAAGTCCCTTGGTTTTTTTCTGGGTAGCTGTGACCCACATACACATGTCCCCAACTTCAAATTGAGGCTGTTCTTCAAAATGATGTCTCGGTTTGAATTGGGGGGCATTTGTATGGGAGTGAGACCTGGTATTCAAGAAGCATGAGACTTAGCATGATTAGAAGCTCTTCCAAAAGTCCATCCTATAGGACATAGAGAAGTTAGCATCATGCTAAGTCTCATGCTATCTCGACATGAAACCGTCCCTGGTCAAAACAAGATTTCTTTCCAGCTATAAGAGGAAAAACATGTGAAACCCAGGATTCTGACACGTGATCTGGTGGTCTTTAAGCTAAAAACCATACAGAGTAAACTAACCCCTGTTTCCGCCGAGACAATCCAACTAGCCAATCACATCATCCCTCTCTCTGACTCCATTAACTCATTCAAGGCCATGTGTGTCCGGAATTAATAGACAGCTGTCAATTTGTGTGCACACCATACCTTGGTCACTTCTAAACTCGCTTCGCTCCCTTAGACCACAATTTGGCCTCTGACTTTGCTTTTGTAGTGGTTTGTTGTGGGGAACCAGTCGGTGTAGTTTTTCTATATAAAGTCTATATATAAAAAAATCGGATCTAACATTTCCCTATGTCTAAACCTGAAGTAAAAACACATAATCTTTGTTCATTTCTCCTTTTGTTTATGTATGTTTTGTTTGTGTGTATGGCTGGAGTGATTTGTGAGTTATTTTAATAATTCAAAATCATTGCAATGCGAATTAGTTCAATAACTAAACTTAGGTGTCCCTCTGGACAATGTTCTTTCAAAGCAGACCTTCCAGACTACCTTCGTGCTACTACCAAATATGTCGCATCGGCTATATTCGCAAATATCCTGTCAGTCGAAACCACAATTAAGCTTGTTACTTCAATCATTTTCTCTCATCTTAGACTACTGTGACGCTCTTCTTTCTGACCTACCTGTTTCTTCTCATTCTTGCCTTCAGCACATTCAAAACACAGCTGCTCGGCTTGTCCTTAGAAAGAAAAAGTTTGATCATGTCAGCCTTTTCCTCCACTCTTTGCACTGGCTACCAGTCGTAGATAGAATTGAATACAAACTCAACACCCTCAGATGTAAATCTATCCATCAGGCTGCTCTTTCCTTCCTCTGCGACAATATTACCATCTACAAGCCAGCTCAGCCGTTACGCTCCCTTTCAGATCCCGAGCCATAAAGATTTCAACTGTTGGTCAGTGCTCTTTTGTTGTTTCAGGACCAACTGCCCGGAACAAACTTCCCCTTTCCCTCTGTCAGCGACCCACCCTCTCCACCTTCAAAACGAACCTGAAAACCACCTGTTCACACGCGATTGAAGTCTTCTATCCCTTCTTCTTCCCTCTGAATGCTGCATAGTGTTTTTGTTTTGAATGCATATGAATCTGAAGAATGTGCACGCTACTATTTGATTTTTATCAAGATTTAGCGACTCGTATACATATTATGCCATGTGTCTGTGAGTCTGTGTGTGTCTGTTTTTCTGTCTGTTTTTATAAGTGCATTTGTCTGTGCATAATGCAAGTAAAATGTGTGCATGTGCATGTGTGAGCAGGCACTTGTTCAGCTTAGTTTAAAGATTAAAAATCATATTACATCCTCTCTACCAGCCCCAAACCTACCTGTGCTCAATAGTCTGAGAAAAGTTCAGTGTCTACTTGGGTGGGTTGCTTTCTGACCAAAGGATGCTGATTCACACGCTGTGAAGTGCAGCATTCAGACAGTGCAACAAAAATAACGTAAAAACGAATATCCATGGAGAAACAAAAAATCATCGCATTGAAGGGGCCCTGCTATAAGTCCTTAAATAGTATTAGAGTATACCCATCATTAAAACATTCAAGATGGCAAGGCTCTATAACTGTACTCCCAGTTCAACACTGATTTCACTGTGGTAGATACGCATGGAATTCCATTGATTTGGTTAAACTGACATATGGGCCCCTTTTTCCGTTTTTCAGGACAATTCTACAATATTTTTTTTATTGTGATTGGTTCAATATGTTGAACTATATTCATAATCATTAAAAAAAAATCAGACTTGATGGGAGTATGTTTGCATGGTTTGCCATTTGGTGACCATGACATAACAGGTACCAATGTCAGGACATGTGGGAACCATTCCGCCAAGTTTCATGATGACTGGTTCAGTACTTTGGGCTCCAGTGACTGAGTGAGAACACATGTTTGCTAAGTACATACACACACACATGCGTGTGCACGCACACACACACACACACACACACACACATGCATGTACACGTGCACACACACAATACATACACACACACGCACACGCACACACACACACACACACACACACACACACACACACACACACAAACACGTCTAATATCACGAGAAGTGGATAGACATTAAATGAAACAAACACACACACACACACACACACACACACAGAAACGCACAGGCTCTCGTTCTCATTCCAACGTTCTCCCATTCTTATCAGAACCGAGTTTTAAAACAAAAAAACATACAAACAAAACAAAAACAATAATAACGTTCACAGTTAATAAACATTCAACTTAACGAGTTAGCATAGCAAGAGAGTCGACACAACAAACAAAACCCATTGTGTGAGTGTGAGTGTGAGTGCAGTAGCGCGCCTTACAATGGCATAGTAGTTGCTGTTGATCATGATGGGGGCTCGACCACGCAGGTACACGTACTGCTCCCACCAGTCAGTCACCTGCCACAACAAAATAATACTGTCCTGTCAGTTGAAAGCCAGAAGGCAGTTGTTGCTGTTGTTGTTGTTGTTGTCGTTGTTGTTGTTGTTGTTGCTGTTGTTGTCCTACCCTGGCTTAACCCTTTCAACAACAGCCATTTTTCAGCCCAAACTTTCCATTAAATTTACCTGGGTAGAGAAAAGATTTCATCTGCAATATTTGGGATTCCTTTGTGACATCCATAAAATAGGGCCTATTCTTACCTCCCAAAATGAAGAACATATAAGGTCACTGGATACCAGACCCTCATTTGATGCCTTTCAGTGACATGGGTGTTCAATCATTGTGGTGCCAAGAGGCGACAGTGGCGATGAAAGGGCTAAAGACTCCAGGGATCATCCCAAAAGCTGAAGCACTCGAACACTATGGTACAAACGCGCCAGCTAGGGATGAGAACATTACGTGTGTGACCCGTTTTTTTATTACCTCACCACGTGGGCAGCCACACTCTGACTTTGGAGGATTCTACACTGATTATGTTACGCAGAAATTGACATTACTGTAATTGCAAAAGCAATGCTGTCCTCAACTATTGGAAGACTACTGTAGAGGTTTTCTTTATTTTTTTTAATATGTCATTCTTATGCATGTTATTTTACCTTCTTTTTTTTTCCCAAAAAAAAAAATGTTTGCATGCTGTCTAAAATCACGATCTATGTGAAAAGACATTAAATTAAAGATTCATTCATAACAACATTTTGATGTAGCCTTGGGTGTTTTCTAGCTAATGTTTGACGCAGCCTTATGCCAAGGCGGAACCAGAAGGCAGTAACGCAAAAAGAAAAGCATGTTTGGGAGTTGGGGTGACACACAGTAAATTTCTGTCTTCCAAGCTGAACTGAGACAAATATGCACTTGTAGTGGAATGGTAAGGATGATAGAATAGATAGTAGCTTTTGGTTTTCACCTGAAGAATCATTTTCGAATTGGAAGGTAATAACAAAACTGCTGTTGCATTTGTAATTATCCACCTTGCTGCTAATCGTTTTCTTCGGTTTGTTTGTTGTTGTTCTTTTGCAGTCCCATCTTCTTGGCAGTACAGTGGCGTTGCTCCCACACCGCTCATTCCGAGTCCCAACCCACAACCACACCCCGGTTTGTCAGGTCGCAGAATCCGAAATCACCAGTCAAGGGGAGCGAATCTATGTTAGGCCGTCAGGAAGCAACGCTAATCGTTTTCATGCAGGTTCCCCCCCCCCCATCCTCTCCGCATGTAGGATTACTGGTAAGTACTTAAATGGCAATTTATTTAATTTCAGACTCGTAATGTACACACTAGCTGTCGTTAAAAAAAATGTTTTGTTATCGTCAGATTTAAATGACTCCAAAAGATAAGTGCCTCTATCCTGAAACAAACAGACCAACATGATTTATATCAGAGATAGAAAGGCACGGCAATGGTTTATTTAACAAACATTCTGTGACAAGTGTTCTTTTGATATTGCGTTTCTGTGACATTTAAAACACGCACACAATGCACATCTACAAATACACAGCATGAACATTTACATATACGCACGCACAAACACACACACACGGTCTGGGGGCTACATACAGTCAACTAATAAGAACAAAAACAATCCATTATATAACATACTTTTGCAACATTCAGACTTAAAATCTCTTTAATTTTTACTACAAGCAGTCGACTAGTAAGCACAACAGACTCAGCCAAAGAATAACATGAGAACAATTTTCTAAAAAAACAACCACTCTCATATTATTTTCTTTCAATACTTAGCTCCTGTAGCATCTTAAAAGCTCAGAGGCTATATTTGTTTGCATTTTTGTTTTAATGACCACAGTTAAGGTGATACTTTTTTCCCCAGACTGAGACCCCTGCGCTTTATACAATGACCAACAGTATAGAAAAAGAGCATAACAAAATGTGATTTTTGTGTAAAATTTCAGGGGAGGCTTATTATAAGATGCACTTAACCCTTTCGCTGCCAGCCATTTTTCAGCAAAAAAATTCCATTAAACTTACCTGGGTAGAGAAAAAATTATGTCTGTAATATTGAGGATTCTTCTGTGACATATTTAATTAAAGTAAGGCCTATCCTTACCTCACAAAATTAAGAGAATAGGGTCTTTGGATAACAGACCCTGATTTGATGCCTTTTGGTGACATGGGTGTTAAATCATTGATGTGCATAAATGCGACATTGGCGGTGAAAGGGTTAATAGTAAAATAAATAAATAAAAATGGCACATGAGCTTGGACTCACGTAGTTGGTGGCCCACCAGGACTTGAGGAGCAGGTATCGCTGCAGCTTGCGGCCCAGGCCAGACTCAAAGTCCTCGGCCAGCTTCTCCATGCGTCTGTAGTGCTCTTCGTCCATCAGGGGACGAACAGAGTCCAAATACTGCACACACACACACACACACCCATCAAACCATGCTTCTTCAGGTCCTGTGATAAGTCAGGAAGGTTTCCCTATCAAAATGACCAATCTGGCTTCTTTGTTCCTTTAACCCTTTCGCCACCGGTCATTTTTACAGCCCAAAAATACCATTCATTTATTTTAACTGGGTAGTAAAAAACAAACTTATTTGCAATATTGGGAATTCCTCTGTGACTTGTACAACATTAGGCCTGTCCTCACCTCCCAAAATTAAGAAAACAGGGTCTTCGGATAACAGGCCCTGATTTGATGCCTTTCAGTGACATGGGTGTTAAACCATTATGGTGCATAAATGCGACATTGGCAGTGAAAGGGTTAAAGGTAGAAGATTTTTGCTGATGTGCATATCTTTCGCTATTGTGCGTCACCTGAACATTTCTGTCAGTATTTGGTTGGTATATTCTAGTCACAGACACTTGTCCGAGCTGTAAAATTGAGGCTGCTCCTACCTGGATAGCGTGTCATCACCAGCCCAGCACCATCTTTTTTCTTCTTTTTCTTTTTTTTAGGGGGGGGGGGGGGTAGGTGGAGGGAGTGAAGGGGGAGAGCAAACTTGGCAAACCTAGCTATCATAGCAAGCCCCACCAAGGGATATATAAACGGAGCGGTGGATGTTTTTGCTCATTTCTCTCTCAGCACACTGCGCATGCCTCTTCCTTCCCTTTCTAGCCGAGAGCAGATGTTCAGCCGATGTTAGGGATCGGTTGCTATGCCTTTAAAATGCCATAATGCACACACACACCCATTGTCGTAATTACTTTCAGATGAGAGCAGCCAGTTTTACAGGGATTATTTTCAGTGACAATGAATAAATGTCTCACACTGTAGTTACAGATAATTCAAATACAAATTCATTAGTGCATGCACCCCCCCCCCCCCCCCCCCACACACACACACACACACACTTACACATATACAATGAGACATAAGCACACATGTGTGCATGCACTAACACACATACACTGTCACACACACACACACACTGTCACACACACACACACACACACACACACACACACACACACACACACACACACACACGCACACACACACACACTGCCTCATACACATACACAGTGTAACACACACACACTGCCTCATACACACACACACACACACACACACACACACACTGACACTGACACACACACACACACACACACACACACACACACACACACACTGCCTCATACACGCACACACACACACACACATACACACGACTGACCCGCTTCAGTGTGTCTTCCACAGCGGGCACAGGCAGCTTGGGCAAGGAGGCCTGGTAACTGTTCAACATGGGCTTGCTACCACCAAACAAGCGGATCAGAGCCTGCACAAACACCATAACATAATTTGTCGGTTTAGCTTATCCTGGCTAGAAGACTCCAGGGATCACCCCAACAGCGAAAAATACTTGAACACTATGGTACAAAAACATCGGCTACGGATGAGAACATTACGTGTGTGACCGTTTTTGATTACCCCGCCACGTGGGCAGCCACACTCCGTCTTCAGGGGGATTTTGTCGGTTGAAAGCCAGAAGGTACTTTCATCCTTCTTTATTCTTTATGTGATAATGTCTTCTAGCTTTCAATCGACGTAAATAGTCTGTTATCATCGTCACTTTCATCGGACGAGTTATCATCTTTACTATTATCGTTGACACCGTAACCATCGTCATCAGCATCATTCATAATCATAGTCATCCAGTTTTAACTGGTCACTAACATTTCATCTTCATTTTCATCATTGTCAGTATCAACATCATCATCAACATTGTTTTTGTCTGTGCATCACCATCATCATCATCTTCTTCATCATCAAATACAGCCATCATCAATATCACCTGAGACTGAGTTGAAAACTTATTAATGTTCGCGCCGAGCAAGTTCTACAGTTCTCCTAATTGCAGGGAACAAACAAATCCCTCTGGTAAATTATAAACAAGCAGCAATAGAAAACCAGTTAGACTCAGGGAAAAAACTTCAATACCTCGCAATTCTGGAGAGATTGTTCATTGTCAAAGAAGACATAAGGTTTCGGAAATTCAAGGTACAGTGGAACCTCCCTTATAAGACCTCCCATTATAAGACTCCCTCCCACATAAGACCTACTTCTCTGAGACATTGCCCTTCTTTGTATGTATTAAAATTACCTCCCTTATAAGACCTCTCCCCCTTATAAGACCTCCCATTATAAGACTCCCTCCCACATAAGACCTACTTCTCTGAGACATTGCCCTTCTTTGTATGCATTAAAATTACCTCCCTTATAAGACCTCATTTTGGATGACTTTTGAAGGTCTTATAAGGGAGGTTCCACTGTACTACTAATTCCAACACTGACCAGCCACAGTTTGGTGCGGTAGGAGATTTTGCCGTGCATTTCGTACATCCATCCATGGTAGGTGAGCAGGAGCTTGAGAGTGTAGCGGATGAAGGCGATGACAGCAAACCACAGGAAGAAACTGAACAGCAATGTGCTCAGGTAATGGCCCACCGAGAACGAATAGCTGCTGATGCTGGGGACAAAGAAAAACTGGCTAGTGTTCAAACAACTAATACACAAATATAAGTACCGTATTTTTCGGACTATAAGGAGCACCTCCCAAATTTTACACAAAACTCAAGATTTGGTTATTCTATTTTCTTACTATATTATTATCAGTCACATTATAAGATGCAGGGGTCTCCGTCTGAGAAAAAAGTACCGCCTTATAGTCTGTAAAATACAGTACTCCATATTTTTCTGACTACAACTAGGCGCATACCCCAGATTCTACACAAAATTCAGAGTTTGTTATTATATTTTCTTAGTGTCATTTACTCAGACCTGTTTTCCCCTATTTTGCAAATTTCTGAAACAAAAAAATAGTAATTTTGAGAAGAAAAAAAACTAATCCATCGCGTGGCCGATTTTTTCTTTACAAAACCCGATTAACAAGAAAACTATTTGTAATTACACAATTATATGCAAGCAATAGTGCACTCTTTAACCAAAATATTTAAACCATGTATTTGCCTTTTCTTTGGTGTCTTTCCATCAGATTTTGGATCATTTGACCTAGAACTCTCACCACGCGGTCACTTTGACGCCATCTTGAAACAGAATGAAAAGAAATTGACGCGCGTTGTATGCTGGGAACCGGAATGACTTTTCACTGCATTGTTTCAAAAGCATCGCTTGCCGACGCAACTGTAGTGGGGGGGGGGGGGGGGGGGGGAGGGGGGGTGTTTTTGTCTGGGTTTTTTTAGTCGCCGTAATTATCGTTTCGTAAAAATTACTGCAAAATCGTAAAGGTAAACAGGTCTGTTTACTTACAACGGAGCGCTCCTTTGAAGGTAGCCGATCATCCCCAGGGAAGTGTCCCAGCCGGCTGTCTTCAAGGCCAGCGTGATGGTCACCACAAACAGCAGAGACAGGGGAGAGGACGGGAACACACCGTTGTGGATATTGTTCTGCCAGCAAATCGTCACAAACAAGTCATTTCGGGGAAGCTTAAAAATCCTATGCCTGATACAAGACTTTGTGAACACAGGGGAACCTCTCTTGTAAGAAATTAAAACAGAGTCGAAATCGAAACCCAAAATAAAAGGTTTAATTAATAACACAAAACACAGAGCAAAACAAATCACGACGTTTCGGGTTCAACCCGTTGTTGCCTCTCTTGTAAGATCTTTAAAAATTATCCTAAATGATGTCTTCAGTGGGATGGAGCTGCATAAGGGCCCTGAGGTAATTTTAATACTTACAAAGAAGGGCAATGTCTCAGAAAAGTAGGTCTTAAAACCCCGCTGAAAATTTTTCACGGGTCAAATTAGTATTTTAGATGAAGTTAGTGTTCAACTTTTTGCAGCAATTCCAAATGGGAAGTAAATGCATATAGTTGAACACTAAAAGTCATCAAAAAAATACCCCACAGAAAACATTTTCATGGGTAAGATTAGTTTTTTAGATGAAGTTAGTGTTCAACTGAATGCATTTACTTCCCATTTGGGATTACTGCATGTAATAGTTGAACACTAACATTCATTTAAAAATACTAGAGAGGGGGTTGTATAATTGGAGGTTCCACTGCATAATGCTAATAAATGCATGCTCACTTCTGTATTGTATTTGTCAGCATGTGTTTGAGCATATGCTTATTTTATATATATGGCTCCAACCCACCTGCGTGCGCATCTCGACCATTCCAACGGAAGTGTCGCCATCTTAGTCCTTATTTGTGTGTAAACAAAGTGAAAATGTTATCTAAATGTGTACAGAAAACATCCAGATGTTATAAATACAGTTTAGATAAGTTTTGAATTGGAACAGCCAAATACGCAGCATCGATCTGGCATTTTTCAAAAAAAGGTAAGGACTAAGATGGCGGTCTCCCATAATATGGCGCTCCTTGTGGCCGGATATGACGACATGTGGGTACCAGCCATAACAACTGACATGCACTGACTGACGCGTCTAACATTGATCAGTTGACAGACTTGAGAACATACCAGTATACTACAGAGTAAGTATCAGATTACACATTGAGTGAGATGAGGTTGTAATAACTACCGGTAATTGTTGCAAGAAAACAGAACGAGCAACTGTATTTTCACTAATTTCAGCAAATATTTCGGACCCACTTGTCCTTTGATGTGCCTTTTTAGATGTGAATCTTTCTCAGTTTCTGGCACAAGAAGATAAGCATCATCAAAGGACAAAGTGGGTCCGAATATTTGCTGAAAATAAATAGTTATTCCCATTTGTGTTTTTTTCTCTCTGCTGCTTGAATGTGGTAGGTAACAGATAATATCGATAAAATGACATTTTCTCGTTCAATCTTACTTATTGATCACAATCATTTATCTTCCCACAAATTATGTGATGTTGAATGCAAATGACCAATCAAATTAACACAATATAGCTTTCAATCACACTTTTTGTTTAGCCCATTCCCGTTTAACATGTCTACTTAAAATGAAATAGAATTGCAGACCTGTGATGATCTCTAAAGTATTGTACAGTTAATAATTAGCATACAGTTACTTAGTATTCCAACAGTACAGTACCTCACTGCCTCTTCTCATTATATGAAAATACATATTTATATTGTTATGAAATACAAATAAAAACACACACATGTATATATTAAAGTAATCAGAGAAGAAAAAAAATTAACCTGATCACCAGATAGTAGGAAGAATGAAAATTATACAGATGGGACCAAAAAAATTATTTTCCTAGTTTTAGTAAGTGGAGAAAGATGACTGGTCTACAATGAAACCACTTTACCGATGTAGTTCTAACAATTTCACCAATTTTAAGTTCTTCTTGCCCTTGGGATGGGTTTGGTTCGAGAAAATAAGCACAAATGTCAATATTCTACAAACACTAACAGTGATGTCCCAAGGCCCCGGTCATAGGACAATGACCTATTAAAAATAAAAATGTCTTATTGTGTTCTCCCCTGTCAGGACAAATGTCCAATTCAATTTTTAATACTGGCACACTTTGTCTTATTGATTTCTGCAAGAGCCAGGACATTGTCCTATTGATTTCTCTGTCTCAGGACAGTTTGTCCTATCACTTTTCAAATCTCGGTACATCACTGTACAAATGCAATTTATGGATACAATAGTGTCCATACATAATATAATCATCTTACAACAACAAAAATGATATCCTTTTCTGTTGTGATAATTGAGTGTCCACAGTATTGTTAATTATGTTAATACTCTACAAACCCTTTCACCGCCAATGTCACATTTTAGCAACTTGTTATCCAAAGACCCTATTTTCTTAAGTTTGGGAGCTAAGGATAGGCCTAACAGAGGAATTCGCAATATTGCAGATATTTCATTCTCTCTACCCAGTTAAGTTTGATGGTATTTTGGGGCTGAAAAAATGGCTGGCGCCGAAAGGGTTAACATACTAAGAAAGGGGGAGAGGCCCACAGTTAACTCACCTTCCACTTGCCAATGCGCTTCTTCCAGGAGATCACACCACTCTCCCACACAGCATGCAAGGCTTCGTGATTCAACCTGACGTCCACCCCTTCTGGCGTCACCGTAAAGGAAAACGCCACTGCTGCGTGCGCTTCAGCCATCTTGCCTTGCCTTTAACCAACCCAAACGGTTCCTGAAACACAGAAAGAAAAGAAACATTGAACTGATGTTACTGTTACTGAGTGTAAGGCAGGGTTCACATTAGACGCGTAAGTTCCGTACGGAAAACCCTAAATAAGTGGAAGAAAGAAAGATAAAAGTTTACGCATATAGGGGAAATTCGACACGTGCTCAAATCTTTTCCCCCGTCTCTGTTTCACTTATTTACGGATTGCGCACGGGTTTCCGCATGGAATATCCGCTTATGTGTGTACATGGCCTTAGTCCTCTACAGTTTTCTAGTTTTGGGTGAACAAAACATTTTCAGACAGGTGTTTTTTTCTAATACAAAAGCTGACACAACATACTAGCACACAGTGACAATAGCAATACCAACAGCTTTAGTAAAATGATTGCAAAATAACTTGGACTGGCTTAGTTTTTGCCCACTCTTACACCTTGTATTTAACTAAGCAAGAAGGTTAAACATCCCAACAGGTTCAAAAGATTTGCAGAATATTAAAACTGTATAGCATTCGCAGACCCAAAACAACTAGGCGGCTTGTTACAAAATATAGTCCAAATAAAGACTGGCTGAATTAAATAAATCTTCTATTATCTTTCCTTGCAGCAATGAGTAATGACATGTGACAGTGATATCTCTGATATAATAGAATTGCTTCTTTGGCCTATAACTGTAATTGATGAGATATATGGGCAAAATGCAAAATAATAGATTGTTTTCAAGCAAACTTAAAAGCTAAAAAGACAATGGATATCATTCCAAACAACCTCTATAACAAATGATACACAGTAGATGGAGCTGTACACAGAAAGCCAACTGTACTAACACTAACACTAACAGTACATAACATTATCAAAGTATGATGAGTTTTTCATGCAGTAACACAAAATAAAAAGAAGACACATTGGACTGCTGATAATAAGTTAGGTGATAATGCTGAGGATGCCCGTATGTCCAGTCCAGTAACTAGTAAGTACTAAAGTACACAAGTAGATTTGCTGTTAATGTTATTTAGTGCTAAAAATAACATTATATGATATTGACTTAATTCTTTTTCTTATATTTTATTTTCTTTATTTAGAAAAGATCTAGGAAACAGACTCAAAATTTGATTATAATAATATTAACCGCTGAGAATATAATTCATTATCAATAACTAAAAAAGCCATAACAACAGTCTGCTTGCATCATGATTGGTTGGAGACCATGTGATCCAACAATTGTATTTGTCGAGCATTTGTAGCTCTAGATGTATGGTGAGGATACGTGAGCCAGTCTGCTAGAAATGCTTGTACGAATGGTGAGTGAAAAGTGCATTGAGTTGCTTAGCAAGATCATGCACTATATAACTTATAAGCATTATTAATTATTATTATTATCATCTTCAACCAGAGAAAATTGTATCTCATGGTTCATTCTGATTCAATCATAATAATAATAATTAACATTTATAGTACCTAATCTTAAAACAGCCCTAAGCGCTTACAATAATAATTGACCAAAAAAACAGCAAGCAATATAAATAAATAGACGACAAAAATATATTATACACACACGCACGCGCGCACGCACGTACTAAACATAGACACAATCATTCATTCAATGTTTTGATAGATCCAAAAAACAAAAAAACAGAGGCCATGCTACACAAAACACAGCAGAGCATCCACCTCAGTCAAAACTGCTCCACTTTCCACTCATGCACACCCTAAAGCAACTCTATGAGGAGGTCAACACGGAAAAGATCAAACTGATTAAAAAAAAAGCTACTCCAACAGGAACAATAAAAAAAGAACCATGGTATACAATGTACTTATAGTAAATACAGTGAACAGTTTGGGGCTGTTGGCATATTACCAATTTTTGTGTGTAACAAACACGATATATATCACACACACGATTGAGCACATATGAATGATCGAACAAGAAATAGTGATGTTAAATTATACTTATAGTTATAGCCTAAACACTCTAATACTAACATCCGAGAGTTTTCATTTTTTAACCGTGTTGTTTCTCTTTGGAATGAATGAATTACCTAGTACTAACATTAATTTGATTAAACTTGCAGTTGCACCAAATTTAAACTTATTCAAAAATCTAATTATATACAGATCCACAGATGATCACAAATTTCCGTGCTTTGATGAGCAGTCCATCTTTTTTTCATTATTCCAAATTGATTAATATAAATCAATAGGAAAATTAGCAAACCACTTAAAAACGATGAAAAGTCAAAATAATGTGAGGCCCATCATTAGCCCTAACAACTACTACTAGGGGTCAAATATTTGAGGGGTTCAAAACAACTAACATATTAGAAAGACAGGCCATAAACCACTCCCGTGGATATTGTGTCGGCAACGTGAGAACGGAGCAATATCATAC
>CM065690.1:24457956-24467956 GCA_017654935.2 Phymorhynchus buccinoides | reverse complement strand
TAAAATGTAAGTACATGTACCCATGGCAACATGAAACTTATTCATACATTACATTATTCATTTTTAACATGCACAAATTAAGAGGTAAACGCACACACGTAGCAAAAGCAGACCTAGTCATATTGTTTGCATGCGGATACGCATATTGAAAAGTAAAAACATACACATGACGAAATCAAGCCTAATCCTACTTTATAATACTCATCTTTAACATGCACATCAACTTAGCACAAAATCAAGATTAATCCTACTTTACATACTCGTAACATATACACAATTTAAATTTAAAGCCGATACACATAATAAAATCAAGAGAGAGAGAGAGAGAGAGAGAGAGAGAGAGAGAGAGAGAGAGAGAGAGAGAGAGAGAGAGAGAGAGAGAGAGAGAGAGAGAGAGAGAGAGAGAGAGAGAGAGAGAGAGAGTGCGGGGGGGGGGGGGGGGGGTAACAGGGAAACAGAGAGAAAAGCCTATCCTAGCAAAACCACATAAAACAGCACGACACGTGACACACGGCTTGCACTCCTCAAACACATGCAGATTACACGCTAGCTTACTTTCTTCCCTGCTAGACAACCAGTTGTTGTGATAATTGTTATGTTTTACGTCCTCTCGGCTGAAGCCATATGGGACCGGTTGTTGTTGTCATTCCCACTATGGTACAAATGCACCAACTAGGGATGAGAACGCTACGTGTGTGACCGTTTTGTGATTACCCCGCCACCGTGACGTGCGCAGCCACACTCCGACTCGGTAGGATTTTGGACTGGTGATGTTTTGCTAGGAGCTTGCCATGGCTAAAGACAATCCCCGCATAACTATGCAGAACACAACAACATTTTGACGTAGCCTTGGTGTTCTAGCTTATGTCAATTGGTCTGACACAGACTTATGCCAAGGCGGAGACTACCAGTAAAGCGCGTTTCTCTCTGCCGTCTCACTCTAAGCACGATTTTGTTCGGGCAGCAGTCATTGTGAAGCGCACACACATCACCCTCGCGGGCCTGCTTGCTTGAGCAAGGATTCTTGAAAACCAGGTGCTCGGCAGCATTTTCGGCTCCAGTGACCTTGACCTTTGACCAATGACCTTCATTTTCGAACCTGGCCTAGATACCCTTAGTACCTATCCGTATGCAAATTGAGCGTCCTAGGTCCCTCCGTTCAAACGTTATCGTGGTAATATAGATAGTCACATAGATTGATAGATAGAAAGTCACATATAGGTGAAGACGGGGTAAAAAGTCCATGGGCGGGTAAGAAGCCCATGCCAATTATCTTATGAAATAAAGCAAATTCCAGTCAAATTTGCCCATGAGACGAATGCTAAACATTAACACTCGTCCCATGGGCAAAATGTGACTGAAATTTGCTCCTTTTTTATGAGATAATTGGCATGGGCTTCTTACCCGCCCATGGGCTTTTTACCCCGTCTTTACTGAGTCACAAAGATATGGATAGGAACAAACTTACTGCCCTGAAAACATGAACCATCTTTCGCCACGCGGCTGCTTAGTTATACGAAATTAAACCACTCAACTACGCATCGCTGAGTGTGACCATGCAGTCTGAATCAAGTGTCTGCTTACAATAATATATCATTCTATGATACTCAAAAAGGACTGAAAAAGGACTGTCTGAAAAGCTAGCCATATGTTACCACGAAAAGCGTTTGAACGGAGGCACGTAGGACGCTGACATTTTGCATGCAGGTAAGTAGTTAGAATATCAAGGCCATGTTCGAACATCATGAAGGTCATTGGTCGAAGGTCAAAGTCACTGGACCCAAAAAATGCTGCCACGCGGCTGGTTGATGTAACGTTTCACGCTAGCTGTAGTTTACTTCATCATTTTACCTGGCTGTGAGGGATGTGTGTTTCCAGGCATGCAGCTACACAAAAACACGTCACAGGTATTCCCATCCGCTTTCTCCTTTCTTTTTTTAATTAGTTTGCTCACGTACATTAAGATGGGGGTGCAACATGAAATAACTTGAATGCCTTGAATCCTATAAGATTTGCGTGAATCCAGCTTTTCACCTAAAATAAAACGTCTCAGCGGTCGGGGCAGGTGAGCGAGTCTTGGTCATTTTTTTCATAGATCAAGTTATGTCTGTTATCTCTCACAAGTTAGCCTACAACGAAGTCTATGTTGTCATGTTATTTTTTGTTTCATTTGGCTTTAGTTTGGTAAGTGTTTCTTTTGTTATGTAGGCTTAATTTTGTGGGGTGTAAACATTTTTAATATGCCTACCACCTTTTAAATATCGGAATTTTTGTAAGTTATCTTTTCTCCACTGGCAATTGTGTGTGTGTGTGTGTGTGTGTGTGTTTATTAAGAAGATTTATATAGCGCATACATTTAAGCTCTATGCGCTTAAAGGCTAGGGGAAGACGGGGTAAAAAGCGCATGGGCGGGTAAGACGCCCACCCCAATTATCTCGTGAAATAAAGAAAATTTAGTCAAACTTTGGCCCATGAGACGAATGCTAGACATTAACGCTCGTCTCATGGGCAAAATGAGACTGAAATCCTCTTCATTTCATGAGATAATTGGGGTGGGCTTCTTACCCGCCCATGCGCTTTTTACCCCGTCTTCCCCTATGTGTGTGTGCGTGTGTGATTACGTAGGCCTACATCAATCAATGAAACAAAGCACAACACACAATAATCACTACAACAAACATCGTCCTATCAAACCTCAGCTAATCCACTTACAATGGTGCGGTTCACATAATTATGCACCTCATCCAACTAAACAACGACATAGTTACCAATTTGTCGTATCTGTTTTGTCGTATGCTTTTGCATATCAGTTACATATCAGTATGACCCCCACATGGTAGGCAATCGAACCATCATCTCGAAATTCAGTGAAATAGTGGCATAATAATATATAAACAATCTATTCAAATTACAAAGGCAATGTGCACTCCAGCACACTCACTTTCATATTCTCTCTCTCTCTCTCTCTCTCTCTCTCTCTCTCTCTCTCTCTCTCTCTCTCTCTCTCTCTCTCTCTCTCTCTCTGTGTGTCATCCTCTATCCACCCTCTCCCTCCTAATACACATTATATACCCACATGCGCGCACAGATACACACGCATACTCATACACATACACACATACGTACACACACGCACAAGCACATCCATAATGATACAAGAGCAATGACAGTAACGAGGAATAATATGCATATATCTGTGTGTGTGTGTGTGTGTGTGTGTGTGTGTGTGTGTGTGTGTGTGTGTGTGTGTGTGTGTGTGTGTGTGTGTGTGTGTGTGTGTGCATGTGCGTGCATATCTAAGTATGTATATGTATGCGCGACATTATGAAACCAAAGCAAACAAGCAAACAAACTAAAGCAACATATTAACAACAAACAAGAAAAAAATTAACAGCACCCCACTCCCATCTAAAATAAATTATATTGATAATTACAAGTAATTCCCTGTTGGACTGCGTTCTAAATTAACAAAAACTCATTTGTTAAGGCTGGTGATGTAAAAATACTAAGAGCGCTATTTTGCGACAAGTCTGGAATTAATTTGTGTGTGTGTGTGTGTGTGTGTGTGTGTGTGTGTGTGTGTGTGTGCGTGTGCGTGCGTGCGCGCGTGTGCGTGCGTGCTGCGTTCGTGCATGCGTGCGTGTGTGTGTGTTTTCTCAAAGCTACTGGATGCATTTTAATCATATTTTAGAGGGGTTGACAACCAATGCCTATTCTTAATGTTCTTTATAATTTTCATAATTTTGCTTACCTTGACCCTGCATCATGACCTTTGACTATGAAAACGTAAATTCCTTGAAGTGGACATATCTTCTAATCCTTGAAGATACAGTCTCCAAACTTAACATGTCGACATGATAGCTTATAATTACTGGAGATTGAAAGTATTGGTGTAGTTTACATTGTTGACCTTGACCTTGGACCATGGATATGTAAATTTAGCAGCACTGCCTTTCACATGTTCGCAATTACAGTCCCATATTATCTGGTAGGTTGGTAGATTGGCTCAAGGTCATGTATGGTGCAAAGCATTGATAACCTTGATGACATTGACCTTGACCTTTGACCCTGTTGTTTCTTTGAGCTGTAGCCGTAGTCAAAAATTGTTGGCTGTACATCCCCATAACTATATAGGTGCTCTTGGTCTGTGTCAACCTACGAATGCAATCAGAGATATCTTAAACTTGCTGACCTTGATCTTCCAATTTCGACCCTGGATTTGTTCACATTGTTTCCTCGCCATAACATTCCACATTCTTGCAATTACAGACACACATTAGGTAGTTTGGTAGACTGGCTCAAGGTCATGAGTGATGGAAAATATTGATGACCCTGCTGTCCTTGACCTTTGACCTTGTTTCTTTGTAGTAAGCATAGTCTAAAACACCATCTGTTGTACGTCCTTTTAACCAAATAGCAGTATATTCTTGACCAGCGTCACCCAGGGAGTTCAACTTTGACCTTGAATCTGCCATTATGTTCTTCGCCATATCATTCACATTGATGCAATTACAGTCCCCAAATTTGGTAGGTTGCCGGGAAGATTGGCTCAAAGTCATGTGTGTGGTGCAATGTACTGATGACCTTGGATGACCTTTACATTAGATATTGTTGTTTATTTTGCTGTCGCAGTATCTTAGGAACGACTGCATAATCATTACTTCTCGTGTAGTAGGGAGGTATATATAATAATATTATCTGAGGCTAATGTGTCCCGTGTTTCGCTGACACTGGCCTTTGACCTTCATTGTGTCAGATTTGGTATGTGACACCTTGACATGTGGGCTAGGCCTACCGTCAAAGCTTTTACATCATTGCGGTTATGGTTTCTGTGCGGAGAAGGAATGGGAGGGGCCGGGGTGGATTGGGAGGGGAGGGGGGAAAACTGTTCCAGAGTCTCTACACATCTCTGATTGTTCTAAGTCCAAAGAATGGCTGCGGGATGGAAAACGTGGACCAAGGACTTGTCTGCCGCTCGGCAACACATTCTATTTCGTTGTGCTTCGGTTTGTTTAACACACTCGCATTAATCCGCGTAGCCTGCCCTGAACCTATTCGTAGCCCTCTCACGGGAGGCTAGTTTTCCTGCTTCTGAAAACAATCCACGGTTAGTTGTTTTTGTAATCGCTGGGAATGATTGTGGAGTGGCAGCAGACCGAAGTCTTGTAAATCTAGGGTAGGGTGGGGTTGGGTGTGTTTTTTAGGGGGGAGGGGGCGGGCGGGTCGTTGCTGGGTCGTTGCCCCAGTTTACACTGGACAAAGTATAAGTTTGTTGAGGTCTGGTTGTTTGTTTGCTTTTCTGTCTGTTCTATCTTGTGAATCGCTGCATTAAAAAAAAAATTGGGGGGGTGATACTAAGAATAAAATATATTGGTTCATAAACTATGCCCCGGGGATAAGGTGTTACTGAACGGCAGACACATCTCCGTTTCTCTTCACCCTCTTGGTATCTCATGAACCACTGCATGGAATCACTTCAAATTGTGCGTGTTTTTTTCAGTTTCGTGCCCTAGGCTGATCCACACCCTATTCATTTCCTAAGAACGGCAGAATGTTTGTTCTTACTCCGTGGAAAGTTTCAATGAGATCATTTTGATGGCCGGTGTGTTTGAAGTACAACTTTGCCGATATTTTTAACTATGTGACAACTTTGCCGATAGTTTTAATTATGTGACAACTTTGCCGATATTTTGAACTCTGTGACAACTTTGCTAATATTTTGAACTCCGTAACAACTTTGCCGATATTTTTAACTCTGTGATAACTTTGATGATATTTTGAACACTGTGACAACTTTGCCGATATTTTGAACTCTGTGACAACTGACTTTGCTGATATTCTGAACTCTGTGATAACTTTGATGATATTTTGAACTCTGTGACAACTTTGCTGATATTTTGAACTCTGTGACAACTGACTTTGCTGATATTCTGAACTCTGTGACAACTTTGCTGATATTTTGAACTCTGTGACAACTTTGCCGATATTTTGAACTCTGTGGTAGTGTCTGTTCTTTGGAATGCCAATTATCTCATGAAATAAAGAAACTTTCAGTCACATTTTGCCCATGGGACGAGTGTCAATGTTTAGCACTGGGCAAAATTGACTGAAATTTGCTTTATGTCATGAGATAATTGGCATGGGCTTCTTACCCGCCCATGGGCTTTTTACACCGTCTTCACCTATAGCCTCTAAGACTAGATAACAAACCAGGCCGACCCTCAGCTTGTGGCTAAATCCGCATGGACTGACATACCGTGGTCACCCAGGCAGACACCTCACCTTTCTACTGACCACCACCACCACCCACACAATTCCTCACCCCACCCCCCACTCCTACTCCCTTCGCTTCCCTACTCCATGCTACACTTGGGGTATTATGCTTTTGTTGTTTGTAGTTTCGCTGGAAGCGTGTGAGCCAAAAGCGGGTGCACAGTTGGCAGAGTCTCTCTACTATTATACATGCGCGCGTGTGTGTGTGTGTGTGCAGCGAAGAGGAACTGAGGTAGGCCCTAGATGTGGACTTCGTTTGCTGTTTCTCAAGCTCATTTCTTCGTCTCTCTTGACATTTCCCCCCTTTCCATTTGTGGCGTATGTTAATTGTGACTGATTTCAGGTAAGTGATTTTGTTTTGGTCTTTTGGTTTAAACAAATCTTTATTCACTCACTCGGAAACGATCAAACAAAAAGACAATTAGAGCAACAACAAGCTCGAAGCTTATACCGTGCTCCTTAAATTAACGTCATAATTGCACAATTGATTGAACAGATGGAGACTGCGTTTAAACCAATATAAACTGTGAATACAAACAAGAGTTTTAAGTGTGAACAAAACAAAAGTAATAATAATAATAATAATAATAATAATAAATCAATAAGTTTACCAATTTGTAAATTTGGGAGAGGCCAAGGGGAAACAAAACAATAATTTATCCATTGTACAACATGAAATGTGAATCAGCCAGTATAGCATTGGTCTTTTGAGATCTTTCAATTTTTTGAAGCTTCAATACAATATGAGATTCAGCGAAGATTGACGTCCTCGTAGCAGTCGCTCTTATATTATAGGTACAAGCTGGTGCGGTGGTCATCAAGCTGCAATAATCGCTTATGATGGTAAAATAAAAACCGAAATACCGTGAAAAGAAATAGTCCAGTGGCACATAAAAGAAACCCGCCTGTGTCAGACCAATTCACATAAGCTAGAACACCAAGGCTACATCAAAATGTTGTGTTCTGTATAGTTCTGCGGGATTGTTTTTAGCCGTGGCAAGCTCCTAACTTATCATCATCAGTCCAAAATCTTCCGAAATCGGATTGTGGCTGCCCACGTGACGAGGTAGGCCTAATCAAAAACGGTCACACACGTTCTTACCTCTAGCTGGTGCATTTGTACCATAGTGCTATTAGACTAAGTGCTTCGGCTGTTGGGATGATCCCTGGAGTCTCCGTTTAAGCCAGAGTACGACAACAACAACAACAACAACAACAACAATAACAACAACATAAAAGAAACAATTATAATGTGGTTGTGGTTTTGAAACTAGAAACGAACAAGATATCTGAGTCGACTTCGAATGTAAAAGTGATCCAATTAATTTACCAATAACCAATTGACCACGCTGTGGGTTGCCGTGTAATTTTGAAAAAAAGCGATTGCCAAGACAGCAAGACAGCAATTTGAAATGCCAAAGGTCAAGGGTCAAGGTAAACAAATTAACGTTTTTAAAATAAAACTTCAAGGCCAGAGTCAGCAAAATTTTAATACACACTTGTGGGTCCATTTTGTGGTCCGATTACAAAAATAAAGCGTTGACGTCAGGCAAACTTTGATAGCGAGGCAAAATAAGAACCACTGCATTAACTTCACACGAGTTGCACCCCTTTCCAAAAAAAAAGAAGAGTAAATGATCACAAGCAGCATAATAAATACATCGTGTGTCTGTTGAAATCCAGATTTCAAGGGTTAACTTAGGTTTGCTAACACAGCATATCGATTAAAAAATAAAATTTAATTTAAGTTTTTATACAGTCTTCATTAGCGAGTTATGCAACCCTGTCAACTTATTTTTAAAAAAAGATGAGAAATTAAAATAGACATTATAATCTTTTGTTGGAATGAACATTTAGATAAACGTTAAAACATGATGGAATGTTTTTTGGTTAATAAAAACCAGACTGTCCGCTAAACACAATTATACAACATTCACCCCTATCTGTTTGAGACGTTTCATTAACAAACATAATTATACAGTCAGACAAAAGCAACTCAACTGACCTTGACGAATGTAGGTGAAGACGCTTCATTAGATAATTGGCATGGGCTTCTTACCCGCCCATGGGCTTTTTACCCCGTCTTACCCTAATATAGTCATTAAAGAGGGAAAGATAGTTTAAAACAACAACAACAGCTTTTCAGTGCTAATGATGTGATAATTATAGTCTATTGCTGTGTGAAATATGTTGGTTGAACACGTCTATTCAGGAAATACTTTGTGTTTTATTCACGCTTGGAAATACACACACAAGAAAGAAAGTAGTCCACAGACGGTGGTTTCCCTTCTCAGATCGAATAGCCCGATAAAAAAACCAATCGGCTAAGCTTATTTCCGCTGCCTATAAGGAGCAGTTTGAATGTACCACACGAATGGTTTCAGCGTGGCTCAAAAGAGCCTGTTTTGTCCTCCGTTGACTTAGCGGGCTCTTTTGCCCACCAGGTGGCATAGCGCTCGAGTGGGGCTAATCCTCTCTATATTCTTAGTTGGGGATAAAGAGAGAGAGAGAGAGAGAGAGAGAGAGAGAGAGAGAGAGGGAGGAGTCCAACCCTCTCTCTCTCACTACGCCCAACTAAGAATATAGCGTGATAAGCCCCACTCGAGCGTTAAATCGCCATAAGTCGACCATGTACAATCATCAACATAAGTTAAGGGTCACATGTTCGATTCGCTCTATTGGGGCATGTTGAAGTGATGTTAACTTCTGTGGAAATGAGAGATTAGCTTGGCACGACAATCAGCGCAGATCAGGAGCAGATGTGTAGTTTTGACATACATCTCAATTTGCTTCTCTCTGGCATCCCAATGTTGTTGGGTTTTAAACCGAGCAACAAAATATAGGGACGCTTTGCCAAATTATGGACTTTTGAAGCTTTCAACATACTGTTAATTGGGGACAGTTCATGGGTGTGTTCAATGCCCTGACATTGTTTACGAATTAACTTTGAATGTGATGAAGGTCGTTTCCAATGCATGTTCCAAATAAACAGTTTGTTGAATGCGGTTTAAAAATCCATGTTTTGGCAAAACATCCAGGTTGCTCAGTATAAAAAAAAAATTAAAAGAGAGAGAAAAATGGGGGGATGCCCTAGAGACACACATTGAGATGCATGTCAAAACCACACATGGTCATAATCTGTGCTCACTCTCGTGCCTAATTATGATACGCATACAGAGATCAACAAAAGGTTGATAAGAGCGCAGAACAAAAATGGCACAATCAAATCATTTTAGGGGAAGACGGGGTAAAAAGCGCATGGGCGGGTAAGAAGCCCACCCCAATTATCTCATGAAATAAAGAAAATTTCAGTCAAATTTGCCCATGAGACGAATGCTAGACATTAACGCTCGTCTCATGGGCAAAATGAGACTGAAATTTGCTTCATTTCATGAGATAATTGGGGTGGGCTTCTTACCCGCCCATGCGCTTTTTACCCCGTCTTCCCCTATATTTGACCCATCATAAGTTCAATTTTCTGTGCACCTGAACCTAAACTCTCCTTGCATTTGTAGTGTTAGTTTTGAAGCAATAGCTCAACAAATAACGCAACCCCCAACTTAAAGATAAAAGAAGCGGGGCCAGTCAAAACGTGCCAAAATTGGTTGGTTTAACACCCACTGACACGGCTGGATTAAGTCCCTTGTTGTTGTTGTTTTTTTGGGGGTAGGTGTTACCCATATACAGTCTGCCCCATTACACGATCGAGGCTGCTGTTTAAAGTGAT
>CM065690.1:24437956-24452956 GCA_017654935.2 Phymorhynchus buccinoides | reverse complement strand
TGTAATGTGAAGAGTTCTGTGTGATGTATTCTGTAAGAAAGTAAAGTAATGTAATGTGAAGAGTTCTGTGTGATGTATTCTGTAAGAAAGTAAAGTAATGTAATGTGAAGAATTCTGTGTGATGTATTTTGCAAGAAAGTAAAGTAATGTAATGTGAAGAATTCTGTGTGATGTATTCTGTAAGAAAGTAAAGTAATGTGATGTGAAGAGTTCTGTGTGATGTATTCTGTAAGAAAGTAAAGTAATGTAATGTGAAGAGTTCTGTGTGATGCATTTTGTAAGAAAGTAAAGTAATGTCATGTGAAGAGATTCTGTGTGATGTATTTTGCAAGAAAGTAAAGTAATGTAATGTGAAGGATTCTGTGTGATGCATTCTGTAAGAAAGTAAAGTAATGTAATGTGAATTCTGTGTGATGTATTTTGCAAGAAAGTAAAGTAATGTAATGTGAAGAATTCTGTGTGATGCATTCTGTAAGAAAGTAAAGTAATGTGAAATTCTGTGTGAAAAAAGTAAAAAAGTGCGTCCTAAATTTACATTATTATTATTATTATTATTATTATTATTATTATTATTATTATTATTATTAATCTTTCAGGGTCATTGTGTCTTTAACTCGTGATTGAGAAAGATTGAATTAGTGAAACTAAGAGAGGAGAAAATAGTGAGGAGAATAGGGGGGGGGGGGCTATTAATGAACTCCCTCCACCAAAGTTGTTTACGACAACACCGCCTAGCAAAGCATGGATAACAGCCAAAGGGAAGCAAACAGAACATCATCCTCAAAAAAAGGTTGTGTCCAGTGATGATGAAAATGATGTTTTACGTCCTCTCGGTCACAGACACATATGGGACATTTGTAAATACAAAGATGGTAGGAACAATACTGGCTGCAATGCCCGGAGGCAGTGCAACACCAGTAAAGTCCCGAGTTTTTAACAATATAGATAGGTGTAGCGGTAACCACGCCTCGGTTAAACCTCATCGGCTATGGTACCGCCACATGACATGTTATACATGATGCCCCTTGTACTGGGGTTGTGTCCAGTTTGCTTCTATGATCATCACCCACATAGTACACACCAACAAAGGAGGAGATAATTAAATTGTGTACAAACAAATCAACATTTATTCAAGAATGGCATAGCCTTCCGATTTCAAATTTGAAGATTAGAAGGCTATGCTATTATTGAATAAATGTTGATTTGTTTGTATATATTTATTTTTATTTTTCAGGCTTGGATAATTTTGCGGCATTTAGATAGAAACACATGGCCATAAACTAGTAGGCCTAGGTCTAAGCCCTCCATGTTTATTTTTCTCATCACGATTTTATCTACAGATAAACTACAAACTTAAAGGTCGAAATACACGTTGTTAGTTTTCACTCTTTACCCATGGCAACACGGTGATCTTTTAGTAAATTATATTACTTGCCTATCACTGTGTTGCCATGGTCCCGGGAGAGTAAAAATTAACCGTGTGTATTTCGACCTTAAAGCATTTTTACACTCAGATTGTCCGCCAGTGCCTTTGCCTTAACCCTCATCCAATCATTTCCAGAATCAGGCATGCCTCTCTGGGAGTTCTATCAGAGCAGTGCCTTCAGAACGCTGTCGGTGCTGCTGTGGATGTCGGCCATGCTGACAACCACGCTCCGTGCTGCTGAGTTCGCCCTGCAGGCTTCCGCCGCAAGAGGGAGCCCTTTGCAGCAACGCGACAACGCCACCAATGGATTGGCCGTTCGTTTGGTAGCAGGGGAGAGTATCCAGATCTCTTTCTGTCTTAGGCAGGCGACAACTATGCAGGTGCGTTGAACCATTTCCCTTACAGTAGAAGTTCTACAAATCAATATTGGTATCAGACAATGGAACAGTTGACTAATACCGGAGAGAAAGAATAAAGTTATTCTGCGTTAAATTACATTAACTATGATAACAATAATGATGGTGATAATCATCACAATAATTTTCATATAATAAAAAAGTTTATAAAATGTTTAATAACAAAGACACGTTTATTTAGGCCCTAGGCCTATTGTTGTTGTTTTTCAATTCTGTCACACGTAAGCTTAATCGAGCATGTGATGCACTGAAGTAGATTAAGTCTACTTTGATATTATTTAGATTAGGCCTATTTCTCTTTTACTGAAATATTTAACAAAACTGAACCAGTAAAATCATTTTGTAAGCTTAGCTTTGGGTCGGGATAGTCTGCAACACTTTGAACGAGATTTGATCAATAACAAACAAAACAACAGGCGGAATCTATGACAGGAAGAAACATTGTGTTGGCGAAAACCAGTATCAAAAGTAAGGAACCCGAAACTCGACTATAAAATAATGTTGAAATTTCTGATAAAGTTTTGGATGCTGTCACGAATGTGAATTTTATTGTTCATTTCAATCGCTTGCCTTTAATAAAATATTCACCTACCACGCCATTCTAACAAAAAGTATTCTTATTCTGTTTCAGGTTCTCAAAGTACTGTATTCCAACGACGGCCCGAGCGAGACCGTATCATTAGTGGTGGATGACAGGTCCTTCCTGGGTTCCTTCACCTCCCACACTCGTTCAGATGGTGGAAAACTATGGAACCAGTTCGTCCCCAGTCCCCATCTTCAGAACACCGTGGCTCTGGACCCCGGGTGGCACAGACTCCGTCTCGGGGTGCTGTCGCCCTCGGACGGTGTGGAGGTGGACTCTGTGAGTGTGTGGTTCAGTGACGAGGGTCTGACGAGGGTCATGCTGGACTGCCAGCTGGTGTGCTCCACGTCCCTGCCGGATGTTGCTCCCCCCGCCAGTGGGGGCACCACCCTGTGGCAGCGCGCCAGTGCCCGCCAGCACAGCTACCCCACCCGGTGTGCCGAGGAGGACAATGTCAAGGTACTAGGGGGCAAGTGTGTGTGTGTGTGTGTGTGTGTGTGTGTGTGTGTGTGTGTGTGTGTGTGTGTGTGTGTGTGTGCGTGTGTGTGCGTGCGTGTGTGCGTGTGTACCAAAACAAAAAAACAAACAAAAACCTAAAAAAAAAAAAAAAAACCACCCCAACCAACAAAAAAAAAACCCAAACAATGTGTGCGTGCGTGTGCGTGCGCACGCGCGCGCTTGTGTGTGGAGAGAGAGAGAGAGAGAGAGAGAGAGAGAGAGAGGGATTTTTATTATTTACTAACATAATTGCCTTTTTTTCATGTGCTTACTCACATAAAAAAAAAAGCAATTAAAACTTCAGTAATGCTACGTGTGGTTGTTTTACAATGCGTCACATCGAACAGTACCAGTACAGTCTTGTGCCGGTCAGACCTAGCTTTTGTAATATACCCCCCACGTTTGTGGTTCGACTACTTAAGCTGACCGTAGGCCCCTACCCCTGCAGGTGCCAGTGTACATGATGGGGGTATCGGAGTACTCGGTGACGGCCTCTCTGCCCAGCTACGTGGCCTTCGTCAACCAGCGCGCGCCGGACTTCTCCAACTGCCAGTTCGTGTCCGATGACCTCTTTTCCTTCAGCCCGTCCCTGCTGACTGACCAAAGCCCCTTCTTCTCCGACTTTGTCCCCAGGGCCAGTCTCTTCGCTTACGTGGGCACTGGCAAACAGGTAAGCTTACAAAAACGTCAAAAATGGTTTGGGTGTAACATGATGGGTGGGAATGGGTGGGGGTGAGGGTGCGGAGGATCGTACTCCAAGCGTGGAGAACCATGGTAATAGTTCATTACGGTGTGGCAGTTCTAGTGTGTGTGTTTTGTGCCTGTCCCCCCAAAATAAATTATTTCCTCCCATTCTAATTAAAATTACTTACACGTTCTTTCATCTCGGGCCTTGCTAAACCTCTTTGCTTTCTTACAACTCTTCTTGTTTCTTATAGAATGCAGGTGTCTGTCTGTATCTCTCGGGCCTGGTTTGACGCCAGGACACCATTCTGAAAGGAAACGTAGAGTGCAGCCCTGTCATGTAGGCTCATACTAATATGGAACTCCATATCACCACCTTCATCATAATCATCATGTCCATCAATCACCATTATAAAGCGTTTCAAATTATGTGGCCTTGCATGCCTTGCTTTCATGGTGACCTCAGCTTCGATTACCTATCTATATGTGCTTGGAGCGTTGGTTCAAAGTCATGGAGATCAGTATGTTCGTGGGAGCTGTCGATCGACGGACTTGGTGGCGCCCTCGGAGGAGGACTTCACTCACGCTTGCTTAGTGACTAAAACATTATTGTCGCCAGTACCAAAAAAGCGGACCAGGTAAGGGGGGGGGGGGGGGGGGGGTGGGGCTTAGTAGGAGGTATATCCTACCTGCGTATGTTAGCTCAGAACAGGTTCCACTGAACTCCTCCGAAGTGCCTCAGCAGCAGTGCAGTGTTTCCTCTGGTGGTTGCCTCTTGACGACTTAGCATTATCGTTTTGCTCCCTTTGGACTGCTGAGTTTGATTCTGCGACCTAACAAACCGGTGTATGGCTTTGAGTTGGGGCTCAGAGCGAACGGCGTGGGAGTAAACGCAACTGCAAGGCCCAGAAAATGAGACAGCAAAACAAGTGCCATTTAAAAAACAAAAGCCTATGCAATTTAACACACCAATGTTTCTTTTGATATCCATGCAACTCTCCTCCCACAGTCTTATCTTCACTTCTGGTTTTTCATTTCCACCACATTCTTTTCCTCAATTTTTCCGTCTCCCTGACTTTGTCTCTGCCCCCCTCTCTCTCTCTCTCTCTCTCAGGGCCTCTCTCCTCTCTCTCTCTCTCTCTCTCTCTCTCTCTCTCTCTCCTCTCTCTCTCTCTACTCTCTCTCTCTCTCTCTGCTCTCCTCATCTCATCTCTCTCTCTCTCTCTCCTCTCCTCTTCTCTCTCTCTCTTCTCTCTCTCTCTCTCTCTCTCTCTCTCTCTCTCTCTCTCCTCTCTCTCTCTCTCTCTCTCTCTCCTCTCTCTCTCTCTCTTCTCTCTTCTCTCTCTCTCTCTCTCTCTCTCTCTCTCTCTCTCTCTCTCAGTCTCTCTCTCTCCTCTCTCTCTCTCTCTCTCTCTCTCTCTCTCTCTCTCTCTCTCTGTCTCTCTCTCTCTCTTCTCTCTCTCTCTCTCTCTCTCTCTCTCTCTCTCTCTCTCTCTCTCTTCTCAAGGCCCTCTCTCTCTCTAAAAAACCCTCTCTCTCTCTCTCTCTCTCTCTCTCTCGCTCTCTCTCTCTCTCTCTCTCTCTCTCTCTCTCTCTCTCTCTCTTCTTCTCTCTCTCTCTCTCTCTCTCTCTCTCTCTCTCTCCTCTCTCTCTCTTCTCTCTCTCTCTCTCTCTCTCTCTCTCTCTCTCTCGCCATAGATAGTGTTACTTTCACAAACCTGAATGAGTTCGCTGATGATTCCTTCAGATATTCCGGATAGAATTCCGGCCCAGAGGCCTTTCTGAGGGTTTGGTGGACGCGGACATCGGATCCATCCTGACCGTCCAGCTCCAGAACAACAGTGCCAATATTTCTGTCGGCATTGCCTACCTTGGAAGGTGAGACGTTTCTGGTTAGCCTTAGCTTGTACAACTCCGCTGTAAGAACAGCAGACTGACAGGTTGTGACTTGTGAATGATGCCATGATGGCAGAGGTGACTTAGGGCACAGTAAACACGCTAAAGATTCACAGTGTCTAAAGCTTTAAAACTCCCACGCCACTCTGACCCGCTCGAGTCCTCGCTCGTGCGTTCGCTTTAAGAAAATGGTGGCACTCTTATCAAGCAGGAGCGAGAGGTTGCGCTTTTGCGCCTGCTATTCAAGCTCAGTTTGTTCATCTTTTTTTTAAGGGAATTATTGGGTTTGATCCTCTGTGGCCTTTTGTTCACGCAGGACTTGGCGGGGTTGTCACACAGGCAACTTTGGTAGAGGGGAGCTAATTAAGGGAGAGATACTTACCTTTGTTTCTTTTTCAACATCTTTGCCAGGCCTTCCTATCAAGTGCCTTACAGATGAGAATCCCACATAGTGAAGCTTGTACTATCGAGCAGGACAGAGGCTGTGGCGAATGCACCCATGCTATGCGAATCTGGCATTGAAATAATATTTATGCGATATTGAAATTCCATCACCTATGCTTGACAAGGTTATATTGTGAAGTTAATTTTTTTAAAAAGCGTGAACCAAGAGCTATCACATACACACACACACAAACGAATTAAATACATACATCTGAATCGTTAAAAATTCGGGACTTTCCTGGAGTTGCACTGCCTCCGGGCATTGCCTCCGGGATCGTTCCCACCATCTTTATATCTACTAATGTCCCATATGTGTCTGTTTCAGACCGGAGGACGTTAAACGGATTTTCATCGTCACACACATTGGATACTCGGTATACACATCTGTATTGTTAAAAATTCGGGACTTTCCTGGTGTTGCATTGCCTCCAGGATCGTTCCCACCATCTTTATATCTATTAATGTCCCTATATGTGTCTGTTCCAGACCGGAGGACGTTAAACAGATTTTCATTCACACACATTCAATACTCGGTATACACATCTGTATTGTTAAAAATTCGGAACTTTCCTGGTGTTGCACTGCCTCTGGGCATTGCCTCCAGGATCGTTCCCACCATCTTTATATCTATTAATGTCCCATATAATGTGTCTGTTCCAGACCGGAGGACGTTAAGCAGAATTTCATCAACACACACACACACACACACACACACACACACACACACACACACACACACACACACACACACACACACACAGAGAGAGAGAGAGAGAGAGAGAGAGAGAGAGAGAGAGAGAGAGAGAGAGAGAGAGAGAGAGAGCATTAAAATACAAACGCATCTGGTTTTCGCGCAGGACAGGCCAGATGACAAACGTCTCGACTAGCGTGGTGCAGGTGACCAGCTCGCGCTACGAGCACAGCTTTGAGGACTTCACGTGGAGGGAGGAGGACAGCAACATCATCCAGCTGGAGCTGCAGTCCACGGGACCCGTGGAGGTCACCAGCATCTCCATGAAACGAAGAGCGAACCGAGGCGAAACGGTTTGTGGTTCGAATAGTTTTTAGAGGTTGCTTAAGTTTGTAGGGGTCAGTCGTCGGCCTTGCTAGCTGGAATTTGTTGGTTACTTTATTGCTTTAGCCTAAAACAATACGTGTAGGTATCACGCACGCACGCACACACGCACGTACATACGCAAGCACGCACGCACACAATCATACACACACTCACTTGCACGCACACACGCACAGTGCCACACACACACACACACACACACACACACACACACACACACACACACACACACACACACACACGCACGCACGCACGCACACACACACACACACACACACACACACACACACACACACACACACACACACGCACACACACACACACTACGGATGGTGGTGTCCTGCCCTCAATTTTATGAAGTTCTACTAATTCTTAAGTGGGAAGCTAAACGTTGTTACTTTCTAAATTAAGTAAACCGATTGACTTAATTTAGAAAGTAACAACGTTTCGTTTCCCACTTAAGTTTTAGTAGAACTTCATAAAATTAAGCACATATGCAAGAGACGAACTGAAGTTTGGGCTCAGTATGAGCGGCAAGAGAATAACGGGAATAGATGCTCCAAAAGAGGGGACGAAAAGAAAAAGACGTGAATTATTTTATCATCCAGCCCTAACCCTAAAAAAATACTTTTATAATAACACAAAAGAAGACCAGAAGCGAAAGGAGACAGACAGACAAAGAAAGAGGGTGGGAGGTAGAGAGAGTACAAGGTTGACGTATATAAAATGCATATTGACATAATTATTTTGTCCGTGGAATTTATATTTTAAATTTCTCAACTCAAAACGCCAAATGACGTGTCTCTTGCTCTGTGCTTGTGGTGGTCCACAGGTTCGGAATCTCTACAGTTCGAAAGACGTGGTGGTAGAGGCCGTGAAGGTGGACTTCTGGTGGCGGAGTCCGGACACGATGACACTGAAGAACGGGGACAGTGACGAGGACTGGGGCACTGCCGAGTATTTCAGGATCTACGTGCCCGTGCCCCATAATGGAGGCTTCGCCCAGGTCTGATGCCTTTCTCAATCTTCTTCTTCTTCCTTATACTGGACAGGGCCTTCAGGCGTATCATGTCCAACTCAGGATCACGCTACAAGGCAGGCGGCGTGTGCTCTCAACTAAGAGTGTTAAAATGTTGCGTTAAAATCAGTGTCGACTGCTGTAGAAATTTGTTAAAAACATTTATCAAACACATTTCTTCATTTTTGCTTTCATAAAAATAACAATTGCTCTTTCTTGACAACGTCTTTTATATTCTTGTCAAGGATCTTCCTTGTTCTTATGAAACGTCTGTCTCATTCTTGTCGAGAATCTTCTTCGTGTAAATGTCCCTCTCCCCTGTCCAATGGTCTCTCTTATTGCTGAGATAATGGCACAGTGTCTAGCTGCTCACAAGTCACAGTAGACATATTCGAACGTTACAAGCACCCCATTTTACAATTTCTTTGAGTTTGTGTGTGCCACTGCAACTAGGGTTATTAACGCCCTTGACAACAAGAGTTAATCCCTTGTTGGTCAGTATCCAAAAGGGCATTCACTCTTGCAAAAGGCAGCCATTAGGTTGCTTCAAATAGGGTTATTGGCGAGAGTTGTTCCTTTGTTTGGTTAGTACTCAGCCATCTTCCCCCACCCACCACGGGCATTCACTCTTGCAAAAGGTGTTGTTTGCAGTGGCCAAACTTTTTTTCTTAGGAGCCCAAACTAGGACACCCTAACTTTGGAGGCCAACTGCTCGATTTGTATTAACTTGATTTTGTTAAAAACCCTTCAGAATAATTCAGTCTTATCGTAAAAATGGGTTTACAATCATTTTAATTGAATGACAACATTGTCAGATTTGTAAATGAATAAAATGTGTTTTTTGAAAAGTGGTCCAATATAGGACCACTGTTCCTATAATGAACCACCCCCGTTGGGCAGACCCAGACAAGTAGTTTTCAACAGATGAACAAAAGAGAAAACACCAACCTGAAATACAAATAAATTGTATTGCAGCATCTGGACTTTTTTTTAATGATAAAAATCTGATGGTTTGGAACAATGGTGAAGAGAATATCAACACAATAAAACTATAATTAGGATAATCTAAACCTACGTAGTAAATTATATATACTCAGTGATCCACTTTCTAGAAGTACCATTTATGTTAGAAATAGAACCACATTCAAACAAGTACCGTGTAGCATTGCCTTAATTTGCCCGACTCATAGGCTATGTTTTAAGAATAACACGTAGAGAAACAAAACCAAAACAATGTTACGATTTGTCAGCAAATTGTGAAGGCAAAGGAATTAAATGTTTGTAATGTTCTTAGGGTATAGTAATGATTGAATTTTGAATTTAAAGTTATTCTGCAAAGGCTTCTTTGTGTAGGCCTAAAGCTTTAATCAGTTTATTGGACGAAACACTGTTATGTTGAGCGCGGTTTTAATATCTTATCAAATCGAACATTTTACGTGTGTATTTGTTCATGGTGGTAAGCTTTATTTATTATATTGTCTCAATGAATTTTATTGTGCATAATATTAAAAATGATACCATCTTAGCATTTGTTTTTCACGTTTCTTACTGTTCATGCAGGTATTGGTCATGTACCAAGACGGTAACGTTCGTCTGTTGCCTCTCCCTCCCAAAGGCGTGGACTGGATCCCTTTCGGCTCCTCCGTCATCATGGGCTACAGTGACCCTGAAGACCTCCGACCCCTAGCCCCCGTCTCCTCAGTGACCCTGTACCCCTCCAACTTGACCATGCACGTGCAGTACCAGGACGGAGGGTCCGCCAAACTGGAACTGTCCAGCAGCGGAACGGAGACCCGGGTCATCGTGAAGGACATGGTCATGGGCGAGCAGCAGTCTCGGCACAAGCCCTTCGCCACTCTGCGCTCCATGTTCGTCGAGGACGGCAACTCGGACACGGACTCTTTGCTGGTGGACGGGCAGAGCTACACGCCCATTATGGACCACTGGGGCACGATGCAGGGACAGTCCTTCCTGTTTTTCCGGCGCTGCGAGTCCAAGCACCTCACCCTGAGCCCCGACATCAGGATCGACGTGAGAGAGACGTCAGTGGTGGACGGGAGGCATGGAGGCTCGTCGTTGTCGGTGTCTACGTCTGAGCCACATTGCACGCCTTCCACGCCATGCACGCCACAGTGCATATCTACCACAGCTTGCACGTCAGTGTGCACACCTTGTACATCTTGCACGCCAGAGTGCACATCACCTTATAACAAGGTAGGGGAGCAAAGTGGCATCAAACTCGGATGATAACTGTCACGATTGTTGACTGATTGAAAGGATGATACTAGCTGTTGTTAAAATAAGCTCTTGATGACAGTTCTTATCGCGACAGAGTAGCGCATTTTATCAACATGCTAGCTTATATTTTGCTGGTAGGGGCATCGTATTGTAGGCTGATTTTGCACTTTCAAAGTTCTGTAAGAACAGGACTGTTATTACTCACAATGGCCTACGTGTTTCTGTAAATGTATCAAAATCAATTTTTTATTTCTATATTGCATTAGCAAATGACATGCTTTTTTCATCAAGGCATCTATATATATATATATTTTAAAAAGCACGGAAATAATTAAGCATTGCAAAGCAGTAAATTAAAAATAATGCACAAAAGAAACAAACAATAAATTAGGTTCTTCAAAGAAATATGGTGATACTATACTTTTTAACATTGATTGTGAATGAATGAATGAATCTTTAATTTAATGTCTTTTCACACGAATAAACGTACAAGAATTGAAGAAGAAGAAAAAAACAACCGTACCATTAAACTTTCCTCTTATATATATAGTTTGCTATTCACACGAATAGTGATTTTAGACAGCATGCAAAAATTGAACCAATTAAACAAATACATGCAAGCTTAATAAACAATTATAACAACACACAAAGCAAAACATCTACAGTAAGCTTCCAATAGGCGTGGACAGCATTCATTTCGCGATTGAAGCAATGTCAATTTCTGCGTCACTGAAGATATCCTTGGTATTATTATACTTATGAAAAAATTTCCATATTGAACATTCGGTATTTAGATAGCAACATTGGGCATTCTAATAGTAAATGATGAATTGATAATCTCTGAGTGCAGAGACAATTAGTTTCTATGTATTTAGTTTTCCATGAATATATTGATTGTAAATATTCATTCCAACTCATGTAGTGGTGCTTAATTATAGGTGGTTTTTATATCATTCAAACTTACAATGTGGTGTTTTTTCTTTAAATTGATTGTTGTAATTTATTCGAATATGCTGGTGCTTTGCTTCTTGACATTAATCAAAGTGTCCGTTATATTGTAATCTAGTTGTTCTTTGTGTAAATATTGTTATTACGAGGAATTGAGTAGATGAATACTGTGTCGTTCTCTGATTTGTGCTGTGTATGTGTTAAAAGTGGTAATAAGGGAAATTATATTTTATAAATACCAATACATTTGACCTCTCTGACTTGCAACCTGGATCTGAAAAGGAAAACAAAATTCATTTTAAGTGTGGTAAGGGAAATTATATTTTATAAATACCAATACATTTGACCTCTCTGCCTTGTATCCTGGATCTGAAAAGGAAAACTAAATTCATTTTATTTCATAACTGTTAACCCTTTTGCCGCCAAAGTTGCATTTTAGCACCACAGTGATTTAACATATATGTCACTAAAAGGCATCAAATTGGGGTCTGTTATCCATTGTCTTAGTTTGGGGAAGTAAGGATAGAGCTTATTTTATATATGTCACAGAAGAACCCCGAATACTGCAGATGGATTTTGTTCTCTACCCAGGTAAATTTAATGGACATTTTTGGCTGAAATATGGCTGGCGGTGAAAGGGTTAATTACATACGAACCTACCCGATGCTTGGGAAATAGGGCCTATGCTTGTTTGTTTTGTGATGTAAATAAGGTATGTTCTTCACTATGTTTTGTGTCTTTGTTTCAGACAGAGCCAAAAGAGTGTGATGAGTCGAGAGAATCGAATTCTTCAAGTATGAAATATCAAAACAATTACGTGATTGTCCTGACGGCTCTATTAACCTTACTAGAAAGACGAGTGCCTTAGATGCAAACATTACCAATGTGTACGAAAATGATATCCACATTATCATCCTTTTTTCACTTTGTTTCTCTCACTTTTTTAACCTTGTCCACGTTAGCTATGTGTAACAGAGGGCATGGAAATAACATGACAAAATGAGTTGTTCTGAAGGTCGCCAGACACCTATGTGTTGTAAAAAAAAAATCAATAATTTCATGATGTTCCAAAGAAAAGAAAACTATCGTAAAAAACCGGCTCTAATATCTTTTGAAGTGTAAATATTGCATATCTTGTGATTCACCACTAACGTGTAAATATTGCAGCCCCCCCCCCCCCCCCCCCCCCCGCCCCCCCCCCTCCTTTTTCCATTTTTTTTCTCTCACTTTTTCCCCCCACCCCCCCCCCCCCCCCCCCCCCCCCGTCCCCCCCCCCCCCCCCCCCCCCCCCCCCCTCCCCCCCAATAGACTATAACAGTAACACTGAGTGGATGTTTCTTTTGTTAACGAGTTTTTTCAATAAAACAAACACTGTTTCTCTTTCATCATAATCCAAAATTTCAACTAAAATTCCAAGGAATGGTTAAAACGAAAGGATATTGATCCGAGATGCATGCGATTGTGTTGTGGGCATCAAAATGTCGTTTTCAGTCTAGTCTTTTACTTGATTAATAGAAGCAATAAGTTTAACAAACTGCCATTACTTTTCTTTTATTCATACTGAAAATGTAAGCATGTGAGTATCTAATGTCAAAACTTACCATCACCTTATATAATAAAACGGCAGATAATGTAAATAAAATATAAACAATCTTGTATAATGACTATCGCACAACAAAGCTGAACTTTCTTACCAATATATTAATTACAAAGTAGATGATGAATAACTCTTGTTTGATGAAGAATTAACCAACACTTAAACATCACACAACCAGAAATTGAAGTTTCTTGCCAAAATGTTTTTGTTTGTTTTTTTGACACTGTACAGTACATACTATGGCACACGTTCCGAATGCTTAACCAAACCAAAAATTATTTTAAAAAAAAGATGCGCTCATTACGACGATTAAAATATGTGTTGAATATGATTTTTTAAAAGTGAACATAAATCTGACATTTGCACAACAAGTGTTCTATGCTGATGAGAAATCAACAGCATCATTCTACATTTATATTCGAAGTAGGATTTCGTTTCCTTATTTGTGATAATAATAATTATTATCTCTCTCTGTGTCCTCTCTTTCTCTGTCTCTGTCTCTCTCTCTCTCTCTCTCTCTCTCTCTCTCTCTCTCTCTCTCTCTCTCTCTCTCTTTCTTCTCTCTCTCTCTCTCTCTCTCTCTCTCTCTCTCTCTCTCTCTCTCTCTTCTCTCTCTCTCTCTCTCTCTCTCTCTCTCTCTCTCTCTCTCTCTCTCTCTCTTCTCTCTCTCTCTCTCTCTCTCTCTCTCTCTCTCTCTCTCTCTCTCTCTCTCTCTCTCTCTCTCTCTCTCTCCTCCCGCTCCCTCGCAATCTCTCTATGAAATCCGCACACTTGCACCAGTGTTATTGTTCGTTGTCTTACGCTGGCTTAAAGATTCTCTCTCTCTCTCTCTCTCTCTCTCTCTCTCTCTCTCTCTCTCTCTCTCTCTCTCTCTCTCTCTCTCTCTCTCTCTCTCTCTCTCTCTCTCTCTCTCTCTCTCTCTCTCTCTCTCTCTCTCTCTCTCTCTCTCTCTCTCTCTCTCTCTCTCTCTCTCTCTCTCTCTCTCTCTCTCTCTCTCTCTCTCTCTCTCTCTCTCTGTGTTCTTTCAGTTAAGTCTTTCTCCCTCTTTTCTCTCTGTCTGTCTGTTTGTATTTGTCTTTTAATCTATTCGTCTCTCTGGTAAAAGCCCACACAGTTGGTCCAGTTGTTGAAATATTGTGTTTGTGTTATTTTCGTTTAGCCTACTTCTTAATATTACATTTTACATCATAATTATTTTGCTTGTTTTGCTTCGTTTTATAAGCATTATTGGCTGCTCTCTCTCTCTCTCTCTCTCTCTCTCTCTCTCTCTCTCTCTCTCTCTCTCTCTCTCTCTCTCTCTCTCTCTCTCTCTCTCTCTCTCTCTCTCTCTCATTTTCTCTCTTTCCTTCCCTCCCTCTCTCTTCATCTGTGATACAATCCCTTAATATTGTTTTTTTCAATAAAGCATATGTGTAAATGCCGTTGAGTCGTTTATATGAATTGGTCTATTATTTGACACTATCTTTCTGACTGAGTGTGCATGCATGCGTGTGTGTGCGTGTGCGCGCGCGCGCGCGTGCGTGCGTGCGCGTGTGTGAGCGTGCGTGCGTGCGTGCGTGTGTGTGAGTAGGGCCAAAGATAAATGTATTCTAAAAGGGTAAGATGGATTACTTAAGAGCTCGGAAACCGGGCTGATAGAGTTATCGTTAGTGTCGACAGTACACCATTCACAGTGACGGCTATCCAAAAACTCAGACTGGAACTTGAACGGAGAATTCAACTGGCCTATCGACGTGTAAAATGTGTCCTGTTTAAAAGGGACATAACCAGTGTTTCTGTCCTCACTACTCATATAGGGAAAAGAGACCGGATGCTTATCTTCCCCTATACAGTCTTTGGTAGGGCCCATCAAGAAACATGGGCCACTGACAGATGATAAAAATAATAATAATAATAATAATGATAAACGGGCACTTACATAGCGCTTTTTAGGGAGCACAAAGCGCTTTACAGTCAGCATTGAAAATACACAGACATACACGCACGCACACAGATATAGGCCTACATACACACAGACAGACAGACAGAAACACAGTCACACACACACACACATACACACACACACACACACACACACACACACACACACACACACACACACACACACATACACTGACACACACACACACACACCAGACACGTACGCACGCACGCGAGTGGACGCGTTCTTGCGCACA
>CM065690.1:24397956-24425456 GCA_017654935.2 Phymorhynchus buccinoides | reverse complement strand
CCCCTGGCGACAATAATGTTTTAGTCGCTAAGCAAGCGTGAGTCAAGTACTCCTCCGAGGGCGCCACCAAGTCCGTCGATCGACAGCTCCCACGAACATACTGATCCCCATGACTTTGAACCAACCACATAGACATAGGTCATCGAAGCTGAGGTCACCATGAAAGCAAGGCATACAAGGCCACATAATTTGAAACGCTTTATAATGGTGATTGATGGAGATGATGATGATTATGATGAAGGTGGTGATATGGAGTTCCATACTAGTATGAGCCTACATGACAGGGCTACACTCTACGTTTCCTTTCAGAATGATGTCCTGGCGTCAAACCAGGCCCGAGAGATACAGACAGACACCTGCATTCTATGAGAAACGAGAAGAGTTGTAAGAAAGCAAAGAGGTTTAGCCAGGCCCGAGATAAAAGAACGTGTAAGTAATTTTAATTAGAAGGGGAGGAAATAATTTATTTTGGGGGGACATGCACAAAGCACACACACTAGAACTGCCACACCGAAATGAACTATTACCATGGTTCTCCTCGCTTGGAGCACGACCCTCCGCACCCTCACCCCCACCCATCATGTTACACCCAAACCATTGTTGACGTTTTGGTAGGGTAAGACGGGGTAAAAAGCCCATGCCAATTATCTCATGAAATAAAGCAAATTTCAGTCAAATTTGCCCATGAGACGAATGCTAATGCCCATGGGCTTTTTACCCCGTCTTCCCTTAAGCTTACCTGTTTGTCACTGCCCACGTAAGCGAAGAGACTGGCCCTGGGGACAAAGTCGGAGAAGAAGGGGCTCTGGTCAGTCAGCAGGGGCGGGCTGAAGGAGAAGAGGTCATCGGACACGAACTGGCAGTTGGAGAAGTCCGGCGCGCGCTGGTTGACGAAGGCCACGTAGCTGGGTAAGGAGGCCGTCACCGAGTACTCCGATACCCCCACCATGTACACTGGCACCTGCAGGGGTATGGAACTACGGTCAGCTTAAGTAGTCGTACCACAAACGTGGGGGGTATATTACAAAAGCTATGTCTGACCGGTACTGGTACTGTTCGATATGACGTTTTGAAGAACAACCACACGAAGCATTGCTGAAGTTTTACTTGCTTTTCTATGTGAGTGGAAGCACATGAAAAAATGGCAATTCTGTTAGTAAATAATAAATACCCCCCGCCTCGCTCTCTCTCTCTCTCTCTCTCTCTCTCTCTCTCTCTCTCTCTCTCTCTCTCTCTCTCTCTCTCTCTCTCTTCCACACACAAGCGCGCGCGCGCACACACACACACACACACACACACACACACACACACACACACACACACACACACACACACACACACACACACACACACACACACACACACACACACACACACACACACACACACACACACACACACACACACACACACACACATTTGCCCCATGTACCTTGACATTGTCCTCCTCGGCACACCGGGTGGGGTAGCTGTGCTGGCGGGCAGTGGCGCTCTGCCACAGGGTGGTGCCCCCACTGGCGGGGGGAGCAACAGCCGGCAGGGACGTGGAGCACACCAGCTGGCAGTCCAGCATGGCGCTCGTCAGACCCTCGTCACTGAACCACACACCCACAGAGTCCAGCTCCACACCGTCCGAGGGCGTCAGCACCCCGAGACGGAGTCTGTGCCACCCGGGATCCAGAGCCACGGTGTTCTGAAGAGGGGGACTGGGGACGAATTGGTTCCATAGTTGTCCAACATCTGAGCGAGTGTGGGAAGTGAAGGAGCCCAGGAAGGACCTGTCATCCACCACTAATGAGACGGTCTCGCTCGGGCCGTCGTTGGAATACAGTACTTGGAGAACCTGAAACAGAATAAGAATACTTTTTGTCAGAATGGCGTGGTAGGTGAATTTTTTATTTTTATATTAAGGCAAGCGATTGAAATGAACAATGAAATTCAAATTTGTGACAGCATCCAAACCTTTATCAGATGTTTCTAAATTAATTTATAGTCGAGTTTCGGGTTCCCTACTTTTGATACTGCTTTTTGCCAACAAAATGTTTCCTCTTGTCATAAGATTCCGCCTGTTGTTTTTAATCAAGTCTCTAGACGGTCAAAGTGACTTTGTTATGCAGACTATCCCGACCCAAAGCTAAGCTTACACAATTATTTTACTGGTTCAGTTTTGTTAAATATTTCAGTAAAAGAGCAATAGGCCTAATCGAAGTAATATCAATGTAGGCTTAATCTACTTCGGTGCATGACATGCTCGATTGCGTGCAGGGCCGGACCTAAGTTTTTAAGAGGTGGGGGCTAATTCATCGATCAGGCATGAAAACTACTATTCCCCAAAAAGGAGATTTTTTTAGCCGAGAAATCCTTCCACCCGGTTTGTTCAGCTAACGTCAGAAGTTTTTTTTGCGGGGGGGGGGGGGGGGGGGGGGGGGGGTGTGCAAATCTGTAGCTAGCTCGCTACCTATGAGAGTCTGTATTTGCGGCATTTTGCGACATTGAGCATGAACCACATATTTCACTTTTTCCGTGGGTGGGTTAGGGTTAGGGTTAGGGTTAGGGTTAGGGTTAGATAAATGGTTCAAGTACGGAAAAAGTGAAATTTGTGAATGTCGCAAATACACACTCTCATAGTAGCGAGCGACAGATTTGCACGCGACAAGCCTACTGTAAGCAAAATGGTTCAACGCACCTGCATAGTTGTCGCCTGCCTAAGACAGAAAGAGATCTGGATACTCTCCTCTGCTACCAAACGAACGGCAAATCCATTGGTGGCGTTGTCGCGTTGCTGCAAAGGGCTCCCTCTGGCGGCGGAAGCCTGCAGGGCGAACTCAGAAGCATGGAGCGTGGTTGTCAGCATGGCCGACATCCACAGCAGCACTGCCAGCGTTCTGAAGGCACTGCTCTGATAGGACTCCCAGAGAGGCATGTCTGGTTCTGGAAATGATTGAATGAGGGTTAAGGCAAAGGCACTGGCGGACAATCTGAGTGTAAAAATGCCTTAAGGTCGAAATACACATTGTTATTTTTTAATCTCCTCCATGGCAACACAATAATAGGCAAGTAATATAATTTACTAAAAGATCGCCGTGTTACCATGGGCAAAGAGTGAAAACTAACAACGTGTATTTCGACCTTTAAGTTTGTAGTTTAGTAGATAAAATTGTGATGAGAAAAGTAAACATGGAGGGCTTAGACCTACTAGTCTATGGCCATGTTTCTATCTTATTACCGCAAAAATATCCAAGCCTGAAAAATTTAAATAATATATATACAAGCAAATCAACATTTATCCAAGAATAGCATAGCCTTCTAATATTGAAATTTGAAATCGGAAGGTTATGCCATTCTTGAATAAATGTTGATTTGTTTGTGCACAATTTAATTATCTCCTCCTTTGTTGGTGTGTACTATGTGGGTGATGATCATGTAGGCAAACTGGACACATCCTTTACTTTGAGGATGAAGTTGTGTTTGCTTCCCTTTGGCTGTTATCCATGCTTTGCTAGGCGGTGTTGTCGTAAACAACTTTGGTGGAGGGAGTTCATTAATAGCTACCCCCCCCCCCCCCCTATTCTCCTCACTATTTTCTCCTCTCTTAGTTTCACTAATTCAATCTTTCTCAATCACGCGTTAAAGACACACTGACCCTGCAAGATTAAGTCTCTTGGTGTGTTTTTCTGGCCAAGTGTGACCCACATACAAATGCCCCCTTATGCAAACGAGGCTGCTCTTCAAAGTGATGTCTCGTTTTGATGTATGGGGGAATTTGTATGGGAGTCACACCTGGCCAATATACGATTTGTTACCAGCGAGAGAGGGAAACACGTGAAAACCGTGATTTTGACACGTGACGTGGTGGGTCTTTAAAAGGAGGCAGCTTGAATTGACGCCCAGTAAAATACATGTTCCCACGATATAGCTAACTTCCTGCTTGGCGACACACACACACACACACACACACACACACACACACAGAGATTTTAAGCCGATTCGCTGAACAAAAACAAAGTGCGCAGGAACACAAACAAAGTGTGCAGGCGACTAACCAATGGACAATACATTTCTCCACACCAAAGAAAAATATTATGTCCCCTCCAGACATCTGAAACAATACGTAAGAAAAACAGTCCCAAATATGTTTTTCACGCCTGAAGTGAAAAACAAATGGTAAAACAAATTCCACCAGTCCAGTGGACATTCATGGCCGTCGTTGTTGTTTTTGTTAGTTTTTAGACACGTATTTGAATAAAGGACTATAATAACCGAATGCATGTTGCACAACGTGACCTGTTTGCTCGAGCTTCTCGAGCAATATTTGCTTTGTTGACAAAAGCTAAGTTATTGACGCTCTCTGCAGACCTAATGATTGACTTATTTGATAAAACTATACTTCCAATTCTTACATACGGATGTGAAATTTGGGGGGTTGATATAAATGATCTTATTCAAAGACTGCAACTAAAATGTTATCAGTTGGTTTTGAAAATGCGTCGATCGACTCCTTCTTTCATGATATTTGGAGAGACAGGAAAATATCCCATATCAGTCACTGTTAAATCCAGTATGTTATCATTTTGGTTTAACCTCGTGACAAACCATCAGAGTGCTAGTGAAAAGCTATGATTTATTGTGTATTAAACCCTTTTGAGAATGTATGAATTAAATGTACACGAAAATAAATATATAAAATACATTCATAAGTTATTAAACGAAATTGGTTTAAGTAGCTTTGGGTTGAATCAAAATTATCTTGATGTACATCCATTATGGTTCAAAGAGAAAGTGAAAAGATGTCTTAAAGATAGCTTCTTACAAACCTGGTATATGCATGTTGATAATGATGAATTATATATGAACTATAGAATGTTTAAATCATCATTTGGTGCTGATCCATACTACTTAGTACTTCCACAGAATTATGTGTTTACCTTTCTAAAAATATAGAACAACTGATAATAACTTGCCAGTGAAAGAATCTGTGAACAGAGTAATGTACATGATGTGGCAGATGAGTTCCATTATTTGTTTGTTTGTCCCTTTTTTAATGTTGAAAGAAATAGATATCTTCCGCGGTACTTTTTTGTGCGACCAAATGCGTATAAATTTAATGCTTTGTTTGTCTCAAGAAATGAGAAACCTTTGATTAAACTTAAGCACTTCGGTACAGCTATAAAGTTATTTTCGATGATTTATATGGATAAAATGTCACATGTTTTGCTATTTTTATTATGGTACAAGTGTATTTGTCCATGATGTTACATATTATCTACTTGTTGATATTGTTTGCCGTTTCTGATAGTAATTAGCAAAGACATCACTCTGTATTGATGTTTGAGTGTTTAAATAATGTGTGCATTGTTTTATATTTCTGTGCCCCAAGTGGGTATGAAATAAGCAGTTTGCCTTGCCTTGCCTTGCCTTGTCTACGAAAGAAGCTCGATCCGGCTATCATTCTTTTTCAACGCTTTTATTAGGAAAAGAAAAGAAAACGAAAAGAAAGTGTGTGTTTTTGTGAACGAAATACCCGTATTTAATTTGTATTTTTCATTTTCATCTTTATTCCTTCACATTCAGAGAGCACACATTCAGAACTACAAACATCCACATAAATCAAGGACCACTTGGAATCTGGCATGTACCACAAAAACCATTGAAGCAAATTGGTTTATATTTGGTGAACATTTAATTCAGCATCTCATTATTAACATGAAAACAAATTGAGCACGTGGCATTTATCTTAAAGGGGCACCCTGACGGATGAGGTTTTGTAAGAAACACGTCGAGATAACCAGGAAAACACCCTTTACAAAGATTGCAACACTCACTTTGCTCTGGTTTCCTAGAAATCAAACCGTCAAATCGGCGATTCCTCCTTGGCGGATGTGCTGGGAGTCAAATTCTTTCACCCAAAGAGAAGGCGTGTGTCGTCTCTTTTCCAATGGCCTTCTGCGTTTAGACCAAATCGTTTGCACGAAATGTTCGCAATACAAGCCTTTTTATTTTTATTATTTTTAATTTAAAAAAACTATACAGTTTATCTAAAGGAGTTTCGCTCACAACAAAGGAAATAGCTCCTTTTTGTTTTACTGCACTACCAAAAAAGAAAAAGCTTCAACCACAATGAGTGACCTCCACCCACCCCATCCAAAATGGCTACTCTCTCCGGTATCTCCGCAAAGGAGGAATCGCCGTTTTGACGGTTTCATTTCTAGGAAACCAGAGCAAAGTGAGTGTTCGGATCCTTAAAAAGGCTGTCTTTCTGGTGATCTCGACGTGTTTCTTGCAAAAACCTCACCCATCAGAGTGCCCCTTTAAGGATCCTTGTCCTTAACGGAGCACCCGAGCCAATCACAAAACTTGGTCAAAACACTTTTGTTGTGAATAAACCTTTTCTTACTTACTCTTTTGGAAAAATTCTGTGCCCTTTTTTAATAGTTAAAAGGCGTGACAATACACCTGAATGACAGAAGACCCGCCATTTTGGAAGGGGTGGGGAGGGAGCTATTGTCTTTGGTGTGAGCGAAACTCCTTTTGGCAAACTAAAACCAGAGCAAAGTGAGTGTTGCGATCTCTGAAAAGGTTTTTTTCCTAGTGATCTCGACGTGTTTCTTTCAAAAACGTATCCACCCGGGTGCCCCTTTAATAAGGATTAAGGATCCAGAAGGTACTCCTTAAAACAGAAAATTACAAAGCGCAAAAGTGCAATACCACTTGCATTCTGAATTGTACCACACAAGACACGGACAAGACGAATGGATGGATAGGTTAAATTACATGACTTAGTAAATCCTACAAAAAATACTTTATTATTGTTATTTTTAAACATAATCATAATCAATGATATAACAAAATCTATGAATGAAATAAAACATGATGTGAATTGAAAGGAGACAACAAAAAAGAATACAAATACAACCATGTTTGGGGCGGATCAGCCAGTCATGGAAGAGGGGTAGCTCCAAGTGGTCAGTTGGGGTGGGGTGATGGGTCTGGGGGGATTGCCTCCCAGAAGCTGATGATAATTTGAATGTAAAAGATGCAATCATGGCTTCTCGTGAGAGAATAACTGTAGCATGGAACTACAATTTGTCTTCCTCTTTTTCTTTCCATTTTTTGTCTGAGGGGGTGGAACCCCTCCATCTTTGATGCAGTACCAAGTCCATGACAGCAATGTGTAGTGAATGGGCTGAGACTATTAACTCTTTCGTTTCCTTGTGTCCTTTCTGGTGGGTTATTTTTTTGGGGGGGTGTTTCCGTTATGAGTTTGTTTTGCGGGGGCAGAGAGTCTGCCCCCCCCTCTTCGAAGCCAGGGGGGCAGCCCCCCCCCCTCCCCGTTCCTACGCCAGTGAGGTTAGGTTCAGGTGCACGGAAAATTGAACTTATGATGGGTCAAATATAAAATGATTTGATTGTGCCTTTTTTGTTCTGCGCTCTTTATATGAAGAAGTGATGCTTAACTTTTGTTGATCTCTGTATGCGTATCATAATTAGGCACCAGAATGAGCACAAATTATGACCATGTGTGGTTTTGACATGCATCTCAATGTGTGTCTCTAGGGCACACACCCCTTTTTATCTCTCTTTTTTTTTTCTTTTTTTCTTTTTTACTGAGCAACCTGGATGTTTTGCCAAAACATGGATTTTTAAACCGCGTTCAACGAACGGTTTATTTGGAACATGCATTGACAACGACCTTCATCACATTCAAAGTTAATTCATAAACAATGTCAGGGCATTGAACACACCCATGAACTGTCCCCAATTAACAGTATGTTGAATGCAATTCAAAAGTCCATGATTTGGCAAAAAGTCCCTATATTTTGTTGCTAATTTAAATTTTTTAAAAACATTGGGATGCCCGAAAGAAGCAAATTGAGAAGCATGTCAAAACTACACACCTGCTCCTGATCTGCGCTGATTGTCGTGCCAAACTAATCTCTCATTTCCACAGAAGTTAACATCACTTCAACATGCCGCAATAGAGCGAATCGAACATGTGACCCTTAACTTATATTGATGATTGTACAAAGCCATTTGATAGCAATTTCGTGCTCAGAAAAAGCAGGACAATGTTCTTTTGAGCCACGCTGAAACCATTCGTGTGTTACATCGGAAATAAGCTTGGCCGATTATTTTTATCGGGCTATTCGATCTGAGAAGGGAAACCAACTTCTGTGGACTACTTTCTGGATGGAAATCTGTTTAACGTCCTCCGGTCTGGAACAGAAACATATGGGACACTAGTATATCACTGTTTCATAATTCGGTCTTTTGGGGTTATCTTTCCCTACTGTCTCGTCTTGAAGTCGGTTTGGGGTAGTTCCGGTTCAAAATTAGAATTAAAAAATGGAGGTTACCTACCTTCAACAACAACTATATTTTGTTCTTGTCTTCAAGTCTTGGGGTATTAATGTGGTCGTATCAAGTAAACAAATAAGAACATAACTGTTTATAGTCAACGAATGTAAACACTTTAAGAAAGAAACATGAAACAGGACTTAATATCATTAAATCTACAAACTGATAACTGAGCAATTAAACACCCCTCTATTTCAATTACGGAGCAGCCATGCCGTGTTTACAGCATTTCCTAACCGGAACTAAGTGTCCTAACGGGCACACAACTCGTCTGTTACTTCCGTTTTCATTTCGAAACAGTGCTATATATAAAGAGGGTGGAAACGATCTTGGAGGCAATGCCCGGAGGCAGTGCAACACCAAGAAAGTCCTGATCAATTTTTTATCAATATAGATATAGCTGACTTCAATGGACTACTTTCTTAAGAGTTTTTTTTCTTTCTTGTGTGTGTATTTTCAAGCGTGAATAAAGCACTTCATGTTTCCTGAATAGACGTGTTCAACCAACATGTTTCACACAGCAATAGAGTACATCACATTATTAGCACTGAAAAGCTGCTGTTGTTGTTTTAAATTAAACGATCTTTCCCTCTTTAATGACTAAATTATATTCGCCAAGGAGGTCGTTTGTGTTGCCTTTGTCTGACTGTATATTATATTGTTTGTTAATGAAACGTCTCAAACAGATAGGGGTGGATTTCGTATAATTGTGTTTAGCGGACAGTCTGGTTTTATTTAATCCAAAATACATTCCATCATGGTTTAACGTTTATCTAAATGGTCACTCCAATAAAAGATTTAATATCTATTTTCATTTCTCATCTTTTTTAATAAGTTGACAGGGTTGCATAAAACGGTAATGAAGACTGTATCAAAATTTTATTTTTTAATCGATATGTTGTGTTAGCAAACATAACTTAACTCCTGAAATCTAGATTTCCTCAGAACTATATAGCTCGGATACACGATTTATTTATTTAGTCATTTATTATTTTTGAAAGGGGTGCAACTCGTGTAAGGTTAATGCAATGGTTCTTAGTTTGTCTCTTTCTCAAAGTTTGTCTGATGCCAACGCTTTCTCTTTTTGAAATCGGACCAGAAAATGGACCGACAATTAAAATTTTGCTGACTCTGGCCTTGAACTTTTATTTTAAAAGCGTTAATTTGTTTACCTTGACCCGTGACCTTTGGCATTTCAAATTGCTGTCTTGCTGTCTTGACAATCTCTTTTTCACATTTTCGAAATTACACGGCTACCCACAGTGTGGTCAATTGGTTATTGGTAAATTAATTGGATCATTTTTACATTCGAAGTCGACTCACATATCGTGTTGGTTTCTACTTTCAAAACCACAGCCACATTATAACTGTTTCTTTTATGTTGTTGTTGTTGTTATTATTATTATTACTGTTGTTGTTGTTGTTGTTGTTGTTGTTGTCGTACTCTGGCTTAAACTGAGAATCCAGGGATCATCCCAACAGCCGAAGCACTTAAACACTATGGTACAAATGCACCAGCTAGGGGTGAGAACATTACGTGTGTGACCGTTTTTGATTACCCTGTCACGTGGGCAGCCACACTCCGACTCCGGAGGATTTTGGACAGATGATGTTATGCTATGAGTTTGCCATGGCTAAGGACAATCCCGCAGAACTATGCAGAACACAACATGTTGATGTAGCCTTGGTGTTCTAGCTTATGTGAATTGGTCTGGCACAGCCTTATGCCAAGACGGGTTTCTTTTATGTGCCACTGGACTATTTCTTTTCACGGTTTTTATTTCACCATCATAAGCGGTTATTGCAGCTTGACGACCACCGCACCAGCTTGTCCCAGAGCGACTGCTACGAGGACGTCAATCTTCGCTTCATCTCATATTGTATTGTAGCTTCAAAAAATTGAAAGATCTCAAAAGACCAAAACAAAATCATTTACCTGGAATCAGTCACAACATACGCCACAAATGGAAATGGGGGAAATGGAAAGAGAGACAAAGAAATGAGCTTGAGAAACAGCAAACGAAGTCCACATCTAGGGCCTACCTCAGTTCCTCTTCGCTGCACACACACACAGACACGCAGAGAGACTCGATCTGCCAACTGTGCACCCGCTTTTGGCTCACACGCTTTCAGCGAAACTACAAACAACAAAAGTATAATACCCCAAGTGAAGTATAGAGTAGGGAAGCGAAGGGAGAAGGATTGGGAAGTGGGGAGAGGAGAGGGGGGGGGGGGTTAGTAGAAAGGTAAAGTGCAAGTACACTACACATGGTAAAAAAGAGAAGGAAATATCGTGGCCCATCTAAAAAGATAAAAAAGGATAAATCATGGTATAATGTGGAATGCAGGATTAAGAGTAGAATTCTTTCGCAATGTAGGAGAAGAAGTTTACTAATGAAAAATGATTTGTTTTTGAGGGCAGAAAAAGAACGTGATGCCAAGTCATATAAAAAGACAGTTAAAAAACAGGCGAGAAAATATAACCATGAAATGGCAAGACGATTACGTGAAACAAAGTCTAAAGACCCCAAGGATTATTGGGCCATAATAAATGGGGAAAAGAACAAATCTAACCCTAGCCAACCTAGCTGTCAGGCCTTTTTTGAGCTGTTTAAAAATATGAATACAGTTGAAGAGGAGGCTGATGATGCCCCTGACAATGGAGTTGATTCTGATAATGTTAATGCTCTGTTAGATAATTTAATTACTGAAAATGAGGTTCTAAATTGCATAAAGAAGTTAAAGAGCAATAAAGCATGTGGGTTAGATAATATAGTAAAGGAATTCCTTAAAAATTCAGCAGAGAAAATGTTAGGCGTTTTTGTGAAACTATTTAATCTTATATTGATTACCGGTAAAGTGCCAACTGATTGGGTAATTGGGGTTATACAGCCAATATTAAAAAACAAAGGTTCCCCTGCAGATCCCAACAACTATCGTGGTATAACCATACTGCCCTGTTTTGGGAAACTGTTTACAAGTATCCTGAACGAACGCCTAAAGGTATACATTGAAACATTTCACTTAATTGGCATGGAACAAGCTGGGTTTAGAAACAACTTTTCAACACTGGATCACTTGTTTACTTTGTACGGGCTGATTGATATTTTGTTGTTTAAGAAAAAGCGCTTGTATTGTGCATTTCTGGATTATGAAAAAGCTTTCGATAAAGTCAATAGGGCATTTTTGTGGCAAAAACTTATAGACAATGGTATCAGCGGTCGGTTATTAAAAGTAATACAAAATATGTATTCACAAGCTAAATCATGTGTTGCGGTTAATAGTGAATTTTCTTGACTTTTTCTGCTCGGAAGTTGGAGTGAGGCAAGGAGAAAACCTGTCGCCTGTATTGTTTGCCATGTTCCTGAATGACATGAAAGTTTTTATGTCTAGCGATATGACTGGTCTTACCACAGTTGCTAGAGAAGCAGATATATTAGGTATGAACGAACATGAAATTAACATTTTGTTAATATTATTTTTGTTGTTGTATGCAGACGACACTGTCATATTTTCTGAAACTCCAGTAGGATTGCAAAGAGGCTTAGATAATATTCAACGCTATTGTCAAAAATGGAATTTGAAATTAAATGCCAAGAAATGTAAAGTTCTTATTTTTTCTAAGGGTAAGGTTAGACGTTTTCCCGACTTTCTTATAGCGACTGAAAAATTAGAGGTTGTTCAGAACTTTATGTACTTAGGGTTAAAGTTAAATTATAATAACAAAATGAATGTCGCACAACGTGATCTTTATGACCTAGCTTCCCAGCCATGTTTGCTTTGTTGAGGAAAGCTAAATTATTGAGGCTTCCTGCAGATCTAACAATTGACCTATTTGATAAAACCGTACTTCCTATCCTTACATATGGTTGTGAAATTTGGGGCTTTGATATGAATGATATTATCCAGAGACTGCAGGTTTTTGTTGTTGTTTTATTTTATTTTATTTTTGGACCCTCCACTGTCCCTGCCTGTCTTTTTTTCTGTCTTTTTGTTGTTGTTGAGGCGGCACATCTTTTTCTTTTTTTTCCTTTTTCTTTTCTTTCCCCCCCCCCCCCCCCCCCCCTCGCTTCTCTCATACATTTGTCTATGTGATGAGCTAAGATGGACACTTTTCTTCGGTATAATTTAGTGTTTTAGTCTGATACACAATTGTCTGGGTTTCTGTATGACTTAGAGTTTGGTGTACTGATCATTCATACTCTATGTGTGTGTGCGTGTGTGTATGCGTATATGTGTGTGAGAATGTGTGTGTGCGTGTGCGCGCGCGCGCGCGTGTGTGTGTGTGTGTGTGTGTGTGTGTGTGTGTGCTTGTGCGCGCGCGTGTGTGTGTGTGCGTGCGTGTGTGTTCGTGCGTGCGTGTTTGCATGTGCATATGTGCGCACGCGCACGTGTGTGTGTGTATGTGTAACATAAAACAATTATGCACGTAATGTCAACCATTAATGATTAATTAACACACTATCAACTCTATCATTACTATTACTATACTATCATCATCGTTGTTACCATCAATATGAACATTAATCAATTACTATGCACACTTTGTCCAGTGAAGCGTCATACAAGTTGGTATTATAAAAGTATGAGCGTGTGTACACATCTGCTTAAAAAAGAAAGGCATAGAAATAGAACAAAAGCGAGGAAAAAGTTGAAAGACCTAATCCTTTTCACTTTCCATATTCCCCCAGTGCACCATACTCTTGCACGAGCGAAATCGAAAGGGTGCAAGAGGGTGCGGAGGATATGGAAAGCGAAGAGGCGTGTTTCCCCTGTAGCCCCTTTCTTTATGAAAGAAAGGTTATACTAAGGCTGTATGTTGTATGTATGTGCTCCGTGAGTGTGTATGTGTGAATGTGTGTCTGTGCGTGTGCAGATACTTAAGTGATTATGTGCTTCTGTGTGTGCACGTATGCCTTTTATATTTTTCTCATTTGCAACTGTCTTTCAAATATAGTTGATATTGGCAATTTAGATTCCGTTTTTTTGTATATACTTATACACATCTTGGCAATTATCATAATATGGTTTAGTTTCAATAGTGTGTGTCTGTCAATATTGTCTTGTTTAAGAATTCCAAACAGCACATTTTGTTCAGAAACCTCAATTTTGTTGTTGTATGCTGTTAATATATATTGACTAACATTTTTCCAAAAAGACTTAACCCTAGGACAGTGAAAAAAGAAATGTTCAATGTAATCAATTTCATCACTGCAATATGAACAGTTGCGATTATCCCTTATTTTCATTTTGCATAGCATTATATTAGTGGGGTAGATATTTTGTAGAATTTTCCATTGCAAAACTCTCAATCTGGTTTCTTTGGTGCACAAACGAGGAATCTTCCATACATTCTTATTAATCTCGAGTCCATATTTATTATACCAAAATCTAATTGCACATGGTTCTGTGTAACTAAGGGAGCATAATGCTGCACGAAAATCTTTGCAAGTTGTATATTTTTTGTTACAGAAAAGAGGAGGTTCTGCAAAATCAATGTCAAATCGATCTTGTTCACTGACCCTAGTAACAAAATTGCGTGTGGCCATTGACACTATGTTGTATTCTAAGATACTTCCAGGGGTGGCTCCTATCTTGTTGACCACTTCCATATATGAAAGCATTTTCATTTGGACCATACATGTCTGTGATATTTAATATTTTGCCCTGTATCCAATCTGGGAAAAAAAGTACTTTTCCACGATATTTTACATGCTGGTTATTCCACAATAAAGAGGGATATGGTGTTACATCTGCACATTTATTAAGATCTAGCCATGCTTTCAAGGCGCTTTTCCAAAAATGTGAATGTATATTATCTAAACCTTTGAAAAGTGCGCTCCCAGTATTTGAATAAAAACAGATGACATTCTCACCAAATGACTGAAAAATAGTTCTAGGGATTAAAGTCCAATTTTCATTGTTCATGGACTTACAAAGTTTTACAGCCCATTGAAGGAGAAAAGCTTCTTGCATCTGTCTGAGATCAATCATTTTTAATCCTCCTTTTTCGAATTCACTACACATTACACTCCTTTTAACCTTTTCAAATGCTTTACGATTACAATTTATTTTACGCCAAAGAAATCTAAAAAGCATACGGTTAATATCTGATAAGATCTTGTCTGGAATGACAAATGCTTGCATAACATAGACCATTTGTGAAATTAGAAATGTTTTAATAATGTGTATTTTACCAATTATGCTAAGGTCTCTTTTTTCCCATGCATGAATCATTCTTTGAATAATTTCTATTCTTTGCAACCAGTTATCCTCAACTAAGGATGCAGGTCTATCGTTCATAAAGTAAATGCCTAAAATCTTTACTCTTTTCTTCCAGGTGAAACCATAAAAGCTCTCTTCATTGTTCTTTTTTCTACCTAGCCACATAGCCACTGACTTACTTTTATTTAAAATCAGTCCGTAGAACAAAGCAAAGTCTTTAAGTATATCCAATGCTTGTTTCATATCATGCTGATCTGTCAAAAATAAGGTAATATCGTCTGCATAAAGAGCGATTTTTTTTATTAAATTAGCCTGCATGACTCTTGACCCCCCTAGATCAATTCCGCTAATGTTTCTACATTTTCTAATCTTAATTGCCAACAGTTCTATAGCCAATACAAATACCAATGGAGAAAGGGGGCATCCCTGTCTAATCCTGCTTCAGTTGGAAAATACTCCGAAGTCCAACCACTATACATAATGCAACTTTGAGTATTAGTTATTAATACTTGAAACCATCTAGTGAATTCTTCCCCCAAACCAAACTTTTTGAAAGCTGTAAGCATAAAATCTTTAGAAATACTGTCAAACGCTTGTGTATGATCAATACTAACTAGCAACCCAGGTTTTTTGCTTTCGTTAAGATTATCAATAACATCATCTATTAGTCTCAGTAACGTAGCTACTCGACGGCCTTTAATATACCCTACCTGATCTTCACTTACTAAGTCATTAATTACTTGACCTAAACGATTAGCCATGCATTTAGCCAAAAGCTTATAATCACTATTTGTTAATGAAATTGGTCTCCAGTTTTTCAAGATATTTCTAGGTAGGTCTTTGCCTTTGTGAATTAAAGTGATGACAGCTTTTTTTTGTGAGGGAGAAAGTGTCCCTTTATCAAATACAGAGTTAAGTGATGATGCTAACAGACCTTTCATATGATGCCAAAATACTTTTAAGAATTCTGTTCTTATCCCATCACTTCCTGGTGAAGAACCATTCTTGAGGGATTTTAGGTCTGTAAGCAGTTCATCTTCTGTCAAGTTGCCTTCACAGCTATCTTTCTGAGAGTCAGAAAGCTGGGGCACAGTAGTATCGGACATAAAGTTATTCACCACTTCTTCCATGTTCTCTATTCTTACCTTTTTCCTGTACAATTTTGTGTAATAATCTTTTTGCATTTTCATAATGTCTGACTGTTGTGTAATTGGTATATCATTTTCATCTAAAAGTTCTTCTATTATCTTCAAATTTGCCCTTGATTTTTCCAAACTTAAAAAGTATTTTGTGTTTTTTTCTCCCTCTTCAATCCACCTCATTCTAGATCTTACCTGTGCTGCGCGTGCTTTATACGTTTCCTGTAATTCTATTTCTTGCATTAACTGATGACTGAATATCATCAGGGTTTTTAGAGATATAAACATCTAGTTCATTTAACTTACTTTGTAACTCTATTACCTTATTTCTTCTTTCAATGCTCTTTCCCTTGGCATAATTTAGTGTACAACTCTTAATCTTCAGTTTTAACATTTCCCATTCTATTTGGTAATCAACATTTTCGCCCATAAGTAACATATGATCATCAATCAAACTATTCATTTGAGTGACAAAATCTAAGTCATTCAACAATGAGTTGTTGAACTTCCACAGCCCTGGTCCCCTCTCAAAGCTAGAAAAGTTCACGATGACAGAGCAACCTCTGTGATCTGTGAAAGGGATGGAATGAATGTTGCATGCTATTGTTTTGTCAAACAGATCAGCGTTCGTTATAAAATAATCCAATCGACGTGCAATAAAAGGAGATGTTTTATGCCATGTGAATTCTTTTTCATCTGGATGAAACAGTCTCCATGCATCATATAGATCATGGATTTTTAATAAATCATTAAATTTCTGCACTGTGCCCTCTGCATGTTTTTCTCCAGAGATGATATCCAAATCGTTGTCTAATACGCAATTAAAATCCCCCCAATTAACAAATGTTCTGAGTGAGCGTTAGAGATAACATCTCCCAATTCTTTGAAGAAGGTGTATTTCTCATTATCGTTATTAGGGGCATATACATTTACAATGACTACTTTCCTATGCTGAATTTCTATCTCAATAGCTTGTATTCGCCTAGAGTTGTGTACTATATTATATTTATCTACCAGTTTATGCCGAAATAAAACAATTTGGCCACAACTATGTGATGTATAACTATTATATAACAATTCACCCTTGCCCCATTCTTTTTTTCCATTGCTCATAAACATTATCTGTAATATGCGTTTCTTGCAAACAAACAACATCATATTTTTTCTCTTTCAGGTATTTAAATAATGATTTTCTTTTCCATCGCGATCGCAAACCCCGCGAGTTTAATGAAAAAAAAGAAAGTCCAAAATCACTAGTCATGAGAAAAGTCCGTAATCAAAGCAGTTGCCAAATCCGATCGCAAACCCTTGAACAAAGTCCGTGTAACTCGCGTCAAGTCAAATCGGCACACACGGTGAAGCTTCACCCACCACCTCCCTCGCCTTCCCTCTGCTTGCTCGACACGCACAGGTCAAGTGACGGCCGCGAATAGGTGAGCATTTTGGATTTTGGCCTATCACTCTGCTGATTAGGGGATTCCCCTTCACTACTCGACCTCTGTCGCTTACCACCCGCGTTGAGGGAAAACTGTTCCCTCTGACGTGCGCTGTTCTGTCGGTTATTTGTCCCCTGTGATGGTGTGGACGAGCTTGTGTCCTCAACAGGACCTTCCACCTTATCAGCTAACTCAATCTGAGTCCCGGGGATCTCATCTTTTTGAGAGTCTTCAAAGACATTGTCAGCATCCTCAAATAGCGTTGCCTCAAACTTACCATCTGCCGGAAGACCCCCAGACTGCAGGTTCTCCTCTGTGTGCCTTACCTCCTCGGAATGCTCAACATCACCACCCAACTCTTCTTCCATGGCAGGTCCACTCTCTGCGGGATCAGGGAAGATGCCACAAGCCTGTGACCGCTCTGTCCGCACTCCCTGCAAGTCACCAGATTCTGACACTGGAAGCGGAGATGTCCTGGCTGCAGGCAGTTGGAGCACACGGGGCTCCGAGAAACCTTGGGCTGCTCCTTGTGGTAGAAGCGGGCAGAAAAACTACCCACCTTCACAAATCTGTCTAAAGGAACAGCGGGGCGATTGATAAACACAAAACGACGGCCTGTAACAAAACGAGTAAGTTTACCATCTATGTTCCGCATCTTCTCCATGAGAAGAGGCGATCTGAGAACACATCCCAGTCTGACAAGGGCACTCTCTATATCCTCATTGGACACAGAAACAGTTAGATCAGAGATAAAAAGTTTGGTTACATGTACTTCAACATCGTCACCCCCTCTCAAAATGAAGGGATTTTTGTCATAGAGAGACACACTGCAACCATTTACTACAATCCCCTCAATCAAAAGTTGAGTTCTGGCTCCCCGGGTTAAAGGATAGATCCTCCACAGTCCTTTTATACACTGAGCGCCATATACCGTTTCTCTGCCACAGACCTTTTCTGCAGCCAAACAAATGTCTAAATCAGGAAAGCGTTCTTCGCTAGGATTAATAGATTTATCAACAAAAGGCAAGTCTTTGTACCTGAAAAATACGGCCTCTACACGATGTGTTGCAGTCAATGTGACATTGCGACCACAAAAAAAGAAAAGAAAAGAAAGAAAACTACTCGATGAAAATCCGTGCAAATAAAGCCTAACTGACCTATATTCCTAAAGCACGTGCAAAAAGCACGAGAATAGAGGTCGACCCAACTGGTCGCTAGAAAAAGAGTTCACAGAATTATTGCATTGTTTTTCCTTCTACATATTCATTAGTAAACATTCTGGTACAAATAGCGGACTAATGACTTATCTTAGAGACTGCAGTTAAGATTTTACAAGTTGGTTCTGACAGTCGACTCCTTCTCTCATGATTTTTGGGGAAACGGGTAAATTCTCTGTTGGTGTAACTGTTAAATGTAGAATGTTATCATTTTGGTTTAACCTTGTAACAGACCACCAGACAGAAAAATTATCAGTTCTTGTTTATAAATGCCTATTGAAAATGTACGAGTCAAATGTTTATGAAAACAGATACATCAGATATATCCATACATTATTAAATGAAACTGGCTTGAGTAGTTTTTGGATGAATCAAACCTTTCTTGATGCAAATCCATTGTGGTTCAAGGAGAAGGTGAAAAGATGCTTAAAAGACATTTTTTTGCAATCTTGGTATATGCATGTTGATACTGACGATTTATATTTAAACTACAGAATGTTTAAAACCTCTTTTTGTGTTGACCCATATTACTTAGTCTTGCCATATAGCTATATGATTACTGTGTTAAAATTCAGAACTACTAATAATAACTTGCCTGTGAACACGTTGCGTTATACTGGTACACCCAGACATGAAAGAATTTGTGAAAAATGTAATGTACATGATGTGGCAGATGAGTTTCACTACTTATTTGTTTGTCCATTTTTTGACACTGACAGGAGAAGGTACCTCCCTAAGTATTTCTTTACTCGCCCTAATGCTTATAAATTCAAAGCTTTGTTCTCTACAAAAAATAAGAAACTATTACTCAAACTAAAGCACTTCATTACAATTGTTAACGGTTCTTTCAGATAAATGTTATCAATTATGTCTTTTTCCCATGTTGTTTGTAATTTAGTAATACATTACATTATTTGTAATATTGTGATATGTTTTCTTTGAAATTATTTTGGACATCACTCTTGGGTTAATTCTTGGAAATTTATTTATGTGTGTATGTTTTCATATTTCTTGCCTTGCCTTCTTGCCTTGCCTTGCCTTGCCTTGCCTTGCCTTGTCTGCCTGGGTGACCACGGTATTTCAGTCCATGCGGATTATAGTATGTCCCTTTTTTGGCTTTTAGCGGATTAATCCCTAAAACTAAAGGTTACAGTAGATCTTTTTAACGGATTTGGTAGAATAAACCATGGTCTTCACGTGTCAACAATTCTAAGGTCTAGAATCACTTTATAATTGTATAATCCGGCTTTAAAGTTCGCCATTTTGTTAATTTCCGAGCGAAGGGGTGGTATATATTGTGTGTTTCGCTTCTATCCGTCTGTCCATACGTACGTGCGTCCGTCCGGACATCAAACCCATATAAACATGCAAGGGAACGTGTGCACCCGCTTGGGTTCAGCCCTGTTGTACGTGTATATGTTTTTTGTCTGTGGAAAATTCTAAGTTATGAAACAGATTGGAAAAAAAAAGTAGGTGGAGGATTAGGGCCTATGCAAATTAGATGCGCAATCAACAAGTTCCGTACACACCAGCCGCCGTGGTGTAGTGGTTAGCGTCGCGGACTACTGGCTGGGAGGTCTTGGGTTCGAATCCCATCAGAGGCGAGGTTGTTTTCGGTCCTGGACCGACTCCTACCCAGAGTGAGTGGCTATGGGCTCAATGGGAAGACTGAAACCACACAGTCGAGTTTCATCCCCTTAACGGATGCGATTCTGAGAGTGTTGCTCTAATTGCAAGACCAACACTGCAGGTGTCTGTAGTTATCGGGCCTGGTTAACGCCGGGATATCATTATGAAAGGAAGCGTAGAATACAGCCCTGTCATGCAGTCTCAGACCGATACGGAACTCCATAGCATCATCATCATCGTTATCATCGGCCTCATTTTCCATCAATCATAAAATTAAAAAATGTCTCAAATTCTGTGGCTTTGCATGCCCTGCTCTCATGGTGACCTCAGTTTCAGTTTCCAATCCAGTCTATGCCTTGGTGCGTTCGGGTCAAAGTCATGGGGATCAGTGTGTTCTGGGGAGCTGTCGGTGGACGGTCGTGGTGGCGCCCTCGGAGGAGGACCTCACTCACGCTGGCTCCGCGACTAAGATAATAGTGTCGTCAGTAGGGGACTTAGTAGGTGGTATCCTGAACAGGCTCCACTGAACTCCACCGAAGTGACTCAGCAGAAGTGCAGTGTCTCCTCGGTTGGTTGCCTCATGACGGCCTAACATAGATTCGCTCCCCTTGGACTGCTGGTCTCGGTTTCTGCGACTTGAACAAACCCGGGTGTAGCTGGGAATTGGGATTCGGAACGAGCGGCGTGGGAGCAACGCCACTGTACAGCCCAGAAGATAGGACAGCCAAAACCCCCCAAAAAAAACCAAGTTCCGTACAGAAACCCCATTCACTTATGTAAGAACAGTGGCGTAGGAACGTTTTCAAGCCAGGGGGGGCAGGTTTGCCAACAAACCGGGGGGGGGGGGGGGGGGGGGGGGGGGGGCGCAAGCGCACGGACAAGACGAATGGATGAATAGGTTAAATTACATGACTTAGTAAATCCTACAAAAATACTTTATTATTGTTATTTTTAAACATAATCATAATCAATGATATAAAAAAAATCTATGAATGAAATAAAACATGATGTGAATTGAAAGAGACAACAAAAAAGCATAAAAATACAACCATGTTTGGGGCGGATCAGCCAGTCATGGAAGAGGGGAGGGGGTAGCTCCAAGTGGTCAGTTGGGGTGGGGTGATGGGTCTGGGGGGATTGCCTCCCAGAAGCTGATGATAATTTGAATGTAAAAGATGCAATCAAGGCTTCTCGTGAGAGAATAACTGTAGCATGGAACTACAATTTGTCTTCCTCTTTTTCTTTCCATTTTTTGTCTGAGGGGGTGGAACCCCTCCATCTTTGATGCAGTACCAAGTCCATGACAGCAATGTGTAGTGGATGGGCCGATACTATTAACTCTTTCGTTTCCTTGTGTCCTTTCTGGGGTTTTGGTTGTTGGTTTTTCTTTTCCGTAATAAAAAAACAATCCCCCCCCCCCCCGTTCCTACGCCAGTGAAGAAATAAGCGGATAGCATTGTGGATGAGTTTTCCCATCCGCTTATGTCTTATGGGAAGTGAATGGGGTCACAGTGTCCGTACGGAACTTGTTGATTGCGGATCTAATGTGCACATGCCCTAAAGGGTAGGAAAATGTAATTAAATACTGACAATAATCTGGGCTGTCATTCACAGAGTTCATTAGATATGCATAAATCCCCCTAGGTTTCCAAAGAACAGACACCACATAAGACCACAAAGTTCAAAATATCGGCAAAGTTATCACAGAGTTCAAAGTATTAGCAAAGTTGTCACAGAGTTCAAAATACCGGCAAAGTTGTCACAGAGGTCAAAATATCAGCAAAGTTGTCACAGAGGTCAAAATATCAGCAAAGTTGTCACAGATTTTAAAATATCAGAAAAGTTGTCACATAGTTCAAAATACCAGCAAAGTTGTCACAGAGTTCAAAATATCGGCAAAGTTGTCACATAATTAAAACTATCGGCAAAGTTGTCACATAGTTAAAAATATCGGCAAAGTTGTCACAGAGTTCAAAATATCAGCAAAGTTGTCACAGAGTTCAAAATATCAGCAAAGTTGTCACAGATTTTAAAATATCAGAAAAGTTGTCACAGAGTTCAAAATATCGGCAAACTTGTCACAGAGTTCAAAATACCGGCAAAGTTATCACAGAGTTCAAAATATCGGCAAAGTTGTCACATTGTTCAAAATATCGGCAAAGTTGTCACAGAGTTCAAAATATCGGCAAAGTTGTCACAGAGTTCAAAATATCAGCAAAGTTGTCACAGAGTTCAAAATATCGGCAAAGTTGTCACAGAGTTCAAAATATCGGCAAAGTTGTCACAGAGTTCAAAATATCGGCAAAGTTGTCACAGAGTTCAAAATATCGGCAAAGTTGTCACATTGTTCAAAATATCAGCAAAGTTGTCACAGAGTTCAAAATATCGGCAAAGTTGTCACATAGTTCAAAATATCGGCAAAGTTGTCACAGAGTTCAAAATATCGGCAAAGTTGTCACAGAATTCAAAATATCAGCAAAGTTGTCACAGAGTTCAAAATATCGGCAAAGTTGTCACAGATTTTAAAATATCAGAAAAGTTGTCACAGAGTTCAAAATATCGGCAAAGTTGTCACAGAGTTCAAAATATCGGCAAAATTGTCACATAATTAAAACTATCGGCAAAGTTGTACTTCAAACATCGGCCATCAAAATGGTCTCATTGAAACTTTCCACTGAGTAAGAACAAACATTCTGCCGTTCTCAGGAAAGGAATAGACTTCGGATAAGACGACCCCTCTAAGGACCATGCAAAAAGGTCGATTTATCCGAGGGTCGATTTATCCCATCTTCGGATAATTCTACCTTTTTTTCTAGAGGGTCGATGTATCCCATCTTCGGATAAATAGACATTTTCTGCAGAGGGTCGATTTATCCGAGGAACAGATAAAATACGGTAAGCCAACGTTTCCTGCAAGTAGTTGACCCAAGTATGAAACGCTGACTGAATTATCTCTCTCTGTGTCTCTCTCTGTCTCTGTCTGTTTGTCTGTCTGTCTGTCTCTGTCTCTCTCTCTCTCTCCATTTACTTTTCTGACTTTTACACAATGTATTTTTTTACTAGATCTATAGGGCTTGACAATATTGTCATCTCCTTCCTGTATTTTTCTACTATTATTATTTAATATTTTAAGAGGCAAAATGTAGTAGGCCCTTCAGATCTGGGCCTGCTAACAAACATTCAGACATAGAGACAACAGATTGAGAATAAACACACAAACACACACACACACACACACACACACACGCACACGCACACGCACACACACAAACGCATGTACACACACATGCATGCACACACGCGCGCATACACACACAGTCACAGAGAGAGAGAGACAGGTAGCAAGGGCGTAGCAAGTTTTCCAGTAGTAGTCAGGCTGAAATGAGGGTCTGGGGGAAATTGAGGGGTCTGGAGGGCTCTGCCCTCCCCCCTCCCCCTACTCTCCCCCGACGCTGACAGACAGACACGTTTAGGAAAAGCAAATGGTAAGCAGCATTACTGTCGAAATCTTTCTTGTCCGATTCCTAGACTACCTAAATTTTAAACATTTTTTAAGGAGGCTTGCGAGAAATAGGATATAAACGACGCTTTCGTTAATTACACTATTTATTACACACAGTGAGGACAAAGGCCTGCTACTAGGTAATGGAACATTTTGCCTCAAACTGTTACCAAAGATGAAAGACTTTTTTTTAAAAACACCTAATATCCGGAACAATTTGCCTCAAACTGTTACCAAAGATGAAAGACTTTTTTTTTTTAAACTGATATCCGGAACAATTTGCCTCAAACTGTTACCAAAGATGAAAGACTTTTTTTTTTAAACTGATATCCGGAACAATTTGCCTCAAACTGTTACCAAACATGAAAGACTTTTTTTTTTTTAAACCTGGGCCTGTATTCACGTTGAGATAGCATGAGACTTAGCATCATGCTAACTTAGAAGCTCTTCCAAAAGTCACGTTGATATAGCATGAGACTTAGCATCATGCTAACTTAGAAGCTCTTCCAAAAGTCCTATTAAATCCTATAGGACTTTTGGAAGAGCTTCTAAGTTAGCATGATGCTAAGTCTCATGCTATCTCAACGTGAATACAGGCCCAGATATCCGGATTTACTGTTATGTTTTTATCTATTCAACAAACACATAATAACGCAGTTTTATTTTTTTTATATACATGAGTGGTAAAAACAAAAGTCCTACAGCTTATAGCAGCGTCACTCATGGTCACATTACACGGTGTTATTTTTTGCTCTTTTCCCACCGCAACACATTGACATGCAAGTCATTATTTATGAGTACCGTATCACTGCGTTGGCATGGGAAAAAGAACTAAAAAATAGGAACGTGTATTGTGACCTTTATGACACATCTGGTGAACACAGAATCATTATTTATGAGTACCGTATCAATGTGTTGCCATAGATAAAACAGATTTAAAAAAATAGGAACGTGTATTGTGACCTTTATGACACATCTGGTGATTGGTCAACACAGAATCATTATTTATGAGTACCGTATCACTGTGTTGCAATGGGGAAAAAAAGAACTAAAAAATAGGAACGTGTATTGTGACCCTTATGACACATCTGGTGAACACAGAATCATTATTTATGAGTACCGTATCACTGCGTTGCCATGGAAAAAAGAACAAAAAAATAAGAACGTGTATTGTGACCTTTATGACACATCTGGTGAACACAGAATCATTATTTATGAGTACCGTATCACTGTGTTGCAATGGAAAAAAAAGAACTAAAAAATAGGAACGTGTATTGTGACCCTTATGACACATCTGGTGAACACAGAATCATTATTTATGAGTACCGTATCACTGTGTTGCAATGGAAAAAAAAGAACTAAAAAATAGGAACGTGTATTGTGACCTTTATGACACATCTGGTGAACACAGAATCATTATTTATGAGTACCGTATCAATGTGTTGCCATAGATAAAACAGATAAAAAATAGGAACGTGTATTGTGACCCTTATGACACATCTGGTGAACACAGAATCATTATTTATGAGTACCGTATCACTGCGTTGCCATGGAAAAAAGAACAAAAAAATAAGAACGTGTATTGTGACCTTTATGACACATCTGGTGAACACAGAATCATTATTTATGAGTACCGTATCACCGCGTTGCCATGGGAAAAGAACAAAAAAATAGGAACGCGTATTGTGACCTTTATGACACATCTGGTGAACACAGAATCATTATTTATGAGTACCGTATCACTGCGTTGCCATGGAGAAACGGGCTAAAATTAGGAACGTGTATTGCGACTACTAAAAATAGTAACGTGCATTGTGACCTTTATGACACATCTGGTGGTTGATGAACACAGAATCATTATTTATGAGTACCGTATCGCTGTGTTGCCATGGGGAAAAAAGCTGAAAAATAGGAACGTGTATTGCGACCTTTATGACACACCTGGTGTTTGCTGAACACCAGATCTTCAAAGCTAAGCTGCTACTTTTTTTGTTGCTATTATTGGGAGTTTACCCAAAATGTTGTTCGTTGTTTCGTTCCGCGTTTGTTCATTTGAGAATTTCGGGTTGTATAGCCTTATCTCATAATTCGGTCTTTGGGGGTTATCTTTCTCTACTGTCTCGTTTTGAAGTCGGTTTGAGCTAGTTCCGGTTCAAAAATAGAATTAAAAAACGGAAGCTACCTACCTTAAACAACAACTATATTTTGTTCTTGTCTTCAAGTCTTAGGGTATTAATGTGGTCGTATCAAGTAAATAAATAAGAACATAACTGTTTATAGTCCACGAATGTAAACACTTTAAGAAAAAAACATGAACGAGGACTTAATATTATTAAATCTCCAAACTGATAACTGAGCAATTAAACACCCCTTCATTACAATTACGGAGCAGCCATGCCATGTTTACAGCATTTTCTAACCGGAACTAAGCATCCTAACGGGCACAGAACTCATTTGTTACTTCCGTTTTCATTTCGCAATTGTGCTTAGACATTTTAGCCCGTAAAGGTCTAGGTACACGTTAACACAGTTCCCAAGACAGTTCTATTTCCCCATGGCAACACAGTGAGCTGTAAGTCATATTAAGAGTGGGGCTATCACTGTGTTGCCAAGGGGAAATATAAATAACTCGTGAATAACGTTAAACGTGCACACAGACCTTGGAAGGGAGATGATTTCTTGACAGAAAACCTACACAGGCTGCTCTTTCTGTCAACAGAGTATTTTCTCTTACGGGAGAAAATGAAGATGTTGCCAGTTGTTGTTTTTTGTTTGTGGCACAAGCCACAAACCTATAACTCACTTTGTCGGTCTGTCGGTCTGTTGGTCGGTCGGTCGGTCGGTCGGTCCAAAATTGTCGCACATATTGTAAAAGAGAAAGAAAAGCGTGCCACAAACGATTGCGAATCCGCGCTTGCTTGTGTGTGTGCGTGTGTATGTGTGTGTGTGTGTGCGTGCGTGCGTGCGTGCATGCATATGTGTGTGTTTAATTGACATCTTTCAAGTCAAGTACTTGTCAGCAAATGTGCCAGCTGCTTGCAAGTTCAGAGTCAACAGGTCAATGTAAGTGTGACTTGTGTTTATCTATGAGTGTGTCTAGGAATGCCAATATCAGTCATGTGTTTATCAATCAGCTGTTAGCGCATGCGTGCGGTTATCAAGTCCGTGTTTACCTGTTATTTGTTATTCGTTAAACTGAACGTTGTCGCTTAACGAAATAAAACGAAGATACCCTACATACTCTAACACAGTGGACACACGCACACGTACGCGCGCGTGACAACCAGTCTATTGAAGCAACAGGCAAGAACCACCACTGTGTGGGTCTAATTGCTCCTATTTACCATTATTGATGATACAAAAATGTTAGCGTAGTGTATCCAGTATGATAGCGGTTTGTGTATATCAGTCCTGCTATAACACAAACAGACACGATACACACAGACAGACAGACAGGCACACACACACACACACCACACACACATACACACACACACACACACACACACACACACACACACACATACACACACAAACATACCCGCAACGCACACGCCACGCACACGCACACAACACACACACACACACCACACACACACACACACACACCACACACACACACACACTCCTTCACGGTTTATCTTTTATTTTGTTTTTCACTTACATATGTTCTGCGGGGTCACCTTTGTAATCTTCCTTCGGCACTTGATTAACCCAAAGCGGTATTGACTAGTAAGACGAAACAGACACAAAAGGATAGGATTAAAGACACGGTCCTTCTCCCAGTTGCTAGCAGAAACAAACGATTATATCCTCAGATTACAAATGCGCTCATCACAAAGCGAATAGCAACTCTTCTTTAATTGAAAAAAACCCCCACCTCCACTCTCCCCTCGTATTCACTCTTTTAAAATAGTTGACGCGAACAAACAGGGGAAAATCTTTCATATCCAATTTTTGCAAAGAAAGAAAAAAAGTATCACGAGGAAGCCAAACA
>CM065690.1:24350557-24390557 GCA_017654935.2 Phymorhynchus buccinoides | reverse complement strand
GTTTTAAAGCAAATCTGCTGTAGTGCAAATGACAAAGTAGGCCTAATACATAATTACTGAACAATTCCTAAATCCAAACGATAAAATGATAATCCACTTTAACTCCAAACATTAATGGAAATTTGCTGCTTTTTGGAGGTGGGGTTGCAGAAAAGATATTTATGAAATCTACCAAATTTCATTCAGATTATCTTCATAGATTTTGGATGTTCACAAACATTCAAACATAACTTCTTCAAGTAGGTGGAATTGGTAGAGTTATTTCCCTTACGATTTTCAGCTTCTCGCGTGGAATGTCCCTTCGGGATAATTAATAGCACAGATTTACTTCAAAAATTGAAATAATGCTCACTGTGAAGATGCTTCCATTTTCCCATCCAAATGCACTCATATTTTTGGACCTATAGATATAATGCAAGCAACCTAACAAAACTAGAACTAGAAAGCATCGCGCAACATAATATCACAATATTTTCATATTCTAAAAAGATCAACAAAGACAGAGAACTCTCCATCCCTAAAAGACACACAACTGCCATCAAAGTATCTACGGTGCCTGTTCACCTAGCTCAGTGCAAGAAGGAGGGAACTTTTCCTTGGGAGGTTCCTGCGTCTGTTCTTCTGTCCCTGTTCCTGGGTCTGCTTCTCTGTACCTCTTCCTTTCCTTTAGCTAGTGAATGGGTACCTTAGGCGCCTTAATTGAAGTTGTGTGCTGTATATTGGCCACTGCAAAGAACACCCTTTGCAAGAGTGAATGCCCTTGGTGGGTGGGGGAAGATGGTTGAGTACTGACCAAACAAGGGAATAACTCTCGCCAATAACCCTGATTGGTTGCCTATTGCAAGAGTGAATGCCCTTTTGGATACTGACCAACAAGGGATTAACTCTCGCCAATAACCCTATTTGAGGCCACTGAATGGTTGCCTATTGCAAGAGTGAATGCCATTTTGGATACTGACCAACAAGGGATTAACTCTTGCCGTCAAGGGCGTTAATAACCCTAGTTGCAGTGGTCAATAGGGAAGGAGAGTTCTGTTATCTATCTTTGTTTATTGATGTTTTGTATCCTCTCCGAGCCTCACTCTTTCTGTTTGTTGATATTTCATGCAGGTGTTTGTCATGTACCAAGACGGCAACACCCGGCTGTTGCCCCTCCCTCCCAAAGGCGTGGACTGGATCCCTTTCGGCTCTTCGGTCATCATCGGATGGAGTGACCCTGAAGACCTTCGACCCGTCGCCTCCGTCTCCTCAGTGACCCTATACCCCTCCACCTTGACCATGCACGTGCAGTACCTGGACGGAGGGTCCGCCAAACTGGAACTGTCCAGCAGCGGGACGGAGACCCGGGTCATCGTGAAGGACATGGTCATGGGCGAGCAGCAGTCTCGGCACAAGCCCTTCGCCACTCTGCGCTCCATGTTCGTCGAGGACGACAACTCGGACACGGACTCTCTGCTGGTGGACGGACAGAGCTACACGCCCATTATGGACCACTGGGGCACGATGCAGGGACAGTCCTTCCTGTTTTTCCGGCGCTGCGAGTCCAAGCACCTCACCCTGAGCCCCGACATCAGGATCGACGTGAGAAAGACGTCAGTGGTGGACGGGAGGAATGGAAGCGTGCCGACGTCTAACATGCAGAGGTGCAAGGCATGAGAGCAGGCTGGTGGGCCTGAAAGACGATGGCGATTATCTGTTGTTGTCTGACAGTTCTCTAGCTGTAAAGAATAGTAGCCAGTTATTGTTCACTTGGGAAAGTAATCGATTGTCTTTAAAATGGCAACAACACAGCTATTACTATCACTCTTATCGTTAACAATATAATTTGGTGTTGATGTGCCATTTTGAAGTCAATATAATTTGATAACTCGTTTCTTTAGGGGGAAATCTTTTCCCTCCTATTGTCAAAACAAGGAAAAGAACATAATGCGTTGACGAAAAGAAAATTGGTTAAACTGTTGGAATTCTTCAGAAATGAACTGTTAGCTGTTCTTTCCTTAAGATTTCTTAGAGGTTTTCTTGTGAAAGAATTAAAACTGTTATTGGTTCTTTAGTTTTTAATGGCCACGTGGCTGCAATAGTTACATATAAATCAATGCATGATCATGTCTATAACCGTATTTCGGGGTGGGGGGTGGGGGGGGGTGGGGGGTAGGGTTAGGGCTAGGGCTATGGTTAAGGATATGGTTAGTATTCAAAAAAGGTTATTAGCTAAAAAAGTTAATAAAATACAGCTTTATGTTTGGTAAGAAAGGCAAAAACGGAAAATTGCAATTAACCGAGAAATGCAGGGGGGGGGGGGGGGGCACATCTTTACCGTTACCGTATTTCTAGTACCAAATCTGTATGTTTGGCTGGTTTTCAGTAAATCCTGACTCGACAATCAAACACCGTTTGCAATAATCCAAGAGCGAGTGTGATGCATATCGATTCAGTCATACCCCAAACTTTAATCCACGCCCTGGCAGTGTTGCTTTGGTGTTGTATATACTTTGGAAAAGTTATTCGGAAGATTAATCCTGTTGTTTTACTTTTTTTTTAAATTCAACTTTATCTTTTAATCGTATCCATTCTATAGAAGTGTTGGTGAAGTTATTTCAAAGATTAACCCTTTCACCGCCAAAGTCGCATTTAAGCACCACAGTGATTCAACACACATGTCACTAAAAGGCATCAAATTGGGGTCTATTATCCAAAGGCCCTATTGTCTTAGTTTTGGGAAGTAAGGATAGACCTTATTTCATATATGTCACAGCAGAATCCCCAATACTGCAGATGGATTTTGTTCTCTACCCAGGTAAATGTAATGGACATTTTTGGCTGAAATATGGCTGGCGGTAAAAGGGTTAATCCGACGTTGTGGGTCTACGAAGAAAATCTGATTAACGTCCTCTGGTCTAAAACAGACACATATGGGACATTAGTATATAAAAAGATGGTGGGAACGATCCTGGAGGCAATGCCCGGAGGCAATGCAACACCAGGAAAGTCCCGAATTAGTAACAATATAGATATTAAAAAGTAAAAGCTTGTGGGCCTACTCTTTATGTATTGCATTACGATTTTATGTAATCCAAATATTCTTATGACAAATACGATCTTTCTAATGAAAATGGATAATAATTATATTATGCGATTTTGTTTGCTTTCCTCTGTGATACCTTTTGCAAAATTGGATATGATAAGATTTTCCCCTGTTTGTTCGCGTCAAGTATTTTAAAAGAGTTTTAATACGAGGGAGAGTTGAGGTGGGGGTTTTTAATTAAAGAAGAGTTGCTCTTCGCTTTGTGATGAGCGCATTTGTAATCTGAGGATATAATAGTTTTGTTCTCTGCTAAACTGCGGAGAAGGACCGTGTCTTTAATCCTATCTTTTGTGTCTGTTTCGTCTACTAGTCAATACCGCTTTGGGTTAATCAAGTCCGAAAGGAAGATTACAAAGGTGACTGACATAATTTAAGTGAAAACAAAATAAAAGATAAACCGTGAAGGAGTGTGTGTGTGTGTGTGTGTGTGTGTGTGTGTGTGTGTGTGCGTGTGTGCGTGTGCGTGTGTGTGCGTGTGCGTGTGCGTGTGCGTGTGCGTGTGCGTGTCTGTTTGTGTGTGTGTGTGTGTGTGTGTGTGTGTGTGTGTGTGTGTGTGTGTGTGTGTGTGTGTGTGTGTGTGTGTGTGTGTGTGTGTGTGCCTGTCTGTCTGTCTGTGTGTATCTGTGTCTGTCTGTGTTATAGGCAGACTGATATACACAAACCGCTATCATACTGATAACACACGCTAACATTTTTTGTATCATCATAATGGTAAATAGAGCAATTAGACCCACATCAGTTGTGTTCTTGCCTGTTGCTTCAATAGACTGGTTGGTCAAGTAAATGTCTCAACACACGTTCACATTTTTCACTCTTTCCTCATGCCAACACAGTGATGTGCATGTGATCTTAAGGTCTGAATAAACTTTAACATTTTTTACTCTTCCCCCATGGTAACACAGTGATATGCCAACTATAATATAATATGAATGGCATATCACTGTGTTGTCATGGGGAAAGAGTGACAAATGTTAACTTTAGTGAGACCTTAAGGATGCAGGGCACACTTTTTTCCTTTAAATAAATATAGGGTGTTTGAGTGTATCAGTGTGTTTGGAAGTGTGTTTGTTTATGCGTGTGTATGCGTGCGTATGTGTGTGTGTGCGCGCGCGCGCGTACGTGTGCGTGTGTGCCACTGTGTGATAGAGTAGGTAGGGTATCTGCGTGTTTCGTAAGCGACAAACGTTCAGTTGAAACGGAAGACAAAAACAGGTAAACACGGACTTGATAACCGCACGCATGCGCTAACAGCTGATTGATAAACACATGACTGATATTGGCATTCCTAGACACACTCATAGATAAACACAAGTCACACTTACATTGACCTGTTGACTCTGAACTTGCAAGCAGCTGGCACATTTGCTGACAAGTACTTGACTTGAAGATGTCAATTAAACACACACATATGCATGCACGCACGCACGCACGCACACACACACACATACACACGCACACACAAGCAAGCGCGGATTCGCAATCGTTTGTGGCACGCTTTTCTTTCTCTTTTACAATATGTGCGACAATTTTGGACCGACCGATCGACCGACCGACCAACAGACCGACAGACCGACAAAGTGAGTTATAGGTTTGTGGCACAAACAAAAAAACAACAACTGGCAACATCTTCATTTTCTCCCGTAAGAGAAAATACTCTGTTGACAGAAAGAGCAGCCTGTGTAGGTTTTCTGTCAAGAAATCATCTCCCTTCCAAGGTCTGTGTGCACGTTTAACGTTATTCACGAGTTATTTATATTTCCCCTTGGCAACACAGTGATAGCCCACTCTTAATATGACTCACAGCTCACTGTGTTGCCATGGGGAAATAGAACTGTCTTGGGAACTGTGTTAACGTGTACCTAGACCTTTACGGGCTAAAATGTCTAAGCACAATTGCGAAATGAAAACGGAAGTAACAAATGAGTTCTGTGCCCGTTAGGATGCTTAGTTCCGGTTAGAAAATGCTGTAAACACGGCATGGCTGCTCCGTAATTGTAATGAGAGGGGTGTTTAATTGCTCAGTTATCAGTTTGGAGATTTAATAATATTAAGTCCTCGTTCATGTTTTTTTCTTAAAGTGTTTACATTCGTGGACTATAAACAGTTATGTTCTTATTTATTTACTTGATACGACCACATTAATACCCTAAGACTTGAAGACAAGAACAAAATATAGTTGTTGTTCAAGGTAGGTAGCTTCCGTTTTTTAATTCTATTTTTGAACCGGAACTACCCCAAACCGACTTCAAAACGAGACAGTAGAGAAAGATAACCCCCAAAAGACCGAATTATGAGATAAGGCTATACAACCCGAAATTCTCAAATGAACAAACGCGGAACGAAACAACGAACAACATTTTGGGTAAACTCCCAATAATAGCAACAAAAAAAGTAGCAGCTTAGCTTTGAAGATCTGGTGTTCAGCAAACACCAGGTGTGTCATAAAGGTCGCAATACACGTTCCTATTTTTCAGCTTTTTTCCCCATGGCAACACAGCGATACGGTACTCATAAATAATGATTCTGTGTTCATCAACCACCAGATGTGTCATAAAGGTCACAATGCACGTTACTATTTTTAGTAGTCGCAATACACGTTCCTAATTTTAGCCCGTTTCTCCATGGCAACGCAGTGATACGGTACTCATAAATAATGATTCTGTGTTCACCAGATGTGTCATAAAGGTCACAATACGCGTTCCTATTTTTTTGTTCTTTTCCCATGGCAACGCGGTGATACGGTACTCATAAATAATGATTCTGTGTTCACCAGATGTGTCATAAAGGTCACAATACACGTTCTTATTTTTTTGTTCTTTTTTCCATGGCAACGCAGTGATACGGTACTCATAAATAATGATTCTGTGTTCACCAGATGTGTCATAAGGGTCACAATACACGTTCCTATTTTTTAGTTCTTTTTTTTCCATTGCAACACAGTGATACGGTACTCATAAATAATGATTCTGTGTTCACCAGATGTGTCATAAAGGTCACAATACACGTTCCTATTTTTTAGTTCTTTTTTTTCCATTGCAACACAGTGATACGGTACTCATAAATAATGATTCTGTGTTCACCAGATGTGTCATAAAGGTCACAATACACGTTCCTATTTTTTAGTTCTTTTTTTTCCATTGCAACACAGTGATACGGTACTCATAAATAATGATTCTGTGTTCACCAGATGTGTCATAAAGGTCACAATACACGTTCTTATTTTTTTGTTCTTTTTTCCATGGCAACGCAGTGATACGGTACTCATAAATAATGATTCTGTGTTCACCAGATGTGTCATAAGGGTCACAATACACGTTCCTATTTTTTAGTTCTTTTTTTTCCATTGCAACACAGTGATACGGTACTCATAAATAATGATTCTGTGTTGACCAATCACCAGATGTGTCATAAAGGTCACAATACACGTTCCTATTTTTTATCTGTTTTATCTATGGCAACACATTGATACAGTACTCATAAATAATGATTCTGTGTTCACCAGATGTGTCATAAAGGTCACAATACACGTTCCTATTTTTTAGTTCTTTTTCCCATGCCAACGCAGTGATACGGTACTCATAAATAATGACTTGCATGTCAATGTGTTGCGGTGGGAAAAGAGCAAAAAATAACACCGTGTAATGTGACCATGAGTGACGCTGCTATAAGCTGTAGGACTTTTGTTTTTACCACTCATGTATATAAAAAAAATAATACTGCGTTATTATGTGTTTGTTGAATAGATAAAAACATAACAGTAAATCCGGATATCTGGGCCTGTATTCACGTTGAGATAGCATGAGACTTAGCATCATGCTAACTTAGAAGCTCTTCCAAAAGTCCTATAGGATTTAATAGGACTTTTGGAAGAGCTTCTAAGTTAGCATGATGCTAAGTCTCATGCTATATCAACGTGACTTTTGGAAGAGCTTCTAAGTTAGCATGATGCTAAGTCTCATGCTATCTCAACGTGAATACAGGCCCAGGTTTAAAAAAAAAAAAGTCTTTCATGTTTGGTAACAGTTTGAGGCAAATTGTTCCGGATATCAGTTTAAAAAAAAAAGTCTTTCATCTTTGGTAACAGTTTGAGGCAAATTGTTCCGGATATCAGTTTAAAAAAAAAAGTCTTTCATCTTTGGTAACAGTTTGAGGCAAATTGTTCCGGATATTAGGTGTTTTAAAAAAAAAGTCTTTCATGTTTGGTAACAGTTTGAGGCAAAATGTTCCATTACCTAGTAGTAGGCCTTTGTCCTCACTGTGTGTAATAAATAGTGTAATTAACGAAAGCGTCGTTTATATCCTATTTCTCGCAAGCCTCCTTAAAAAATGTTTAAAATTTAGGTAGTCTAGGAATCGGACAAGAAAGATTTCGACAGTAATGCTGCTTACCATTTGCTTTTCCTAAACGTGTCTGTCTGTCAGCGTCGGGGGAGAGTAGGGGGAGGGGGGAGGGCAGAGCCCTCCAGACCCCTCAATTTCCCCCAGACCCTCATTTCAGCCTGACTACTACTGGAAAACTTGCTACGCCCTTGCTACCTGTCTCTCTCTCTCTGTGACTGTGTGTGTATGCGCGCGTGTGTGCATGCATGTGTGTGTACATGCGTTTGTGTGTGTGTGTGTGTGTGTGTGTGTGTGTGTGTGTGTGTGTGTGTGTGTGTGTGTGTGTGTGTGTGTTTAATTTATTCTCAATCTGTTGTCTCTGTGTCTGAATGTTTGTTAGCAGGCCCAGATCTGAAGGGCCTACTACATTTTGCCTCTTAAAATATTAAATAATAATAGTAGAAAAATACAGGAAGGAGATGACAATATTGTCAAGCCCTATAGATCTAGTAAAAAAATACATTGTGTAAAAGTCAGAAAAGTAAATGGAGAGAGAGAGAGAGACAGAGACAGACAGACAGACAAACAGACAGAGACAGAGAGAGACACAGAGAGAGATAATTCAGTCAGCGTTTCATACTTGGGTCAACTACTTGCAGGAAACGTTGGCTTACCGTATTTTATCTGTTCCTCGGATAAATCGACCCTCTGCAGAAAATGTCGATTTATCCGAAGATGGGATACATCGACCCTCTAGAAAAAAAGGTCGAATTATCCGAAGATGGGATAAATCGACCCTCGGATAAATCGACCTTTTTGCATGGTCCTTAGAGGGGTCGTCTTATCCGAAGTCTATTCCTTTCCTGAGAACGGCAGAATGTTTGTTCTTACTCAGTGGAAAGTTTCAATGAGACCATTTTGATGGCCGATGTTTGAAGTACAACTTTGCCGATAGTTTTAATTATGTGACAATTTTGCCGATATTTTGAACTCTGTGACAACTTTGCCGATATTTTGAACTCTGTGACAACTTTTCTGATATTTTAAAATCTGTGACAACTTTGCCGATATTTTGAACTCTGTGACAACTTTGCTGATATTTTGAACTCTGTGACAACTTTGCCGATATTTTGAACTCTGTGACAACTTTGCCGATATTTTGAACTATGTGACAACTTTGCCGATATTTTGAACTCTGTGACAACTTTGCTGATATTTTGAATTCTGTGACAACTTTGCCGATATTTTGAACTCTGTGACAACTTTGCCGATATTTTGAACTCTGTGACAACTTTGCCGATATTTTGAACAATGTGACAACTTTGCCGATATTTTGAACTCTGTGACAACTTTGCCGATATTTTGAACTCTGTGACAACTTTGCCGATATTTTGAACTCTGTGACAACTTTGCCGATATTTTGAACAATGTGACAACTTTGCCGATATTTTGAACTCTGTGATAACTTTGCCGGTATTTTGAACTCTGTGACAACTTTGCCGATATTTTGAACTCTGTGACAACTTTTCTGATATTTTAAAATCTGTGACAACTTTGCTGATATTTTGAACTCTGTGACAACTTTGCTGATATTTTGAACTCTGTGACAACTTTGCCGATATTTTTAACTATGTGACAACTTTGCCGATAGTTTTAATTATGTGACAACTTTGCCGATATTTTGAACTCTGTGACAACTTTGCTGGTATTTTGAACTATGTGACAACTTTTCTGATATTTTAAAATCTGTGACAACTTTGCTGATATTTTGACCTCTGTGACAACTTTGCTGATATTTTGAACTCTGTGATAACTTTGCCGGTATTTTGAACTCTGTGACAACTTTGCTAATACTTTGAACTCTGTGATAACTTTGCCGATATTTTGAACTTTGTGGTCTTATGTGGTGTCTGTTCTTTGGAAACCTAGGGGGATTTATGCATATCTAATGAACTCTGTGAATGACAGCCCAGATTATTGTCAGTATTTAATTACATTTTCCTACCCTTTAGGGCATGTGCACATTAGATCCGCAATCAACAAGTTCCGTACGGACACTGTGACCCCATTCACTTCCCATAAGACATAAGCGGATGGGAAAACTCATCCACAATGCTATCCGCTTATTTCTTCACTGGCGTAGGAACGGGGGGGGGGGGGATTGTTTTTATTACGGAAAAGAAAAAACAACAACCAAAACCCCAGAAAGGACACAAGGAAACGAAAGAGTTAATAGTATCGGCCCATCCACTACACATTGCTGTCATGGACTTGGTACTGCATCAAAGATGGAGGGGTTCCACCCCCTCAGACAAAAAATGGAAAGAAAAAGAGGAAGACAAATTGTAGTTCCATGCTACAGTTATTCTCTCACGAGAAGCCTTGATTGCATCTTTTATATTCAAATTATCATCAGCTTCTGGGAGGCAATCCCCCCAGACCCATCACCCCACCCCAACTGACCACTTGGAGCTACCCCCTCCCCTCTTCCATGACTGGCTGATCCGCCCCAAACATGGTTGTATTTTTATGCTTTTTTGTTGTCTCTTTCAATTCACATCATGTTTTATTTCATTCCTAGATTTTTTTTATATCATTGATTATGATTATGTTTAAAAATAACAATAATAAAGTATTTTTGTAGGATTTACTAAGTCATGTAATTTAACCTATTCATCCATTCGTCTTGTCCGTGCGCTTTGCGCCCCCCCCCCCCCCCCCCCCCCCCCCCCGGTTTGTTGGCAATCCTGCCCCCCCTGGCTTGAAAACGTTCCTACGCCACTGTTCTTACATAAGTGAATGGGGTTTCTGTACGGAACTTGGTTTTTTTTTGGGGGTTTTTGGCTGTCCTATCTTCTGGGCTGTACAGTGGCGTTGCTCCCACGCCGCTCGTTCCGAATCCCAATTCGCAGCTACACCCGGGTTTGTTCAAGTCGCAGAAACCGAGACCAGCAGTCCAAGGGGAGCGAATCTATGTTAGGCCGTCAGGAGGCAACCAACCGAGGAGACACTACACTGCTACTGAGTCACTTTGGTGGAGTTCAGTGGAGCCTGTTCAGGACACCACCTACTAAGCCCCCTACTGACGACACTATTATCTTAGTCGCGGAGCCAGCGTGAGTGAGGTCCTCCTCCGAGGGCGCCACCACGACCGTCCACCGACAGCTCCCCAGAACACACTGATCCCCATGACTTTGACCCGAACGCACCAAGGCATAGACTGGATTGGAAACTGAAACTGAGGTCACCATGAGAGCAGGGCATGCAAAGCCACAGAATTTGAGACATTTTTTAATTTTATGATTGATGGAAAATGAGGCCGATGATAACGATGATGATGATGCTATGGAGTTCCGTATCGGTCTGAGACTGCATGACAGGCTGGCTGTATTCTACGCTTCCTTTCATAATGATATCCCGGCGTTAACCAGGCCCGAGAACTACAGACACCTGCAGTGTTGGTCTTGCAATTAGAGCAACACTCTCAGAATCGCATCCGTTAAGCGGATGAAGCTCGACTGTGTGGTTTCAGTCTTCCCATTGAGCCCATAGCCACTCACTCTGGGTAGGAGTCGGTCCAGGACCGAAAAAAACCTCGCCTCTGATGGGATTCGAACCCAAGACCTCCCAGCCAGTAGTCCGCGACGCTAACCACTACACCACGGCGGCTGGTGTGTACGGAACTTGTTGATTGCGCATCTAATTTGCATAGGCCCTAATCCTCCACCTACTTTTTTTTTCCAATCTGTTTCATAACTTAGAATTTTCCACAGACAAAAAACATATACACGTACAACAGGGCTGAACCCAAGCGGGTGCACACGTTCCCTTGCATGTTTATATGGGTTTGATGTCCGGACGGACGCACGTACGTATGGACAGACGGATAGAAGCGAAACACACAATATATACCACCCCTTCGCTCGGAAATTAACAAAATGGCGAACTTTAAAGCCGGATTATACAATTATAAAGTGATTCTAGACCTTAGAATTGTTGACACGTGAAGACCATGGTTTATTCTACCAAATCCGTTAAAAAGATCTACTGTAACCTTTAGTTTTAGGGATTAATCCGCTAAAAGCCAAAAAAGGGACATACTATAATCCGCATGGACTGAAATACCGTGGTCACCCAGGCAGACAAGGCAAGGCAAGGCAAGGCAAGGCAAGGCAAGAAGGCAAGGCAAGAAAAGGCAAGGCAAGAAATATGAAAACATACACACATAAATAAATTTCCAAGAATCAACCCAAGAGTGATGTCCAAAATCATTTCAAAGAAAACATATCACAATATTACAAATAATGTAATGTATTACTAAATTAAAAACAAAATGGGAAAAAGACATGATTGATAACATTTATCTGAAAGAACCGTTAACAACTGTAATGAAGTGCTTTAGTTTGAGTAATAGTTTCTTATTTTTTGTAGAGAACAAAGCTTTGAATTTATAAGCATTAGGGCGAGTAAAAAAATACTTAGGGAGGTACCTTCTCCTGTCAGTGTCAAAAAATGGACAAACAAATAAGTAGTGAAACTCATCTGCCACATCATGTACATTACATTTTTCACAAATTCTTTCATGTCTGGGTGTACCAGTATAACGCAACGTGTTCACAGGCAAGTTATTATTAGTAGTTCTGAATTTTAACACAGTAATCATATAGCTATATGGCAAGACTAAGTAATATGGGTCAACACAAAAAGAGGTTTTAAACATTCTGTAGTTTAAATATAATTCGTCATTATCTACATGCATATACCAAGATTGTAAAAAGGTGTCTTTTAAGCATCTTTTCACCTTCTCCTTGAACCACAATGGATTTGCATCAAGAAAGGTTTGATTCATCCAAAAACTACTCAAGCCAGTTTCATTTAATAATGTATGGATATATCTGATGTATCTGTTTTCATAAACATTTGACTCGTACATTTTCAATAGGCATTTATAAACAAGAACTGATAATTTTTCTGTCTGGTGGTCTGTTACAAGGTTAAACCAAAATGATAACATTCTACATTTAACAGTTACACCAACAGGGAATTTACCCGTTTCCCCAAAAATCATGAGAGAAGGAGTCGACTGTCAGAACCAACTTGTAAAATCTTAACTGCAGTCTCTAAGATAAGTCATTAGTCCGCTATTTGTACCAGAATGTTTACTAATGAATATGTAGAAGGAAAAACAATGCAATAATTCTGTGAACTCTTTTTCTAGCGACCAGTTGGGTCGACCTCTATTCTCGTGCTTTTTGCACGTGCTTTAGGAATATAGGTCAGTTAGGCTTTATTTGCACGGATTTTCATCGAGTAGTTTTCTTTCTTTTCTTTTCTTTTTTTGTGGTCGCAATGTCACATTGACTGCAACACATCGTGTAGAGGCCGTATTTTTCAGGTACAAAGACTTGCCTTTTGTTGATAAATCTATTAATCCTAGCGAAGAACGCTTTCCTGATTTAGACATTTGTTTGGCTGCAGAAAAGGTCTGTGGCAGAGAAACGGTATATGGCGCTCAGTGTATAAAAGGACTGTGGAGGATCTATCCTTTAACCCGGGGAGCCAGAACTCAACTTTTGATTGAGGGGATTGTAGTAAATGGTTGCAGTGTGTCTCTCTATGACAAAAATCCCTTCATTTTGAGAGGGGGTGACGATGTTGAAGTACATGTAACCAAACTTTTTATCTCTGATCTAACTGTTTCTGTGTCCAATGAGGATATAGAGAGTGCCCTTGTCAGACTGGGATGTGTTCTCAGATCGCCTCTTCTCATGGAGAAGATGCGGAACATAGATGGTAAACTTACTCGTTTTGTTACAGGCCGTCGTTTTGTGTTTATCAATCGCCCCGCTGTTCCTTTAGACAGATTTGTGAAGGTGGGTAGTTTTTCTGCCCGCTTCTACCACAAGGAGCAGCCCAAGGTTTCTCGGAGCCCCGTGTGCTCCAACTGCCTGCAGCCAGGACATCTCCGCTTCCAGTGTCAGAATCTGGTGACTTGCAGGGAGTGCGGACAGAGCGGTCACAGGCTTGTGGCATCTTCCCTGATCCCGCAGAGAGTGGACCTGCCATGGAAGAAGAGTTGGGTGGTGATGTTGAGCATTCCGAGGAGGTAAGGCACACAGAGGAGAACCTGCAGTCTGGGGGTCTTCCGGCAGATGGTAAGTTTGAGGCAACGCTATTTGAGGATGCTGACAATGTCTTTGAAGACTCTCAAAAAGATGAGATTCCCAGGACTCAGATTGAGTTAGCTGATAAGGTGGAAGGTCCTGTTGAGGACACAAGCTCGTCCACACCATCACAGGGGACAAATAACCGACAGAACAGCGCACGTCAGAGGGAACAGTTTTCCCTCAACGCGGGTGGTAAGCGACAGAGGTCGAGTAGTGAAGGGGAATCCCCTAATCAGCAGAGTGATAGGCCAAAAGCCAAAATGCTCACCTATTCGCGGCCGTCACTTGACCTGTGCGTGTCGAGCAAGCAGAGGGAAGGCGAGGGAGGTGGTGGGTGAAGCTTCACCGTGTGTGCCGATTTGACTTGACGCGAGTTACACGGACTTTGTTCAAGGGTTTGCGATCGGATTTGGCAACTGCTTTGATTACGGACTTTTCTCATGACTAGTGATTTTGGACTTTCTTTTTTTTCATTAAACTCGCGGGGTTTGCGATCGCGATGGAAAAGAAAATCATTATTTAAATACCTGAAAGAGAAAAAATATGATGTTGTTTGTTTGCAAGAAACGCATATTACAGATGATGTTTATGAGCAATGGAAAAAAAGAATGGGGCAAGGGTGAATTGTTATATAATAGTTATACATCACATAGTTGTGGCCAAATTGTTTTATTTCGGCATAAACTGGTAGATAAATATAATATAGTACACAACTCTAGGCGAATACAAGCTATTAAGATAGAAATTCAGCATAGGAAAGTAGTCATTGTAAATGTATATGCCCCTAATAACGATAATGAGAAATACACCTTCTTCAAAGAATTGGGAGATGTTATCTCTAACGCTCACTCAGAACATTTGTTAATTGGGGGGATTTTAATTGCGTATTAGACAACGATTTGGATATCATCTCTGGAGAAAAACATGCAGAGGGCACAGTGCAGAAATTTAATGATTTATTAAAAATCCATGATCTATATGATGCATGGAGACTGTTTCATCCAGATGAAAAAGAATTCACATGGCATAAAACATCTCCTTTTATTGCACGTCGATTGGATTATTTTATAACGAACGCTGATCTGTTTGACAAAACAATAGCATGCAACATTCATTCCATCCCTTTCACAGATCACAGAGGTTGCTCTGTCATCGTGACATGTTCTAGCTTTGAGAGGGGACCAGGGCTGTGGAAGTTCAACAACTCATTGTTGAATGACTTAGAGTTTGTCACTCAAATGAATAGTTTGATTGATGATCATATGTTACTTATGGGCGAAAATGTTGATTACCAAATAGAATGGGAAATGTTAAAACTGAAGATTAAGAGTTGTACACTAAATTATGCCAAGGGAAAGAGCATTGAAAGAAGAAATAAGGTAATAGAGTTACAAAGTAAGTTAAATGAACTAGATGTTTATATCTCTAAAAACCCTGATGATATTCAGTCATCAGTTAATGCAAGAAATAGAATTACAGGAAACGTATAAAGCACGCGCAGCACAGGTAAGATCTAGAATGAGGTGGATTGAAGAGGGAGAAAAAAACACAAAATACTTTTTAAGTTTGGAAAAATCAAGGGCAAATTTGAAGATAATAGAAGAACTTTTAGATGAAAATGATATACCAATTACACAACAGTCAGACATAATGAAAATGCAAAAAGATTATTACACAAAATTGTACAGGAAAAAGGTAAGAATAGAGAACATGGAAGAAGTGGTGAATAACTTTATGTCCGATACTACTGTGCCCCAGCTTTCTGACTCTCAGAAAGATAGCTGTGAAGGCAACTTGACAGAAGATGAACTGCTTACAGCCCTAAAATCCCTCAAGAATGGTTCTTCACCAGGAAGTGATGGGATAACAACAGAATTCTTAAAAGTATTTTGGCATCATATGAAAGGTCTGTTAGCATCATCACTTAACTCTGCATTTGATAAAGGGACACTTTCTCCCTCACAAAAAAAGCTGTCATCACTTTAATTCACAAAGGCAAAGACCTACCTAGAAATATCTTGAAAAACTGGAGACCAATTTCATTAACAAATAGTGATTATAAGCTTTTGGCTAAATGCATGGCTAATCGTTTAGGTCAAGTAATTAATGACTTAGTAAGTGAAGATCAGGTAGGGTATATTAAAGGCCGTCGAGTAGCTACGTTACTGAGACTAATAGATGATGTTATTGATAATCTTAACGAAAGCAAAAAACCTGGGTTGCTAGTTAGTATTGATTATACACAAGCGTTTGACAGTATTTCTAAAGATTTTATGCTTACAGCTTTCAAAAAGTTTGGTTTGGGGGAAGAATTCACTAGATGGTTTCAAGTATTAATAACTAATACTCAAAGTTGCATTATGTATAGTGGTTGGACTTCGGAGTATTTTCCAACTGAAGCAGGATTAGACAGGGATGCCCCCTTTCTCCATTGGTATTTGTATTGGCTATAGAACTGTTGGCAATTAGGATTAGAAAATGTAGAAACATTAGCGGAATTGATCTAGGGGGGTCAAGAGACATGCAGGCTAATTTAATAAAAATCGCTCTTTATGCAGACGATATTACCTTATTTTTGACAGATCAGCAAGACATGAAATACGCATTGGATATACTTAAAGACTTTGCTTTGTTCTACGGACTGATTTTAAATAAAAGTAAGTCAGTGGCTATGTGGCTAGGTAGAAAAAAGAACAATGAAGAGAGCTTTTATGGTTTCACCTGGAAGAAAAGAGTAAAGATTTTAGGCATTTACTTTATGAATGATAGACCTGCATCCTTAGTTGAGGATAACTGGTTGCAAAGAATAGAAATTATTCAAAGAATGATTCATGCATGGGAAAAAAGAGACCTTAGCATAATTGGTAAAATACATATTATTAAAACATTTCTAATTTCACAAATGGTCTATGTTATGCAAGCATTTGTCATTCCAGACAAGATCTTATCAGACATTAACCGTATGCTTTTTAGATTTCTTTGGCGTAAAATAAATTGTAATCGTAAAGCATTTGAAAAGGTTAAAAGGAGTGTAATGTGTAGTGAATTCGAAAAAGGAGGATTAAAAATGATTGATCTCAGACAGATGCAAGAAGCTTTTCTCCTTCAATGGGCTGTAAAACTTTGTAAGTCCATGAACAATGAAAATTGGACTTTAATCCCTAGAACTATTTTTCAGTCATTTGGTGAGAATGTCATCTGTTTTTATTCAAATACTGGGAGCGCACTTTTCAAAGGTTTAGATAATATACATTCACATTTTTGGAAAAGCGCCTTGAAAGCATGGCTAGATCTTAATAAATGTGCAGATGTAACACCATATCCCTCTTTATTGTGGAATAACCAGCATGTAAAATATCGTGGAAAAGTACTTTTTTTCCCAGATTGGATACAGGGCAAAATATTAAATATCACAGACATGTATGGTCCAAATGAAAATGCTTTCATATATGGAAGTGGTCAACAAGATAGGAGCCACCCCTGGAAGTATCTTAGAATACAACATAGTGTCAATGGCCACACGCAATTTTGTTACTAGGGTCAGTGAACAAGATCGATTTGACATTGATTTTGCAGAACCTCCTCTTTTCTGTAACAAAAAATATACAACTTGCAAAGATTTTCGTGCAGCATTATGCTCCCTTAGTTACACAGAACCATGTGCAATTAGATTTTGGTATAATAAATATGGACTCGAGATTAATAAGAATGTATGGAAGATTCCTCGTTTGTGCACCAAAGAAACCAGATTGAGAGTTTTGCAATGGAAAATTCTACAAAATATCTACCCCACTAATATAATGCTATGCAAAATGAAAATAAGGGATAATCGCAACTGTTCATATTGCAGTGATGAAATTGATTACATTGAACATTTCTTTTTTCACTGTCCTAGGGTTAAGTCTTTTTGGAAAAATGTTAGTCAATATATATTAACAGCATACAACAACAAAATTGAGGTTTCTGAACAAAATGTGCTGTTTGGAATTCTTAAACAAGACAATATTGACAGACACACACTATTGAAACTAAACCATATTATGATAATTGCCAAGATGTGTATAAGTATATACAAAAAAACGGAATCTAAATTGCCAATATCAACTATATTTGAAAGACAGTTGCAAATGAGAAAAATATAAAAGGCATACGTGCACACACAGAAACACATAATCACTTAAGTATCTGCACACGCACAGACACACATTCACACATATACACTCACGGAGCACATACATACAACATACAGCCTTAGTATAACCTTTCTTTCATAAAGAAAGGGGCTACAGGGGAAACACGCCTCTTCGCTTTCCATATCCTCCGCACCCTCTTGCACCCTTTCGATTTCGCTCGTGCAAGAGTATGGTGCACTGGGGGAATATGGAAAGTGAAAAGGATTAGGTCTTTCAACTTTTTCCTCGCTTTTGTTCTATTTCTATGCCTTTCTTTTTTAAGCAGATGTGTACACACGCACATACTTTTATAATACCAACTTGTATGACGCTTCACTGGACAAAGTGTGCATAGTAATTGATTAATGTTCATATTGATGGTAACAACGATGATGATAGTATAGTAATAGTAATGATAGAGTTGATAGTGTGTTAATTAATAATTAATGGTTGACATTACGTGCATAATTGTTTTATGTTACACATACACACACACACGTGCGCGTGCGCACATATGCACATGCAAACACGCACGCACGAACACACACGCACGCACACACACACACGCGCGCGCACGCACACACACACACACACACACACACACACACACACACGCGCGCGCGCGCGCGCACACGCACACACACATTCTCACACACACATACGCATACACACACGCACACACACATAGAGTATGAATGATCAGTACACCAAACTCTAAGTCATACAGAAACCCAGACAATTGTGTATCAGACTAAAACACTAAATTATACCGAAGAAAAGTGTCCATCTTAGCTCATCACATAGACAAATGTATGAGAGAAGCGAGGGGGGGGGGGGGGGGGGGGGAAAGAAAAAGAAAAAGAAAAAAAAAAAAAGAAAAAGATGTGCCGCCTCAACAACAACAAAAAGACAGAAAAAAAGACAGGCAGGGACAGTGGAGGGTCCAAAAATAAAATAAAATAAAACAACAACAAAAACCTGCAGTCTCTGGATAATATCATTCATATCAAAGCCCCAAATTTCACAACCATATGTAAGGATAGGAAGTACGGTTTTATCAAATAGGTCAATTGTTAGATCTGCAGGAAGCCTCAATAATTTAGCTTTCCTCAACAAAGCAAACATGGCTCGGGAAGCTCGGTCATAAAGATCACGTTGTGCGACATTCATTTTGTTATTATAATTTAACTTTAACCCTAAGTACATAAAGTTCTGAACAACCTCTAATTTTTCAGTCGCTATAAGAAAGTCGGGAAAACGTCTAACCTTACCCTTAGAAAAAATAAGAACTTTACATTTCTTGGCATTTAATTTCAAATTCCATTTTTGACAATAGCGTTGAATATTATCTAAGCCTCTTTGCAATCCTACTGGAGTTTCAGAAAATATGACAGTGTCGTCTGCATACAACAACAAAAATAATATTAACAAAATGTTAATTTCATGTTCGTTCATACCTAATATATCTGCTTCTCTAGCAACTGTGGTAAGACCAGTCATATCTCTAGACATAAAAACTTTCATGTCATTCAGGAACATGGCAAACAATACAGGCGACAGGTTTTCTCCTTGCCTCACTCCAACTTCCGAGCAGAAAAAGTCAAGAAAATTCACTATTAACCGCAACACATGATTTAGCTTGTGAATACATATTTTGTATTACTTTTAATAACCGACCGCTGATACCATTGTCTATAAGTTTTTGCCACAAAAATGCCCTATTGACTTTATCGAAAGCTTTTTCATAATCCAGAAATGCACAATACAAGCGCTTTTTCTTAAACAACAAAATATCAATCAGCCCGTACAAAGTAAACAAGTGATCCAGTGTTGAAAAGTTGTTTCTAAACCCAGCTTGTTCCATGCCAATTAAGTGAAATGTTTCAATGTATACCTTTAGGCGTTCGTTCAGGATACTTGTAAACAGTTTCCCAAAACAGGGCAGTATGGTTATACCACGATAGTTGTTGGGATCTGCAGGGGAACCTTTGTTTTTTAATATTGGCTGTATAACCCCAATTACCCAATCAGTTGGCACTTTACCGGTAATTAATATAAGATTAAATAGTTTCACAAAAACGCCTAACATTTTCTCTGCTGAATTTTTAAGGAATTCATTTACTATATTATCTAACCCACATGCTTTATTGCTCTTTAACTTCTTTATGCAATTTAGAACCTCATTTTCAGTAATTAAATTATCTAACAGAGCATTAACATTATCAGAATCAACTCCATTGTCAGGGGCATCATCAGCCTCCTCTTCAACTGTATTCATATTTTTAAACAGCTCAAAAAAGGCCTGACAGCTAGGTTGGCTAGGGTTAGATTTGTTCTTTTCCCCATTTATTATGGCCCAATAATCCTTGGGGTCTTTAGACTTTGTTTCACGTAATCGTCTTGCCATTTCATGGTTATATTTTCTCGCCTGTTTTTTAACTGTCTTTTTATATGACTTGGCAGCACGTTCTTTTTCTGCCCTCAAAAACAAATCATTTTTCATTAGTAAACTTCTTCTCCTACATCGCGAAAGAATTCTACTCTTAATCCTGCATTCCACATTATACCATGATTTATCCTTTTTTATCTTTTTAGATGGGCCACGATATTTCCTTCTCTTTTTTACCATGTGTAGTGTACTTGCACTTTACCTTTCTACTGACCCCCCCCCCCCCCCCCCCCTCTCCTCTCCCCACTTCCCAATCCTTCTCCCTTCGCTTCCCTACTCTATACTTCACTTGGGGTATTATACTTTTGTTGTTTGTAGTTTCGCTGAAAGCGTGTGAGCCAAAAGCGGGTGCACAGTTGGCAGATCGAGTCTCTCTGCGTGTCTGTGTGTGTGTGCAGCGAAGAGGAACTGAGGTAGGCCCTAGATGTGGACTTCGTTTGCTGTTTCTCAAGCTCATTTCTTTGTCTCTCTTTCCATTTCCCCCCTTTCCATTTGTGGCGTATGTTGTGACTGATTCCAGGTAAATGATTTTGTTTTGGTCTTTTGAGATCTTTCAATTTTTTGAAGCTACAATACAATATGAGATGAAGCGAAGATTGACGTCCTCGTAGCAGTCGCTCTGGGACAAGCTGGTGCGGTGGTCGTCAAGCTGCAATAACCGCTTATGATGGTGAAATAAAAACCGTGAAAAGAAATAGTCCAGTGGCACATAAAAGAAACCCGTCTTGGCATAAGGCTGTGCCAGACCAATTCACATAAGCTAGAACACCAAGGCTACATCAACATGTTGTGTTCTGCATAGTTCTGCGGGATTGTCCTTAGCCATGGCAAACTCATAGCATAATATCATCTGTCCAAAATCCTCCGGAGTCGGAGTGTGGCTGCCCACGTGACAGGGTAATCAAAAACGGTCACACACGTAATGTTCTCACCCCTAGCTGGTGCATTTGTACCATAGTGTTTAAGTGCTTCGGCTGTTGGGATGATCCCTGGATTCTCAGTTTAAGCCAGAGTACGACAACAACAACAACAACAACAACAACAACAGTAATAATAATAATAACAACAACAACAACAACATAAAAGAAACAGTTATAATGTGGCTGTGGTTTTGAAAGTAGAAACCAACACGATATGTGAGTCGACTTCGAATGTAAAAATGATCCAATTAATTTACCAATAACCAATTGACCACACTGTGGGTAGCCGTGTAATTTCGAAAATGTGAAAAAGAGATTGTCAAGACAGCAAGACAGCAATTTGAAATGCCAAAGGTCACGGGTCAAGGTAAACAAATTAACGCTTTTAAAATAAAAGTTCAAGGCCAGAGTCAGCAAAATTTTAATTGTCGGTCCATTTTCTGGTCCGATTTCAAAAAGAGAAAGCGTTGGCATCAGACAAACTTTGAGAAAGAGACAAACTAAGAACCATTGCATTAACCTTACACGAGTTGCACCCCTTTCAAAAATAATAAATGACTAAATAAATAAATCGTGTATCCGAGCTATATAGTTCTGAGGAAATCTAGATTTCAGGAGTTAAGTTATGTTTGCTAACACAACATATCGATTAAAAAATAAAATTTTGATACAGTCTTCATTACCGTTTTATGCAACCCTGTCAACTTATTAAAAAAGATGAGAAATGAAAATAGATATTAAATCTTTTATTGGAGTGACCATTTAGATAAACGTTAAACCATGATGGAATGTATTTTGGATTAAATAAAACCAGACTGTCCGCTAAACACAATTATACGAAATCCACCCCTATCTGTTTGAGACGTTTCATTAACAAACAATATAATATACAGTCAGACAAAGGCAACACAAACGACCTCCTTGGCGAATATAATTTAGTCATTAAAGAGGGAAAGATCGTTTAATTTAAAACAACAACAGCAGCTTTTCAGTGCTAATAATGTGATGTACTCTATTGCTGTGTGAAACATGTTGGTTGAACACGTCTATTCAGGAAACATGAAGTGCTTTATTCACGCTTGAAAATACACACACAAGAAAGAAAAAAAACTCTTAAGAAAGTAGTCCATTGAAGTCAGCTATATCTATATTGATAAAAAATTGATCAGGACTTTCCTGGTGTTGCACTGCCTCCGGGCATTGCCTCCAAGATCGTTTCCACCCTCTTTATATATAGCACTGTTTCGAAATGAAAACGGAAGTAACAGACGAGTTGTGTGCCCGTTAGGACACTTAGTTCCGGTTAGGAAATGCTGTAAACACGGCATGGCTGCTCCGTAATTGAAATAGAGGGGTGTTTAATTGCTCAGTTATCAGTTTGTAGATTTAATGATATTAAGTCCTGTTTCATGTTTCTTTCTTAAAGTGTTTACATTCGTTGACTATAAACAGTTATGTTCTTATTTGTTTACTTGATACGACCACATTAATACCCCAAGACTTGAAGACAAGAACAAAATATAGTTGTTGTTGAAGGTAGGTAACTTCCATTTTTTAATTCTAATTTTGAACCGGAACTACCCCAAACCGACTTCAAGACGAGACAGTAGGGAAAGATAACCCCAAAAGACCGAATTATGAAACAGTGATATACTAGTGTCCCATATGTTTCTGTTCCAGACCGGAGGACGTTAAACAGATTTCCATCCAGAAAGTAGTCCACAGAAGTTGGTTTCCCTTCTCAGATCGAATAGCCCGATAAAAATAATCGGCCAAGCTTATTTCCGATGTAACACACGAATGGTTTCAGCGTGGCTCAAAAGAACATTGTCCTGCTTTTTCTGAGCACGAAATTGCTATCAAATGGCTTTGTACAATCATCAATATAAGTTAAGGGTCACATGTTCGATTCGCTCTATTGCGGCATGTTGAAGTGATGTTAACTTCTGTGGAAATGAGAGATTAGTTTGGCACGACAATCAGCGCAGATCAGGAGCAGGTGTGTAGTTTTGACATGCTTCTCAATTTGCTTCTTTCGGGCATCCCAATGTTTTTAAAAAATTTAAATTAGCAACAAAATATAGGGACTTTTTGCCAAATCATGGACTTTTGAATTGCATTCAACATACTGTTAATTGGGGACAGTTCATGGGTGTGTTCAATGCCCTGACATTGTTTATGAATTAACTTTGAATGTGATGAAGGTCGTTGTCAATGCATGTTCCAAATAAACCGTTCGTTGAACGCGGTTTAAAAATCCATGTTTTGGCAAAACATCCAGGTTGCTCAGTAAAAAAGAAAAAAAGAAAAAAAAAAGAGAGATAAAAAGGGGTGTGTGCCCTAGAGACACACATTGAGATGCATGTCAAAACCACACATGGTCATAATTTGTGCTCATTCTGGTGCCTAATTATGATACGCATACAGAGATCAACAAAAGTTAAGCATCACTTCTTCATATAAAGAGCGCAGAACAAAAAAGGCACAATCAAATCATTTTATATTTGACCCATCATAAGTTCAATTTTCCGTGCACCTGAACCTAACCTCACTGGCGTAGGAACGGGGCGGGGGGGGGGGGGCTGCCCCCCTGGCTTCGAAGAGGGGGGGGCAGACTCTCTGCCCCCGCAAAACAAACTCATAACGGAAACACCCCCCCAAAAAAATAACCCACCAGAAAGGACACAAGGAAACGAAAGAGTTAATAGTATCGGCCCATTCACAACACATTGCTGTCATGGACTTGGTACTGCATCAAAGATGGAGGGGTTCCACCCCCTCAGACAAAAAATGGAAAGAAAAAGAGGAAGACAAATTGTAGTTCCATGCTACAGTTATTCTCTCACGAGAAGCCTTGATTGCATCTTTTACATTCAAATTATCATCAGCTTCTGGGAGGCAATCCCCCCAGACCCATCACCCCACCCCAACTGACCACTTGGAGCTACCCCTCTTCCATGACTGGCTGATCCGCCCCAAACATGGTTGTATTTGTATTCTTTTTTGTTGTCTCCTTTCAATTCACATCATGTTTTATTTCATTCATAGATTTTGTTATATCATTGATTATGATTATGTTTAAAAATAACAATAATAAAGTATTTTTTGTAGGATTTACTAAGTCATGTAATTTAACCTATCCATCCATTCGTCTTGTCCGTGTCTTGTGTGGTACAATTCAGAATGCAAGTGGTATTGCACTTTTGCGCTTTGTAATTTTCTGTTTTAAGGAGTACCTTCTGGATCCTTAATCCTTATTAAAGGGGCACCCGGGTGGATACGTTTTTGAAAGAAACACGTCGAGATCACTAGGAAAAAAAACCTTTTCAGAGATCGCAACACTCACTTTGCTCTGGTTTTAGTTTGCCAAAAGGAGTTTCGCTCACAACCAAAGACAATAGCTCCCTCCCCACCCCTTCCAAAATGGCGGGTCTTCTGTCATTCAGGTGTATTGTCACGCCTTTTAACGAATTATTAAAAAAGGGCACAGAATTTTTCCAAAAGAGTAAGTAAGAAAAGGTTTATTCACCAAAAGAAGTGTTTTGACCAAGTTTTGTGATTGGCTCGGGTGCTCCGTTAAGGACAAGGATCCTTAAAGGGGCACTCTGATGGGTGAGGTTTTTGCAAGAAACACGTCGAGATCACCAGAAAGACAGCCTTTTTCAAGGATCGGAACACTCACTTTGCTCTGGTTTCCTAGAAATGAAACCGTCAAAACGGCGATTCCTCCTTTGCGGAGATGCCGGAGAGAGTAGCCATTTTGGATGGGGTGGGTGGAGGTCACTCATTGTGGTTGAAGCTTTTTCTTTTTTGGTAGTGCAGTAAAAAAAAAAAAGGAGCTATTTCCTTTGTTGTGAGCGAAACTCCTTTAGATAAACTGTATAGTTTTTTTAAATTAAAAATAATAAAAATAAAAAGGCTTGTATTGCGAACATTTCGTGCAAACGATTTGGTCTAAACGCAGGCGGCCATTAGAAAAGAGACGACACACGCCTTCTCTTTGGGTGAAAGAATTTGACTCCCAGCACATCCGCCAAGGAGGAATCGCCGATTTGACGGTTTGGTTTCTAGGGACCAGAGCAAAGTGAGTGTTGCAATCTTTGTAAAGGGTGTTTTCCTGGTTATCTCGACGTGTTTCTTACAAAACCTCATCCGTCAGGGTGCCCCTTTAAGATAAAATGCCACGTGCTCAATTTGTTTTCATGTTAATAATGAGATGCTGAATTAAATGTTCACCAAATATAAACCAATTTGCTTCAATGGTTTTTGTGGTACATGCCAGATTCCAAGTGGTCCTTGATTTATGTGGATGTTTGTAGTTCTGAATGTGTGCTCTCTGAATGTGAAGGAATAAAGATGAAAATGAAAAATACAAATTAAATACGGGTATTTCGTTCACAAAAACACACACTTTCTTTTCGTTTTCTTTTCTTTTCCTAATAAAAGCGTTGAAAAAGAATGATAGCCGGATCGAGCTTCTTTCGTAGACAAGGCAAGGCAAGGCAAGGCAAACTGTTTTATTTCATACCCACTTGGGGCACAGAAATATAAAACAAAGCACACATTATTTAAACACTCAAACATCAATACAGAGTGATGTCTTTGCTAATTACTATCAGAAACGGCAAACAATATCAACAAGTAGATAATATGTAACATCATGGACAAATACACTTGTACCATAATAAAAATAGCAAAACATGTGACATTTTATCCATATAAATCATCGAAAATAACTTTATAGCTGTACCGAAGTGCTTAAGTTTAATCAAAAGTTTCTCATTTCTTGAGACAAACAAAGCATTAAATTTATACGCATTTGGTCGCACAAAAAAGTACCGCGGAAGATATCTATTTCGTTCAACATCAAAAAAGGACAAACCAACAAATAATGGAACTCATCTGCCACATCATGTACATTACTCTGTTCACAGATTCTTTCACTGGCAAGTTATTATCAGTTGTTCTATATTTTTAGAAAGGTAAACACATAATTCTGTGGAAGTACTAAGTAGTATGGATCAGCACCAAATGATGATTTAAACATTCTATAGTTCATATATAATTCATCATTATCAACATGCATATACCAGGTTTGTAAGAAGCTATCTTTAAGACATCTTTTCACTTTCTCTTTGAACCATAATGGATGTACATCAAGATAATTTTGATTCAACCCAAAGCTACTTAAACCAATTTCGTTTAATAACTTATGAATGTATTTTATATATTTATTTTCGTGTACATTTAATTCATACATTCTCAAAAGGGTTTAATACACAATAAATCATAGCTTTTCACTAGCACTCTGATGGTTTGTCACGAGGTTAAACCAAAATGATAACATACTGGATTTAACAGTGACTGATATGGGATATTTTCCTGTCTCTCCAAATATCATGAAAGAAGGAGTCGATCGACGCATTTTCAAAAACAACTTATAAAATTTTAGTTGCAGTCTTTGAATAAGATCATTTATATCAAACCCCCAAATTTCACATCCGTATGTAAGAATTGGAAGTATAGTTTTATCAAATAAGTCAATCATTAGGTCTGCAGGAGAGCGTCAATAACTTAGCTTTTGTCAACAAAGCAAATATTGCTCGAGAAGCTCGAGCAAACAGGTCACGTTGTGCAACATGCATTCGGTTATTATAGTCCTTTATTCAAATACGTGTCTAAAAAACTAACAAAAACAACAAACGACGGCCCATGAGTTGTACACTGGACTGGTGGAATTTGTTTTACCATTTGTTTTTCACTTCAGGCGTGGAAAAAAAAATTGGGACTGTTTTTCTTACGTATCCTGTTTCAGATGTCTGCGATGGGGACATAATATTATTTCTATGGTGTGGAGAAATGTATTGTTCCATTGGTTAGTCGCCTGCCACACTTTGTTTGTGTTACCTGACGGCACTTTGTTTTTGTTCAGCGCGATCGGCCCTTCTTAAAATCTCTGGGGTGTGTGTGTGTGTGTGGTGTGGGTGTCGCCAAGCAGGGAAAGTTAGCTATATCGTGGGAACATGTATTTTACTGGGCGTCAATTCAAGCTGCCCCCTTTTAAAGACCCACCACGTCACGTGTGCCAAAATAACGGGTTTCGCGTGTTTTTCCCTCTCTCGCTGGTAACAAATCGTATATTGGCCAGGTGTGACTCCCATACAAATTCCCCCATACATCAAAACGAGGACATCACTTTGAAGAGCAGCCTCGTTAGCGTATGGGGGATTTGAATGTGGGTCACACCTGGCCAGAAAAAAAACCAAGGGACTTAATCTTGCAGGGTCAGTGTGTCTTTAACGCGTGATTGAGAAAGATTGAATTAGTGAAACTAAGAGAGGAGAAAATAGTGAGGAGAATAGGGGGGGGGGGGGGGGTAGCGACTGAATGAACTCCCTACACCAAAGGTTGTTTACGACAACACCGCCCATAGCAAAGCACATGGATAACAGCCAAAAAAAAAACAAAAGGGAAGCAAACACAACTTCATCCTCAAAGTAAAGGATGTGTCCAGTTTGCCTACATGATCATCACCCACATAGTACACACCAACAAAGGAGGAGATAATTAAATTGTGCACAAACAAATCAACATTCATTCAAGAATGGCCATAGCCTTCCGATTTCAAATTTCAAATATGAGAAGAGCTATGCTATTCTTGGATAAATGTTGATTTGCTTGTATATATATTATTTAAATTTTTCAGGCTTGGATATTTGCCCCCGGTAAATAAGATAGAAAACATGGCCATAGACTAGTAGGTCTAAGCCCTCCATGTTTACTTTTCTCATCACAATTTTATCTACAGATAAACTACAAACTTAAAGGTCGAACTACACGTTGTTAGTTTCCACTCCATCCCCATGGCAACACAGTGATACTCTAGTAATAATATTACTTGCCTATTATTGTGTTGCCATGGAGGAGATTAAAAAATAACAATGTGTATTTCGACCTTAAGGCATTTTTACACTCAGATTGTCCGCCAGTGCCTTTGCCTTAACCCTCATTCAATCATTTCCAGAACCAGACATGCCTCTCTGGGAGTCCTATCAGAGCAGTGCCTTCAGAACGCTGGCAGTGCTGCTGTGGATGTCGGCCATGCTGACAACCACGCTCCATGCTTCTGAGTTCGCCCTGCAGGCTTCCGCCGCCAGAGGGAGCCCTTTGCAGCAACGCGACAACGCCACCAATGGATTTGCCGTTCGTTTGGTAGCAGAGGAGAGTATCCAGATCTCTTTCTGTCTTAGGCAGGCGACAACTATGCAGGTGCGTTGAACCATTTTGCTTACAGTAGGCTTGTCGCGTGCAAATCTGTCGCTCATGCAAATATGTCACTTGCTACTATGAGAGTGTCGTATTTGCGACATTGTCACAAATTTCAATTTTTCCGTACTTGAACCATTTATCGTAACCCTAGCCTAACCCTAACCCTAACCCTAACCACAGAAACAAAAGTGAAATATGTGGTTCATGCTCAAGGTCGCAAAATGCCGCAACTACAGACTTCATAGGTAGCCGAGCTGCATAGCCACAGTTGCACACATTCCCCCCCCCCCCCCACCCCCCCGCCCGCCAAACAAAACTTCTGACGTAGTAGCTGAACAAACCGTGGGGGAAAGGATTTCTCGGCTAAAAATCTCCTTGTGGGGAAATAGTAGTTTTCATCGCCTGTATCGATGAATTAGCCCACACCTCTTAAAAACTTAGGTCCGGCCCTGCACGCAATCGAGCATGTCATGCACCGAAGTAGATTAAGCCTACATTGATATTACTTCGATTAGGCCTATTGCTCTTTTACTGAAATATTTAACAAAACTGAACCAGTAAAATAATTGTGTAAGCTTAGCTTTGGGTCGGGATAGTCTGCATAACAAAGTCACTTTGACCGTCTAGAGACTTGATTAAAAACAACAGGCGGAATCTTATGACAAGAGGAAACATTTTGTTGGCAAAAAGCAGTATCAAAAGTAGGGAACCCGAAACTCGACTATAAATTAATTTAGAAACATCTGATAAAGGTTTGGATGCTGTCACAAATTTGAATTTCATTGTTCATTTCAATCGCTTGCCTTAATATAAAAATAAAAAATTCACCTACCACGCCATTCTGACAAAAAGTATTCTTATTCTGTTTCAGGTTCTCAAAGTACTGTATTCCAACGACGGCCCGAGCGAGACCGTCTCATTAGTGGTGGATGACAGGTCCTTCCTGGGCTCCTTCACTTCCCACACTCGCTCAGATGTTGGACAACTATGGAACCAATTCGTCCCCAGTCCCCCTCTTCAGAACACCGTGGCTCTGGATCCCGGGTGGCACAGACTCCGTCTCGGGGTGCTGACGCCCTCGGACGGTGTGGAGCTGGACTCTGTGGGTGTGTGGTTCAGTGACGAGGGTCTGACGAGCGCCATGCTGGACTGCCAGCTGGTGTGCTCCACGTCCCTGCCGGCTGTTGCTCCCCCCGCCAGTGGGGGCACCACCCTGTGGCAGAGCGCCACTGCCCGCCAAGAACAGCTACCCCACCCGGTGTGCCGAGGAGGGACAATGTCAAGGTACATGGGGCAAATGTGCCTGTGTGTTTGTGTGTGTGTGTGGTGCTGTGAGTGTGTGTGTGTGATGTGAATGTGTGGTGTGTGTGTGGCGTGTGTGGGTTTTTGTTCGTGTGGTGTGTGTGTGCACGTCGTGTGCTGTGTGTGTGTGTGGTGTGGTGTGTGATAGTGCACTGTGATAGTGTGATGTGTGTGAGAGAGAGAGAGGAGAGAGAGAGAGAGGAGAGAGAGAGAGAGAGATGAGAGAGAGAGAGAGAGGGCGGGGGCGTATTTATTATTTACTAACAGAATTGCCATTTTTTCAATCGGCTTCACACCACCTTCCACCTCCCATAGAAAAGCAAGTAAAACTTCCGCAATGCCTCGTGTGGTTGTTCTTCAAAACGTCAATATCGACCCCCCCCCAGTACCAGTACCGGTCAGACATAGCTTTTGTAATATACCCCCCACGTTTGTGGTACGACTACTTAAGCTGACCGTAGTTCCATACCCCTGCAGGTGCCAGTGTACATGGTGGGGGTATCGGAGTACTCGGTGACGGCCTCCTTACCCAGCTACGTGGCCTTCGTCAACCAGCGCGCGCCGGACTTCTCCAACTGCCAGTTCGTGTCCGATGACCTCTTCTCCTTCAGCCCGCCCCTGCTGACTGACCAGAGCCCCTTCTTCTCCGACTTTGTCCCCAGGGCCAGTCTCTTCGCTTACTGGGCATACAAACAGGAAGCTTTAAGGGAACAGACGGGGTAAAATAGCCCCATGGGCATAGCATTCGGATCATGGGCAAATTTGACTGAAATTGCTTTATTTCATGATACAATTGGCATGGGCTTTTTACCCGTATACCTACCAAAACACGTCAACAATCTGTTTGGGTGTATGTGTTTGTTTTTGTAACTGTTAAATGATGGGTGGTGGACGTGAGGCGGCGGAAGGGATCGTGCTCCAAGCGAGGAGAACCATGGTTAATAGTTCATTCGGTCGTGGCAGAGTTCTAGTGTCGTGTGCTTGGCATGCCCACCCAAAAAATAAATTATTTCCTCACCTTCTAATTAAAAAAATTACTTACCACGTTCTTTTATCTCGGGCCTGGCTAAACCTCCTTTGCCTTTCTTACAACTCTTATCGTTTCTCATAGAATGCAGGTTGTCTGTCTGTATCTCCGGGCACTGGTTTTGTGTGACGCCAGGACAGGAACATCATTCTGAAAGGAAACGTTTTTTCAGAATAGGCATTAGAAGTGCCTTCTACCCTGCATGTAGGCTCATCATACTTAGTATGGAAACTCCATATCACCACCTTCATCATACTCTCATCATCTCCATCCAATCACCATTTAAAAGCGTTTCAAATTAATGTGGACTTGTATGCCTTGCTTTTTCCATGCGTGACCTCAGACTCGATGACCTATGTCTATGGGTGGTTCTCAAAGTCCATGGGGATCAGTATATTCGTGGGAGCTGTCGATCGACGGACTTGGTGGCGCCCTCGGAGGAGCACTTGAACTCACGCTTGCTTAGCGACTCTCTTAAAACATTATTGTCCGCCAGGGGGGGGGGGGGTGTAGTATGAGGTATAAATCCTACCCTGCGTAGTACGTTCAAGATCCAGACACAGCTCACTGAAACTCCCCCGGACAGTAGCCTAGCAGAAGTTGCAGTGTTTTCCTCTGGTGTCTGCCTCGATGGAAGACTAACATATCGTTTTGCTCAACTTTGGGACTGCTGAGTTTGATTCTTCTGAGAACCTAAAACAAACCGGTGTATGGCTTTTGGTTGGGACACTCAGAAGTTTTCAAGGGTGTTTTTTTTTTTTGTTTTGTTTGTACGAACGAACACGGAAGCGGCGTGGAGGAGAAGAACCGCAACTGCACGGCCCAGAAAATTGCAGGACAGCCAAAAAACAAAAAGTGCCATTTAAAAAATGCCTACCTAATGCAATTTAACACACCAACGCTTCTTTGATATGTCTCAAATCAAACAAATCAAAATAAAATCAAATCCAACTATCCTCCCGCAGTCTTATCTTCATTCCTTTTTTCCATTTTCCCAACCACCATATTTTCCTCCAGTTTACGTTCTCCCTATCCCGATTTGGTCCTGCCCCACCCCCCCTCCTCTCTCTCTCTCTCCTTCTCTCTCTCCTCTCTCCTCTCTCTACTCTCTCTCTTCTCCTCTCTCTCTCTCTCTCTCTCTCTCTCTCTCTCTCTTCTCTACTCTCTCTCTCTCTCTCTCTTCTCTCTCTCTCTCTCTCGCATAGTATAGTGTTACTTTTCACAAACCGTGAATGAGTTTACGCTGATGATTACCTTCAGATATCCGGATTAGAAATATTCCGCCAGAGGCCCTTTCTGAGGGTTTTGGGGACGCGCGGACATCGGATCATCCTGACCGCAGCTGCACCAGAAACAAACAGAGTTTGCCAACATTTCTGTCGGGATGACTACCTGGGGAGAAGTGAGACATTTCTGGGTAGCCTGCTCTAACTCCGCTGTCAAGAACAGCAGGACTTACAGTTGTTGTGTGAAGGAATGACAGTATATACAGCAGAGTTGACTTAGGGACCCAGAGATAAACACGCTAAATATTCACTGATTGTTCAAACCATCCTTTATATCTATAATATCCATTAATTATGTGTCTGTTCCAGACCGGGGACGTTAAACAGAATTTCTGTCTAGAACACACCCCCACACCCACACCCACCCACCCACCCCCCACCCACCACACACACACACACACACACACACACACACCACACACACACCACACGCTTTGCACTGCATTTTATATCTGTATGTTAAAAATGTGGGGACTTTATCGGTGTTGCACTGCCTCGGGATTTGGCTCCAGGATCGGTTCCACATCTTCTATATCTACTAATGTCCCATAGTGTCTGTTCCAGATCGGAGAACGTTAAGCAGAATTTCCATTCACACACACACACACATTGAATACTCGGGTAGACACATCTGATATTGTGTAAGATTCGGGACTTTCCTGGGTTTGGTTGCACTGCCCCCGGGCATTGCCTCCAGGATCGTTCCCACCATCTTGATATCTACTAATGTCCCAATGTGTCTGTTCAGACCGGAAGCAGTTAAAGCAGATTTCAGAACACACACACACACACACACAACACACACACACACACACACACACACACCACACACCACACACACACACTCACCACACACACACACACCACACACACACACAACACACACACACACACACACACACACACACACACAGATGGCTGAACAAAGGCATTAAACCTTTCACGCCAGCCATATTTCAGCCAACAATGTCCATCAATGTACTCTGGTTTAGAGAAACAAAATCCATTGCAGTATTGGGGATCTTCTGGAAAATATAAACTAAGGCATATTCTTAGTTCCCAAATCTAAGACACTAGGGTTCTTTGGATATATAACCCAATTTTGATGCCTTTTAGTGACATATGTGCTTAACTCACTGTGGTGCTAAACTGCAAACTTTGGCGGTGAATGTGAAAGGTGTTATAAAAATAAAAAAACGCATCTGGTTTGCGCCGCAGGGACAGGCCAGATGACAAAACGTCCGACTAGCGTGGTGCAGGTGACCAGCTCGCGCTACGAGAGCACCAGCCTTTGAGGACTTCACGTGGAGGGGAGGATGAAGGCAACATCTCCCATCTGGAGCTGCCATTCCACGGGACCCGTGGAGGTCACCAGCATTCCCATGAAACGAAGAGCGAAACCGAGCGAAACGGTTTGTGGTCGAATAGTTTTTAGAGGGTTGTTTAAGTTTGTTGGGGTCAATCTTCGCGCTTGCTAAAGCTGGAATTCTGTTGGTGTTACTTTATTCTTTAGTCCATAAAGGAATAAAGTGTAGGTATCACAAAACGCACACAAGCACGCACATACGAGCAAGCACCACACACGCCCAACTCAACACACACACACACACACCCACACACACACACCAAACACACACAACACAACACACCGCAGGACGCACACACACACTCGCACAGCACGCACACACACACACGCCACACGCACGCACGCACGCACGCACACACACACACACACCGCACATATGGACACAGACTATGGACCACACACATGGACACACACCACACACATCACACACAACACACAGACACACACACAGACCACACACACACGCTGCGCGCACGCACCACGCACACACAACACACACAAATATATATATATGTATATATGTGTGTGTCCATGTGGTGTGTTGTGATTGGGTGTGTGTGTGTGTGGTGCGTGTGCGTGCCCTTGCTGGTGCGTGCGTGGGTGTGTGTGGGTGAGTATGTGTGCGTTCTGTTACTTTTGTGTCGTGCGTGCGTCGCGAGTGTGTGTGCGTGCAGTGCGTCGCCTGAGTGTGTGTGTGTGTGGTGTGTGGTGTGTGTGTGGTGTGTTGTGTGTGTGTGTGTGGGATATAATAATACTTATTAATATATACACACACTAGGGATGGGTTTTGTTTGTTCCTGTCGTTAAAATTTATGAAGTTCTATAAAGCCTTAAATGTGGGAGGAAAAACTATACGTTAGTTAACTTTCTAAATAATGATGTAAACCGATAGGAGCTGAATGTAGAAAGTAACAAAGATTAGAAGCTTAAGTGGGAAACTAAACGCCCGTTAAGTTATAAATTAAGCGTAAACGATTGACTTTTAATTTAGGAAAAAAGTAACGTTTGGTTTTCGCTACTTAAGCTTTAGTGAAATCGAAAAAAATGAAAGCACATATGCAAGGAGCGAACTGAAAGTTTGGGTTTCAGTATGTGAGCGGCAAGAAGAAAGAGGAAATAACTGGGAATAGATTGCCCCCAAAAAATTGGGGACGAAAAGGAAAAAAAACCCTTAGTTGAGTATCTTTATCATTCAGCACCCTACACCCTAAAAAAACATAATTTTGTAAGAATAACTAAGAAAGCACAAAAGAAGAACAGAAGCAAAAAAAGGAGACAGACAGACAAAGAAAGTTGGAGGGAGGGAAGAGAGAGTACAAAGTTGACGATATAATTGCAATATTGACATACATTATTTTTTGTGGAAATTTATAATTTTTAATTCTCCAAATCAACACGTATGGTCTCTTCCTATAGTGCTTGCGTGGTGTGTCCACAGGTTCGGACACTCTACAGTTCGAAAGACGTGGTGTTAGACGACCGTGGGAAGGTGTGGACTTCTGGTGCGTGGAAATGTCCGGACACCGATGACACACTGAAGAAACGGGGACAGTTGACGAGGACTGGGGCACTGCCGAGTATTTCAGGATCTACGTGCCCGACGTGCCTTCACAGTGGAGGCTTCGCTTAGGTCTGATGCCTTTCTCAATCTCTTCTGCTTCCTTTATATGTACAGGGCGGGCCCTCAGCGACATGTCCCCTAAATCACTAGATCAGTACAAGGCCGGCGGACTCAGTGCTCCTCAACTAAGAGTGTTAAAATGGCTGTTATTAAAAAACAGTGTCAACCTGCATCTAACAATTGTTAACAATTTTTATCAAAACACATTTCTGCATTTTACGTTCATAAAATAAACAAATGCTCTTTTCTTGACAACGTCTTTTATTTTACTCTTGTTCCAGGATCTTCTTGTTCTTATGAAACGTCGGTCGCATTCTTTTCGAGGAATCTTCTTCGTGTTTATAAAATGTCCCTCTCCCCTGTCACTGCAAGGGTCGTATCTTTATGCTGAGATAATGGATTGCCGCAGCGTCCAGCTGCTCGTAAAAAGTCATAGTAAGCTCTATTCGAACAAGTCACCCCTACGGTTATTATGAGGTTTGTGGTCGCCACTGCAACAGGGGTTAAATTGTAACGCCCCTTGGACAGCAAGAGGTAAGCACTTGTTGGTCAGTATCCACAAAAGGGCCATTCACTCTTTCGCCCAAAAGGCAGCCATTTAAAGTGGGCAAATCAAATAGGGTTATTGCCGAGGGTTATGCCCTAGTTTGAGTCAGTAGTCAACCATCTTCCCACACATACCAAGGGCAGTCACTCTTGGAAAAGGTGACATTTGCAAGAAACCAGTCGGCAATCTTTTGTTTTTTTTAGGAGCCCCAAACTGGGACACCCTAACTTTGGAGGCCAAAGCTGCTCGATCTCTGTATTAACTTGATTTTGTTAAAAAACCTTCAGCAATAATTCAGTCTATCGTAAATAAAAATGGGTTTAAATACTTTAATTTCAATGAAAAACATTGTCAGATTTTTTTAAACGAATAAAATGAGGTTTTTTTTTTTGAAAAAGTGGTCAAATATTGGCCTTCTGCAAACTAGGGTTTATTAACGCCTTGGACAGTGTGAGACGTGAATCCTTGTTTGGTCAGTACTGAAAGGGGCCATTCACTCTTGCGAAAGGCAGCCATTTAGTAGCCTCAAATTTTTAGGGTTATTGGCGAGAGTTATTCCCTTGGTTCGGTCTACTCAAGCAGCTACCAAGGACATCACTCTAGCAAAACATGGTTGTTGCAGTGACCAGTAGTACACTGTTCCCAATAATGAAACCACCCCCGTACCCTATATTGAGGCATACGCAGAAAGTAGTTTCTTCAACAATGGAAAAAAAAAAGGGAGGGAAAACACAAACTTGAAACACAACTTTTCTTTTCTTCAATAATAAAAATCCGATGGTTTGGAACAAGGTTAAGAGAAGTATCAACACAATAAAAGTAACATAAGGATAATCTAGTGCTTACGTAATGTAAATTGTACTAACATTACTATACTCAGTGATTCCACTTTCTAAGAAACAGTCACCACTTATCTTTAGAAATAGAACCACATTCAAAAACAATTACCGCGTAGCATTGCCTTCATTTGCCCGACTCATAGGGCTATATTTTAAGAATAGCAACGTAGAGAAAACAAAACCATTAAATTTCTTGGCAATCTATTTGGAAAAATTCGTTTACGGATTTGCCAGCAAATTGCTGAAGGCCGACAAAATAATTTAAGGACAAAGTTAGTAATGTCCTTAGGGTATGTAGTAACTATTGAACATTGAATATTTATTCTTTAATCTGCAAAGGCTCTTCCTTTGTGTAAGGACACATAAAGCTTTAATCAGATTTATGGACGAAACACTTATGTTTTGAGCGCGTTTTAGTTATCTTATCAAATCGAAACATGTGTTGTATTTGCTCATGGTAGTAAGGCTTTTTAAAAATGATTTTGTACTCACGATAAGTTTTATTGGCATTATTTAACATTCACAGCCAGCCCACATTTCAGCACACACACATGTTCCATTAACGTCCTGGGTTAGAGAACAAAAATCCATATATGCCGTATTGGGGGGGTTCGTTTCTGGACATGATGAAAAAATAATAGTATCACTCCCATACTTCCCAATAAACAAGACAATAGGTTTCTTTGGATAATATACCCCAATTATTGAATGCCTGTTAGTGGCCCCCTAAGTGTTAAATCATGTGCTAAAATGCGGACTTTGGCGGGAAAGGCGTTTAAAAATGTACCATCTACAACATTTGTTTTTCACGTTTTTACTGTTCATGCCAGGTTAGTGGTCATGTATCAAAAGATGGTAAACGTTCCTCGTCTTGTTGCACCCTCCGCTCCCAAAGACGTGGACGGGATCCCTGTTTCGGATCCTCATTCTATCCCCATGAGGCTACAGGACCCTGAAGACTCCGACCCCTTGCCCCCGTCTCCTTCAGTGGACCCTGAACCCCTCCAACTTGACTCTGCCACGTGCAGTACAGGACTGGAGGGCTCCGCCAAACTGGAACGTCCAGCAGAGGGGGCGGAGACCCGGGTCATCGTGAAAGGACATGGTCATGCGGCGAGCAGCAGTCCTGACGCACAAGCCCTCGACACTCTCGCGCTCCATGTTCGTCGAGGGACGGCAACTCGACCAACGGAACTCTATGCTGGTGGCACGAGGCAAGAGATTACACGCCCATTATTGACCACTGTGGGCACGCTGCAGGGACCAGTCCTCCTGTTTTTTTTCCGGCCGCTGCGGAAGTCAAAGCACCTCACCCTGAGCCCCGACATTCAGGATCGACGTTGAGAGAGACGTCAGTGGTTGGACGGGAGGCACGAGGCTAGTCGTGTCCGTTGTCTACGTCTCGAGCCACATGCACGCCTGCCTTCCACACCATGCCCGCCACCAGTGACACACCACTACCCGCAGCTTGCACCTGTCAGTGCACAACCTTTGTAATCTTGCACGCCAGAGTGCAAAGCACTTCCAACAAGGTAGGGGGAGCAAAACAGTGACGCATTCAAACTCGGATGATACACGTCACGACGGGGTGATGATTGAAAAAGGAGGCTACTAGCCGTTGGTAAAATAAGCTCCTGAGACAGTCCTTATCGCGACAGAGTAGCGCGTTTTATCAAATGCTTGCGTCTATATGTATTTTGCTGGTAGGGGCATCGTATTGTAGGATGATCAAATGGGCGTCTGTTATCTATAGTCTTAGTTTGGCGGAAGTAAGGGTAGAGCTTATTTTTATGTAACAGAAGAATCCCGAATTAAACTGCAGTGGATTTTTGTTCTCTACCAAGGTAAAAATTAATGGAAATTTTTTGGCTCTGAAATATGTCTGGCGGGGAGGGAAAGGTTAATTACAACGAACCTACCCGATGTTGGGAAAATAGGGCCTATACTGTTTTGCTTTGTGATGGTAAATAGGTATGTCTTCACCATGCTTTGTGTCTTTGTTTCAACAGATCCAAAAAGAGTGGGATGAGTCGAGAGGGAGAGTCGACGAGAAATCGAATCCTCAAGGATGAAATAATCAAAAAACAATTACGTGATTTTCCTGACGGCTCTATGCCATTATAGGAAATATAGTGCCTTAGGATGCAAACATAACCAATGTGTACGAAAATGATATCCACATTATCATCCTTGTTTTTAAATTTTTTACTAATCATTCACTTTTTTTTTTAACCTTGTCCACGTTAGCTATGTGTAACAGAGGGCATGGAAATAATGTGACAAATGAGTTGTTCTAACGTTCTTCAGACACCAATGTGTTGCCGTAAACAAAATCAATAATTTCATGATGTTCCAAAGAAGAGTAAACCATCGTAAGCAAACCGGCTCTAATATCTTTTGAAGTGTAAATATTGCATATCTTGTGATTCACCACTAACGTCTGTGTTCTGTCAGTTAAGTCTTTCTCCGTCTCTTTCTCTCTCTCTCTCTCTCTCTCTCTCTCTCCTCTCTCTCTCATCTCTCTCTCTCTCTCTCTCTCTCTCTATCTCTGTGTGTTCTTTCAGTTAAGTCTTTCTCCCTCTTTTTCTCTCTGTCTGTCTGTTTGTATTTGTCTTTTAATCTGTTCGTCGCTCTGGTAAAGGTCCACACTGTTGGTCCAGTTGTTGAAATATAGTGTTTGTGTTATTTTCGTTTACTTCTTAACAGTACATTTACATCATAATTAGTTCGCTTGCTTTGCTTTGTTTTATAAACATTAGTGGCTGCTCTCTCTCTCTCTCTCTCTCTCTCTCTCTCTCTCTCTCTCTCTCTCTCTCTCTCTCTCTCTCTCTCTCTCTCTCTCTCTCTATCTCTCTCATCTCCTCTCTCTCTCATTATTGTTTACTTTTTATGTTTTATTTTTCTTTTCGTTTTTTCTATGAATGATCATTGTATCTACACCGACCCCCCCCATTCCTCTCCCCCCCCCCCCCCCTTCTTGATATGGGCAGATGGATTAATCATTATCTCTCTCTTTCTTGACCTACTTTAACAAGCATTAAAAGAATTTGGTTAGAACTAAAATATGGTCAATATATGATAATACTTATGTTATGACTTTGGCCTTTCTAAGGGCCAGTGGCCTGTATAAATTAAACTTTTGTTCATTGTTCATCTCTCTCTCTCTCTCTCTCTCTCTCTCTCTCTCTCTCTCCTCCTTCTCTCTCTTTCCCATCTCTCTCACTCACTTTCTCACTCTCTTCCCCTCCTTCCCTCTCTCTTCATTTGTGATACAATCCCTTAATATTGTTTTTTGGTAATAAAGCATATGAGTAAATGCCGTTGAGTCGTTTATATGAATTGGTCTATTATTTGACACTATCTTTCTGACTGAGTGTGTATGCATGCGCGCGTTTTGCGTGTGTGTGCGTGTGCGTGCGGTGCGTGCGCGCGCGCGCGCGCGCGCGTGTGTGTGTGTGTGCGTGCGTATGTGTGTGTGTGTGTGCGTGTGTGTGTGTGTGTGTGTGTGTGTGTGTGTGTGTGTAAGTTATGTGTTTTTTTGGCACGTAATGGGTACCTATGTGTGTATGCGTGCGCGCGAGTGTGGGTGTGTGTGTGTGTGTGTGCGTGTGCGTGCGTGCGTGCGTGCGT
>CM065690.1:24338057-24343057 GCA_017654935.2 Phymorhynchus buccinoides | reverse complement strand
TATATAAAATAAGCTCTATCCTTACTTCCCAAAACTAAGACAATGGATAACAGACCCCAATTTGATGCCTTTTAGTGACATAGATGTTAAATCACTGTGGTGCTAAAATGCAACTTTGGCGGCAAAAGGGTTAACAGTTATGAAATAAAATGAATTTAGTTTTCCTTTTCAGATCCAGGATACAAGGCAGAGAGGTCAAATGTATTGGTATTTATAAAATATAATTTCCCTTACCACACTTAAAATGAATTTTGTTTTCCTTTTCAGATCCAGGTTGCAAGTCAGAGAGGTCAAATGTATTGGTATTTATAAAATATAATTTCCCTTATTACCACTTTTAACACATACACAGCACAAATCAGAGAACGACACAGTATTCATCTACTCAATTCCTCGTAATAACAATATTTACACAAAGAACAACTAGATTACAATATAACGGACACTTTGATTAATGTCAAGAAGCAAAGCACCAGCATATTCGAATAAATTACAACAATCAATTTAAAGAAAAAACACCACATTGTAAGTTTGAATGATATAAAAACCACCTATAATTAAGCACCACTACATGAGTTGGAATGAATATTTACAATCAATATATTCATGGAAAACTAAATACATAGAAACTAATTGTCTCTGCAGTCAGAGATTATCAATTCATCACTTACTATTAGAATGCCCAATGTTGCTATCTAAATACCGAATGTTCAATATGGAAATTTTTTCATAAGTATAATAATACCAAGGATATCTTAAGTGACGCAGAAATTGACATTGCTTTAATTGCGAAATTAATGCTGTCCACGCCTATTGGAAGCTTACTGTAGATGTTTTGCTTTGTGTGTTGTTATAATTGTTTATTAAGCTTGCATGTATTTGTTTAATTGGTTCAATTTTTGCATGCTGTCTAAAATCACTATTCGTGTGAATAGCAAACTATATATATAAGAGGAAAGTTTAATGGTATGTTGTTTTTCTTCTTCTTCAATTCTTGTACGTTTATTCGTGTGAAAAGACATTAAATTAAAGATTTATTCATTCATTCACAATCAATGTTAAAAAGTATAGTATCACCATATTTCTTTGAAGGACCTAATTTATTGTTTGTTTCTTATGTGCATTATTTTTAATTTACTGCTTTGCAATGCTTAATTCTTTCCGTGTTTAAAAAAAAAATATATATAAATGCCTTGATGAAAAAAAGCATGTCATTTGCTAATGCAATATAGAAATAAAAAATTGATTTTGATACATTTACAGAAACACGTAGGCCATTGTGAGTAATAACAGTGTCCTGTTCTTACAGAACTTTGAAAGTGCAAAATCAGCCTACAATACGATGCCCCTACCAGCAAAATATAAGCTAGCATGTTGATAAAACGCGCTACTCTGTCGCGATAAGAACTGTCATCAAGAGCTTATTTTAACAACAGCTAGTATCATCCTTTCAATCAGTCAACAATCGTGACAGCTATCATCCGAGTTTGATGCCACTTTGCTCCCCTACCTTGTTATAAGGTGATGTGCACTCTGGCGTGCAAGATGTACAAGGTGTGCACACTGACGTGCAAGCTGTGGTAGATGTGCACTGTGGCGTTCATGGCGTGGAAGGCGTGCAATGTGGCTCAGACGTAGACACCGACAACGACGAGCCTCCATGCCTCCCGTCCACCACTGACGTCTCTCTCACGTCGATCCTGATGTCGGGGCTCAGGGTGAGGTGCTTGGACTCGCAGCGCCGGAAAAACAGGAAGGACTGTCCCTGCAGCGTGCCCCAGTGGTCCATAATGGGCGTGTAGCTCTGCCCGTCCACCAGCAAAGAGTCCGTGTCCGAGTTGCCGTCCTCGACGAACATGGAGCGCAGGGTGGCGAAGGGCTTGTGCCGAGACTGCTGCTCGCCCATGACCATGTCCTTCACGATGACCCGGGTCTCCGTTCCGCTGCTGGACAGTTCCAGTTTGGCGGACCCTCCGTCCTGGTACTGCACGTGCATGGTCAAGTTGGAGGGGTACAGGGTCACTGAGGAGACGGGGGCTAGGGGTCGGAGGTCTTCAGGGTCACTGTAGCCCATGATGACGGAGGAGCCGAAAGGGATCCAGTCCACGCCTTTGGGAGGGAGAGGCAACAGACGAACGTTACCGTCTTGGTACATGACCAATACCTGCATGAACAGTAAGAAACGTGAAAAACAAATGCTAAGATGGTATCATTTTTAATATTATGCACAATAAAACTCATTGAGACAATATAATAAATAAAGCTTACCACCATGAACAAATACACACGTAGAATGTTCGATTTGATAAGATATTAAAACCGCGCTCAACATAACAGTGTTTCGTCCAATAAACTGATTAAAGCTTTAGGCCTACACAAAGAAGCCTTTGCAGAATAACTTTAAATTCAAAATTCAATCATTACTATACCCTAAGAACATTACAAACATTTAATTCCTTTGCCTTCACAATTTGCTGACAAATCGTAACATTGTTTTGGTTTTGTTTCTCTACGTGTTATTCTTAAAACATAGCCTATGGGTCGGGCAAATTAAGTCAATGCTACACGGTACTTGTTTGAATGTGGTTCTATTTCTAACAGAAATTGTACTTCTAGAAAGTGGATCACTGAGTATATATAATTTACTACGTAGGTTTAGATTATCCTAATTTTAGTTTTATTGTGTTGATATTCTCTTCACCATTGTTCCAAACCATCAGATTTTTATCATTAAAAAAAAGTCCAGATGCTGCAATACAATTTATTTGTATTTCAGGTTGGTGTTTTCTCTTTTGTTCATCTGTTGAAAACTACTTGTCTGGGTCTGCCCAACATAGGTACGGGGGTGGTTCATTACAGGAACAGTGGTCCTATATTGGACCACTTTTCAAAAAACACATTTTATTCATTTACAAATCTGACAATGTTGTCATTCAATTAAAATGATTGTAAACCCATTTTTACGATAAGACTGAATTATTCTGAAGGGTTTTTAACAAAATCAAGTTAATACAAATCGAGCAGTTGGCCTCCCAAGTTAGGGTGTCCTAGTTTGGGCTCCTAAGAAAAAAAGTTTGGCCACTGCAAACAACACCTTTTGCAAGAGTGAATGCCCTTGGTGGGTGGGGGAAGATGGTTGAGTACTGACCAAACAAGGGCATAACTCTCGCCAATAACCCTATTTGAGGCCACTTAATGGCTGCCTTTTGCAAGAGTGAATGCCCTTTTGGATACTGACCAACAAGGGATTAACTCTTGCTGTCAAGGGCGTTAATAACCCTAGTTGCAGTGGCACACACAAACTCAAAGAAATTGTAAAATGGGGTGCTTGTAACGTTCGAATATGTCTACTGTGACTTGTGAGCAGCTAGACACTGTGCCATTATCTCAGCAATAAGAGAGACCATTGGACAGGGGAGAGGGACATTTACACGAAGAAGATTCTCGACAAGAATGAGACAGACGTTTCATAAGAACAAGGAAGATCCTTGACAAGAATATAAAAGACGTTGTCAAGAAAGAGCAATTGTTATTTTTATGAAAGTAAAAATGAAGAAATGTGTTTGATAAATGTTTTTAACAAATTTCTACAGCAGTCGACACTGATTTTAACGCAACATTTTAACACTCTTAGTTGAGAGCACACGCCGCCTGCCTTGTAGCGTGATCCTGAGTTGGACATGATACGCCTGAAGGCCCTGTCCAGTAGAAGGAAGAAGAAGAAGATTGAGAAAGGTATCAGACCTGGGCGAAGCCTCCATTATGGGGCACGGGCACGTAGATCCTGAAATACTCGGCAGTGCCCCAGTCCTCGTCACTGTCCCCGTTCTTCAGTGTCATCGTGTCCGGACTCCGCCACCAGAAGTCCACCTTCACGGCCTCTACCACCACGTCTTTCGAACTGTAGAGATTCCGAACCTGTGGACCACCACAAGCACAGAGCAAGAGACACGTCATTTGGCGTTTTGAGTTGAGAAATTTAAAATATAAATTCCACGGACAAAATAATTATGTCAATATGCATTTTATATACGTCAACCTTGTACTCTCTCTACCTCCCACCCTCTTTCTTTGTCTGTCTGTCTCCTTTCGCTTCTGGTCTTCTTTTGTGTTCTTATAAAAGTATTATTTTAGGGTTAGGGCTGGATGATAAAATAATTCACGTCTTTTTCTTTTCGTCCCCTCTTTTGGGGCATCTATTCCCGTTATTCTCTTGCCGCTCATACTGAGCCCAAACTTCAGTTCGTCTCTTGCCTATGTGCTTAATCTTATGAAGTTCTACTAAAACTTAAGTGGGAAACGAAACGTTGTTACTTTCTAAATTAAGTAAAATCGGTTTACTTAATTTAGAAAGTAACAACGTTTAGCTTCCCACTTAAGCTTTAGTAGAACTTCATAAAATTGAGGGCAGGACACCACCATCCGTAGTGTGTGTGTGTGCGTGTGTGTGTGTGTGTGTGTGTGTGTGTGTGTGTGTGTGTGTGTGTTGTGTTGTGCGTGGTGTGTGTGTGTGTGTGTGTGTGTGTGTGTGTGTGTGTGTGTGTGTGTGTGTGTGTGTGTGTGGGCACTGTGCGTGTGTGCGTGCAAGTGAGTGTGTGTGTGTATGATTGTGTGCGTGCGTGCGTGCTTGCGTATGTACGTGCGTGTGTGCGTGCGTGCGTGATACCTACACGTATTGTTTTAGGCTAAAGCAATAAAGTAACCAACAAATTCCAGCTAGCAAGGCCGACGACTGACCCCTACAAACTTAAGCAACCTCTAAAAACTATTCGAACCACAAACCGTTTCGCCTCGGTTCGCTCTTCGTTTCATGGAGATGCTGGTGACCTCCACGGGTCCCGTGGACTGCAGCTCCAGCTGGATGATGTTGCTGTCCTCCTCCCTCCACGTGAAGTCCTCAAAGCTGTGCTCGTAGCGCGAGCTGGTCACCTGCACCACGCTAGTCGAGACGTTTGTCATCTGGCCTGTCCTGCGCGAAAACCAGATGCGTTTGTATTTTA
>CM065690.1:24329916-24332416 GCA_017654935.2 Phymorhynchus buccinoides | reverse complement strand
CTATTTTGTTATTATTTACACAAATATTTAGTGTGGTATCTTGGATGTTTTGACGTTTCTGTCTCGTAGTTATTAAGATGTGTTTAGTTTTTTCTGCGTTCAGTGACATATGGTTACAGTCAGTCCACTTAACGAGTTTATTTACGCTTTCCTGCAAGTTTACATATACAGTGTTTATATTTTGATGTGACGAGTGAAGCGTGGTATCATCAGCAAAGAGATCACATGGGGACGAAACAGAGAGGGGTAAATCATTGACATATAAAGAAAAAAGAATAGGGCCAAGAACTGAACCTTGTGGCACACCACTTGTTATACCACTGAAATTTGAAAATTTATTTTCTACACAAACGCATTGTTGACGGGAACTTAGAAACGAAGATATAAGTGTAACAGTGTCAGCTGAAAAATTATAAATTGATAATTTACGAAGGAGTAGAGAGTGGTCAATGGTGTCGAAAGCCTTTGCAAAATCTACGAAAAGTGCTGTTGTGTATTCGTCATTATTAATGTTAGCAAGCCATTGGTCGACCAGATTTATTAAAGCTGTATGGCATGAATGTTTTTCTCTAAAACCTGACTGGTTTGGATGCAAAAGGTCAAATTTGTCAATATGTAGTACGATGTTACGTTTGATGTGCTGCTCTAGTGGTTTGGACAGGACAGAAAGAATTGAAATGGGTCTATAATTAGAGGGATCGTTTTGGTCACCTGATTTGTAAAGAGGAATAATTTTACTCGTTTTGAAATGTTTAGGGAAATAGTTTTTGTCAATACATAAATTATATATGTAAGTTAAAGACTCTGTAATGATTGGTGCACTGAGTTTTATAATGTTAGTGTCAATTTCATCTAAGCCTTTTGCTTTGGATTGTTTGAGTTTGATTAAACTGTTATAAACTTCGAACACAGCTATGGGTGGTATGGTCAATGATGTGTTGATATGTTTTTCTTTGCAAAATTGTTTTAACTCGTGTAAGTCATTTTCTTTTGATTTGTCATTTTGAATAATCTGGTTTGCAATGTTAACAAAATAGTGATTAAGTTCGTCGGTGGAAATGTTTTTTGCAGAGGGTTGTTTTTTAGAAATGTGTTTATTTGTGATACAATTTATTGCTTTCCATATGGATTTAGAATCATTTTTAGAACCTGCTAGATCTTGGAAATATTGTTTTTTTGAATTACGTAACATGGTGGTAACTTTGTTTCTTTGCGTCTGGAATTGGTCTTGCTTCATAGAACCACTTAGTAGGTCTCTTGTGTTCATAGCATTGTCAATGTCTTTATCTATCCAGGGGGGCTTTGGTTTGTGCTTTACTCTTTTGCATCTAATCGGTGCATGCTTATTGTAAATATCAATGAAAGTGTTATACCAAAACTCTAATGCTTCATCCGGATCAGTGTAATGATAAATGCATGAAAGCTGGGACTGTGCCAGATCAAAGAGAAATATTTCCTCGTTAAATTTAGAAAAACATCTGTAATAAATTGTCTTGTGCCCAGCCTTAGGGATTTTTGAACCTTTTTTATTCCATGTTATGCAGATTGGTTTGTGATCACTGCAGCCAGTTAATGGTGAGCAAAGCTCAATAACGTTTTTCTTGTCGGTTACGTATATGTGGTCGATTAGAGTCTCTGATTTTGGTGTGACTCTAGTCGGCTTATCAATGAGTTGTGTTAACTGAAAGCTTTCGTATAAATGTGTCCATTGCGTTTGTGTTTTCATTAAATCGATATTAAAATCGCCAAATATTAACGTTTCTTTTGATTCCAAAATCACATTATCCATCATGGAGTTAAATTTGTCTTTCCAGTCTACACGCTCCGAAGGGTGTCTATATAGAAATCCTAATAACAATGGCTTTGTATGCTTAATATAAACCTCCAACCACAAGCATTCAACATCATACTTTTCAAAAACGGACATTGGCTTTAAGTTGATCGATTGACAGTAGTATACTAAAAGACCGGTTTGTTTTTGTTTTGATGGGTCTAATCGAATAATATTATACCCATTTACTGAAATGTCATTATCCGTTATATAGTCCGATAAGTGAGACTCACCAAAACAAAATATGTGAAAAGGATTTCCAGAATTATGCAAAATCGAAGCTACATCTGCTAATTTGTTAACAACATGGTTAATATTTAAATAGCCTATTCTTAAGCCTTCTTTTACTGGCCACGAAACAATACAACTAGACATGGTTCTTGAATGTTGCATATATGCCACAATGTCCAACAACAGCAAAATAATAGAAAAGCTAATTACAGGTGGTCACGATAACAATGCCACCTATATGATGAAAATAAAGTGATTTGATAAATGGAAACAATGACAATGAAAGGTCACCCAGTATACAAAACTGAAAAGGGTGGAGGGAAATAAGGGGATGCAACCTGAGAGCGACGAAAACAATAAGGCCAATATGAAAAACGAAGCAAAATTCAATCAATATAACATCAACTCGTAAGACGCTCATCAAACAGCATAAAGCGT
>CM065690.1:24317416-24319916 GCA_017654935.2 Phymorhynchus buccinoides | reverse complement strand
TAGATACCCCAACTAGCATTACCCCTTCATCCGAAACATTAATTGATCATGTATATTCTAGTACAAAAGAAAACATTATTGAAATATGTTCTCCACACTGTGGCTGCAGCGACCATTTACCTATCTGTGTAACGTGGTTTAAAAAGGGCGCGAGGGTGCCTAAACCTGGTCATAAAGTCATTACGTATAGATCTTTCGCTAAATTCAATAAGGATGCTTTTCTGAATGATTTAGCTCGTTCATCTCTCTGTCATGTTTATCAATTCACTGACCCGGATCAAGCCTTTGAGTTATGGCATAAATGTTTTATAGAGATTTATAACAAGCACGCACCTTTCATCACTAAGAGAGTTAGATATTCGCCTAAACCTCCCTGGTTAACTGAAGAAATTGAAGAAGCTATTCGTCAAAGAGATAGTCGTTTGATAGGTAAACAATTTGAACAGTTCAAAAAACAGAGAAACAAAGTTACTTCAATGCTTCGCCATTCAAAAAAGAAATATTTTAATGATTTAGTGTTTAATTGCTAAAAAAACAACTCAAAACCAATGTGGAAAGCTATTAACACTCTTAGTCGTAAACATTCAGATAAAGCATCCTTCGCGTCCAAAGCTATTTCTGCTGATTCTTTAAACCACCATTTTTGTAACGTTGCAAATGTGACTGTAAAACACAATAGAACTGATGAAAATGACCTCAAATTGCTAAAAGATTTTTGTGATTCGAAGGAAATTAAGTCTGAATTAGTTGTGCCTTCAATTACAGTTTCTGATGTTTATTTTCACCTTGTTCATTTAAAACAAACAGGCACTCGGGGTCTTGATGGTTTGGATGGAATCATTCTAAAACTTAGTGCTCCACTCATTACAGACACATTGACCTACTTATATAATCTTTGTATTGATAAATGTTATTTCCCTAATGCTCTCAAACAAGCTAAAGTTATACCCCTCTATAAATCTGGTGATAAAACTGACCCTAGTAATTACAGACCTATTTCGCTTGTTTCTGTTCTTTCCAAGCCTTTAGAAAAACACTTTAATAAATACATAACATCCCATATTTCCAAATATGACTTGATTCATCCAAACCAATCTGGCTTCCGATCTAACCACTCATGCCATACTGCCCTTACTAACCTTGTTGATCAATGGTTATCAAATCTGGATGATTTAAAGTTTACTGGTGTTATTTTCGTAGACTTCGCAAAAGCATTTGATGTGATAAACCATAAATTATTATTACGGAAACTAGCTGTGTATAAACTTTCTAACTCTGTTCTTAAATTCATGAAATCATTTATTTCAAATCGTGAACAGTCTGTTTTCTTGCATAACAAAAAATCTAATTTTTTACCTATACATTTTGGTGTACCACAAGGATCAGTTCTGGGCCCTCTTCTGTTTTTGCTCTATATTAATGATCTTCCTCTTTATATTAAAAACCCTAGTGAGCTGTTTGCAGATGACACATCAATCCATTCAAACCATACTAATCTCAATCAATTAACCTTTAGTTTACAAGAAAGTGTAGATCAGCTACTTGACTGGACTGAACTTAATCATATGGCATTAAATGATACAAAAACTAAGTATATGATTGTAACGTCACGGCAAAAGCGACAAAATATAACAAGTATTATCCCCCAATATATATTCGCAATAAGCCAGTTGAAGAAGTCAACACACATAAAGTTTTAGGGATTACTCTAGATAACAACCTTACTTGGTCCTCCCATATTAGTAGCTTAAGCAAACGAGTATCTCAAAAAGTTTTCCAGCTCTCTAAGATAAAGCATTTTCTTAATATTGATGCACGTAAGCATTTCTTCCACGCATGCATCCAGTCTCACATAGATTATGCATCAACTCTCTTTGATTCAAGTAGTGCTAACACCCTAAAGCCGTTGATAAGTGTTCATAAACGAGCTCTAAAAACATGTCTTTTGAAATCGTCTTCATTAACATTTCAAGATTACGTCTCACTAAATATTCTTCCTTTCACAGATAAGCTTCGGTATAATAAAGCAGTCATGATGTACAGAATTATAAACGGTTTTGCACCTGCAACCTTAATCAAAAGATTTCCACTCAACCAGTCTAGATATACAAACAGTGTTCTTGTCCCCAAGCCCAGAACTGATCTTTTTAAAACCAGTTTAACGTACTCGGGTGGAACTCTATGGAACTCTTTGCCATCTAATTTAAAACAAATAGCTGGCATGAATTCTTTCAAAAAGGCATATAAAAATATTCTATTTCAAAATCTTAAAGAACAAATGTAATGTTGTTTTTTTTTCTTCTTCCTCCTATGTTTTACTATTATTACTCATGTGTTATGTGTGTTGTGACATGCTTCAGTATACCCTCCCTTCCCCCTTATTCCCCCTCCTTACCCCCCCCCCCCCCCCCCCCCCCCCCCCCCACCTTCCTTCTCCCCCTCACCTGTAATTACCCCAAGCGTTTCTTTCTTTTTGTGTAACCAATTTGCCTTTTCACTT
>CM065690.1:24279916-24314916 GCA_017654935.2 Phymorhynchus buccinoides | reverse complement strand
GCAACTCTTTACAGACAATAATGCTCGCGTTTTTTAATGCAAGCTCTAGGCTTGCGGTGTATTGGACTGTTCAGCACTTGGAAGAGCCTTGTCTCACACAGTGTCATTGACTGACTTTCTGGAGTTGTCGTTGTTTTGGTGTGTGTTGTTTCCATTCAAATGGGAGTGCAGTTTGTAGGTCTTTGCCATGCTGCTGCTGCTGCTGTTGTTGTTGTATAACAGCAGTAGACTGTTATTTACCAACACGTGTTCCGTAGCATTGACAACCGAGGTTAAACCAAAAAAGAAAGACGTGCAGCTGAAGCATTTTGTTTTTTTCATTTAAAGGGGCACCCTGACGGTTGAGTTTTTGCAAGAAACACGTCGAGATCACCAGAAAGACAGCCTTTTTGAAGGATCGGAACACTCACTTTGCTCTAGTTTCCTAGAAATTAAACCGTCAAAACGGCGATTCCTCCTTGGCGGAGATGCCGGAGAGAGTAGCCATTTTGGATGGGGTGGGTTGAGGTCACTCATTGTGGTTGAAGCGTTTTGGGTTTTTTGTAGTGCAATAAAAAAAAACCCACATTGGAGCTATTTCCTTTGTTGTGAGCAAAACTCCTTTAGATAAACTATAAAATTTTAAAAAGAAAGAAAAAAAGGGCCTGTATTGCGAAAAGTTCGTGCAAACCATTTGGCGGCCATTAGAAAAGAGACGGCACACGCCTTCTCTTTGGGTGAAAGAATTTGACTTCCAGCACCTCCGCCAAGGAGGAATCGCCGATTTGACGGTCTGATTTATAGGAAACCAGAGCAAAGTGAGTGTTGCAATCTGTGTAAAGGGTGTTTTCCTGGTGATTTCGACGTGTTTCTTACCAAAAAAAACATTCCGTTCGGGTGCACCTTTAACAAGGTCCAGACAATTGAACGTTTGAGAATCAGCCTGCAAGATGATCGTTAAAACCAAACTCAAATCCCATCACTTTAACATGTTTGCTAATATTTGCGAAATAGTATTTCACCGCAGGGTTCTAGAATCTCTCGAGTCCTGCAGACACCCAGGATACTTTATCAAAGGACGTGAGGAGTGCCACTCTATCAAGCAGGGTAGTGTTTGAACGAGGGGGCTAAAATGTATTCTTACGAGTTATAACCATCCTCTCGAAATAAATGAAAAGCAAACGTTGAAGCCTTCCATTGCCCTACTGCGACAATAATTTCAGACCTGTTGCCCTCTCCTACGTGAATCCGAGTTATTGATTTGGGTAGGTTTTTTCGGGTCTTTTGTTGTAGAACGAACGAACACTCGTAAAATGATGGAACACGAAACTACACTCCGCCCGACTGTGATGGGCTGTATGTGGAACCTAGGGTGTTGAAGTTGAAAGAGGAGTCTGCTACATAGTTTTGGACCAGAAGAGGTTCCATTGAAGTAACTAACCACATTTTGATGTTCGTCTGTTGTTTTTCTGTCAGTTGCGTTGCCCGCGGGAGACTGAATATTGCCCGTGGGTTGACGATGTTATGGTCGGTGTCTTGGTGCAAACGTGTACATAGAGCTATGGCCACGGAAATTAAAATGTGGGGTGTGGTAGTTCTGTCCTGGAGTGCCTGAAATGCGGCTAGGCTGTCAGAAGAACATGAATCGATTTTCTTTAAATTAAAAATTAAAAAAATACTAGATGACAAAGTAAAGTAAATTATGAAGCAAACATGAAAGTCCTCGATTGTAGTTTTTTTTTCTTCACAGGAATCCTTTTAAAATGCAACGCAGGCATACAATGTCTCAATAATTCTATCAAATTCACACACACACACACACACACACACACACACACGCACACGCACGCACACACGCGCGCGCGCGCACACACACACACACGCACACACGCACGCACGCACACACACATACACACACATACACACAAACACGCACGCACGCATACGCGCACACACACACGCACACGCACGCACGCACACCACACACACACACACACACACACACACACACACACACACATACGCACACACACACATTCACACACACACACACACACACACACACACACACACACACACACACACACACACACATACACACACACACACACACACACACACACACACACACACACACACACACACACACACACACACACACACACACACACACACACACACACACACACACGAAAACACACAACACAAAAAGATGCGCCAACAAATTAAAATGAATCAGGCAAACTCTTTGTTTCCAGGTATCTTGATTTAATGGTATTGATACTGAATTAAGCTACTGAAATACTCGCTACGTCATTTTGTTTTCCTCGAACATGTTCCCTTCGTGTATCCAAAGAAAGACACAGAAGTACGAACTGTGTTCTTGCACATTTCCATGAAGCAAACAATCATAGCAAATGTATGACAAGGGGGGGGGGACATTGAGGACGCACGAGCGCGTGCAATTAATGAATAAAATGAAATAAAGACAAACCAAATAAATAAAGCAAAATTAAGTCAATTAAAATCACAGACAATCATTTCTGACAGGCATAATATTACATCGTGTAGGCCTACTATGCTATATGATTAAAATATTGACAGTCCCCACACACTCCCCTCTGTGTGCATACTATACTCTATTCACGATGGCAACGCCCCACACAATATCAAGTAAAAGCTTCTACAAAACTTCCTGTCAGTGTAAGAAAATAAAGTGTTGTTATATCAAGACAAATGACTGAAATATAAAACAAGAATTGATATATTACAATGTTTGATGATTCAGATTGACTATGCGTGCTTACAACAAGAAAACAATGGCAGCTTATTAAGTTTATAGCATGAGATTTGTGTAAGCGTTTCTGTAGATCGATTTCTGCAAAATACGCCTAAGTTTTCAAAACTTCTTTGAAAAGGGAGGAGTTTTCCTCTGTATGTTGTTGCAGTTCTTGTTACTCTCGATGTGTTGTTTCTGCTTTGTCATTTACTGCAAAAGAATTATAGTTGAAATGGTGCGTAGATTTTGTTCACGCCTTCATACGCGAAGCTTTTTCACATTTTTGTTAAATAACTTTATTTAGTACATTTTCAGTCTTATGGTCGTTGCAAACTCCGTTGTAACAGTCTTGTTCTCAATAAATTTCAAAGCTCAACATTATTGATAATGACAATAACAAGTACCATCATGGTAATAATTTTTTTGTCTGTTTCATACAGTGCCAAATAAAATCACACAATAAGCATATTACTAGCGGTTTACAAAGTCCATTGAAAGAAAGAAAATGGATACTAAATGGGCTTCTCAGGATGCTCAATGGATATTTTTTTCATTTAACCCTAGGCCAAAATTTAGAAGCCTTTGTGAAAATTATGGGGACAGCTTACGATCATCATCACTAATATGTCCCCCCATCCCATAGTTTTTGCCCACTCTTGCTTCCACGTGCAGGCAAGCGACTTCCTTTCCTTCCTCGTTAAGCATGTTGATGGCCAAGCGAGTGTCTCCCTGTAAAAACACAAACAGAGCACAAGCTTTAACCCTTTCACCGCCAGCCATATTTCAGGCAAGAATATTCCCATTAAAATTACATGGGTAGAGAACAAAATCCATCTGCTGGATTGGGGATTCTTCTGTGACATATATAAAATAAGGTCTACCCTTACTTCCCAAAACTATGACAATAGGGTCTTTGGATAATATTCCAATTTGATGCCTTTTAGTAACATTAGCGTTAAATCACTGTGGTGCTAAAATGCGACTTTGGCGGTGAAAGGGTTAAATTCCAATGTTAGCGTGACTTGGGGACGTTGGCACACCACCAGCCTCCACCAAAGGCCAAGACAGTTTCGTTTCATTTTTTTAAGTTAGCCAGCCAAATAGGCCTAGATGCAAACAAACTAGGGAAGACGGGGTAAAATGCGCATGGGCGGGTAAGAAGCCCACCCCAATTATCTCATGAAATGAAGCAAATTTCAGTCTCATTTTGCCCATGAGACGAGCGTTAATGTCTAGCATTCGTCTCATGGGCAAATTTGACTGAAATTTTCTTGATAATTGGGGTGGGCTTCTTACCCGCCCATGCGCTTTTTACCCCGTCTTCCCCTAACAGGGTTTGTTTGGGTGGGGTTGTTGTTGTTTTTATCTAAAAGAGAATGCAGGTGTATACCTATAAGCAGACAGACAGTAAAACACACAGGCAGACAAAGACAAGCTTAGGTTTTCTAATTAGTTTATCAGAAAACTCATTCGTGTCTCTTCTTCTTCTTCACACATGCCCCCCCCCCCCCCTCCACCACCACCACCACCGTCACCACCACCTATTTCCTATTCCCATCGCCCTGTGTCATTTCTCACCTCCCCCATCATCATCATCCTCATCATGGGGGGCATCATGAGGGTGGAGAGCATGACATCCGTCAGGCTGTAGGTGTTGATGTCCACTGGGCATTTGCAGGGAAGACCATTGGAGGAGAGCCCATTGCCGGGACAGACGCCCACCATTCTGCTCAGCATTGTACACAGGTCATAGGTACTGAAACCAGGCACCACAGGGAAAGACTGAAAGCAGGTAATTCAGCTTCATTCTGATTTATTAAAGATCTTCCGAGGCATTTAAGACCGTAAGTCGAGAGCCTGTTGCTTTGCCTGAATATGCACTGGCCTCGAATACGAATACGAATATTTTATTGAGGGTAAAAAGGATAAGCTACAATAGCTTCTTTACACCTTGCCCTCTCACTCACACATTCATACCATGCATCAAGCAAAGAAAATTTGACATAAAACAATCAAGTCGCCTGTTCTTGGCAGCTGTTGGATGTGTGCTGGTTATGAGTGGGGTGTTGTTTTGCCGGTGGGCTCTGCAGTCATGAAAAACGATTGTTGTCCACGTTCAATCAATCAAATTGACATTGTAAACACGCACAAGGGTCATCTTATATTTGATAAGAGTTGGCTTAGCTTGCGTGGGTGCAATAAGTGTCTTTTAATATGTTAGAAATGAAAATTACGAGGGTACACCTTTTTTTTTATATAGATAAGTGTGTTAAGCAGAATGTAGGTGCTGAAACGAATTCACTAGCTGAAAATCTCTGCATAAGTTCTGTTGTAAATCTTGACTTCGTTTATACTGTTTCCTTGTCTACAACGAAGCTTGAAACAATGGGGTCCGTTGAGGAGGTGTGGGTTTGTTGTTGGTTTTTTGTGGGGGGGGGTTTGCGGTGTGTGTGAGAGGATTTGTTTGCGTCTTTGTTGCTTTGAATAGTTGTACCTTTCTTAGTTTCCTTTCTTTACATATTGTTTCATATAAAATTTTAGAAATTTCCTTACAGGGGTTTCTACAAGATAGATCTAAACAGAGAATGTTTTCGAACATTTTTCTGTTATATTTTTAGCCTTCCAGTCCTTTGCCCTCCTTTTATATATACTGTTTTAATCAAAGTAGCCTATGTTTTCAGCTTTGATTCATTCTGCATTGGAAAACTGTGTAGGCCATCAATGAAACATTGCAGAAGTATCAAATCATTTATCTCCCTCTTTTTCTTCTTCTTCTTCTTCTAACAATCATTAGTTGTAGGCCTACTGCCCTTCTGTCTTCTTCCCGCTTCTCTCTTCCTTTTTTTTTAGTCTATGCTATCTGTATTACTCCATTCTTTTTCTTTTCTTGTTTTACTTTTCTGTTTATTTTTCGCCTTTCTGTCTTTTTTTTTAAAAACCTTTCTGTCTATTTTCTCTCTTTCCATCTCTTTCTGTTTCTGTGTAAACACACACTCTCTCTCTCTCTCTCTCTCTCTCTCTCTCTCTCTCTCTCTCTCTCTCTCTCTCTCTCTCTCTCTCTCTCTCTCTCTCTCTCTCTCTCTCTCTCTCTCAGGCTTTCTCTCTCTCTCTCTCTCTCTCTCTCTCTCTCTCTCTCTCTCTCTCTCTCTCTCTCTCTCAGGCTCTCATCTCTCTCTCTCTCTCTCTCTCTCTCTCTCTCTCTCTCTCTCTCTCTCTCTCTCTCTCTCTCTCTCTCTCTCTCTCTCTCTCTCATCTTTATTAAAATTAAATTACTAGGAGTTACTATTGACAACAATCTATCATGGTCTAAACATATTTCAACCATCTCTAAAAAACTGTCTAAGAAAATATTTCAACTTAACAGAATTAAGCCTTTCCTAGATAGTCATACTCGCAAACTCTTCTTTAATGCATATATTCAACCCGAAATAGATTATGCTTCCACTTTTGGGGATCTTGCCAGTGAAAATAGCTTAAAAAAACTAAAATGCCTCTATAAACGTGCTATCAACATTGTTCTTCTCAAGTCGTCCTCACCTTTAACCAGTGATTATAAAGAACTAGGTATTTTTCCCCTGGATAAAAAAAAAAGTCATTTAAACAAAGCTGTTTTTATGTACAAGATAATGAAACAAGTGACCCCAACTTATCTTTGTAAAAGATTCCCTACTTTAAATATGCGTAGCAAATGTACAGTTTTTATTCCTCGTCCCAGAACCAATCTTTTTATGACATCTCTCACCTATTCTGGGGGTAAACTTTGGAACGATCTAAAAGATTCATTTAAAAACCTTAACACCGTTTCATCTTTTAAAAGAGCTTACAATAAAGATCTCATAGAGAAATTATAAGTATGTCAGCAATAAAGTATAAATATTTTGCATGCCTAAGACTAGTATGTGTAAAGCACATGAAACTGTAAACTCTTAATATATGCCAGTCATATTGTGTGTGACACACACACAACACACACAACACACACACACATATATATATATACACACACACACACACACACACACACACACACACACACACACACACACACACACACACACACACACACACACACACACGCACACACACATATACACACACACACACACACACACGCACACACACATATACACACAAACACACACACACACACACACACACACACACACACACACACACACACACACACACACACACACACACACACACACGCACACACACACACACACACACACACACCGGTGAACCGACAAAGAAAGCACATGTACATACTGACCAGTCGTCTTCGCAGTTCACTTCGATATATGTGTCGTCTATTTTTCGCTGAACAGATAGCTTCGCCTGCATCCCAACGTGGATTGCCTGCTTCAGGACCAGTCCCCCAGACACAAACACGTTGCCAGAGCTGGGCAGGGGGTAGGGATTGATGATGAGGATGAACAATTCTTCTCCGTCTGATGTGTAATGCACACATTGTATATACAAACACAAAGGTATGCATTGAGCACGTTCATTCACATTCGTGTATGCACTACACGTGCGCGCGCGCGTGCTCACACATACATAAACACATGCGCGCGCGCCGCGCACAGAGAGGAAGAGACATAGGGAAACGCAATGAATATTAATGTGAGGCCACCGACCAATACACATTTGGAGGTGCAACTAAAATATGCACACGACTAAAGCAAAAGCAGGTAAAGAACGCAATGTTTAGAACAATACTTTGACAAGCAAAAATGAATGCGGATACGACAAAAAGCTATTTAGCAAAAGTGGCATAAACTGTTCCCTTTCCGTTCATTTTCTTCCAATTTTTCGTTTTTATTCCATGTACCCCCAAGGGGCTTTCGGAAATAAACCTTGAAACCTTGAAGCCTTGTAAAGCATCTGTATTATAATGCGCTAAGGATCCGAGGAGGGGACCCTAAAAACTCGAGTACCGCGAAAATCACTAAATGTCGGACTTTCGCTCGCGATGCGGGTCAAGATACGCGCTTCGTCTATTTATTCCGCTAGGTCGGATTAAAAATGTTGCTTTTGAAAGTTGATTTTGAAGGCAAAATGTTTCTTGCGTGTCAATTGGCATTATTTTGAAGCTGCGTCAACTGGTCCGACTTGACTGCTTTCCCTTCTTCCTCTTATAATGAAATTATTACATCGACTTTCGACGAAGCCTTAATAGGTAATCGCTCGGACAGGTTCCTATCAATTATGAACGCAGATGCTTCATGCTACCGTGCGGAGCACGGGTTTATCTAGTACACTATCGAACAAAAGTTAAGGCCCTAGTAACTAAACAACTTTCACTTTGCAATAAACAGTCTAGTAATGGGGGTCTTATAGTTACCATCGTTATATTATGTTTGTACAAGTATTTACGTCTCAAGTCGTTATGTATTGGACAATCATACAATACATGTAGTTAATCTTCTAATTTGTTACATGATGGACAATGTTTCGAAATATCTGTATATCGCTGGTTGATTTTTAGTTCATTCATTTCAAAACGAAACTGTACAAAAGCTGATCTAAATTTACTGATAATTAAATCAGATAAATATTTTTTTCTGGTTGCAGTAAAGATTTGAAAGAGCGATATGTTTTAAAACGGTCACTGCTGTTGAGTTTGGCTACCCAGTCTTGTTTAAAGCAATCAATCATACGCTGTTTAAGTAACACAACAAAAGCATTTACGTCACCAACCCCACCATATATCCAGACCTCTGAAAATCCGTACATATCTAAACATCGTTTAATCGCGTCTGCCCAGTTCTTCAATTTATTTGTTTCAACATTTGTGTTATTTGACATCCTATTGACACTCATAAGATAAGCTTGCTTTGGGATTCTAGACAATGGCATTTGATTTAATTTAAACCAGTAACGAATTGCAGGGGGTGGGGCATAGCTGTTTCACTCGTTTACAATAACACGACACAAGAAATTAAACCCCCAAAAATAATTCAGAAATCAAGACTATCAGAAAGTGCAATAAACGTATCAAGCATTAAGTGTAGAGAAAGTGTAGAGAATCCACTTTAAAAAATGTATTCAGAAATCAAGACTATCAGAAAGTGCAATAAACGTATCAAGCATTAAGTGTAGAGAATCCACTTTAAAAAATGTATTCAGAAATCAAGACTATCAGAAAGTGCAATAAGCATATCAAGCACTAAGTGTAGAGAATCCACTTAATATATATACCAAAAGAATGTCCTGATTTGTTTGTTACAAAGGCTATCACCCTGCCTATAATGTGCAAAAACTACCAAGACTGTCCACATATCAATCACTCCTTTAAATCTTTTATCTCTTATGTTATAGCCTACTTGACAGCTGTCGATATAACCACAAGCACAGCTTTCGTTTCCTTATTGATCCCACTTCTGATTATTTGTTCACGTTCACGCTCATAGTTATTCTGCAGATATTAGTTATTGGTGTATGTACTGTATATCGTGCAATGTTGTTTTCTATTCTGGAGTTTTAATGTGTGCTAATCCTGGGATACAAACCTGCATGCATCTAAGCATTACTATTATGTTACTATGCACATTATATGTCATGTTACTATGCACATTATATATTATGTTACTATGCACACATTATACTATGCACATTACTAATAATATGTCCCCTTTCTCTCTGCCCGTCTATCTCTGTCCCTCCCCCTCTCTCTTTCTCTCTCTTCCCTCTATCTGTCTCCCTCTATCTTTCTCTCTCTCTCTTTCTCTCTCATACACACACTCACTATTTCCTTCCACCTTTGTTTTTAATTTGAACAAAGAAGTATCACTCTCTCTCTCTCTCTCTCTCTCTCTCTCTCTCTCTCTCTCTCTCTCTCTCTCTCTCTCTTTTTTCTTTTTTTTTCTTCTTTCTTCTTCTTCTCATTTTGTAATGAATGATTGTGGGTTGTCAGGTGATCCTAGTTGTGTATGCACTATTTTGCAGACTTTACCTGATGAAGCTTGAATAAAGCGAAAGCTCGTGGATTATGTGTGGAGTGGGAATCTTTGTTGTGCGGCTGTTGGGTTTTTTTTGGGCTGCATTATCTGACTCAACTGTTCTACCTAGCTCACCATCTGGTGATCACCAGTCGACTGGATTGATTTTTAAACTATAAATTGCATAGTTGGACACATAAACGTTTTATCAAAGCAAATTATATATAATTATATAGCATGAATGAAAATCCGTTTAACGTCCTCCGGTCTAAAACAGACACATATGGGACATTAGTAGATATAAAGATGGTGGGAACGATCCTGGAGGAAATGCCCGGAGGCAGTGCAACTCCAGGACAGTGATTAGATGAGCTCCTTTCCCCTAGAAGAGAATGGCGTCCTTGTTGCACCAAATTGAAAGTTCACAATAAAAGCAAATCAGCACTACGCTAAACCAGAAAGAGTAAAAATGTATGTAAAATAACGAAAATAATAATGTTCTAAAATTAGGATTTGAAAATATATTAGACATGACTAGAAAGCGCCGGCTACTGAGATGATATCCAAATTAAAGGATAAAAATAGTATGAATGAAAAATCTCAGTGATTAGCTGAGCTCCTTTCCCCTAATCTGAAGGACTAAAAAGTTGGTGCATTTGTAATGCAGAATAATTTGCTTTGAGAAAACGTTTTGTGTCCAATGTCTTTATTTGTGAACCTCGGAAACAATCTCAGTTATCATTAACTTTTTGAATTGTTATGTGTTCAGAAAAGAAGAGAATAGTAACATGTGCTGGTTTTAAAAATTTGTTAAAAACATGTGCTGGTTTACTTTTTTTTCTCCCGATGAGGGAGAGGACAGTGCCTATACAAAGACAGCTGTTTCGACCGAGTGAGGGTCTCCTCAGTCTGCATGATCGGACTGCAATTTGACTGTCCAGTGAGCAGTACGACATTCTACAAGAGAATGATGTCCTCTTTGCACCAGAATTGTCACAAGCCAATGCACCTACATGCCAAGTTTGAAGACTGTAAGTCCAATCGTATAGAAGATATGGCCCCTTAAAGAATCTGGGTTGTCAAGGTCATATGTCAAGGTCAAAGTCACGACAGCAACCATTTATGCTTGGATGCCTTCCTCTCCTGGTGACACACCACCACACAACATTTGAAGCGATTCTGTCAAGCGGTTCGGGAGATATCCTTGAAACAGACATAAAACAACTCTGCTGGCTCTCACTCTCGCTGTCCTTTTGGCCCCTTCAAACTGTCTTCCACGGCATTCCCCTAATGATGCTGATCACGAAAATAGATGGTGATGTGGTCTAATGCCAACAGTTTTGAAACTACTGAGCACTTGTTTTCGGAGCCCCCTCAGCTCTCACCCTCACTGTGCTATTGGCCTGTATAAAATGTCACGTACACCATCTAGGCACCCTAGAGAACAATGCTGCCAAGTTTTGTTCAGATTTGGTCAGTGGTTTGGGCGCTATGAAGTGGCACACATTTCTGTCACGCACGCAGGCACGTACAGAGAGGGAGAGAGAGAGAGAGAGAGAGAGAGAGAGAGAGAGAGAGAGAGAGAGAGAGAGAGAGAGAGAGAGAGAGAGAGAGAGAGAGAGAGAGAGAGAGAGAGAGAGAGAGAGAGAGAGAGAGAGAGAGAGAGAGAGAGAGAGAGAGAGAGAGAGAGAGAGAGAGAGAGAGAGAGAGAGAAAGAGAGAAAAGAGAGAGAGAGAGAGAGAGAGAGAGAGAGAGGGAGAGAGAGAGAGAGAGAGAGAGAGAGAGAGAGAGAGAGAGAGAGAGAGAGAGAGAGAGAGAGAGAGAGAGAGAGAGAGAGAGAGAGAGAGAGAGAGAGAGAACTCGAACTCGAAATTTTTAATGAGGATAAACTGAGTAAGCAGAAATAGCTTATTTTCATCAGGACCTCTAAAATAATGACATATGAAGTGAATAAATAAATACATAAATTACAAAACGAACTCAAATGGTTCAAAAGTAAACAATGTAACAATCAAATGTAACAAATCCAAAGAACAAGGATAACATGACATATAAATCAACATTCTCACAATTCCTTTCACACACATAAATCATAGTTAGACAAGTAATCAATTGACAATTTTACAATATCAGGCAGTAGGAGCATAGCTACAGACACGCGCATTTACTTAAATTATAACATGCACAATAGATAAGTTTAGAAAAGGGGAATGAACTGTTATAACCTTTCGAATAAATATTTATTAAAGCATCTTTTAAATGACAGCAATGTGCTTTTAGTTTTTAAGCACTCAGGGATTTCATTCCACAACCTTCCACCTGAGTATGTTAACGATGACATAAATAAGTCTGTTCTAGGTCGGGGGAGGAGTATGGTTTCTTTATTCCGCACCTGAGTTACAGGAAACCTTTTACATAAATAAGGAGGTGCGAGTCCATTTAAAATTTTATACATAAATACACCCTTATTAAATTTGGCATTTGGAGTGGAAGGGAAGTATGTTAACAATTTTATAATCAGAAATTTGTAGTGTTGATGATTTAAGAAGAATTAGTTTAATTGCACGTTTATAAATACTTTCTAAATGTCTTAGACAGTTTTTGCTTGCTTGATCCCAAGAAGTTGTAACATAATCAATGTCAGGGTGAATATATGCATGAAAGAAGAGTTTTCTGGTGTGAATATCAAGAAAGTGCTTGATTCTGTTTAGTTGAAATATTTTTTTAGATAACTTACGAGTGAGAATAGAGGCATGGTACGACCAAGAAAGATTGTTGTCAACCCCCAGACCAAGTATAGTATGCGAGTCCACTTCTTCTATGAACTTGTCATGTACTTTAATTTTTGGTAAATCAGACTTTATGATCTGTCGCTTTTGTCTTGTGGTGAGAGAGAGAGAGAGAGAGAGAGAGAGAGAGAGAGAGAGAGAGAGAGAGAGAGAGAGAGAGAGAGAGAGAGAGAGAGAGAGAGAGAGAGAGAGAGAGAGAGAGAGAGAGAGAGAGAGAGAGAGAGAGAGAGGCCGCATCAGCTGTCGTTTTTTTCATGTCAACCTGTGTCTCTTTGCAAAGCAGACTGTTGCCGACATAACAGCTGAGAGCAAATCTCATATAGAAGTCCTTATCATACTATTGTTTGATTTTGACAGGAAGGTGTTATGTACACACGTACTTAGTAATCTGTCAATCGATAAAAACATGTGTTCTCTCTCTCTTCGTGCTTCAAATGCCTCCCTTTGCGAAGTACAATATGTGTTTTTCACCACATTAATTTAACAATCCAGACTCTGATTAATATATATATAAGTATTGGTCGTGGTGAACGCAAGCGTAGGCTATGTCTGCAATCTTAATGTGTATTAATATGCTATTCTAAATCTGAATACTTAATATTGCATTTTCACGTTTGCTATAATTATTCACAATTCATGCTTGTGTGTCGAAATGTTTGCGCGTGAAAGTGTGATTAAGGAGAAAAGGGTGGATCGTAGGCCTGAGTATAGACGTTTGTTTTAATTAGTGAAATGGTAAAGAGCACAGAGAGTAGGAGGAGGAGGAGGAGGAGGAGGAGGAGGAGGAGGAGGAGGAGTAGTACTAATGGTACAAATGCACCAGCTAAAGACTGGAACTTTACGTGTGTGACCAGTTTTGTTTATCCCACCACTTGGTCAGCCATCCGGGGGATTTTGGATAGTGATGATGCTATGCTAGGAGCTTGTCATGGCTAACGACAATCTGCATAATAATACAAAGCTTAGCAACATTCTGAAGTAGCCTCAGTGCTCTAGCCTAATGGCTATGTCAGTTGGTGTGACACAGACTTGAGTCAAGGCAGACTTTGATTCCATTTTGTATTATTTATAAGGAGGTCAATGTTAAAATTGCCTAAAGGAATAGTTTCATTACCAACTAATAAATTGCTTCCATCATATATCACCGAATCTATGTATCCAGCCGATGTCCTCAGCATGGTTATGATATAAATAACCAATACATATAGGTTTGCTGTTTTTCACGTTAATGTGCCAATGCTAATGTGTGTGTGTTTATATGCATGTATCCATGCGCACATATTTTAGGAGAATGGAGGGAGGCTATGTGTCACAGAACGTGATCCTGTTTGGTGATGTTGTTTGTATTTCAGAAAGTAAACTAACTGATGTTGATACTGTGCAAATTGATGGATACACCGCATTTTATAAGAACAGAAAAAGATATGAGAAAATCTGGAGGAATACTAGTATTAATAAGAAATTGTTTTGTTCAGTATATTACTGTGTTTGAAGAAAAACGATTTAAAAATAACGTCAGTGTTGAAACTTTGAGTAGTTACAAGTTTGTAGATTTTGAGATGTGTCAGAGTGCAATGGTTTTTGCTTTTAATGACTCCGTTTTTCAAAAGAAAGTTTTGTTTTGTGCTGCTTATATTGAACCAGAGGGGTCTCCCTATTTCAATCGTAACGCATACAACGATCTTCAAGACACAATTTTGCACATTGGGATTAGCAGTGTCTGTCTGTTAGGGGATTTTAATGCCAGAACTGGCCAGGTAAACGAATTGTTTGTTACTAACTCTTTTGCTGATGATGTTTTCGATAGAGATGTTAATTTTCCTGTAAGAACATCTGAAGATAGACAGACAAACACCATGGGGCATGAATTAATAAGTTTTTGTAAAGCATGTCAGTTTATTATTATTAACGGTAGATCAGGTAGAGATCATGGTAAAGGTAAACTGACTTGTAAGAATGCGTCTGTGGTGGATTACGCTGTTGTGTCATTTGATTTGTTTGATAGTGTTGCAGACTTTTGTGTGCATGATTTTATGAATTATTTTCAGACATCCATTGCCCTATTACTATACAATTTGTAATTTCATCAACTGATAGAAGAGAGAAACCCATGCAAGTTCCTAATGCCAATGATTCCAACTCGTATTATGTAAAATGGAATGACGCCTTGAAAACAACTTTTGTTGATGATTTAGATGTTGAAAAAATTACATCAGTAGAGTCTGAACTTGATGATTTGCTTATAAATCCAGAGATTATTACTTTAAATAGTGTTGATAATATAGTTGGCAGAGTTAATGAGATCTTACTTAAAAGTGCAAATACACTAAATATGCTGAAAAAGAAAAAGAACAGTGCTAACCAGCCTAAAAAGAAAACAAACAATAAACCATGGTTTAACGTAGACTGTAAGGTTAAAAGAAAGAATTATTCACGTTGTAGGAGAAGAAGTCTACTTATGACAAATTATTTGTTTTTTTAAGGCAGAAAGAGACCAAGCTGCTAAGGCATATAAGAAAACGGTTAGAAATCAAGAGAGAAAATATAATCACGAAATGGCAAAACAGTTGCGCCAATTACAGTCGAAAGATCCAAAGGCTTATTGGACCATTTTAAACTGAAAAAAGAGAAAACCTAACCCTAATCAACCCGGTTGCCAAGCTTTTTTTTATCTATTTAAAAATATGAATGTAGTAGGCCAAGAAGAAGCTGATCAAGCTTTTGGTAACGACTTTAATAATGATAACGCGAATGCCTTTTTGGATAATGTAATTACTGAAAATGAGATTATACATTGCATAAACAAGCTAAAGAATAACAAGTCATGTGGACTAGATAATATTATAAATGAATTCCTGCAATATTCAGCAGTAACAATGCTTAGTTTGTATGTAAAATTATTTAACCTTGTGCTAATTACTGGTAAAGTACCATCTGACTGGGTTATTGGAGTTATACATCCTATATTTAAAAATAAAGGATGCCCTGCAGATTCCACTAACTATCGAGGTATAACTATATTGTCATGCTTTGGAAAATTATTTACAAGTATCCTGAATGAACGTTTAAATGTGTTCATTGAGTCATTTGGTTTGATTGGCATGGAACAAGCTGGTTTTAGAAGTAACTTTTCAACACTCGACCATTTGTTTACTCTATATGGCGTGATTGATATTTTGCTTTTTAAGAAAAAACGATTACATTGTGCATTTTTAGATTACGAAAAGGCATTTGATAAAGTAAATAGATCATTTTTGTGGCAGAAATTGATAAATAGTGGCATTAACGGCAAACTTTTAAGAGTAATACAAAATATGTACTCTCAAGCTAAATCATGTGTAGCTGTCAATGGGGAATTTTCTGATTATTTTTCGTTAGATGTCAGTGTGAGACAAGGAGATAATTTGTCACCTGTAATGTTTGCCATGTTTTTGAATGATATGAAAGAGTTTTTGTCTGGTGATATGACTGGCCTTGTTACTGTTGCAAGGGAAGCAAATGAAGCAGGTATCAGTGAATCTGATGTAGACATTTTGTTGAAATTGTTTTTATTACTGTATGCAGACGACACTGTCATTTTTTCTGAAACTCCAGCTGGATTGCAGCAAGGTCTTGATGGCATCAAACAGTATTGTGAAAAATGGAAATTAAAATTAAATGCTAAGAAATGTAAAATTGTTATTTTTTCTAAGGGTAAGGTTAGATGTTTTCCTGACTTTTTTTTATAGGAACAGAAAAGATAGAGGTAGTTCATGATTTTTTGTACTTAGGATTAAAGCTTAACTATAATAACCGATTTCATGTTGCACAACGTGACCTGTTTGATCGAGCTTCTCGAGCAATGTTTGCTTTGTTAACAAAAGCTAAGTTACTGAAACTTCCTGCAGACCTAATGATTGACCTTTTTGATAAAACTGTACTTCCAATTCTTACATACGGATGTGAAATTTGGGGGTTTGACATGAATGATATTATTCAAAGACTGCAGCTAAAATTTTATAAGTTGGTTTTGAAAGTGCGACAATCGACTCCTTCTTTCATGATATTTGGAGAGACAGGAAAATATCCCGTATCAGTCACTGTTAAATCCAGAATGTTATCATTTTGGTTTAACCTAGTAACACACCATCACAGTGCAAGTGAAAAGCTATCATTTATTGTGTACCCTTTTGAGAATGTATGAATTAAATGTACACGAAAATAAATATATCAAATGCATTCATACGTTATTAAATGACATTGGTTTAAGTAGTTTTTGGTTGAATCAAAATTTGCTTGATGTACATCCTTTATGGTTCAAAGAGAAAATGAAGAGATGTCTTAAAGATAGCTTCTTACAAACCTGGTACATGCATGTTGATAATGATGAATTATATATGAACTATAGAATGTTTAAACCATCATTTGGTGTTGATCCCTACTACTTAGTACTTCCTCAGAATTATGTGTTTACCATTCTAAAATTTAGAACAACTAATAATAACTTGCCAGTAAATAAACTGCGCTACGATAATATACCCAGAAGTGAAAGAAATTGCGAAAAGTGTAGCGTACATGATGTGGCAGATGAGTTCCATTATTTGTTTGTCTGTCCCTTCTTTAATACTGAAAGAAACAGATATCTTCCACGGTACTTTTTTGTGCGACCAAATGCGTATAAATTTAATGCTTTGTTTTCCTCAAAAAATAAGAAACTTTTGATTAAGCTTAAGCACTTTGTTACAGTTATAAACAGTTCTTTTCGATGATTTGTATGGACAAAATGTAACATGTTTGTTTGTTTTTTGTAATAATGATATAGGTATATTTGTCCTAGTTATTTCCTTGTCGTTCATAATATAGACATCACTCTGTTTTGATGTTCGATTGTTTATCTATGTGTGTACTTTGTTTTATATTTCTGTGCCCCAAGTGGGTATGAAATAAAACATTTGCCTTGCCTTGCCTTGCCTTGTAAGATGATTCACTGAAATAGAAATAAAAACTATAGAAGCATTTTAGCTGTATAGGGGTTGCGTGCAAATAAATAGCTCGTGCAAATATGTAGACAATGCTCACTCGCTTGCATGTTTTGGGCCCAAGCATTGTCAAGTTTTTCAAGTTTCAAATTTATTTCCAAAAAGCCCCATGGGGGTACATGGAAGAAAAGAAACAAAAGAACGCAACAACAACAACAACAACAAAACAAGCGCGAAATCGCAATAGTTTGTGGCACGCGGTCTATTTTTACCACTCCAATCATGAGTCACCTCCCCTGGCTTTTCAATTATTTTAATCTGTAAACCAGAATGTTATCTCTGCACCATTTCGTAACTTTTTATATCTTTTGGAAAACATTTAAAACTACGTATCCTACTTATACTCATCAAAAGAAGCACCGCATACTCGTCGTGTCTGTTGTAGTGTCTGTATTACGTATGTTTATTATTTTGTACGCTTTTAAAATACATCATTTTAAAGAGCGGCCTCAATTTGAAGTGTAGCCTCGATTGTGCAGCCCGGTTAGTCGGTAGAGCATCAGACTTTTAATCTGAGGGTCAGGGGTTCGTGTCCCCTATTGGGCGCTGCCAATTTTACTAAAACTCCAGAATTGTAAAATATCCATGAACGCGGATGACATCGCCATCTGGTCTATTAGCACCCCCCGCGGCCATAAAACCAATCTTAATCCTGAACTATTAATCCACCAAATCAACACTAACAAAATCACCGAATATTTACATATTAACGGCTTTACATTATCCCCCCAATAAATGTGATTTTATGGTCTTTTCCACATATGGTGAATGTGACTACAGTCTCAGGATCCTTGATGAAGAAAAAACCCCAGTCCAGTCTGTTACATTTTTAGGTGTTATCCTGACTAAAAGTTTGTCATGGACTCAACATATTGAACATCTGACTAGTAAAGCTTTTAAAGCATTAAATTTTATTAAAGTAATAGCCAGACAATCATGGGCTAAGGACCCTAAATTTTTGACTTACTTAGTCCGTACACTCGTCAGATCTAGACTAACGTACGGAATGGAAGCATACTATTCCCTTACTAAAACCAATTTAGCTACTTTACAAAGAGCGGAAACTAAAGCGCTCAAAACTGCTTTACGTCTCCCAAGGTATGCCGTAACCTTACTATTATATAGAGATATCGACTGGTTATCGACTGGTTGCCACTGACTCATCTTTTGAAACTAAATTGTGCCACATTTTTAACCAGAATACATGCATCCAATAATTTTTCGGAGGGAGAATTCTTTCTTCCTTTTCGGATCCTTGGTTTGCAACTAATAGAAAACACATTAATATTTATGATTTTTCGGAAAAACTCTTTGAAAGTTCAGATATCCTTTTAGAAAATATTGCACCTTTCCCACAACATAGACCCCCAGAATGGGACTGGGATCCCCCTGACATTGACATATCCCTTCACCATTTATATGACAAACAGAATGACCCTGAACTGTTTAACTGTAGCAGCCAAAGAGAAAATCTATAACTTAAGACACTACCTATCCATATTTACTGATGGATCCCTATTAAGTCACCATCAAATAGGATGTGCCTTTAGTATCCCAGACCTCAAAATTTCGAAATCCTTTCAATTGAATAAGAATATTTCTATTTTTTCCTCTGAGCTTTGGGCCATTTTGGAAGCCCTGGTATTCATTAATAATTTACCCAACTCCCCCACACAAATAGTTATATTTTCAGACTCCCTTTCTTCAATTCAATCCTTACAGGGAAATAATCAAAATCGGTCCGAAATAAAAAATGAAATAAGAAATATAGTTCAACAATTACACCTTAAAGGAACAACAGTTTTAATTGTATGGATTCCCTCCCATTGTGGCCTGGCAGGTAACGACGCGGCCGACAGAGAGGCCAAAAGGGCCGCCTCAGGTCAAGCAGGCAGCGTTGTTGACATCAATCTGTCTGTTAGGGAATCTAAAACTTTACTTAAAACCACAGTTGCCCACGAGTGGGCTACAGAATTAGAAATATATGCCAAAGCTCATTCCTGGGACCATAAAATAGTCCAGGGAGGGCTATTTCTTACCGTAACACCCAAAATTCAGTCTTTAATATTTCGACTTAGAACCAGATCCCATTACTGTAAGTTTAAAAACCTTATTTGTGATTGTGAAAAAAACTTGAACTTAGATCACTTATTCAATCCATGTAACTATATTGAATTTCAATTTACAAACTTTTTTCAACAACTAAAAATTGCCAATATTTTATTTACTAAAAACTCTATTTTTGCTTTTGGCCCAAGGGAGTGGTCCCCACTTGTTTGGTTTGCCGAGGCAATCTTAAAATCATCTTTTGGCCACAACTTTTAAAAATAGGCTAAACTGACTTTATTATGTACATGTTTCGCATTGAGGGATGGGGCCCCCCCCTCGGGTCGGCCGGCGCGCGTGTCCGCGCCCTACCCCTGGGGACTTGAGGCGCGGGCTTGCGCGTAAAACGCCCCCCAGGGGGGGGGGACGCCTCCGTAGTCGTGGCACCTTTTTAGCCTAGCAGAGTCCCCCCGCTCACTTAGTATGGACTCTTTACGACGACTTTCCTCTGCTTGAGTCGGGGGGGAGGGGGTTTGGTCCCTCCCTCCCTCCCTCCCTCCCGCTCTCCCATGATCGAATCGTTAACCATCCCCTCAATGTGTTTATCTTTTTTTTATCATGTTATGTATGTTAATCAATGTAATAGTCGGGATGCCTCCGTAGTCGTGGCGCCTTTTTAGCCTAGCTAGGTCCCCCCGCTATTGAAGCATGGACCTAATATACGACGCCTTTCCACTGCTTGGGCGACGGGGGGGGGGGGGGGGGGGGGGGGGGGGGGGGGGGGGGGGGGGGGGGGGGGGGGGGGGGGGCTCTCCGTCCCTCCCCCCCCCCCCCCTCGCCCTCTCATGAAAGAATCGGCGGCACTCCCTACACTTTAAATATTATAATACTAAGTTAAAAATAACAAAAATCACAAATGGGCTCCCTTGCTAAACCAATATATAATATTATAATAGCGTGACCAAGACAGGGGGGCCACAAGTTAGGTAGTCTTGGAGCCCGTCCCGACCATAATTAAAATAATAATACAATAAAAATTTGATAGTTAACATTTGTTTTTGATTTCATTGGCCGCCGAACGGCGGCCACTTTATTTTATTTTTACATTCATATATAGGTCGCCATCTTGTCCTCGGGAGTCTTCGGGGGTCGAAATTAATGACGACCATTATATCTCTAAATTGTCATTGGCTGTCACTTATGGCAGCCATCTCGACCTAATATTATTTTTGATATTGATTAAATGGTGGGGGTGGGGTACCTCCGGGCCGTGGGCCGGACACCTGTCTACACTCCAGCTCCCCTTCCCCCCCTCTCCTTTTTAACTAAGAGTGTGCCAGAGGGGCTGAAGTGGCTCTCTTGAGCCCACCTTCTTTTTAATTCCCTCTCACCCCAGTAGACATGTGTCCGGCGTGCGCACCGGAGGCCACTTTCGTAGTCGTCTCGCTATTGCGTAGGTGCTCCCCCCCCCCCTTTTTGGGACTACTTAAGCGACGCCTTTCCACTGCTCGGGACGGGGAGGAGGGGTCCCTCTCCCTCCCTCCCTCCGCCTCGAGTACGTAAGAATCGTTAGCTACCCCCACCATACCATATTATAACATATTATATTTTATTATACTATAATTATCATTACTATATTATTGTACTGAGTGCAACTTATCTAATTTTTGGCTTCCAAACCACAACTGTCTAATAACAGTTTATTGTTGAATAAAAGTTTATTGTATAAGCTAATCCTAATAAATTATTACATGACCGGTTTGCTGGAACGTCGGTCGGGGGTCTATTAGTGCGCTTTTGCCGCACTTTGTACACACCGTAAAGGATAGTCCTTTTATTTATCATCTTAATTAAAGTATTTTTTATAAATTACACGTCTCCAACTGTATTAAAAGACAAATAAACTGTATTATTACAAATACTGAACAATAATTACTATAATTTTACCAATATTTTTATTTTTCCTTATCATTAAATGTGAGGGTTCCTTCCCCTTAATACTAAAGACCCGCGAGTTGGACCTCCGCCTCGGGTGGCCCGCCCCCCGGGGGTGTGGCGCGAGGATGTCTTGCGTATCCTCCTCCGGGGGGTGCGCCCCCCGCCATGTCGTCGAGGTCCCCCGGATCCTCCCCCTCCCTTCCCCCACCCCCAACCCTCTTTTAAATAAAATAAACTTATAAAAAGGATCCTCCTACAAATTTTTAATTTTTAATTACCAACCTAAATAATAATACTTAAAAATAAGAAAAGAAATTTGTACATATTTCGTACTTGATGTAGATATTTTTCTCTGTCACTTTAGACAGGGAAGTCCCGGTGGAGGAGTTTGCTCCCCCGGGTGGACCCTTTTTTTTTTTTCTCCCCATCATTATGTAAATAAAAGAAATAATGTATATTTTTGTTAATAAAAGTAAATATTTGTACAAAACATTTATTTTAACATAATATAAGGGCCATATTTGGTTTTTAATAATAAAAAAGTTTGAATTTTAACTCATAGCCCTGAAATTTTAATCAACTTGGGAGGGTTGGTTGCTTTCACCTCAGGCCAAAAAAACCAAAGTAATGTTTAATGTAACTCTTTTATATCTATTTTATCAACTATTAATTATTAATTAAACCTTTTATGAAATTTAGACCTTTTCAAAACATCAACTTGACTTGCGCATTTTAAATTCTCCCACTACCCCATTTTCATGTTTACTGTTTGTCCACGTTTTGTATCGTCCATTTTTTGTTGTGTCTGTTTTATGTTATTTGATAAATAACTAACCCATTACAAATGTCCCATATGTGCCCTGCCGGGGCGAGAGGACGTAAAACTATATTTCATTCATTCATTCGCCTCGATTTGAAGTGCGAAACTTTTGTCAAAATGTGCGACAATTTTGGACCGACAGACAGACCGACCGACCGACAAAGTGAGTTATAGGTTTGTGGCTTGAGCCACAAACAAAAACACACAAAAACAAAAACGAGATGCTAGTCACAAGAAAATCGCTCGAGAAACAGCCTTGATTAACACTTCCAATCAAACTAGACAAAGGTTACAGCATGCAATGTCACTACAGTTCACAAAATTATGAACACAATCCATCACATATTCTTTAGTATCTCTGTATCATAACTAGTCGCTGCATAGGGGAAGACGGGGTAAAAAGCGCATGGGCGGGTAAGAAGCCCACCCCAATTATCTCATGAAATGAAGCAAATTTCAGTCTCATTTTGCCCATGAGACGAGCGTTAATGTCTAGCATTCGTCTCATGGGCAAATTTGACTGAAATTTTCTTTATTTCATGAGATAATTGGGGTGGGCTTCTTACCCGCCCATGCGCTTTTTACCCCGTCTTCCCCTACTACGGTAGGCCTATATCAATACCACATTATTGGAGAAAGGAAAAAAACCGTCAGTTAACCCTTTCACCGCCAGCCATATTTCAGCCAAACATTTCCATTAAATGTACCTGGGTAGAGAACAAAATCCATCTGCAGTATTGGGGATTCTTCTGTGACGTATATAAAATAAGGTCTATCCTAACTTCCCAAAACTAAGACAATAGGGTCTTTGGATAATAGACCCCAATTTGATGCCTTTTATTGACGTAGGTGTTAAATCACTGTGGTGCTAAACTGCGACTTTGGCGGCGAAAGGGTTAAAGCAATCCGTAAGTTAAAGACCCACCACGTCACGTGTCAAAATCACGGTTTTCATTTGTTTTCCCTCTTACAGCTAGTACGAAATGCTAAGAAATCTTCCTAGCATAAGAGGGAATGTGACACGTGACGTGGAGGGTCTTTAAAGTACATTAAATCACAGCTCGGCCAATTTTTCCTATTACTTCGCAACACAAAATGTCATGCAAAAACAACAACAATAAAGACTTCTTTTTTTTTCCTCCTCCCTCCTTCCTCCCTCCCTTCTCCCTTTTTTTCGGCGATCGGCACTACAGCCATGATTTCCATCGCTTTAGCGCATTGTAGCCGCGCTGCCATTGCATAGCACAAAACAAAATTTGGTAAAGGTCAAGATGTGCCCCCCCCCCCCCCCTACCTATCTCGGTTAATTCTATTTTTCCGTTATTGCCTTTCTGACCATACATAAAGCTGTATTTTAGGAACATTTTTAGCTATTAACCTTTTTGGAATACTAACCCTAGCCCTAACCCTAGCGCTAAACCTAACCCTACCCCCCCCCCCCCCCCCACACCCTATACGACGGGAAAACGCAACGAACCACAACTGTGACAAATCGCGGTGTACTGCAGTACATAGTGGGGGGTAGGGTTAGGCTTAGGGCTAGGGTTAGGGATAGGGTTAGTATTCCAAAAAGGTTATTAGCTGAAAATGTTCCTAAAATACAGCTTTATGTATGGTCAGAAAATAGAATTAACCGAGAAATGCATGGGAGGTGGCACATCTTTACCTTTACCCAAAATGATAACAATGGAACAATCACTGGTTGTGCATTATGATTTTGTCGATTTCTCCAACCTCTTTCCAGCTGCCATGGCGTTAAAGACAAAGTGACGCACCTCGCTTAAGTCCCTTGTTTGTTTCTGGGTAGCTGTGACCCACATACAAATGTCCCCAACTTCAAATTGAGGCTGCTCTTTAAAATGATGTTTCGGTTTGAATTTGGGGGCATTTATATGGGAGTCAGACCTGGTCAAAACAAGATTTCTTTCTAACAATAAGAGGGAAAACACGTGACACCCGTGATTTTGACACGTGATCTGGTGGATCTTTAAGGAGTTACAGGGACGTCCATGTGTGTGTGTGTGTCTGTCTGTCTGTCTGTGTGTGTCTGTGTCTGTGTGTGTGTACGCGTGTGCGCGTGTGAGTGTATGTGTGTATGGGTTGGGTTTTTTTAATTGCTAGAAATTAAATCACTGCCAAATTGAACGTGAAAATGTTACTACATTATCGCATTAAATTAAACGTGCATCTTTCCGCAAAAAATAGTGTGCAAGAAGAGACACTCATACAGAGATTAAGATTAAGATTATAGCCCCGTCGCCGGACAACTAAGGCCATGTCAGGGCTGTCACCACAAGGTGAAAACATAAATCAAAGTTTTTTTTGTTAAAATACTTTGATTGAAAAAACAACAACATTAATCAATCACAAACTTAGCCGGGTAAAAACATGACACGTCTACTCATATAGAGGGAGAATCGAACAGCAGACAAACTAACAAAAAGAAGAAGATCTTTCTTTTTTTCTTAAACAAAAGAGAGAGAGAGCACGTATCTCACCACAGCTTGAGACCACCAACTCCATGCTCGCGACAGCCGATGACCAGGCCAGGCCAAAGATGAGCACATAAGCTAGAATGACCATCATTGAACCTTAGTATTTCTTACTTCACGAACCGGGACAGTAGAACTCTGCACAACCACTTTTACCACCGGGAGACTTCTTCGTCTTTTATGCTCAACGATTATGACTGATAACACACACGCGCACGCGCACACGCTCTCTCTCTCTCTCTCTCTCTCTCTCTCTCTCTCTCTCTCTCTATCTCTCTCTCTCCTCTCACTTCTCTCTCTCTTCTCCCATCTCTCTGCCCCTCCCACTTCATTCTCTTCTCCCATCAATCGCCTTTAGCCGCGCCCACTGTGTATTCATACTCACAGCCCCTCCGCACGCATCTTGCACCCTACACTCCCCCCCCCCCCCCCCCCCCCACACACACACCTAGCCCCATCTTATTTCCTTCATACTCCCACATCTAGCCGACCACTTGATACACAAATCGAGCAAGCAACCAAAGAGAGAGAGAGAGAGAGAGAGAGAGAGAGAGAGAGAGAGAGAGAGAGAGAGAGAGAGAGAGAGAGAGAGAACAACAAGAACAACAAGAACAACGTTTTAATGAACCGGGCCATCTGCCCATGTCAAAGGGAACAGTGGGAAGGGGACATTGTTAAATCAAACAAACAAACAAAAGGGAAAATCCATAACACAAAATATTAAGCAAGATATATTCATACATAACTACACCAAGCCTCGCTTATCTGCGCAGATCATAAAGCGTGAGAGAGAGAGAGAGAGAGAGAGAGAGAGAGAGAGAGAGAGAGAGAGAGAGAGAGAGAGAGAGAGAGAGAGAGAGAGAGAGAGAGAGAGAGAGAGAGAGAGAGAGAGAGAGAGAGAGAGAGAGAGAGAGAGAGAGAGATGACAAGAAGCACTTAACACATACCATAATGTTTACATAGAAATCAATGTGCGAAGAAAATAAATGGCACAATTTAAACGTCAATTGGTTTTTGTGTGTGTTTTTTTCTATCCACAAAAAAGCAAAACTCTACATCAAACGTGGGTACATGCATGCACACACACACACACACACACACACACACACACACACACACACACACACAGAGAGAGAGAGAGAGAGAGAGAGAGAGAGAGAGAGAGAGAGAGAGAGAGAGAGAGAGAGAGAGAGAGAGAGAGAGAGAGAGAGAGAGAGAGAGAGAGAGAGAGAGAGAGAGAGAGAGAGAGAGAGAGAGAGAGAGAGAGAGAGAGAGAGAGAGAGAGAGAGAGAGAGAGAGAGAGAGAGAGAGAGAGAGAGAGAGATGCGAAATATTAATTCTGTTAGAGGCCATAGCCCCTCGGAATAGGGGTATATTTTCTGTTCACGAAAATGGATTTTTGCTTCATTTTTGTTCCATTTCTATTATGCGTAAAGTGCCCTGTAACCTACATAGCAGGATGGGAGCTATATAAATTGTCCTCATTATTATTATTATTATAAGATCGCAGCATCAGCGCGCTTCCCGAGGATATAATTAAAGAAAGCTTTCCATCAACATATTTCTGTTGACTAGCCTGACAGTCGCTGTCAGCTGAGAGCAAGGGCTAGTGTTGCCCCCACCACAATATTGTTTCACTTTGACAGGAGGGTGTCTGCACAGCTAGGCCTATCTGTCGATCAGCTGCTGCCTTTATTAAAAAAAAAAATGTATTCCATATCTGTGTCTCAATCGCCTTGAAAGTTAGGTTTTACGTCCACTCGGCTGCAAAACAGCACATATAGGACGAACCATCCACCAACCATCATTCAAAGCTCTGAGCAGATCGTGGAGGTACTGCGACACCAGGTCTGATCTTAAATAGATACAACAATCGCCTTTTGAATTTTACCAGGAAAGGAAGTTCCTTTTTTTAAGTTTGTCAAACAAGATCTTTGTGTGTCTACTGTATTTTTCAAACACTTTATAATAAGCATTTGCATAAATTGTGGAAAAGGCAAACTAAAATACCTTTATAAATCATTTTTTGCTTCAGCTGCAGGAGGACATTACCCCTGGACCCCGGCCTTTCAGGTGTTTTTTCATTTTTGTGCAGTTGCACCCATGCACACAACCACGCAAAATTTGAAGCGATTCTGTCAAGCGGTTCGGGAGATATCCTTAATTAGGACAGACAGAAGAGAGAGAAAAAACCCACAAAAAATCAAGGGCATCGCTGAGCGGCAGATATGTCCTTTGCCGGTTACGCCCTGTACCTGCCCCGCCCTGTACCTCCGTTTCCCCTCACATCTTAGGTCCCCGTCCTCCTTGTGACCTTTGGGTGATGCACCTACACACCCATGACTTGGTGCAAATCCTTTTCCGGGATGCGCACCCTTAATTGGTGGGGTGTATACCCTTAACACTGAGACATGTCTGCCGCTCGGTGACATTTAAGACCTACGTGGCACATTTTGTGTTACGATGTCTTTTACTCTTAGTATTAAACCCCCTCCCTAACCGGGTTGTACACCCTTAATTAGTGGGGTGTACACCCTTAATCACCCTTACCTAGGAGACATGTCTGCCGCTCGGCGACATTAAAATCCCACGTGGCATAATTTGTATTGCCGTGTCTTCCACTATTATTTTTACACCCGCACACAACATTTGGAGTGATTCTATGCAGTATTTCACGAGATATAGGGGGGTGAAGAAAAACGGAACCATGTCTGCCGCTCGGCGACATTGTATTTCCGAGGGGTAATTTATGTACGAATGTGTTCTACGCTTAGTCTCACACCCTCACACAAAACTTTAAGGGATTCCATCTTCTAGTTCACGAGATACAGCTTAGACAAGAAATATATAGCGCAAAGAAGGAAATTTCGGTTTTCAAGGTCACACTTCAAGGTCAATGTCAGCACGCCGATCATTTATGCTCGAATGTTTTTTACTCTTGGTTATACACCGCCACACACAATATGAAACGCTTCTGTCAAGTAAAAATGTGAAAAATATGTCTTAAACCCCAGTTTTTATACCCCTACCACTTTCAAGGCCTATTGATCTCCCTGACCTTGACCTTGATTGCTATGCCATCATCAGAACGGCCATAAGCCAAAGCACCTACATGCCAAGGTTGAAGACTCTAAGACCAACGGTGTGGACGTTATGGCCCCTTAAAGATTTTTCGGTTTTCAAGGTCATACGCCACGGTCAAGGTCACGACGGCGATAATTTATGCGCGGATGCCTTCCTCTCATGGTGACACACCACCACACAAAACTTTGAAGCGATTCTGTTAAGCGGTTTGGGAGATATCCTTGGGACTGACAGGGGGGGGGGGGGGGGGGGGGGGGGGGGGGGGGGGGGGGGGGGGGGGGGGGGGGGGGACATACTGCAAATAATTTAAACTCCTTTGCGATCGTAGATCGGCACAAAAACAAACAAACAAACAACAACAAAGAAACATACCGCAACGAATCTAGACTCATATGAAATATTGAGGCTGAGAGAAAGGATTATAGTCCAAATGAATAAGGGGAAGGAACTTCTCTCAATTAACTCCCTTTCTGCCAAAGTTATTTATGGCACCTATTCGCCTAGCAAAGTGAAAGTATTTGCCACAACACTACAGACCCAAGTTCATGAACATAGCAAAGTGAAAGTAGTTGCCACAACAATACAGACTCAAGTTGTTTATGGATTATTTAAGTGGTGCTCGATTTGGAGTATTGGCAGTGCACCTATCAATGAACGAAATTCGTAAGTGTTGTGTATCTTTTTGGTGTAGTTTTCTTATTTTTGTATGGCTTGTGAGTGTTGTGTGCGTGTTTGGGGTTACAAAGTTTGGGGGTACTAACATCAAAATTGGGTCAATACAGTGTGTGTTTTGCCTGGACCTTAATAATAGAATAATCAGAGCAAATACAAGATCTAACCTAAATAAATACTTACATATGTGGGTGGGCATGATAAATTTGAGAGCCAGTGACATGAATATGTGCCTTTTGTATGAGTGGCGGATGATAACAGAGGGAGTTCTGTTATTGAAATACTTTTTCAACAGTGTCGCTTTTTGGAGGAACTTTCATAAAGAGTCAAAATTTGCTATTAATAGTGCTGTCTGTTCTTGTATTTGTAAAGGATGGTGTACTACTACTAGGCTTATTTCTTTGTTATCTTATACCAAGCGACTTTTTGCATGTTTTTCAGTGCTGTTACTGTTTTCTGGCAGTGACATGTATAGTGTTTTATATTCTAGTGTTGGCCAGCCACCTCTTTGGTTGATTTTCATTAACCCACAAAATGCAAGCATTGGGTGCTTTTGCCTGATTTTGAGTCTGAGCCAGGCCTTGTGGATAAGTTACTTTCTTCTTGATGTTGAATTTTACATATTGATGATGTGTGCTCTTTTTTTCATTTCATCCTACACTTTTTTTTCCTTACACTTTTATTGTTACCCTTATGAACACAATGGCGTCAAACAATGCATTTAAGATCTGCTCTTTCAATTGCAATGGGCTAAACAATTCTAGCAAAAGAAAAGATGTCTTTGATTTTTTAAGAAAAACAGATACTAACATTTTTTGTCTTCAAGAGACACACTTAAAATCAGACACTGAAAATTATATACAGGCTAGTTGGGGCTATAAGGTTTGGCTTAGCGGTTGTGAAAGAAACAAAAATGGTGTGGCCATACTATTTAATAATAATTTTGAGTACAAAATACATGACGTTATTAGAGACCAGCATGGTTGTTATATTTTGATGAATGTTGAATTTTTAAAAAAGAAATTTACTTTAGTCAATTTGTATGGGCCTAGCAGTGGCGACAAACCAGAGGTGTTTTTTTTATAGTGTTTGTCAACACATTGAGGGTATGGGGAATGAGCATGTAATTATTACTGGTGACTGGAACTGCCCTTTGGATACAAGTTTAGATATCCGTAATTACTGAAGCACTGTGAATCGTCCCAGGACCCGGAAAAAAATTAACAATATTATGACAGAATATAACCTTTTTGATGTTTTTAGGGAAATTTATCCTGACAAAAGAAAATACACATGGAGAAAATTTAACTCTATAAAACAAGCACGTTTAGACTATTTTTTAATCAGTGAAGAATTATTATCTTTAGTTAATGATGTGGGTGTCGGCCCTGGCTACAGATCAGATCATTCTCTTGTTACTTTAACTCTGAAAAAGATCAATTCAAAAGAGACAGGCCTTTTTGAAAATTTAATAATAGCTTACTTAAAGATAAACAATATATTTCCGAAATTAAAAAGCTTATTATGAATGTAAAAAGACAATATGCATTACTTGTTTACAACATGGAAAATGTAAACAATATTTATTTTAAATGAAGATATTACTTTCCAGAATGATGATCAGTTATTTTTAGAAACCTTATTGCTTGAAATCAGAGGAAAAACAATTTCCTACTCTACATATAAGAAAAGACTGTTAGGTAAATAGGAGTCTGATTTAGAAAAAAGAATAAAGAATCTTGAACAAAACCTCCATGAGCTTAAAGAAGATGACATTCCTAATTTAGAAAACTTAAAAGCACAACTACAGGAAATTAGAAACCATAAAATTCAAGGAATATCAGTGCGCTCAAGGGTGCGTTGGATAAATGAAGGAGAAAAAGTCAATAAATACTTTTGTAATCTGGAAAACAGGAACTATAAAGACAAATCAATACCATTTCTTGAAACTAATGATAATGATAAAGGTGTTATTTCAGATCAAGACAGTATACTTAATGAGGTTAAACAGTTTTATACAGATTTATATACATTTAAGGATATAACTGACATCAATATTCCTGATGAATTTCCAGATGCTTCTATTTTATCAAATGAAGAAAGTGAGGCAGTAGAAGAACTAATTACTTTTGAAGAAGCTGTCACTGCATTAAAAAACATGAAAAACGATAAGAGTCCGGGTCCTGATGGATTCACTGTGGAGTTTTTTACATTTTTCTTTCTGGATATTGGCATGTTTTTGGTACGGTCTGTCAATGAAGGTTTTTATAAAGGACAGTTGTCAGTTACACAAAGGCAAGGTTCCATTACATGTATTCCCAAAGAAGGGAAACCAAAGCGATTTATTAAAAACTGGCGGCCTATCTCTCTTTTAAACACTGCATATAATATTGTCTCAGCATGTATTGCTAACCGCTTAAAAGATACTTTACCAAATATTATACACGAGTGTCAAAAAGGATTTTTGAAGGGTCGCTTTATCGGGAAAATATTCGTTTGCTGTATGATACTTTGTTGTATGTGGAGAAAGAAAATATTCCGGGAATGTTACTATCCATTGATTTTGAAAAGGCGTTTGACAGCGTCTCCTGGTCTTTCCTGCTAAAATGTTTGCATTTCTTTAATTTTGGGCCAGACATGATCCAGTGGATCAAAACGTTTTACTCTAATATTAGAACTTGTGTGTCTGTCAATGGCCAATATTCACCTTGGTTTCCAATCGAAAGGGGGGTCAGACAGGGAGATCCATCTTCGCCATATTTGTACTTAATTTGTGCAGAAATCCTTTCGCTTATGATTCGTAGAAATATAAACATTTAAGGTATAAAAATAAAAGATAAAGAAAATTTGCTGGCCCAGTTCGCTGATGATACCACTTTATATCTTGATGGGTCTGAAAGATATTTTAATGAAACCATAAATGTTCTCACAAAGTTTTCACACATGTCAGGTCTAAAAATAAATTTTGATAAAACACAAATCATGTGGATTGGAAGTAGAAAGAACTGTGGTATTCGATATATGAGGGACAAAAATTTTGTGTGGGATCCAGGTACTTTTAAAATTTTAGGCGTCAAGTTTTTTACTGATACAGACAAGATTGTACGTATTAACTATGAAGATAAATTATTGGCAATGAGAAGAATTTTGACATCATGGAAAAAACGACAGATCACCCCTTTTGGTAAAATAACAGTAGTCAAGACCTTAGTGTTTTCAAAAAATGTTCATCTCCTTATCAACCTGCCAGATCCCCCTGACGACTTTATTACTGCTTTTGAAAAAGAATTATACATCTTTTGATGGGATGGAAAAAAAAGTAAAATTAAAAAATCTGTAATTGAAAAAGAATATGGTACTGGTGGTTTGAGAATGCTTAATGTGAAGGATTTTATATCTTCTATGAAAATTAGTTGGTTACGAAGACTTTTAAGTGATGAATCTGATTGGAAAACTTTTACTGTAAATATGTTTCCTATACTGAATAATGTTGACAAATTTGGAGCAGAATATGGAAATGTTATTATGCAGACTGTACAGAATCCTTTTTGGAAGGATGTCATACGACACTATAAGAAACTGTGTTTGAAATGTCAACCTACTTCTATTCACGAATTTATGTCTGAGTGTATCCACTATAATGTTAATATTGTAAGAAATAAAAAAGTCATTTTTGTGCGAGAATGGGTTACTCATGACATTCTTTTTGTAAGGCAATTAATAAATGATGAGGGTAATTTTATGTCATATCAGGAATTTTTGACACGGTTTCCAGGTATTAGAACTAATTTTGTTTTGTATGAGGGCATTCTGAATGCTGTTCGTTCTTACGGTCGGAAATTAAATGTTATTGTGACCAACAGGTACAAACTGTTAGATCAAAAAGCTTGGTTTGTTTTTTTATTAAAAGAGGGAATAAATATGTACAAAATGCTTTAAATAATAACAATGTTGTACCTACTGCCGTCACTAAATGGAACAATATGTTTGATAACCTCGATTGGAAATGTATCTTTTCACACTGTTTTAAGATTTCAGCTGATGTCCAACTAAGATGGTTTCAAACTAGACTCTTACATAGATTACTCCCAACCCAAAGATATTTGTTTCTACGTAAAATTATTGATTCTCCAAATTGCAATTTTTGCAATCAGGAAGAGCAAACAATTCCTCATATGTTATATGACTGTGTTGATGTCAAAAGATTTTGGAATGATTTTGAAAATATGTTAAAAGACAAATGTCAACACTGTCACAACATGGAGATAAGTAAGGAATTAATTTTGTTTGGGGTCAAACAAGATACAAGAACTGATAAAGTTATAGACCTTGCACTTCTTTTGGCTAAATTCTACATTTATAAATGTAAACTCCAAAATGTTCACCCTAACCTGCAGGCTTTTCTCGCTGTGTTAAAAGATAGATATAATATAGAAAAATATTTGTCTGTCTTGAATTATACAGCGAGAAAATTTGAAGAAGATTGGTTCCCTTACCTCCCAGTTATTTCCTAACTTTTTTTCTTTCTTTAAAAAAAAAAAAAATTCCCCCTCCCCAAATATAAAATACTTTATGCATAATTTGCACAACTTTATGTATAAACATCATGTTTAACAAGTGTTTTCCCACATGTATACTACCCATTATGCTTAGTAACATACTGTGATCAGTTTGTTCAGCTATTTTCAGCTTAAAATGCATACATTTTATTGTTTTATTAATGCCTGTTTGTGTACCCAGGGATGGGGGGAGGGTGTGTGTGTGTGTGTGTGTGTGTGTGAGAGAGAGAGAGAGAGAGAGAGAGAGAGAGAGAGAGAGAGAGAGAGAGAGAGAGAGAGAGAGAGAGAGAGAGAGAGAGAGAGAGTATATATGTGTGTGTGTTTATTTCTAGTAATTTATGGATTAATTAGTTATCATTATCATTAGTGATGTTGTTTACTCACTGTGGCTGGTGATTAATGGTGGTGGTGGGGACAGTGGGTATTGTCAATGTTATTATGGGTATTCTGCCTGCTTTTGTTATTATTTTTTGCTGTTATCATTTCTAGAGCAGACAGCGTTGCGCTTCAAATTTATTTATATTTTCCGTGTTTTTCGAAGAAATTGTGGATATTTTGGACACAATGTGTTATAAAAACAGCCTCAAAAGCACATTTATGATTCAATTTAACAACAACAAAAACATACACCAGTTGATTTTTGAACACCCCAAATCACAATTTCTCATTCAAAAATGGTAATTTTGCCTGCCAGGCAGCAGCCTACCTCAATTTACTATCATTGTTGTTATTATTCTGTATTGCTATTGCTATCATTGATAAGGCTGCTGTTGTCATCATCATCATTGTTCTTGCTACCATCATCATCACAGTCACTATTATTATTGCTGTTGTTGTCTTGTTGTGTTGCTCGTGTTGTTGTTGTCATTGTAACCATTGAGTGATATTGATGTTTCTGAGTGTTGTCGTTGAATCCAAAATCATCACTATATTCTATATATGTGTTTCACTACATTTATAAAATGGGGAAAAAAAGTTAAATAAAAAAAAATATAAAAAAAGAGAGGAGATAACGAAATTGGACAGGGGGTGAATGCTCTCTTTCTGGTTGACTGCCCTCCGCCGGAGTTGGTTGCGATACCAATCCTCTAGCAATGCGTGGATCAGAACCAAAGTGAGACACACAAAAAAGCATCATTCTCAAAAAAGAATGGAAGCTCAGTTTAACGTCGCGTATCGGCTTTCGCCATGTACGACGGGCTGAACAAACCAACCAGGGTATAAAGAAAACTTTATGTTCCTGAATCACTGTCTTTTATTAGCCAAAAGGCCGAGAAGCGATCAGAATATGTCCTAAAAAAAAAAAAAATTTTAAAGAATGTGCCAAGTTCGCCTGTATGGCCCTCCACCCACACAGTACACATCAACAATGGTGGAGAGGACAACATATGTTGCTAGATGATTGGCATCGTGGTCGACTTTGGTGGAGGGGGGTTGATTGGAGGGAGGGTGTTCACCCTTTGTTCAATTTCGTACTGAAGTTGTGTTATATCTAAAAGAAAGTAATGGAAAAAGAACATTACTGTACGCAAATACAATGTACAGTGGATTCCTGCTAACTCAAAAACGGATTAAAGATTTCGAGGGGTGCCTGTCAGAACGGTCTATCTCAAAAGGAATAAAGAGCACAGATGGGCAGTTCTGGCATTCACCCCTCGAATTTTGATAACTCGCAATAACTTTTTAGTTCCAGTGTAATAATTTTTTTATGCCCAAAAGTCTCTTTATCTCAAAATATTGACTATCTCAAAATCTAAATTTCAGTCCCTTCAATTTTGAGTTAAAAAGCGATTTCCACTGTAACGCCGCAAAAACAATTGCCACAACTATAAAAACAATTGCCACAACTATAAAAACAATTGCCACAACTATAAAAACAA
>CM065690.1:24247416-24277416 GCA_017654935.2 Phymorhynchus buccinoides | reverse complement strand
GTGAAATTACAGCGTGGTCTCTTCCAAGCACAATATAATCAAAGAAACACATTTGCATGCATGACAAATGGAAACAAAACTAAGGAAAAATGAATGACAAATCATGCTTCGCGAAAAAACATTTGAACATAGTTTCCCACCATTTCTATTATCGCACTCATTTGTTCACCCCCACCCTACCCCCAACCCCCACCCTCTCCAAGTCACCTCAAGCTTTCACATATTATTGGTCCCTTCCTGTTCCAAACATTTCATGCGCCTCCCTCTTCTCTCTCTCTCTCTCTCTCTCTTCTCTCTCTCTCTCTCTCTCTCTCTCTCTCTCTCTCTCTCTCTCTCTCTCTCTCTCTCTCTCTCTCTCTCTCTCTCTCTCTCTCTCTCTCCTCTAAAATCTGTCCTTCAGTTCATCAAATCATTTATTGCAAATCGTAAGCAGACTGTTTTCCTTCATAATAAACAATCTAGTTCTTTACCAATCAAATTCGGGGTTCCACAAGGATCAGTTATAGGTCCCCTTTTGTTTTTACTATATGTCAATGATCTTCCTCTTCATATTAAAGACCCTTGTGAGATGTTTGCCGATGATACGTCAATTCACACTAACCATACTGATCTCAATCAGCTATCCTTTAAATTGCAAGAAAATATAGATCAGCTAGTTGAATGGACAGAACTTAACCACATGACATTGAATGAACAAAAAACAAAATGTATGATAGTAACATCACGACAAAAACGACAAAACTTAACCTTAATTTTGCCCATGAGACGAGTGTTAATGTTTAGCGTTCGTCTCATGGGCAAAATGTGACTGAAAATTGCTTCATTTCATGAGATAATTGGCATGGGCCCATGGGCTTTTTACCCCGTCTTCCCCTAATAACTATCATGCATGTTGCACATTTAAAGATGAAAGGCAGAAAGATCCAAAGAATCAACGAAAGGATCCAAAGAACAGTCAGACACCACAAAAAAAGCACTCGGAACAGTTTTCCATGATATCTTTCTACATTTTATTCATTTCATTGATGGTGGTACGCGTAACTTTCTATTCTTTTTTCTCTCGGTGTCATCTACATAATCGCTTTTCTTCATTACAGCTAAGGTGTCATCAGCGGTAGTATGTCTATTGAGGACCATGCGTCAGACTCAAGATTATCAGCAGCTGCAGCGGGGCCTAGCTGTAGGGGTCATCTGCGGTGACCTTTTAGCCGATGATGCTGCACAAGAACCCGTGGCACTTTTGGCCCAGCGTGGCTTCCACGTGCTGGCAAGCGACCTCGTGGCCGTTGTCCTGCTTCACCTTGGCGGTCACACGGTAGTCTCCCTGCAACAAGAACGAAGCACAAGAGATGAGAGAATGAGCGACTTAGCTCGCTTGTTTTTCACCACGTGACAGGCGCTGCGGCTGAGTGGGTCCAAAGCATGGAGGAGAGTTGAGTCTGTCTCTCCTCTCCCTCCCTCTCTCTCTCTCTCTCTCTCTCTCTCTCTCTCTCTCTCTCTCTCTCTCTCTCTCTCTCTCTATCTCCCCAACAAAGGCTACCACTAGGTTGGACCCACTCAACCGCAGCGCCGCCACGTGGTGTAAAGAGCGAGCTAAGTCGACCATAGCAAACAATGTCCCGTATTATGTGCCTTGTACCAGGCCATCATGAGAGCACTGTTTTGTGCAGTGATCTTTGATCGCCATTTGTTGCGTAACAAAACTGCGAAACGATTCAAATTCGATTCAATAAGTACTACAATATGCGTACAATAAAAGGCAAGACTAATGGGGAATTCCCGATTCGCCATTTCCAATATCGCCAGAGACAGAGACAGCCTGACAGACAGAGGCAGAGAGAGGGAGAGAGAGAGACAAAGGCATAGAGACATTTCCCCCCCCCCCCCCCCCCTCCCCCAGTCTTGTGAACTGCGTTCATGGTTTTAACTTTGACTTGGGTAGGCACAGCTTTCGCATTACTTTTAGTCCGTGATTGAGTGTTTTTATAAAAGGATCAATAAAATCCGAAGTGTACAAACCAGCTAATCTTGGGTGTTTTGGGTTTGTTTTCATCAACAAAGGCATAGAGAGACAGACAGAGAGCACAATGAGTTGTCCCTGTCACCTTGGCCAGAGAGAGAGAGAGAGAGAGAGAGAGAGAGAGAGAGAGAGAGAGAGAGAGAGAGAGAGAGAGAGAGAGAGAGAGAGAGAGAGAGAGACAAAGGCACGCAGACAAACAGAGAGCACAAGGAGTAAAGTTGTTCTATTCTGGTCACCTTGGCGAGGAAGGCGAGCACCCCGGAAAGCTTGGGTATCTGGAACTGCATGTTGCTCAGGCTGTATGTGCCGCTCTGGATGGGGCAGCCGCAGGGCAGGCCCATGTCGGTCACCTCGCTGGGGCAGTGCCCCGTCATGCTCTTCAGCATGCCGCACACGTTGTGGTAGGAGCTGCAACGTGACATGGCATGACATGACATGACGTGACAGCAAGACGATTTTTGAGATTAGAAGGGATAATAAAAGAAAAAGCAGTGGCGCCCGTTGTTAAAGCGAGCAATATTTCGGTTTAATAATAATAATAATAATAATAATAATAATAATAATAATAACAACAATAATAATAATAATAATAATAATAATAATAATAATAATAATAATAATAATAATAATAATAAAAAACGTTGTTCAGCTAAAACGTTGGCCAACTGACAAAACCATTCAAGCCTTGAAACATCCCAAAATGTCATCAAAATGAAATAATGGATTAAAACTGGTATTTTAACGCAAGACGATTGTGATTTTTTTGGATTTTTTTTTAGAAGATTGGGGGCCACAGAGTCAAATCTTTTCTGCTGAGCAAATGGGGCCCAGAAAATGAAAATAAAAAGAGAGAGGGGAGAGAGAGAAAGAGACAGACAGACAGAGAATTAGAAACTTCGTCAATAATTCACCAAACACCCCCTTTGAAAGCACAAATTTTCAATTTTAATCATCTTTTTCAACAACATCTTTAAAAATGGCAGCAATTATAACATGTGGAAGCATAACAATAGGAATACTTATGCACCCACGCTCGTCCACCCAGAATTAGAATTAGAAAGAGAGAGAAAGACAGACAGGGGGAGACAGACATGATAGAAAATTATGCACAGAGAGTGAGAGAGAGAGAGAGAGAGAGAGAGAGAGAGAGAGAGAGAGAGAGAGAGAGAGAGAGAGAGAGAGAGAGAGAGAGAGAGAGGCACAGACAGACAGACAAAGAGACAGAGAAGACAGACACAGACAGAAACAGAGAAAGGTGCTACCCACCAACTGCCCACGTTGTGGGTGCAAGCCACCTTGATCCAGATGAAGTCCACTTTGCGTTGAACACTGAGCTCCCCGGTCATGCCGCAGACACAGACAGACACAGACAGACACAGACAGACACAGACACAGACAGACACAGACAGACACAGACAGACACAGAGAAAGGTGCTACCCACCAACTGCCCACGTTGTTGGCGCAAGGCACCTCAATCCAGATGAGGCCCAATTTGTGATGAACACTGAGCTCCACGGTCATACTAGAGAGACAGACAGACACAGACAGACACAGACAGACACAGACAGACACAGACAGACAAAGACAGACACAGACAGACACAGAGAAAGGTGCTACCCACCAACTGCCCACGTTGTTGGCGCAAGGCACCTCAATCCAGATGAGGCCCAATTTGTGATGAACACTGAGCTCCACGGTCATACTAGAGAGACAGACAGACACAGACAGACACAGACAGACACAGAGAAAGGTGCTACCCACCAACTGCCCACGTTGTTGGCGCAAGGCACCTCAATCCAGATGAGGCCCAATTTGTGATGAACACTGAGCTCCACGGTCATACTAGAGAGACAGACAGACACAGACAGACACAGACAGAAACACAGAAAGGTGCTACCCACCAACTGCCCACGTTGTTGGCGCAAGGCACCTTGATCCAGATGAGGCCCAATGTGTGATGAACACTGAGCTCCACGCTCATGCCGGAGAGACAGAAACAGAGAAAGGTGCTACCCATCAACTGCCCACATTGTGGGTGCAGGGCACTGGGATCCAAATGAAGCCCAGTTTGCGCTGAACACTGAGCTCCACGGTCATACTAGAGAGACAGACAGACACAGACATAGACAGACAGAAACAGAGAGAGGTGCTACCCACCAACTGCCCACGTTGTGGGTGCAGGGCACTGGGATCCAAATGAAGCCAAATTTGCGCTGAACACTGAGCTCTACGGTCATGCCCGAGGTGATATTGTGCTTGAGGTTCAGGCTGCCAGTCACGTGCACCGTGCCGGGGATGGGGATGGGGTAGGGGCTGATGTGAGCGTTGCTGACGGTCAACCACTCGTGGGCCTTGTCCGGCTCTGAAGCAACACATAGGCGCACGTGAGGGTACGGACGGACGCGCGCACGCACACGCACACGCACACGCACGCACACGCACACACGCACACGCACACGCACACGCACACGCACGCACACGCACACGCACACACACCACACACACACACACACACACACACACACACATAGGGATAGGGTTGATGTGAGGTTTGCTGATGGTCAGCCACTCGTGGGCCTTATCCGGCTCTGAAGCAATACATAGGCGCTCGTGAGGGTACGCACACGCGCACGCACACGCACACGCACACACACAACAACAACAACAACAACAACATACAGTATTTATACGGCGCTGAATCTTGATATAAATCAAACCAAAGCGCACACACACGTTAGCATTCAAAGCGCATTCAAACACAAACGCAATACAACGCGAACACACACAGATAACATAAATGGAATATAGCAGAAACAGACCTAATGGCAAGAGAGAGAAGATAAAGAGAGAGGAGCTTTAATGACACACACACACACACACACACACACACACACACACACACACACACACACACAGAGAGATACATGCAAAAACGCGCACACCCATGTGTACGCACGCAAACACATACGGACATGTGCTTACCAGCACGCGCGCGTACACACACACACACACACACACACACACACACACAAACACACACACACACACACACACACACACACACACACACACACACACACACACACACACACACACACACACACACACACTAACACACACACACTAACACACACACTTCATATAAACCACATAACAATAATGGGCAAATGTGTATTTTAGCTAACACCCTCGTGTCTCCAGCTCCCAGTCTCAGTCTGGAGATCAAGAACTTAGACAACCGCAACCGCTACCCGAAGGAAAGACAACTCACAGGTTGGCGTCCTTGAAACTGCTAATGATGACTGATTCTCAGGACCTCAAGACAAGGGAGCTAACAATGCTGTAATAACGGTATCCTACATTTCGGCACATATTAAATTTGTTTATCCACCTTGTTTTATGTAAATATTTGTACGTTTTCAATGGAAAAGGGAAACAAATGGATGAAATTTGTTAATTATCTTATGCATGTCTTTATTTATTTATCTATGCAGGGCCGGACCTACAGGGAGGGGGGGGGGGGGCTTATGGGGGCTGCAGCCCCCACCCTTTTTCCTAAAAACAACAACCAAAAAACAATTCATGTCGCCGAGCGGCAGCTACAGTTCCTCGCGGGCTATGACTAGCAGTGTGGAAGCAGCATGATGTGTACTTAATGGTTCAAAACATGTTTCAATAGGGGTATGAACAGTAATGGCATTAGTCCTTTATTTCATGCCCAGATTGCACTATTTTGCTTCTCGGATTTAAACATTTTCCTGGGAAGCATGCCCCCGGAACCCTCTAGGGGTCTTGGTGCTTCGCACCTTCGATGAATTAGCACCCACCCCTTAAAAACCTAGGTCCGGCCCTGCTGTGTATTTATCTATCCAATTCACTTGTCGATTTGAACTCTGAACTTCTTTTCTGGACGGATCAGACCTGGTATTGCAGTACCTCCAGGATCTGCTCCGGGCGTTGAATGATGGTTGGTTGATGGTTCTTTTGCAGCTGAGTGGACGCAAAATCTTACTTTCATTCATCTATTTATTTATTTTTAAACTTATACTTTTCATTTTACCTTTGCTACTTCTAAACCGTTTTGATTGGAAAAAAAGTAGTTTTGTCACCCCCTCCCCTGCCCCCCCAAATCCCCAAATTATCAAATTGAAAAGTTTCACTGAGAAGCAAGATTATATCACGTTTGTGAAAGGGGTATGGATAGGATCAGCCTACGATTATTTTCATAGAACTGAAAGAAACAGTCACTGAAATTGAGGATCCTAAGCATGAAAAGGGTGACTATAATACATATTTGCCGAATTGCAATTCCTGTATTAATTCTAAATACCCAAATGACCATCGTACAAATTTACACTAAGGTTATTATTCTTAAAGATTATTAATACTTATCAGCCCACAATTGTGTTTCCATTGGGGTTTTTTGTTTGCTTGGGTTTTTGTTGTTGTTTTGATGATACAATACTGAAAAGAGACAGTTATCAATGTTTATCGGCGTACATTATTTTGTTTGAGCATCATTTGTTTGTTTTATTTAAAACAATATTGGATGCCTCGTGCCTTCATACGGGGAGCTGGACGACCCCGCCACTTTGGGTCTTAAACACAAATAGTCCCCCCACCTTGTGGAAGTTCTGTGCTTATAACTTCCTCTGATCTATCACTCTCTTTCTCTACGTTTTCTTTTTCTTACAATCGTCTACTATTTTTCTGACTTATTGGCCCATTCTCCTGCCTTTTTGTTTTCAAAAATTCATCCAGATTTCTCCTTTGAGCTCCTCTGAAATCGGAATGTGTCTTCCTTCTTCTTCTTCTTCTTCTTCTTCTTCTGCGTTCTCAGGCCACATGGCAATAAGGGGTAAGGTACGTATGTGTCCGGTTTTCAGTTTCCACTGGTCTCCCCGCTGCGTACAGCCGACACATTGCGATTTCGGAGGAGCTCAAAGGAGAAACATTATTTGGATGATTTTTTGAATTGAAAAAAGGCAGGAGAATGGGCCAATAAGTCAGAAAAATAGTAGATGATAGAAAGCAGAGGGAAAAGGCAGAGTCAAAGAGAGTGACAGATTACAGGAAGTTACAAGCACAGAACTTCCAGAAGGTGGGGGAACTATTTTTTTACGAAAGACCCCCCGGTATCCCCACGGGGATGTGTCTTCCAAATGCAGCGGGAAGGAGAGGACTAAAGACTGATCTGAGAGACTGAAGAAAAATAAGCGTTTTAATGTCCTCCGGCCTGAAATATGTGTATATGGGACATTTTTATGTATGCAGATAGTGGATCGATCCTGGAGGTATTGCAATACTAGGGAAGAAGCCCCGTAGTAATAATTGACTGAAAATCTGACAGACTCTCTTACCACAGCTAGGTGGGACATTTGTAGCTATACAGATAGTGGGACGATCCTGGAGACACTGCAATACCAGGGAAGAAGCCCCGTAGTAATAATTGACTGAAAATCTGACAGACTCTCTTACCACAGCTAGGTGGGACATTTGTAGCTATACAGATAGTGGGACGATCCTGGAGACACTGCAATACCAGGGAAGAAGCCCCGTAGTAATAATTGACTGAACATCTGACAGACTCTCTTACCACAGTTAGGTGGGACATTTGTAGCTATGCAGATAGTGGGACACTCCTGGAGGCACCGCAATACCAGTGAAGAAGAACTATGGCAATAATTGATTGAAAATCTGAGACTCTCTTACCACAGTTAGGTGGGCCATTTTTAGCTATAGAGGGACGATCCTGGAGGTACTGCAATACCAGGGAAGAAGACGCGTGGTAATAATTGACTGAAAATCTGCGAGACTCTTATCACAGTTAGGTGGGACATTTGTAGCTATAGAGGGACGATCCTGGAGGTACTGCAATACCAGGGAAGAAGCCCCGTAGTAATAATTGACTGAAAATCTGCGAGACTCTCTTACCACAGTCGGTGAGCTTGAAGTTCATGCCCATGACGGCCGAGGCGCAGGCCAGGCCCAGAAACAGCACAGCGATCAGGTTGGCCATCGTTGGAAGACTACTGGGATTCTATCGGGTTCTCCACACAGATGCCTTTTCCAGGGGCCTCCTCTGCCTTTTTATTGCTTGACTATGACCTGGTAACCCCCTGTCTCGCTTCTCGTTCCATCAACCTCCCCGTTCCCTCTCCTCCTTCTACTTTCAGCTCTAACCGGCATTCTTTTCTTCGTAGGGGAAGACGGGGTAAAAAGCGCATGGGCGGGTAAGAAGCCCACCCCAATTATCTCATGAAATGAAGCAAATTTCAGTCTCATTTTGCCCATGAGACGAGCGTTAATGTCTAGCATTCGTCTCATGGGCAAATTTGACTGAAATTTTCTTTATTTCATGAGATAATTGGGGTGGGCTTCTTACCCGCCCATGCGCTTTTTACTCCGTCTTCCCCTACTAACCATCCATCCTCCCACGTTTAGTTTACAAATCAGACAATGCTGTTCAAAGTTTCAGAAAGATGCTAATTCGGCTATAAAGATAGGCGTGTACTAAAAAGATAAGTCTGCCCTCAATTCGTTTTTCTTTCTTTTTTTAATGAATCGAACAAAGACAATGATGAGTGGGTGGGGTAACTTGTGTTTTGAAGGGGGAGGGGGGGGGGGGGGACTGCGTGAAAAAGAAAAGATAAGATTGCGATCAATTTTATTTGGGGTGGGATCTTTGCAGGTGGTTTGGGCCCAAAAGAAAGACAGATTAATAAACATTAAAGACACGAATTCTGTTTATAACATTTTTTAATAGTCTCAGAAAATAAAAGAAACGAACACCAGATCATGAGTGGCAAAGACACCCCGAAAAAGAAGAAATTTTGGTGTTTTACGTCCTCTCGACCCGGGAAGGCACATATGGGATATAAACATGCAAAGACACCCCTTTCAAAAAATTAATAATAAAGTGTAAAAGCACTACAAAAGAAATCCAATATTGACATCTCAATGTACATGAAATTAGTATAGTATCGTTCTATGGCATGTGGGGATGAGCTCCTTCCAGAATTCTTGGGGCAACTTTCAGTGTCACCATTATTGTATTTAAGTGTATGTAGCTGTGTTTAATACACGCATGTGTTTATTGGTTCATTAACATTAAGTTCCATATGAAGGCACACCATAGAAGTGCATGGGTACCAGTCAACTCGCCCCATTTCCAACTCGCCCCAAAATCAACCCGCCCCAATTGTCAACCCGCCCGAAAAACCAACCCGCCCCAATTGTCAACTCGCCCCAAAACCAACTCGCCCCAGCCTATTAATGTACACAATATGTATGTATATGATAAATAACGTTTTACCTCCTCTCTCTCTCTCTCTCTCTCTCTCTCTCTCTCTCTCTCTCTCTCTCTCTCTCTCTCTCTCTCTCTCTCTCTCTCTCTCTCTCTCTCTCTCTCTCTCTCTCTCTCTCTCTCTCTCTCTCTCTCTCTCTCTCTCTCTCTCTCTCTCTCTCTCTCTCTCTCTCTCTCGTCTCACTCTGATTTTTTTTTCTCATCTCTCATCTTTTTATGTCTCTCTCTCACTTCCCCCTTCTCTCTCCATCTCTCTCTCTACCCCCCACCCTCTCTCTCTCTCTTTTTCTCTCTCTCTCAACTACCCGTTGCAATAAGTCTCAAGCTTAATAGAGAGAGAGAGAGAGGGGGGGGAGAGAGAGAGGGAGAGAGGGGGGGGGGGAGAGACAGAGATAGAGAGAGACAGACCGACAGACAGACAGACAGACAAACAGAGATAAATTAAATTCACTCTCTTGTTACGTTTTACTGAATGGTCAGATTGTATCTTGTTTGATATTACTATATTGATGTACAAGACAATGAATGGCAAAACATTACATCACAGAGAGAGAGAGAGAGAGAGAGAGAGAGAGAGAGAGAGAGAGAGAGAGAGAGAGAGAGAGAGAGAGAGAGAGAGAGAGAGAGAGAGAGAGAGAGAGAGAGAGAGAGAGAGAGAGAGAGAGAGAGAGAGCGTGTGTAAGAGAAACAGAGAGAGAGTGACATAGAAAGACAGAGAGAACAGCACACATAGTTTTAGAGTTTGTTTTACAGAGTGGTCACCTTTTATCTTGCTCATTACTTCAACATCGATGCACATGTGACAATTTCGTGTCGTGAAATCAATCAATAAAAAAATGGGGGGGGGGGGGGTACAGAGAGAGACAGAGACAGAGAAACATGCAGAGAGAGAGAGAGAGAGAGAGAGAGAGAGAGAGAGAGAGAGAGAGAGAGAGAGAGAGAGAGAGAGAGAGAGAGAGAGAGAGAGAGAGAGAGAGAGAGAGAGAGAGACAGACAGACAGACAGACAGACAGAAAGACAGACAGAAAGACAGACAATCAGTCAGTCAATCACTGAATCAGACAGATATACAGACAGAGGAGCAGGCAGACGGGCACGTTTTCTGCGTGAAGGTCCATTAGATGATGCGTTTAATTAATTAATGAAAGATTGTGTGTGCATAATTTTGTGTGAGCTCTATTTTCTGGATTTTCATTTTATTGACCTGGGACGGTATTCATGTCGAGATAGCATGAGACTTAGCATGATGCTAACTTAGAAGCTCTTCCAATGTCCTATAGGATTTAATAGGACTTTTGGAAGAGCTTCTAAGTTAGCATCATGCTAAGTCTCATGCTATCTCGACATGAATACCGTCCCTGGGCCTGTATTCACGTTGAGATAGTATGAGACTTATCATTATGATATCTTAGAAGTCCTTCTAAAGTCCTATTAAATCCTACCACAGTAGAAGAACTTCTAAGATAATTATCATGATGATAAGTCTCATACTTTCTCAACGTGAATACAGGCCCTGGTTGATGATTTTGAAAACAAAAACGATTCAGCCTCAACTGTTCAGTCTTCATGTATAAAGTTGCTGGATGCAAGTTGGTTGATGGGGCGAGTTGGAAAATGGGGCGAGATGGTCGTGGTACGAGGCATTTATTGGGGCGAGTTGGCAATGGAGCGAGATGGTCATGGGGCGAGTTGGTTGGCAACTGGGGCGAGTTGACTGGAAGCCAAGTACATTAAAATGTAATGTTGTATTGGTAATGTTATCAACAAAGCATTATCAGGTATCGTCGCGTGAATTTTGCATGGTCTTGGAATTTTAATACGTATAATATTAACCCTTTCACCGCCAGCCATATTTCAGCAAAACATTCCATCAAATGTACCTGTGTAGAGAACAAAATCCATCTGCAGTATTGGAGATTCTTCTGTGACTTATACAAATTAAGGTCTATTCCTACTTCCTAAAACTAACTCTTTGGATAATAGACCCCAATTTGATGCCTTTTAGTGACATGTTAAATCACTCCAACTATGTTAAATCATGTCATTGTGGTGCTAAAATGCGACTTTGGCGATGAAAGGGTTAAAGATATAAAAAAAAAAGTTATCCGGGAAGACGGGGTAAAAAGCACATGGGCGGGTAAGAAGCCCACCCCAATTATCTCATGAAATGAAGCAAATTTCAGTCTCATTTTGCTCATGAGACGAGCGTTAATGTCTAGCATTCGTCTCATGGGCAAATTTGACTGACATTTTCTTTATTTCATGAGATAATTGGGGTGGGCTTCTTACCCGCCCATGCGCTTTTTACCCCGTCTTCCCCTATTGTTTTCAGCAATATAGTTCCAGATGTTTTGTTGTTATCTTGTTCAAGACGTCTCAGGTTTTGTTGTGCTCTTTGATCAGCCGAATTTCTGACAACCGATGTATTTTAGATCATTCTTTTGTTTCCCTTTTTCATTGTTGTTGTTGTCGTCGTTGTTTTCGTTTCTCGGGTAGATTTCTTTTATTTGTTTGTTTTATTCTGTAGCATCAACCAAGGATCTCCGCAGCAAAGCAGTTGTATTGTCTGTGAACGATATTTGGAAATAATGTCGTTCGCTGCTCCTAACATCTTCTGTGTTGAAAACTGGGGTCAGTTCCTCAACATTGTTGTAGGGGAAGACGGGGTAAAAAGCGCATGGGCGGGTAAGAAGCCCACCCCAATTATCTCATGAAATAAAGAAAATTTCAGTCAAATTTGCCCATGAGACGAATGCTAGACATTAACGCTCGTCTCATGGGCAAAATGAGACTGAAATTTGCTTCATTTCATGAGATAATTGGGGTGGGCTTCTTACCCGCCCATGCGCTTTTTACCCCGTCTTCCCCTACTGATATTGTTAGGAATTAATTAACCAAATAAAAATCAGATTTATCCAATTTCAAGCAAAGTTAGTGGTTGACCTGCAACGTTTTACGCTCGTAGACAAAACTAGCTCAGAAACACTGATATTTCTATTGTCTTAGGGTACGTAGGTGAAGACGTGTTAAAACGCCCATGGGCGGGTAAGAAGCCCATGCCAATTATCTCATGAAATAAAGAAAAGTTCAGTCAAATTTGCCCATGAGACGAATGCTAAAACATTAACACTCGTCTCATTGGCAGAATGTGACTGAAATTTTCTTTATTTCATGAGATAATTGGCATGTGCTTCTTACCCGCCCATGGGCTTTTTACCCCGTCTTCACCTACACATACATGCGGAATTTCCGTACGGAAACCCGTGCGCAATCAGTAAATAAGTAAAAGAAAGAAGGGAAAATATTTACGCACGTGTTCGTATTTCCCCTAATCCGTAAATGTTTACCCTTCTTTCTTTTACTTATTTACGGATTGCACATGGGATTTCCGCATGAACTGTGTACGAGGTCTTAGAGCGAATATTAATGGTTTATGTCCTCTCGGCCAAAGGCCATATGGCACATTGCTGTAGCTTTAATTATTGTATTGAGGTCTTAGAGTATGCTGTGTCGTTATATAGGGGAAGACGGGGTAAAAAGCGCATGGGCGGGTAAGAAGCCCACCCCAATTATCTCATGAAATGAAGCAAATTTCAGTCTCATTTGGCCCATGAGACGAGCGTTAATGTCTAGCATTCGTCTCATGGGCAAATTTTGACTGAAATTTTCTTTATTTCATGAGATAATTGGGGTGGGCTTCGTACCCGCCCATGCGCTTTTTACCCCGTCTTCCCCTAGGCCTACTATAAGTCATAAGTCATAAGTCATAAGTTTCTTTATTGTCCATTGGCATTGTACAACGCACATGGAAACTTGTCTTCCGCCGTGTCAAATAAAAGTATTAAATAAAAGTATGAAACATAAATTTACATTAACAAATATGTAACTCTCACACCACACCCAATCATTCATCCGCTCTCCGCTATCTTGCTCACTCATCATGCAACCCAATCATTCATCCGCCCTCCGCTATCTTGCTCACTCATCATGCAACCCACTACCACTTCCGGTTCCGCCTTCATCTTTAACCCTTTCTTTTCTTTATTCCTTCCTTTCCTCCTTTTTTCCTTGTTCCTTTTTCTCCCGCCCCCCCTTTTCCTACCCCCCCCCCCCCCCCCCCCTTTTTATTTATTAAAAACAAAATGTTACGTAGGCTTTTCCCCGCTCTCTTTCATCCTATTGTCTGTGTGACTGACTAAGATGGACATTTCCAAGAGCCTTAAGTGTTGTTGTTTTATACAATAACAACGCTTAAGGCTCTTGGAAATGTCCATCTTACCCTTTCACCGCCAAAGTCACATTTTAGCACCACAGTGATGTACCACCTATGTCACTAATAGGCATCAAATTGGGGTCTATTATCTCAAGACCCTATTGTTTTAGTTTGGGGAAGTAAGGACAGACCTTATTTTATATGTCACAGAAGAATCCCCAATACTGCAAATGGATTTTGTTCTCTTTACAGGTACATTTAATGGACATTTTTGGCTGAAATATGGCTGGCGTTGAAAGGGTTAAAGATTAAGATGATTTCTACTAGATTAATGTTTGCAACAATCTTTCAGTATATGCATAGAAAGATGTTCTTTTGCTTATCTTTTTGTGTTTCCTGGGAGTTGGTGGTCTGTGTTGGCCCTATTCGGTAAGCCGGGCATTACAATAGATTATGTTAGTGCAGACTTAAAAGAGCCTTGCCCATAAAGACATGTGCAAATGCGCGCAGAAGGGAGATATATATCTCTCTCGCGTATGTGTGCGTGCGTCGTGTGTATATGAGTGTGGTGTGTGTGTGTGTGTGTGTGTGTGTGTGTGTGTGTGTGTGTGTGTGCGTGCGTGTGCGTGCGTGCGTGTGTGTGTGCCTATGTGTATTAGTGTGCCAATGTGTGTATCTATGTATGTGTGTGTTTCTCAGTATATCTATGTCTCTCTCTGTCGCTCTCTCTCTCTCTCTCACACACACACACACACACACACACACACACACACACACACACACACACACACACACACACACACGCACGCACGCACTCACACACTTTGAAAATCGGTTCAATGTCTTGTATGATTTCGTTATTATGAATTTACGAATGGCCTAGATACATTGATCATAATTATACGTAAAGAGCATTCAAACAATACAAAGACAGCAAAAATGTCAAAAACAGTGATGTTGGTCATGTACGTCAAAGATGTGTCTCTTATCTTTAACAGAGATCATCGGGTCATTCCTCTTAGACACGATTTGGTTCATTTTCTTTCTAATACAATACAGAAACAGGGGCCGTTTTGTCTGTCTGTCTGTCGCCTGCAAATGTTTGTCTGTGCATTGTGCAAAAACTAATGGTCGTAACGCCATCAAACCTATATAACTAGTTACACCCGTGCTCCGCACGGGTCCAGAAATATGTTTTTTGAAATGCAAAGATCATTTATTCAATGTTACTTCGATAGAACATAGTTAGTGAATGTCTGTGAATGTAAGAGAGTTCCCAGTACCACATACTAAAGAATAAAGTTGCAATACTGGAAGCAATGTATTGATTTTTAGCAAATTTTCCGTGACTCAGTGGCAAACTTTTTTAGCACTGTTGTCGTTGTGCGAGAGCTAGAAGGGGGGGGGGGGGAGAGAGAGAGAGAGAGAGAGAGAGAGAGAGAGAGAGAGAGAGAGAGAGAGAGAGAGAGAGAGAGAGAGAGAGAGAGAGAGAGAGAGAGAGAGAGAGAGAGAGAGAGAGAGAGAGAGAGAGAGAGAGAGAGAGAGAGAGAGAGAGAGAGAGAGAGAGAGAGAGAGAGAGAGAGAGTGAGAGTCTGTTTGTTTGTCTTCTTTATGTATTTATTTGATTTTTGCCTATTATTTGTTTTTTCTTCCTTGTGAAATAATGTGCACACAAAATGTTCCATTAAAAAAAAAAGAACTCGAACTCGAACTCGAACTCGAATGGGTTTTTTATTGAGGGTGAACAGATAAGCATAGTGGGCGTTTTAACACCGTGCCCTCATGAACAAAATCAAATACATGAAAAGAACAAAAACAAAAATCAAGAAGCTCACAACTCTCACTCGTCTCATGGGCAAAATGTGACTGAAATTTTCTTTATTTCATAAGATAATTGGCATGGGCTTCTTACCCACCCATAGACTTTTTACCCCGTCTTCCCTATTACCCACCCATCACTCTCCGACCCCACTCCCCACTATCAATCAATGATACATTTAAATCAACGAGTAGAGAAGGAGAACAAAAAAGGCGCCAAGCAGATAAACATACTCCCCGTAGTCTAGATATGCAAAAGGCTAATAAAACACAGGGTGTCAAACAAAATTAACGCAACCAACAAAATTGAAATTGTAACATTTTGTGATCCAGCTATCAAATCTTTTTTTTGCTTTTTGATTCTTGTTTTTGCTTCTTTTCTTTTTTTGGGGGAGGGGGAGATTAATGCATGAAAGATTTCAACAGTTTGCTTTTCAAAATTTGATCGTGTGCTCCAGAAATCAAAAGTGTCGATGGTTCCCCATTTTCAGAAAAAGGCCCTTTTCTTTTAGGTCCAAAAACGTTAGTGTAATAGGGCATTTGCCACGAGTGTTCGTTCTCTATACTAGACTACTAATTTGCCCGCGTTCGTTCTGCCCGAGTTACGCTGACCTTTCTAATTCAACTCTCTAATTTCAACTCAGTGAATTTCAAGGTCGATGGTGCGCGGCAAATGCCCTATTCCAATGTCTTCGTTTGCAATTGCAATTTCTACGGTATCCGGATACAATTCTCATTCAAATGTGGGCTTAAGCAGTCGGGATATATACTACAGTCTTGCATTTCAATTCTCATGGCAAAACACCCCAACAATTTTATAAATTTGCAGACAATGGAAATTTTCTACGAAAGTGTTTTTACCCCTCCAAAAGGGGCTTATCTAAAAACGGGTCGCCATGGAAAGTGTTATATTCTGGAGCTCTCCAAGATATCTTGGAAAAGGTAAACTTTATAGTCACAGAGGCGTCTCTGTGAAATTCGGGTTGCTCCCACCTGGAGAGGGCGTCGCAGCCAGAGGCGCGCCACCCAATTTTTTTTCTTTTTGCTTGCGATTTTTGCGTGACTGATGAGGAAGGAAGGGGAGGGGGGGGGGGGGGGGCATTTTTACCAAATGACAACTTTTTCGTTGCCACTGGGATTAACGTGTGCTAAGTGCATGGGCACACGGGACCTCGGTTTATCGTCTCATCCGAAAGACTCCACGTTCAGACCGTAAGGCCTTGTCAAAGTGAGAGGGAAAATCCCCTCTACCCAAGCTCGAACTCGGGTTTACTTGACACAAGGTGAACGCGTTACCTCTGTGCCACTATACACCCTTGCAACTTGCAACGTTTCGTGCATTAAATCTTCTTTATTAAATTTTCAAAAACTCAGAATGACCAGGCCTTCTCAAACATAATAGTTTTAATAAAGTCAAAATAGGCATACTAAGAGGAAAAGACGCATATGATAGTATCTAACAAAAGCTTTGTAAAACGTTATTGTCAGAAAAGACACATTACGTTTTTGCTGCTCTCTCTCTCTCTCTCTCTCTCTCTCTCTCTCTCTCTCTCTCTCTCTCTCTCTCTCTCTCTCTCTCTCTCTCTCTCTCTCTCTCTCTCTCTCTGACAGATTGGAAGAATAGGCGTTGCCTAAAATCTATATCCTTGGAAAATAAAGTTTAAGTTTTCAAGTTTTCTCTCTCTCTCTCTCTCTCTCTCTCTCTCTCTCTCTCTCTCTCTCTCTCTCTCTCTCTCAGATTTCGATCTCTCTCTCTCTCTCTCAGATCTCTCTCTCTCTCTCTCTCTCTCTCTCTCTCTCTCTCTCTCTCTCTCTCTCTCTCTCTCTCTCTCTCTCTCTCTCTCTCTCTCTCTCTCTCTCTCTCTCTCAGATCTCTCTCTCTCTCTCTCTCTCTCTCTCTCTCTCTCTCTCTCTCTCTCTCTCTCTCCCGATCACACGTGGTTCGTTTTCTTTCATATGTATGACTGTCTTCTGATTTGCTTACAGATATAAAGGGTAATAGGTGAAGACGGGGTAAAGAAGCCCATGCCAATTATCTCATGAAATGAAGCAAATTTCAGTCAAATTTTGCCCATGAGATTAGTGTTAATGTTTAGCATTCGTCTCATGGGCAAATTTGCCTGAAATGTGCTTTATTTCATGAGATAATTGGCATGGGCTTCTTACCAGCCGATGGGCTTTTTACCCCGTCTTCCCCTACTAATTCCTATATATTAACCGAAAAACGCTTTTAGCACAAGCGTATTAATTCCTTATGCATTTAACATAGACAGTCACTGCTTTGGATTGTTAGGGCTTTGATAAGAGATGTTCCATGGAAATGAAATAATGGACTTCAGTCTTGGCAGTTTAGAAATTAACCTGCAATGTTTCGTTTCATCACCATCCTTCCATTCATTTAAGCTGTGAAGATTGGAAACACATTTTGAGAGGCGGACAGACACTGAAACAGAGACGACAGATAGAGATAAAGAATACAGCCATTTAATGGTACGTGTAATTTGTGCATTTATACAACACATTTGGACACATTATTTTTTACTTTCAATTTTATTTATACGTTTTTGTGCAGTACAATGCAGTACAGTTCAACAAGACACGCTTCTTATATTATATCAAAACACAATGCAAAGAAGCATAGACCAACAATAAAGTTGTAGTCAATATACATAGGCCTAGTTCAACGCAACAATCTATATTACAATATTCCACACCACAGTGCAATGCCATGCAATACAACACAGTTCAATAGGCTCTACAATATAATGCAATACAACACGATAAAATAACATGCTTCCAACAATACACCAGGTACAGTTATAACAGGATCTACAGTCTTTTCCTAATGATTTCTTACTTATCCATGTGTTCTGCTTTGTTTTTCTGTATTGTTGATTCTCATAATTATTATCACACGGCTTAGGTACATTCTTTTTCCTATAAAGGGTGTACATTTTTGTCGGTATTAGAGCAACATGCCTGAATATGATCGTGTCATTATTTTTCGTGCATTTGTTTCTTCATACGCACTGTCCTCTTTTGCGCAATTGTAAACTCTCTTTTGGTTTCATTAAAATCAATTTTAAACCTGAAAAAATACACCATGTAAGTATAGCACTGTTTCATAATTCGGTCTTTTGGGGTTATCTTTCCCTACTGTCTCGTCTTGAAGTCGGTTTGGGGTAGTTCCGGTTCAAAATTAGAATTAAAAAATGGAAGTTACCTACCTTCAACAACAACTATATTTTGTTCTTGTCTTCAAGTCTTGGGGTATTAATGTGGTCGTATCAAGTAAACAAATAAGAACATAACTGTTTATAGTCAACGAATGTAAACGCTTTAAGAAAGAAACATGAAACAGGACTTAATATTATTAAATCTACAAACTGATAACTGAGCAATTAAACACCCATCTATTTCAATTACGGAGCAGCCATGCCGTATTTACAGCATTTCCTAACCGGAACTAAGTGTCCTAACGGGCACACAACTCGTCTGTTACTTCCGTTTTCATTTCGAAACAGTGCTATAGACGTTGTTCAACACAATACTGAAATACAGCACAACGCAACGTAATACAAACCAATGCAAGCCACAGATATGAAATACACTTCTGACGCATTTTTCTTTATCTGGAAGAGAAACAAGTACGGCACACAAACAAGAAAAATATGTTTAGATCATTTAAAGTTAAAGCTTTGACTTTAATTAGGACACACTTGTGAAAATAATGCAGTCTTTTCCCTTGCTCTTAACATTATTAAGGACTAAGTTTGGTTTTTAAATAACATTGGGTTTTTTTCCATGCTTTCAGCTCCATGTCCAACTCTCCTTCCACGTTGTCTCATCCCCCCCCCCCCCCCCCCCCATACATTCCTTACTAACCCTCCAACCCCCACCCACCCTCCCTCGAGTCCCTCTTGTTTTTGAACTCTGAGCAAATGAATCCTTCTTGTTGGGCCAGACTCAGCATACTCAGTACAAACAACAGAATCGCAATTTTGCAAAAATGATAGCTAAACATTTTGCTGCAAATTTGCCGTTATTTCAAAGCATCTTTCCTTCTTCGTCGGGCTTTTTACTCGGATGCTATTTAAGCTATTTCCTGGATGATGGCAGCGTATGAGAGCTACCGCTGTCCTCTCTTTCCCCATTTCCCGTTCTTTGACAAAACCCAGTGCGTACGCCTATCGAGTTTGATCAGATTTTATCCTGATCGAAGGCTTTATCGACCACTACCCGAATGCTTATTGGTAGATCGTCCATTTTTCTGTCGTTCACAAACTGAACATTGACCCGATTCGTGTTTTCCCCTGCCTCGGCGTTTCCCTTTCGCTCAACTTCCGAGACCAAGCCCACTGCTTCAGCTTGCCCTATTGGGGTGCCCCTCTTTGGGGAGTCTTTGTCTGGTCTTGGTACGGTCAAGTTTCTACCAGACTCCACCGCGCTCTCACTCTCAGAGTCAAGGTCTGGTTTTGTTGCGGTCTCTGCGGAGGTCTGTGACATCTCTCGTTGCTCGTCTGGGTGTGCTGGATTAGTCTGTGGTTGGTGCCGCTGCTCGGGCTCATTACCAGCAGACCCCGTGCTGTCTGGGTGATTCTGTGTGAAAAATATAATAGTATGCATAAGTGCATTAATAGTGATTAAAAGACGAAGGAGTAGGAGGAGGACGACGACGACAAGGAAGAGGAGGAGGAGAACATGAAACATAATAAATATGGTTGTAACTATAGAGTGGGAGTGGGAAGCACGGGTATTTCATACCTGCTTAGTGCGGGGGGGGGGGGGGGGGGGGGGGGTTTTTTGATCTATCCTTAGAATCACTTGCAAGACATTCTCTGAAATCTAAACAGTAGGTGTTCGTGTATAAAAGGAGGGGGAAAAGCTGACAATCCACACAATAAGAAGCAATAGTCCATAGGGACCGACGGGACGATACACTTTATATTCGTTCGACAATCCACTAATGTTGAATTGTAGCTTAAAAGAACGTTGAAGGTATTTCAAGGTTGGGAGGAAAACAGGAAGCGTAAATTGGTGGGTGGGGGTTGGAAATCCGTGCTCACAATGCTAAAAACAAATCCGCGCTTATGAACGACGAATTGACGCGCTTTCGTATTTTCCCCCCGCGCTTCTAATATGCCAATACGCGCTTTCGTAAATCTCACCAGTGACACGCACTTCCCAAGGATGGTAAAGATCTCTGTAAACGTGAACTTTTTTCATTCTTTCCCCATGGCAACACAATGATATGCAAATGATCTTATGATTGGCTATCACTGTGTTGCCATGGGGAAAGAGTACAAACATATTCACGTGTACAGAGACATTTACCCAAATCTGACAGGGAGCAACCCATTCTGATGATAAAGTACTATATATTGCAAAATCATTTCGGGATAATGTTAAGATCAGCTCCCTCCGCTGTTCCAGGGTGAAGTTGGCCCACCATTCATTGCCTTTTTCGTTAAGCTGAGACACGCGGGAACAGCTGGAGGGAGCTGATCTTAACATTTGCCCAACTTCAATACCTGCAAGAAGATGTCCTCGCCACGCCCTGAGCTTTCCAAACCCTCCTCCTTCTCATCATCATCATCCTCATCCTCCTCATCCTCCTCGCCTTCTGTGGACTCGGTCCTTTCGGCGATGATGTCCAGGGACTCCAGGGGCCCGCGGTGACCCTGGGGAGGAGATGTGGCCAGGGACGGTGGAGGTGGAGGTGGAAGAGGACGGGCGTGTCCGTTGGCAGGGCTAGCGGGGCTGTGGTGGCCGTGCATGTGCGCCTGGTGGTCACCGAGCACCGTTTCCCCGCTGACTGCACTGCTGACCGAGTCCGAGGCGCTTTGCTGCTTGACCAGCCCCGCGCTGCGGTCTCGCTGCCGACTGAGCCCAAAGTGGGTGGGTTAGGGGGTGGGTGGGTAAGTGGGTGGGTGAATGGATGGGTAGGTGGAGGGTAGAGGGACGTAGAGATATATGAAAGAGTGGGGTGGGTTAATTCAGTGGATTATTACTTTATCTCTCCCCGTGTTGATACCGGGGGGGGGGGGGGGGGGGGGGGGGGGGGGGCTTTTGCAAAAAATAGTTTCCCCACCTTCTGGAAGTTCTGTGCTTGTAACTTCCTCTAATCTGCCACTCTCTTTGACTCTGCCTTTTCCCTTTGCTTTCTATCATCTACTATCTTTCTGACTTATTGGCCAATTCTCTTGCCTTTTTTCACGAAAATCTTCCAAATAATTTTCCTTTGAGCTCCTCCGAAATCGGAATGTGTCGGCTGTACGCAGTAGGAAGACCAGTGAAAACTGAAAACCGGACACATACGTACCTTGGCCATTATGGCCATATGGCCTGGGAACGCAGAAGAAGAAGAAGAAGAATTACTTTATCTGTATTGTTAAAAATTCGGGACTTTCCTGGTGTTGCACTGCCTCCGGGCATTGCCTCCCGGATCGTTCCCACCATCTTTATATCTACTAATGTCCCATGTGTGTCTGTTCCAGACCAGAGGACGTTAAGCAGAGTGTTCTCATAATTCAGTGGTTTGGATGAATGGGTGGACAGGGGGATGCAACGACAGTGAATTGAAATACGCGTAATTGATCAATTAATTAAATGAAATGACCGGAATTCAATGACTTAGATAGTAGGGAAGTAAGGGGGAAGGCGTAGGCAAGAAAGGTGGGAAAGAGGAAGGGAAAGATGGGGGGGGGGGGGGGGGGGGGTAGCAAGAGAACGAACGAACGAACGAACGAATGTTATTTTATTGAGGAAAAGCGGAATAAGCACAATAACCGGCTGTTTTTCATCCGGCCCTCAGAACCAAAAGAAAAGAAATTTAAAAAATACAAATAGAAAAAAAAGACATCGCAAAATACAAGAAAAAAACCTTCAATCAAGGTCATAAACGGACGCACCGTGCAAGGCATATAAATAAAATAAATTACATCAATTAACGAGACTGAGACAAGGACAGACAGACAGACAGACAGATACCGACAGAGAGAGGGAGGTCAAAATAAAAGAACAGAATAAAATGGAAGAAATGAAGTAATATATGCAGGAAAAATAATGCATAGTAAATACAATGTACATATACGAAGACTTAGCACATAAGCATGTATTATAACAAATGAGAGATTTGGCAAAGGATATAAAGTAGACATTCTTGGATATTATGAGCTAGAGTATTCGTTCATGAGTATTTGATGATATCTTTTTTTGAATGTGTTTAAACAAACATTAACGTTAATGTGGGAAGAAATGCCTTTCCAAAGGAGACCTCCTGCATATTGTAAGCTAGATTTGAACAAGCGCGAAATCGCAATAGTTTGTGGCACGTGGTCTATTTTTACCACTCCAATCATGAGTTACCTCCCCTGGCTTTTCAATAATTTTAATCTGTAAACCAGAATGTTATCTCTGCACCATTTCGTAACTTTTTATATCTTTTGGAAAACATTTAAAACTATGTATCCTACTTATACTCATCAAAAGAAGCACCGCATACTCGTCGTGTCTGTTGTAGTGTCTGTATTACATATGTTTATTATTTTGTACGCTTTTAAAATACATCATTTTAAAGAGCGGCCAGAAGTGTAGCCTCGATTTGAAGTGCGACAATTTTGGACCGACCGACCGACAGACAGACAGACAGACAGACAGACAGACAGACAAAGTGAGTTATAGGTTTGTGGCTTGAGCCACAAACAATAAATCTAATTTGGGAAGAGGTAACATCAGTCTATGAGGAAGATGTTTCATGTTGAATTGAAATGTTTCTTGTAGAGAAGGAGGAGAATAGCCTGACATAATTTTGAACATAAATATTGCCTTATTATATCTTAATTTAAAATGAAGAGAGAGAATGTCTAATGATACATAATCGGATTGAGTAAGACTCGATGATTTTAGTAAGACTAATTTCAGTGCTCGTCTATAGAAACTATGCAGTGGCATTAGGGTTTGCTCACTTGCTTAATCCCAGAGTGTAGACGAGTAGTTTGTGTAAGAATCAATGTGTGCATGGGAGAGGGAATGATAGACGGATGGGTGGATAGATAAATATTAATCAAGTTAATTAATTGGATAGATGGATGGACCTGTAACCAAAAAGCCTGAATATACTGAGTGGTTACTCCGCAGCTGACTGAAGCCGGTTTTTTACTCCCACCCTTTCACCTACACTACAGGTGGGGATCATTGTGAACTCACTCACTGCCTACTGTTACCCATATTTAACACTTCCCACCTTCCACATGTTCACCTTCCATGTGAGAAGTGGGAAAGTTGGCTTCATTCTTTGCAAGGTTGGTAGGCTGCAAAGAAATCAATCTTTTCGACATTTAGGCTTTTTGCTGTAAGTAACTCACTTAAACTTGTTGAGATCAACAACTTGTCCTGTGTTTGTCTCCCTTGCTTGACCTTCGGCAATCAACGTGAGTTCTCGGCGATCTTCGGGCAGCTGAATCACTTCCTCCAGTCGTGACAATGGACCTCTTTGGCAGACGTCACGAAGACAAGCTCTGGATCAAGACAAGTTTTATTCTGGTTAACAACGTCCTTTCAGAATCGTCAAACCAGAAGCATACAGTAGAATTTCCCTTATAAGACCTCCCATTATAAGACTCCCTCCCACATAAGACCTACTTCTCTGAGACATTGCCCTTCTTTGTAAGTATTAAAATTGCCTCCCTTATAAGACACCCCCCTCGTAAGACCTCAGTTTTGATTATTTTTGAGGGTCTTATAAGGGAGGTTCTACTGTATAAGTAATGAACTACAAAAAGAGTTAAAAGAGGGTGCAGTCTCCGTCACAACAATCATCAGAAATGGCGTCTACGACGTAGGCCAATCAGGATCTAGGTAAGATCTCTCCCGAGAAAGGAATTATAAATTTGTAAAATCACTTAGCCGCATGACAGTGGGGGTTTTACCAGCCGCGAATGAAGAGAGCGAAGCTGGTAATGTTTTCAGTGGATTCTGAAGCCGACTGACTATCTATCTATCTATCTATATAGCATCCCATCTCTTCTACTCTCTTCGAGGGATTGTAACTTTAGAACATTATTATTTTTGTTATTTTACACAAGATTGTTACCATTTCTTGTTAATTAAGTGCTGGTTTGCTTTTATTGTGGACTTTCAATCTGGTGCAAAGAGGACAACCTTTCTCTTGTAGAAAGTCTTCTAGCTCAGTTTGAATGTTCACTGTGGACATACTTTGCAGGCCGATATGCAGACTGAAGAGCACATTATTTTCTTTTATTCTTTTCAGAACACAGAATAAATTGTAAAGTTAAAATTAAAGTTATTCAGTTTCTTTCTTAGGCTCACAAACTTAAATATTGGACACAAAACAAGTTTTTTTCAAGCAAACTATATATATAAGAGGAAAGTTTAATGGTGTGGTTGTTTTTTCTTCTTCAATTCTTGTACGTTTATCTATATATCTACCTATCTATCTATCCATCTATCTTTCTATCCATCTATCTACATGTATCTATCTATGTTAACACGATAATGTTTCAACGAAGGGACCTAGGACGCTCAAATTTTACATGCGGATAGGTACTACGAATATCTAGGCCAAGTTCGAAAATGAAGGTAATAGGTAAAAGGTCAAGGTCACTGGAGCCGAAAATGCTGCTGAACACCTGGTACGATAACGGAGGTACCTAGGACACTCACATTTTGCTTGCGGATAGGTACTAAGGATATCTAGACCAAGTTCGAAAATCAAGGTCATAGATCAAAGGTCAAGGTCACTGGAAACGAAAATGCTACCGCGTGGCTGGTGGTCTAGCGTCTTAACGCTCTAGGTTGTTTTTTTAGGAAATGTAAAGGCTTAATTCTTACGAAATCAAGCAAACATACTTGGGTAAAGGTGCAGATCAACACCCCCTGTCACAGTCCTGGTTCATTGCCTTCTTTCCGTCTTGCCTTCATCTTCTACTAATACAGAATGCATTAATTGTGTGTGTGTGTGTAAATGGATGAAAATTAACGTTAAATATACAAAGCGATTGAGGTTTAACTGCTCAATCTGCAGTAAGAAAGGCAAGACTGAAAATACGAAAAAGAACCGAGAAATGGAGGAGGGGGTGTTCATCTGCATATTTGCCCATACTTGGAAAAGACGCTATAAAGAGTGCTTGGTTCACCTGAAGAAAGGACTGGTTGTCATCAGGATGTAAAACTTGCAGACCAGGCTGACACAGGTGATGAGGTCACACATCTGATCCGCCTCCTTCAGTTCCTTGTACCTGGGTTCCATCTAGCCACATACAAAACGCGTCTCAATCAAACATCAGTGGTGATGATGATGGCCCAAATGCTGATGATGATGACGACGTCGATCTCTAAGAAAACTTTCACATATTATCGATGTGTGGATATATGTGTGGGCAACAATTCTATAGGTATTCATAGTATCCTTGAGAAAAAGAGTCAGAAGGAGAAAGACTGAGAGGGGGGGGGGGGGGGGGGGAGACAAAGGAAATTATACGGATCGACAGAGTACGTGTAGATTATACTTTTTTTAATTATAAAGGCCCTTGCACGTTCAGACACTGGGGGCACTGCGTGTAGGGATCTCCGGATCGTTATCCCCCATCACTCGGACCACCACCGCCAGACAAGGCAACCAGATGCTGGGGGATTTGCGAGTAGGGGTCTTAATTCGGACCGCTACACCCCACCCCACCCCTTACCATCCCGGTTCACCGGAAACGACCACAGCCCAGGGAGCAAGCCTGGCCGCCGCGACCACCACCGAGGACGACACCCCAACTTAGACCTTCTCCACCGAGGACAACAAACTGACCAACACCACTGACACCACCTAAGAAGGCAATGCGACCACCGCCACTGAAGACGACGCCCAGCGTCCCCCCCCCCCCAACTCCACCCCAGACCCCCACCCCCACCCCCACCCCCACCCCGCCTAACGACCATCAACCGCAACCGCTTCCCGGCCAGTTCTACGACGACCACCTCACCAGACCATCTTGTCCATAAGAGCGATCGCTATAAGGACGTAAAACTCGCTTCGTCCATCTCAGACACTGAGAGACAGACAGACAGGCGGGGAAGCAGACAAACAAAGTGATAAACAGACACAGAAAGGAGACAGGCATATATAGATATAGCCGAAAGCTTGGGGGATAAATCTGAAGATTTGTGTTTGCCTTTCTTTCTTTCTTGAGTAGACATTGGGACAAAAAGACATATAGGGGCAAAAAAGTTTTAATCAATTATATATAAATGATAGGTAGAGATATCTGCAGAGACAGACGAAAGCCACAGTGGTCCGATGTTACTGTAAGCTGTAACGTACAATGCCGATGACCAGGTCGAAGTCGTTTCTCTGAACCGCGCCTTCTGCTAGTTCCAGAACGATAGCAGGCAGGCGCATCAGCACCGCGCCAAGGCCCAGTGCCACCAGAGGACCCCTGGTTCTCATCTCCGTCATATCTGGTTCGGTATTGGTAGGGTTTCTGCTGCTGTTGGTGGTGGTGATGGTGCTGTGGTTACTGTTGTTGCTGTTACAGTTGTTGCTGCTGCTGCTGCTGCTGTTGATGTTATTGTTGTTGCTGCTGCTGCTATTGTTATCATGGGCAAGAGATGCATTCATTCTGTACGACAAAAAGAAAGAGTATAATTATTAAAGACACTGTTTTTTTCGTTCACAAGGGGCATGATATGAACCAAAAGCAAAGGACAACATAAACCTTACAAGCACTCCAACGGCACACAATGTGTACCAAAGGCTAACCTAATAGCCTACTATCTGTATTGACATTGAGATAATAATTATGAGACTTATCATCATGATATCTTAGAAGTCCTTCTGGATTTAATAGGGCTTTAGAAGGACTTCTCACATATCATAATAATAAGTCTCATACTATCTCAATGTGAACACAGGCCCTGGCCAGTAAGTAGTTACGAGGTTCTTAACGTAAGGAGCGTCCTAGCTACTATCTTTTAATCTGTGAAATTGTAAGGCTTGTCTTGGTTTTTTCCTTAAAAAACGGGGGGGTAATGAAGAGTAATAAGGCTTAAGATTAAGATTAAGATTAAAGTTATAGCCCCGTCGACAGCAAAGGCCATGTCAGGGCTGTCACCACGTTAAATCTTACCACGTATTAAAAAGGGATAAAAGCACAAGGTAAAATCAAAATCAAAGTTTTTTTTAAAATACTTTTGTTAAAAACATTAATCAATCACAAACTTAGCAAGTAAAAACATGACACGTCTAGAGTTAAAAACATCACAGTAGCTTAGCACATGATTGGTTAACCCACACCAAACAACGAAAAGACGATTAAAACAAGGCTAAACAATAACAATAAAAATAATAAAACTTTTTTTTTTTTAAACAGTAACAGACCCGCAGCAACCATCCAGCCGATAGAGATGATGCGACGCGAGAACCAGCGCCATGGTCATGGGGATGATGCCGGTGAAGGCGGAAGTGACGAAATAGAACCCGTCAAAGTTCTCCAGGCATGCGCGAAGGGAGTGGCTGACGGCCAGGTTGAAGGTGCTGGAGTAGGGGATGTTGACGAACACCGTGATGAAGCTGAACGCCGTGCAGATGAGCTGCGCGTTGCTGCGCGTGCACACCACGTGCCGGAAGCGCGTCAGCACGAAAGCAACGTACCTGGGTAAAAGTTTTGTACACTTGCGTGTGAAAGGGGAAGGGAAAGACACACCTTTTTCCGCACGGTACAACCCAAGTTATATAACCCCCCATCGGGCATTTGCTAATGGTCACTTCAGCTTTGGTAAGATCATCTTAGTTAATGCTCACCCTGTGAGAGAGAGAGAGAGAGAGAGGAGAGAGAGAGAGAGAGAGAGAGAGAGAGAGAGAGAGAGAGAGAGAGAGAGAGAGAGAGAGAGAGAGAGTGTGTGTGTGTGTGTGAGGGTGGGTGTGCGTGTGCGTGTGCGTGTTTATGTGCGTGCCTGGGTGTGAAAATGTGTGCGTGCGCGTTTGATGCGTGTGTGCGCGCGTGTGTAAGCATGTGTTTGTGGGTGTGGGTGGGAAGGGGGGTGTATGAAAACATTGATGTATCTCTTTGTACTATTGTCATGATAGGGGCTGTTGGCCTAGGTCATTAAACAGTCCGAGTCCGAGAGTCTCTCTCTCTCTCTCTCTCTCTCTCTCTCTCTCTCTCTCTCTCTCTCTCTCTCTCTCTCTCTCTCTCTCTCTCTCTCTCACTCTTCTCTCTCTCTCTCTCTTCTCTCTTTTTTGCGTCACACACACACACACAAACACAAACGCGCACGCACGCACACGCACGCACACACACACACACACACACACACACACACGCACACACGCACACGCGCGCACACTAATACCTGTCCAGCACCAGTCCCACCAGTCCCAGAGAAGAGAGGTCCTCGATCCATGTCCGGAGACTGTTGTAAGCCTTGCACACCAGCGTCCACTGCCATCCACTGGGTCATGGAAGGAGTCTGCAACAGTAAGCCACAGCGTGGAAACGCTAGTCCCACCAGTCCCAGAGAACAGGTGGGTCACTCGATCCATGTCCGGAGACTGTTGTAAGCAGCTTGCACACCAGCCGTCGTCCACGGCCATGGGTCACCTGGAAGGAGTGGCAACAGTCACAGCTGGAAGATCAACCAGCCGCCGTCCACGGCCAGTCTCACCTGCTGCAACAGTAAGCCACAGCGTGGAAACGCTAGATCAACCAGCCGCCGTCCACGGCCATCCACAGGTGGGTCACCTGGAAGGAGTCTGCAACAGGTAAGCCACAGCGTGGAAACGCTAGATCAACCAGCCGCCGTCCACGGCCATCCACAGGTGGGTCACCTGGAAGGAGTCTGCAACAGTAAGCCACAGCGTGGAAACGCTAGATCAACCAGCCGCCGTCCACGGCCATCCACAGGTGGGTCACCTGGAAGGAGTCTGCAACAGTAAGCCACAGCGTGGAAACGCTAGATCAACCAGCCGCACGGCCATCCACAGGTGGGTCACCTGGAAGGAGTCTGCAACAGTAAGCCACAGCGTGGAAACGCTAGATCAACCAGCCGCCGTCCACGGCCATCCACAGGTGGGTCACCTGGAAGGAGTCTGCAACAGTAAGCCACAGCGTGGAAACGCTAGATCAACCAGCCGTCGTCCACGGCCATCCACAGGTGGGTCACCTGGAAGGTGTCTGCAACAGTAAGCCACATCGTGCAAACGCTAGATCAACCAGACGCGCCCGGCAGCATTTTCGGGTCCACCAGTGACCCTTGCAGGAACAAACTGACAACCACCCCTGAAACTAAAGTCCTATGAAACTGTCTACACCTGTGTTTTTACAGTACCCCCTGCGCCAGCGAGAATCTCGCGCGACGGCATTTTCGGCTCCAGTGACCTTTGCAGGAACAAACTGACAACCACCCCTGAAACTAAAGTCCTATGAAACTGTCTACACCTGTGTTTTTACAGTACCCCTTCTCGCGCGATTTTCGAACTTGACCCTTCAGATAACTTCCTAGATATCCTAAATGCCTCTCCGCATGCAGAATGGGAGCCTCCTAGGTCCCTCCGTTCACATGTTATCGTGGTAACATAGATAGACATCTATAGTCACGTAGACACATAGGAACAGACAGACTGCTCTGAACAC
>CM065690.1:24242416-24244916 GCA_017654935.2 Phymorhynchus buccinoides | reverse complement strand
TCATGATGATGATGAACAAAATTAAAGGTATTGTTAATCAATATCATTTAGAAAGTTATTACAACTGTGAATACAAAAGAAGAATTTAAGAGTGAACAAAATAGAAATAATAATAACAATAATAATAATAATAATAATAATAATAATAATCAATCACTAAATTTACAAATTTGTGAATTTGGGAGAGACCAAGGGGAAACAAAACAATAAATGATCCATAGCACAACATGAAATGTGAATCAGCCAGTAAAGCATTGGAGAAGCACACACAATTCATACACGTTTCGATCATACAGACAATATTGCTTTCAAAACGTCAATAATGATAATAAATAAATAAATACAAACATGACTTAAAATCTGTTGGTTTCGGAAATGTTACTTTTGACAACTGACCGTTAAGGGTTTCCATCAAGGTCAGTGCTAAGTCCAAAGAGTCCACCACAGCCAGATACACCAGGTACACACGAAACGACGAGTCCTGAAAACGTATAATTATACACCATGCTCAGTAGGGGAAGACGGGGTAAAAATCCCATGGGCGGGTAAGAAGCCCATGCCAATTATCTCATGAAATGAAACAAATTTCAGTCACATTTTGCACATGAGACGAACGCTAAACATTAACACTCGTCTCATGGGCAAAATTTGACTGAAATTGGCTTCATTTCATGAGATAATTGGCATGGGCTTCTTACTCGCCCATGGGCTTTTTACCCCGTCTTACCCTACAAACATGTCATACAGACTCAAACATACATATACACACGAACCAAAACTAGGCCTATTTTCATCCTCTCTCCCCCGGCAGACTCCTCCCCTCAAAATATTCTTGTAGGACTACCAAATTGAGAAATACCAAAAATCGTTATATTCAGAAATGTAGGTGCCCCAAAAAAAGTTTTTAAATTGTGGAAGACGTGAAATAACTTATTAGGTAGCTAGTAAATACATTCTTGATTCCTATTTTCCGTATGCGTTTTGTAAAATGTTTGTAAACGCCACCGTGCAATAAGACATTTATTTATTGCTTTTGAATTTTAAAGAAAGTCGCTCCAAACCATTTTTTTATGTTTTCATTGTCCAAATTCAACGCAGGCACACAAGAGACACCTAGCAGCTGTCAGGTGCCGCAAACTTGCCTGATACGGTCATGTGACACGTCACAACAGTCTGGCCAAAATTAGATTCTCCAGGGCACCATCCAAGGAAAACGCCGGCAAGGCAGACAAAGAAAGTACTGGCTGGACAACATCCAAAGCTGGACCAACCGCAACACCAACACCCTCATACGCCTGGCAGAGGATCGTGACCAGTGGCGGAGGCTGACCACCCAATCCAGCATGGCACCCCGACGACCAAGCCGGTCAAGGGTGGAGTGAGTGAGTGAGTGAGTGTCCAACTTCGACTACTTTAATCGACGCCTCTGAGAAGCAAGAGAGATAGACAGAGGTAAACAGACAGACATATAGCCTGTCGGACGGAGACAATTAAGTAAAGAAACGCAAATACAAAAATGCAAAAATGTAACAAATGCAAAATATATTAAAGACTTTGGTACTTGGTACTTAAGGTACTTTATAGTCACAGAGGCGTTTCTGTGAAATTCAGGTTGCTCCCACCTGGAGAGCGCGTCGCAGCAAATATATGAAAGACTTTGGTACTTGGTACTTAAGGTACTTTATAGTCACAGAGGCGTCTCTGTGAAATTGAGGTTGCTCCCACCTGGAGAGCGCGTCGCCGCCAAAGGAACGCCACCCATTTTAAAAAATAAATTGCATGCGATTTTTGTGTGACTGATGAGGAAGGAAAGGGGTGCGGATACATTTTCACCAAATGACAACCTTTTCGTTGCCACTGGGTTTAACGTGTGCTAAGTGCATGGACACACAGGACCTCGGTTTATCGTCTCATCCGAAAGACCATAAGGCCTAGTGCAGAGTGAGAGGAAAAATCCCCTGTACCCAGATTCGAACTCGGGTTTATTGCATACGAGGTGAACACGATACACATGTACCTCTAAGTTACTCTACACACGACAGAAGAAGAAATAATGCAACACACACAACAAATACAACAATAACTACTACGCACTGTATTTATAAGGTGCTTAATCTTGAAACATATCCGATCCAAGCAAGCACGCACCAATGCATGCATGCACGTACGCACGCACGCGCACACGCACAGAGAGAGAGAGAGGGGGGGGGAGAGAGAGAGAGAGAGAGAGACGAATTTTTATTTATACAGGGTAATGAGATAAGCATTGATTTTTTACACTCAGCCCTGTGGCCAAACAAGAAAACTAACAGATCAACAAATAAGTAATGCAGAAACGTTATAAAGTAACATAAGCATCAAAGCAATCCTTCAAACCATCATCAAGAATAACATTTATATACAAAATAGCAATGTAAGAGGGAGAAGAGTTAAGGACAACAGACAGACAATATAAGGAATTTGAAAAGTATGAGAGAGAGAGAGAGAGAGAGAGAGAGAG
>CM065690.1:24234916-24237416 GCA_017654935.2 Phymorhynchus buccinoides | reverse complement strand
TGTGTGTGCGTGTGTGTGTGTGTGTGTGTGTGTGTGTGTGTGTGTGTGTGTGTGTGTGTGTGTGTGCGCGTGTGCGTGCGCGTGTGTGTGTGTGTGTGTGTGTGTGTGTGCGTGTGCGTGCGCGTGTGTGCGTGCGTGTGCGTGCGTGCGTGCGCGCATAGTGTGTGTGTTCGTGCATGTGCGCCGCTTTGCGGCTTCTATCTGCTATGCTTTCTACTCTCTTGTTATTCTTCTCTTGCCTCCCCGTGGGGATACCGGGGGGTCTTTCGTAAAAAATAGTTCCCCCACATTCTGGAAGTTCTGTACTTGTAACTTCCTCTAATCTGCCACTCTCTTTGACTCTGCCTATTTCCTTTGCTTTCTGTCATCTACTATCTTTCTGATTTATTGGTCCATTCTCCTGCCTTTTTTCCAAAGAAATCTTCCAAATAATGTTTCTCTTGAGCTCCTCCGAAATCGGAATGTGTCGGCTGTGCGCAGCGAGGAGACCAGTGAATACTGAAAACCAGACACATATGTACCTTACCCATTATGGCCATATGGCCTGGGAACGCAGAAGAAGAAGAAGAATAAGAATTATCTTGTAGGCTTACTAAATTGCAGCAGAATCTTCAACTTAATGCGAAGAAGAAGAAGAAACCATCCACGAAAGTTTAAATTCCACTTATTTAATTAAGTAACGTTGCTCACAGACATGATGACATGACTGTCACAGTCAGACAGGGAGACAGACTTTACTCGGAATCAGTTACTCCTTTCGATTTCTTGTTCGTTGGTTTGTTTGCTCTTTCGTTTGATTGTCTGTCTGTCTGTTTGTTTTATTGGACCTTCCCCTTCCAAATGTAAAATGTCCTCTTCTTTGTATTTTCAAAGCTTCTTAAAGACACACTGACGCACCACGATTAAGTCCCTTTGGGTTTTTTCTGGGTAGCTGTGACCCACATACAAATGTCCCCAACTTCAAATTGAGGCTGCTCTTTAAAATGATGTTTCGTTTTTAATTTTGGAACATTTGTATGGGAGTCAAACCTGGTCAAAAGAAGATTTCTTACCAGCTATAAGATGGAAAACACGTGAAACCCGTGATTTTGACACGTGACCTGGTGGGTCTTTAACATTCTATAGACCTAATCCTTTGCGGAGGCTTGAACTGTGTTGCAGCCTTCTTCTTCTTCTTCTTCTTCTTTCTTTTCAGCATTCAGCAGCAAAATCGACTTCTCTGCCAAGGATTTCGAATCTTGGACAGGTCTCAACCCAGAACCCGTAGGTGCCACCTGCCACACTCCGAACTCACGTGGCGGGGTAATCAAAACCGGCCACGCACGTAATGTTCTCATCCCTAGCTGGTGCATTTGTAGGCCTACCATAGTGTTCAAGTGCTTCGGCGCTTCGATCCCTGGAGTCTTTAAGCCAGGGCACGACGACGACAACAACAACAACAACAACAACAACATCTCTCAACCATCGATCAACCCAAAGAGTTTGAAAATTGTGCGTCATCATCATGTTTGTCAGGCAATGTAGAATTATTGGTTAATGGTGATTAACCTGTTGCCATGTTCATCTTCTTCGATCTTCTTCTTCGATCGCTCAGACACTTTCCTGTCAATTATGAGCGCAGATGGCGTCATGCTGCCGTTATGCGCCTAACTAAGAAATAGTTAGGCCAAGCAAGTCCGATTTTCGGCTGGAGGACATCTCTTTGAAAGTGGGTTTTGGTGTTTTTTAAGGCAGGAGAATGGACCAGTAAGGCAGAAAGGTAGTAGACAGTAAGCAAAGGGAAAAGGTAGAGTCAAAGAGAGTGACAGATTAGAGGAAGTTACAAGCACCGAACTTCCAGAAGGTGAGGGAACTATTTATACAAAAGACCCCCCCGGTATCCCCACGGGGGGGTTGTCCTGTTTACAATCGTCTGAGAGTGACCATCGAGGTGATGTGTCACCGCGTGGCAAAGTAGAATTATTGGTTCATGTCATGATCCCCCCCCCCCCCCCCCCCCCCCCCCCCCCGTGGGGATACCAGGGGGGTCTTCCGTACAAATAGTTCCCCCACCTTCTGGAAGTTCTGTGCTTGTAACTTCTTCTGATCTATCACTCTCTTTGACTGTCTTTTTCCTTGCTTTGCGTCATCTTTCTGACTTTTTGGTCCATTCTCCTGCCTTTGTTTTCTCACAAAAAATAATCTTCCATATAGTTTTCTCCCTTGTGCTTCTCCGAAATCGGAATGTGTCGGCTGGATGCAGTGAGGACACCAGTGAAAACTGGAAAACGGACACATACGTATTCGTTGTGGCCGTATGGCCTGGGAACGCAGAAGAAGAAAAAGGTTCATAATGATAATCTGTTGCCCTGTTTACAATCGTCTGAGGGTTTGATCATCAAGGTAATGTGTCACCGTGCTGGTCACTCTCAGAGTGACGTCAAAGACTGTATAGGGGAAGTTAAGCATCCTATTTTCCCTATATGAGTAGTGAGTACAGAAACACTGGTTATGTCCCTTT
>CM065690.1:24204916-24232416 GCA_017654935.2 Phymorhynchus buccinoides | reverse complement strand
TGTGTGTGTGTGTGTGTGTGTGTGTGTGTGTGTGTGTGTGTGTGTGTGTGTGTGTGTGTGTGTGTGTGTGTGTGTGTGTGTTGTGTGTGTGTGTGTGTGTGTGTGTGTGTGTGTGTGTGTGTGTGTGTGTGTGTGTGTGTGTGTGTGTGTGTGTGTGTGTGTGTGGTGTGTGTGTGTGTGGTTGTGTGTGTGTCACAGTGTGACCAATAATTGTATGCCCACGGTGTTTAAAATAGTCGCATATTTTATTTTGGGGGCTTTTCTACATACTATGTCTCTGTCTTGTTTTGTTGATTGTTTCATCGCTGCAAAAAGAATTTCCTGTAAAGATAGACAATAAAAATATTGATTGATTGATTGATTGATTTTCTTTCCACCCCCCACCCCCCCTCATCCTCATCCTTGTACCTTCCTTCTTTCTCCCTTCCCCTCTCACCCTTTGGAAAGATGTGAATGCAATGGGTCCTATTCCTTCTTCTTCTTCCCATTGATCGGCCTCTTTCATCAACTTGAAGTTTATGCCGATGTTGGAAAAAACAACAACAACAAAACGATGGTTGTGCGCACAGCCAAGCCAAAGCAACTTAGAAAATATGATAACTAAATAAACTAAAATAAATAGTAAAACAAATAATATGTAATTAAACAGACATAAATGATTAGAAGAACTTAATACACACAAAAACACAAAACAGACAAAAAGGGTGTGGGGAGGGATGCAAATAAATAAAAGGTAGTGTCAGAGATAGTTTATATATAAGCTTTCTGGTAGAGTCCCTAGTCTGATGTGCCCAGCATTAGTGGAGTCCTTGTTATTAATCCTGCCAGAATATCAGGCCAAACATATACTTAAATATAGGACACTTAACCATAGATTACCAATACAGAAAGGACGGACACAAAACATTGCACGTGAAGAGAGAGTTTGTATAAAGTGCAATACTAATAGTTTAGGAGATGAATTTCATTTCATTTTTAATTGCCAGTATTTTAGTAATTATAGAAATGACTTCCTAAAACCCTATTTCCGTAGACACCCTAATACTATTAAACCCCACGATTTGCTTACAAGTGGGAATAAGACAACGCAACAGAATTTAGCAAAATTTGTTAAAGTTATTATGCAGAATCATTAATCATACCCAGTTAATCAACCCCTATTCATGTTATACTGGACAGTTGTGGTAGGATTAGGCCTACTTATGCTTGTAGTGTTAGGCCAGGCGAAAATAGAATTTGACAAGTTCCCTGTTAGATTGTATTCGTGTATGAGTGCTTGTGCGCACGCAAATGTATGTGTGTGGGGGAGGGGGGGGGAGGGGGGTGTGTGTGTGTGTGTGTGTGTGTGTGTGTGTGTGTGTGTGTGTGTGTGTGTGTGTGTGTGTGTGTGTGTGTGTGTGTGTGTGTGTGTGTGTGTGTGTGTGTGTGTGTGTGTGCGTGCGTGCGTGCGTGTGCGTGTGCGTGTGCGCGCGCTTGCTAAAACTGGCTGAAGGCATTTTCTGTAGTATGTTTATTTTATTTTGTTTTTTCTTATAGCACAGTAGGTACTTTTTGTGAGAACGTCGTTCTTGAAGATTATGATATGTATGAATGGGGCTGTTGCTAATGAGATTGTATATAAGTTCAGGAACAATACAATCAAGTCTGTATCATTGTTAATTCTTCTGGTACCTAATGGTTGATCGATTTTGACGTGATTTTTGTCGCTCTATGTACCGTGTTTAGCTGCATTATGTGCATTTTTGTTTCCTTTTCTTAATTAAATATGTTGTTTATAGCATTTTTGTTACTTATATTTATTTCCATGTGCCCCCAGGGGGTTATTTTTGGAATAAATCAAACTTGAAACTTGAAACTTGTTCCACTTCTTGGGGGGGGGGGGGGCGAATAAGTTAACAACCATAAGCGAAAAACAGCAAGCAACAATGTAAATGAAAATAAATTATATATTTTATATGGCAATACTGAAGGGAAAAAAAAGTCCGGGGTAGATTTACGGTAGAGGAGTTCCCATGTTTTCATTGAACACTGCACAAGTGGATTTGATTGGGGGTTATTTTAAGAAATCACATGCCTCACGTGAGATGATAAATCGTCACATGACACAGCAGCGGAATGCCAATTTCGGCCTAATAAACCTTCACAACAACGCTCAAGCTCGCTCAAGACGGACAAGACGTGCTGTACTGGTCAAAGACACAAGATGATGAAGTGCGGAGGAACTTCAGCTCCCAAAGCTGCTGACGAAGAGATTACAGATGTATGCAAAGAGGTGAGCAATTCAAGTCAGTTTAGAAAACTTTGTTGCCGCCGCCTAGTTTTTAGGCCAACAATTTGCTAGCACTCACCGACCAAAAATGATCTTCATCGGCTCCTTCCCAAGCCCCCCCGACCTCCCCCGGGTCCCCAAAAGGTGTGTGTGTGTGTGTGTGTATGTGTGCGTGCGCGCGCGCGCCTGCACGCGTAAGATGCCCACACCCTTGGGCTTGGAAAAAAAAAAGAAAAAAGGAGGAGTGCTCTCTGGGTGGTCATAGATATAATGTTACAGTCAAACTCGGAATTCAGGCATTCACGACATTGCCTAAAAATTTCAGGCATTTCCGAGAATGACTGTTTTGATCGGTCATTTTCGGAAATGCCTAAAACATGGTTTAGGCATCGCCATTCAGCATTATTTGGCACCTTTCTGTGCATTTCCGTAAATGACTAAAAAACATTTTGAGGATTTAATAAATGCAACTGGATTTGATGTGTGTGCGTGTGTGTGTGTGTGTGTGTGTGTAAGTGAATTTTGACAACTGAAAAAAAGATAGTGTGAAATAAAGTTAGAAAATGTTGCTAATGAAACTACTTTCAAAGTGTAATTGGGTCATTTACTCTGATTTACTGACTTAATCTTCAAATCTGTAATAATTCACTCAGTATTTAAGTGTTTATATTGATGTGTAAAAAAACCGCTGTTGTTAAAAGATGATTATTTCAGGCATTATGTATCATGTGCATGTAAGAAAGAGAGAGGGAGAGAGAGAGATCTATAGACAGACAGAGAGAAAGAGAGAGAGAATGTGCATGTGTGAGCATTGAGCCGTGAATATGTAGAGTTTCTGGGGGAAAAGTTCAAATCGGTTCCTCGCGTTTAGGCTAGAACACCAAGGCAACATCAAAATGCTGCTATGCTCTGTATAGTTATGCGAGAATTGTCTTTAGCCCTGGCAAGCTCCTAGCATAACAATTTTTATTAACATAATCACTCTCCCAAATCCTCTGAAGTCGGAGTGTGGCTGTCCACACTGTGTGACTGACCGTCGGTCAAATATGGAAAAATGGTGTTGACATTTCAGTCATTTTCGGTGAATGCCTAAACAACATTTTAGGCATTTCCGAAAATGACCGATCAAAACGGTCATTCTCGGAAATGCCTGAATGTTTTAGGCAATATCGTGAATGCCTAAGTTCTGAGTTTGACTGTAACAGATATACAGACAACCCTCTAGTGTCATGAGATCCTGACAGCACTGGAATGGCCAACCTTATATGTAGGTAGGTAGATAGATACGGACAGGTTTCATGACTTTGTTTTTGTTTTCAGTTGGTCTGAGCAAGTTTTTGGAGGGGGAAAAAATCAATCAAAATCGCAAAAAAAGTGTCTGAAATTTCGGAAGATTGTCCAGAAGATTTTTAAAAGTATTAATATTTTGTGCAAACTTAATATTAGTGTCAATATTATTTCATTAAACAGCAACTCTGTTAGTAAAGTAACATTTTCTTTCGTTAGTTTGGCAATGTTTGATAAAAAACAAAACAAAAAAACTTGCCATCAGATTTTCTAGTGCTAATGATTTGTGAGTCTGAAAAGAACCTTAAGAGGAAAGAAGGAAGAACAAAAGGCTGGAGATGCTTTTCAAGTTCCAGACAGGTCTCGCTGTGATCTGATGTGTCTAAGCACAGAAGGGTGCCAAATAGTGCACCATTTGGCACCAATGGTCAAGTTTGACACCCTTTTCAGTTGCAATAATGGTCAAAGTTGACTTTGGCAACAACGAGTGGTAGGGACGAATGGTCAAAATATTACACAGATTACCAAGATAATTTATTTTTAAGAGGCACTAATTAAATACATCGTAATGTAACCCACGGTTGTCTCTGTAATGTTGAATGGCGCATCTGTCCGGCAGCTCCTCTGATACTGGGCAATACAGACTAGGAACAATGAAACACACACACACCCCACACCCATTGATTTTATTATTTTTGTATGTAATATGTAAAGTTACTATTATTTAATTGTTCATTTATTTTATCTATTTATTTATTGTTTATTCCTTTCTTCTGCTGTCTCGGCGCTGCGTGGTGACCATCATTTTCTTTCTTTTTTCAATAATTTATTTTGGCTGTTATCTTCAATCTGATGAAATTGGCCGATTTACGGGAAGAAGGAGTGTGTGTGTGTGTGTATGTGCGTGAGAGAGAGAGAGTATATATGACTACTTGTTAGACTGTGCGTGTGTGAGAGATAGAGATAGGCAGACTGTGATAACTACAACCGTACACGAAAACAACTTGTCAAAATCCACGTTTTGGTCCATTTATAAGTGAAGATATAATCAATCTATTGATGAGAAAAAAAGCAATTGGTTTAGCTTTTTTCTGTCACCAAGTTATGTCCCTTAGATCATAAACGTGGACAACAAAAACTTAAAGGCTTTTTTTGTGTATACATCTTGCTTTTTTTTTTCCATCTCTCAGATTACTGGGGCTCTTACTGCACAACTCGGAGAAGGAGACGTTGAAATCACAGCCATTAGCTACACAACTCAGGTGGTTGCTGGCACAAACTACTTTGTGAAGGTGAGTCACAGCATAAAGGGTCACATTCACATTGTGTTTTGCCTTGGCATGAGACTGTGTCAGACCAGTTGACATAAGCTAGAACGCCAAGGCTACATCAAAATGTTATGCTCTAAATGGTTGTGCAGGGATTGCCTTAAGCCATGACAAGCTCCCATCATAACATCATCAGTCTAAAATCCCCCGAAGACGGAGTGTGGCTGCCCACATGGCGGGGTAATCAGAAACGGTCACACACGTAATGTTCTCATCCCTAGCTGGTGCATTTGTACTGAATTGTTCAAGTGCTCTGGCTGTTGGGATGATCCCTGGAGTCGTTAAGCCAGGGAACAACAACATCATCATTGTGTACTGTTAAGTTTAAGACTTAATGAAGAAGATTTAACCCTTTTGCCGCCAGCCATTTTCAGCCAAAAAATACCATTAAACTTAACTGGGTACAAAAAAAAAGTATCTGCAATATTGGGAATTCCTCTGTAACATGTATAACATTAGGCCTATCCTTACCTCCCACGCGTATCCTTACCTCCCAAAATTAAGAAAATAGGGCCTTCGGATAACAGGTCTGGTTTGGATGCGTGACAGGGTGTTAAACCATTGTGGTGCATAAATGCAACATTGGTGGGTGAAAGGGTTATTAAACCTTTCCACTCGATCACAATGTTCTAAATTTAAAGTAACTCAACTGCTTATGAGTAATATGACAGTTTCTTTTGTTAAACTTTTGTTCTTGCATACTGGAAAAGATATGACTATTTCCTAATAAATAAAAAATACATTTTAAAAATGCTCAAGCATATTTATTTTTCCAGTGCAAAAACCCAATCATTGGTAAATTATTGGTACAATAGTCAATTCAGGGCATTGGAATTGCAGCTATTATAAAGTGATGATCATTATGATCACTTGCCTTTAAAAACCTCAGTCGCCATGAAATAATGAATCATCTTGTAACTTCAAAACTTGAAAATCATCTGAAACTATGGATAGTGTCAGCATTACATAAAAGCAGTAATGCTATATTTTTAGTGTGTATCCCATTTTGGTTTAACAGTCCACCAACCTCCTCAAAATGTTTGTGTTTGCACCATTGCTTTCAACCATCTTTTTCTGATTGAATATTAACAGCTATCTGACTGCAGTAATTGTAATGTGTGGAGATACTATTCTCATGTGTATTGATTGTTGATGACGAGATGTATTCCAAATTTTGTTATTTGATTGACTGCTATAAGTTAATAATGGTTATTGATCTTCTCTCTCTCTCTCTCTGTTTTAAATGTGCACATTTCTAAGTTGATGTAATGAATTTTAATGATAATTATTTGGTTGGTATAATTTTGTTTCACACGTTTGATTAATGTTCTTTCAGTTATGTTGTATCTCTGTCATGTTGCACCTAACCTGAATTTATCTTTTGGAGATATTAAAGTATACTTGAACTTGAACCAGTCTTTTGAAAATATGCATTGTTTTCACACTACTGCTGTGATTGCAGATCGCAGTGAGGCCTAAAGGCCAGTCGCAGAATGAGGCAAAATACGTCCATGCCAGGATTTTCAAGCCTCTCCCTCATACCAATGCACCACTTGAGCTGGTTAGCATCAAGAAGGACCAAGCAAAGGATGGTGAAATCAGTTATTTCTAAGCTGGTGTTTTTCCCCCCTGGAGTCTTTTGTCTTTAAAATAGTAGTAGCTGTGCTTTCAGTCAGCTGTATTGGTTGTGATAGTTATGTTATTATCTAAGACAACTCGGGGTGAAAAGCAGATAATATGAAGTGTGTGTTCAGTACTGTTAATTAACATCAACTGCTGATAGTGTAGAACTTTTCTTTTCCAGCGTGTCACTGAAAATCAAGTGTGTCATAGTGTGTGTGTGTGTAGCAATGTGTGTCATAATGTGTGTGTGTGTGTAGCAATGTGGGTTTGGCTTGAATGTATACTAGGCAGGTGTGCGAGTGGGTTGGTTTTGACCTTGCTGCTATGACAGGGGTGTGTGGGTCTTTAGTTTTAGGTCTTTTTGTAAGGCCTAACTTTATTATTAATTATGATTCCCAACACTACACAGCTGAGGTATTGGATGCGCAATTTGGTGGACATCTGTTCATTTTGTTAAAACGTAGGTGTTTGTTGAAACAAAACTTAGTGTGTCATTTGTTTGTTTACTTTTGGGAGGGAAAAGGGAAAGCTAGTGTGATTGTGGTAGAGACGTAAATGTTGGTGTGAGGACCATTTTCTTGAAACAATTTAGACTTGGAATGTTTTCTTTAAAAGATTTAGATTTGGAATGTTTTGTTTTCAATTTCAAAAAATGTTTTTTTATAGAGATGAATGTCCAGTAAAACTATACAACTTCTGGCATTTTCCCCCCCAGAACACATCCAGTTAGTCAAAGTAGCAAAAGTCTTATTTAGATTGATTTAGTTAACTACTGAATCCAAATTAATATGGAATTGCTGTTATTAAATAGAAGAAAAGGATAAAAATGTCTTTATCAACAGTAAAAATGTTTGTGTATAAAACTAAAAAGCTTGGGAAGTGTGAGTCAATTTGGTAGGATTGAAACTTTTATATATGGAAAACACACACACACACACACACACACACACACACTCCCCATTCCCATCTTCTACAAGTTTTTATTGATTCTTCGTATTAAACAATTTTCCGCAATTAGAGTACTAATTCTAGAACTGTTGTTTTTGCTGCTGTGGATTCTAATCATTGCATTTTCATTTGAAAAATTGTTTATGCACAACTGATTTTTTCCACTGTACATGCTTTTTGGAGAGGGGTAAGTGGAGGGACGGGGGGGGGGGCTGGTATTTGAACTTATAATGTTGATTTTGTAAAGTTGTAGAACTACTTTTTCAAGTTTTTGTCAAGATTAATTTCAAATTCCTTAAATCTATCCAGGCATCAGTTTTTTTCTTTTCTTTTTATTCCTTAAATTTTTTTATTTTAATTTTTATGCAATAAAAGTTTTTATGCTGTGCCTTTTGAAGGCAAAATTTATATTTTGATGTTTATTTTCATATGAACCAACATCCATACATTTTTTGTTGTATGTTGCAGTGCAATTTTGTGAATTGCAATACCTGTCTCTCTACCCACTACACCCTCAAAATTGTTTCCAATGTATATCCATGCTTATTTCAATGCATTTATAAATACATTCCTGCAAATCATGTACACCAGGGAATAAAGAAAAAGTGTCGCACAACAATGCCTTGTGGAATTTTACTTACAACTTTATCCTCGTGTAATTTGACATCTCCAACCATGTTGTATTGATTTGTCAATGACAAATATTTTGTATAACTTTTTCATGTTCACGTAAGCAATATGTACAAGAATTTCCCCCCTAACGTATCACCACTGAGAGCTTTCCCAGTGACAAAGTGCATTACATTGTGATGATACATGTGTAAGTGTAGAGTGGCACAGTGGTAAGCGCGTTCGCTTCGTGTCAAGTAAACCCGAGTTCGAACCTGGGTACAGGGGATTTTTCCTCTCACTTTGCACTAGGCCTTGCGGTCTGAACGTGGAGTCTTTCGGATGAGACGATAAACCGAGGTCCTGTGTGCTCATGCACTTAGCACACATTAAACCCAGTGGCAACGAAAAAGTTGTCATTTGGTCAAAATTTACCCCCCTCCCTTCCTTCCTCATCAGTCACACAAAAATCGCATGCAAATAAAATAAAATAAAATGGGTGGCGCGCCTCTGGCTGCGACGCACTTTCCAGGTGGGAGCAACCTGAATTTTACAGAGATGCCTCTGACTATAATGTACCTAACCTAACTGTAAGTACATCTGTATGGCTATGGCCATATTGGGTAGGATGCGAACGTGCCAGGTTTTCCCTATGCCTGTTGTGCAGGTGTAGGAGGTCTGCTCGCTGCTGGTTTCAGCCAAGAGGATGTAATTTTAACAAGTTCCTTGATATTATAGTGTGGATATTTGAGCCGATACTGGACACCTACCAGTAATAGCTGAATGGTCTCCTTTGGGACAGAACAGAGAATGACGAAATTGTTTAAAACATCTACAGTTCTAATGCACAAAACAAGGGGAAACATTTTTTTTTTTAATGAATGAATGTTTAATGCTAGTAAGCTTGTACAGCCCATTTAGCATGGCATTGAAATGTACAATAACAAAACAACGCGATTCGATTGATTGACATGGAAAGCCACGGCATTGTTACCGTCTCTTTTCTTCCAACTTTTACACACCGCAGCAAATGTCTGTGTGTCACTGTGTTGTTGCACACGCCAGCATCCCAGATAAAACCGCAAAAGATCTCAGAGTTCGAAGTTCGCAAATGCAAGTGTCTCTGTATGCTCTTTTTTCTTGAGTTTCATGCTTTTCCTCAGATTGCTGTTTGACATATTCTTCGTTTAGTATTCTCTTTTGTTCTTGCTTCATGTTACAAAACATACACTCGTTGCTCGAACAGGAGTACAATGTCATCCGATTCACATATGATCAGGCTTTGATTGTCCGACTGATGGGAGCACGACATTTCTGAATGAAACATTTCTTTGCCGATCACGCAGATGTCTTTGTACTGACAGGTCTGTCAGTCAAGGTAGAAACATAGTCCTTCACCACACATAGATTGAATCCAGCTATTGACTGATCGATGGTGTGATCACTGGCCAAATCAAGCTGCTGGAGTTCCAGCATTTTAAAAAATTCTATGCATCATCCAAGACGAGCCATACACTTCAGCTAGCTGTGAGTGTTGAATCCGTGTGCACCTTTGTGGTGTGGGTCTTTAACACACACACACGGCATAGTACAGCTTTACATACACAAAACATACTGGTAATCTTTCACAATTTATGAACAGTCGCAGCACATCCAGAGTATTGCATATCATTTATTAGTTGGTTGGTTATTGTTTTTTCAGTTTGACACTGACAATTTTTATAGTGGATTACAATTCAGAGCTGTAATAATGAAACGAATGCATAATGCAATATTTTGCTGCCCCCATATAACGCTTTAAAGTTTTACGTTAATAAATTCCATACTAACAAATACAGCTGAAAAGCATACACACACTGCACAAACTCATCCCATTCTGAGGGACTACTTAGGCCAGTACTAGGTGACTAGGCCAGAGGCTGTTTAGCTACAAACTGCAAGATTGAAGCAACAACAACATACAGTATTTATACGGCGCTGAATCTTGATAGAAATCAAATCAAAGCGCACACACACGTTAGCATTCAAATCGCATTCAAACACAAACGCAATACAACGAGAACACACACAGATAACATAAATGGAATATAGCAGAAAGACCTAATGGCAAGAGAGAGAAGATAAAGAGAGGAGCTTTAATGACGAGGGAACAGGTGGGTTTTGAGGTTAGCTTTGAAAGCAGAGAGAGTCGGTCGCTGACGGAGGGAGAGCGGAAGTTTGTTCCAGTAGGTCGGTCCTGAGACAGCAAAAGAGCGCCGACCAACAGTTGAAAGCTTATACCTAGGGATCTGGAGAGAAAGAGGGTCAGAAACTGAACGTAAAGTGCGAGCTGGCGTATAGATGGAAATATTGTCACAGAGGTAAGATTGAAGCACAAACATACATGTACAGTGTAACTTTATCCATTATCCTAAAGACAAGTTCGAGTTAAAAAACAACTCAACTGTATCACAAGAAGTGCGTGTGTGTGTGTGCATGATGTGGTGTGTACGCGCATGTGTGTCACTGTATGAATGACCAAGTTTATTCTAAAAATGATTGCTCGAGGGAATACTGCCAAAATCAATCTTATCAAACAATATTATCCAGCATTATTTAAAGCTTGAGTATTTCATGTTAATGTTTAGGATTTGTGATATTCTATGTTTGTGGATTATTGTGTTGGACCATTTCATCTGAGTACTGTAGTCTTTATTATAAAGTTTATATGCTATGTTGGTGGACGTTTCTTTGAAATAAAATGCCAAAATCATGATCAAAAAATACATTTAATGTCCACTCTATTAATCTTTACATTCTCTAACTTGCTATTTTGCAGGCAAGATGTGGTAAAAGGGGGCATTTTTTGTTTTATTTATGTGAACGTGGAAACAAATTTGTAGAAAAACTAATAATTTTATATTCACAATTAATAACAATTAAACATAAACATTACTCTACACTCTCTGTGTTTTAAAAAAAAAAATTCTTTACAAGATACTTTGAAAAACACTGGAGGCAACTCTAAAGTCTAATGACCACGCCACAAAAGATATTGCAAGTTTTACATTAATTGTTTGACTCCTTTTCTTGGTTCATCAGTCAATAACCAACCGATGCATTTGTCACAATGTTTTTTTCTGAAAATCAATCAGAACATGGGTCATGATCCTTTTCTAAACAGCATATGATAATTTTGTGAACTTTCAGGCAGCGAATTGGTCGTCAATAAAATGTAATGAATAAACAAAACAAGGGTGTCGCCAAGTATAGCAACAGGCCCTCTGCCGCAATAATTACTCGCATTAGCTTAAGGTAATAATAAACCACCATACGAAATTTGAAGTGACTTTGCACAACAGTTAACATATTGTGCATCCAGACAAAACGGCAAAGAGAGAGACAAACTATTACAATACCCATTCTCTTTGGAAGGAGGCGGAAGGCGTACATATTCAAACACAAACCTTCATAACTAGCATTCATAAGATTGGTTAAACACATGAGAGGTGCGCTGAGTGTGCAACTGAAGGAAAAAATGGCAAGGGAGGAAAGGAATAATCAGCACCTGCAGGCATTATTTTGTATCTAACGTAGTAGAGTACTGTCATTTTTGGGTTATAAGGCGACGTTTTTTTCTCCAATTTCAAACTATGCGCCTAATAAACGAGGGCGCCCTATAAGTAAAAAAAGTCATGAGAGGCAATGGTTGCCATGTTCAGTAGTCTACTAGTAGTGAGTCAAAAGTGGTCAGGAGTCGCCGATATGACGAATACTCGCGTTAAAATGCTTCAAAATCCCTATTATCGTCCGAGATACTGGGCAACAGATGCCATAGCCCTTCATTGGATGTAAAAAGCATCGTTGCAGAGCTTAAAATGCCATAATTCTATCCGTTTTTGTGAAGAATTGTCCAAACTCAACAACAGGAAGCAGCACAAACGGAAGTTCGATTATTTGAAAGGGGAGCCAACTCTCGTTTATGACAGCAGTAATGGCGGTCGGTAAGTGTCTACAGGACGCATACAGGCTTCAAAGTTTGACTTTCTTTTGCGGGGTGTGTATCGCCTTACAAATGAGGGCGCCTTTTGCTTTAATGTTTTTCAGATTTTTCTTGAAAATTGCCCTATTCGCCTTATACACAGCAGCGCCTAATGATCCGAAAAATACGGTAGTCTGTTGTATTTTCTTTGATTATAAAATACTGAAACTTAGGGCTTGGTTTGTGACCAAGCATAGGTACCATGCAATGATGAATGATAAAATTTTAAAAAATTATGAATTCATATTCTTGCAATGGTGTCTATGTTCCATTAACTGACTTTCACACCACCAGATGAACATTCAATTAAAGAATTTGCTACACAAGATTTTGAAAGATGAAATACATGTATACCATCCATCTGGCTGGAGTTTACCAGGTTTATATACCATACTATTCATAGTCACCAATCAATACACACTGATCGTATGTATTGCAAACGAAACCAAGTACATGACTCCAGCCTCAGCCTAAATTAAATTCTGGGTAAAGATGAAGATCCACACCCCCTCCTCCATTTCTCGGTTCTTTCCATTTTTTTCCGTCTTGCCTTTCTTACTGTAAATTGAGCACTTCAACCTCTATCGTTTGCTATATTTAATGTTAATTTTTGTCCATTTACAAAGCTGATTCTAGGATTTTGAAAAAGGGGGGGCATTCCCCCCCTATGATTGAAAAAAGGGGGGCAGGTCCCCTCCTAAGAATGAAAAAAGGGGGGATTGGTGGCAGGTCCACTGGATACAGCCATGGCCACTTCTTCAGCCAGTCGTCTTGGAACCGGTGTTCCCTTGCACTGGCGCTGTTATCGGGCTGCTTCTCCGAGTTTTTGGATGAAGTCGCCGTTTCTTCAAGCTCTTCTCCACACTCTGACTCATCATGTGGCACAGACTGCTTTTTGTTTCACTTTGCCTCCGCAAAAGTCAAAATCAAGGAGCGTGGCTACGCGCTTCATTTTGGAAGACATCCAATATGGCGGCTTAAACTCTCGCAAGTTCTCGTCGGTATTCAAGATGAATGAGATGAACGCGATTGATTGGTTGATCAGTTTGTGTAGCCTAGACAACAGGTTTTGAAGACGACGAACGCCATGCCCGCAGCGATCGGTGAAAATAGCGGGCAGTTCTGCAAATGTGCGGGAGTCGGCCCGCATTAAGACTTGATTATCGCGGGAAGGAACAGATTTTCGGGGGATTGTACCAATCCCGCGCTCTAGAATCAGCTCTGCATTTATATAATTAACAATATGCATTCAATAATAGTAGATCATAAAGGCAAGACGGAAAGAACGCAAAGAACCAAGACTGTGTCCAACGCTCCGCGGCTGTTGTGTGTATTGCGCTACATATTAAATAATGGCCTTTATTATGACTGCGATAAATTATTCAAGAAAGATAATTCTCTCAAGATTTTGATATAATACAGCTTAATATTTACTAAGAAAGGCAAGTCTGAAAATGCTGGGAGAGACGAAAAATCGAAGGTGTGTGTGCTGTTTACAGAATTCTACATTTAGAGACTGCTTGACCTTGTTTTAAGACAACAACAACAAACCTGTTTCTCTTTTGTTTTTTTAATCACTGTGCACACAGCTAGCAAGTGTGTCTCTGCAGTATGATGAATAATCTCAATTTCCAATGTTCAGAGCACAAAATACATTGCGAATGTCATGCTTTTGCCTTATAATATTGAACATTGCACATTATACACACTAAACAACATTGCAAAACACCATGTACCACTGATCTCAACAAAAGGAGACTTATCTTAGATTAACAATCTATATACAGTATAAAGAGATTGGTCTAAATCTATGAAATCACAAGTTTTCTCTTACATGATTTGCAATTGCAGAGCTAAAAAAAAAAAAGCCAGTGTCTGGAGGCAACCAAGATTTAGCACACACACAAAATGTAATTAACCGTTTCAAGCATACTACTTTCAGTATTCACGAAATTGAATCAAAATCCATTCAAAACTCTTTTGAACAATTGCTCCCACCTACCTTCCATACACCCTCAACTCCAGTGCCCCACCCCCCTCCAACAAAACCCTTATAAATTATTTTTAAACTCTGTGTTTAAATAACAAATCAGATGCAGGGTAACTTCAAAATGTCCACAGACCCTTCAAATAAACCTAGCCTTCTAAACAATATCATCAACATTTCATTCATATATCTTGAGCGAGTTATATAGCTCAATACTGATATCCAGACAGACCACCACCAACAAAAATATATCTTCCTTACTAGAGGTAGCATGTGAGCATGTGCCTCAAAGTTAATGTTCAATTATCATGTGTGTGTGCATGTGTGTGTGCGTGTGTGTGTGTGTGTTAGAGAGAGAGAGAGTTGCTTTGCATATGCGCTGTTGGTGGTTGGTGTCACTCTTGAATCTTGTTTTTTGTTATCTGTTGATGAATAATTGATTGTAAAGCGCTTTGGGCTCATCTGAGGTAAAGCGCTATATAAATGTACTGTTATTATTATTATTATTATTATTATTATAACATACAATGACCACCCTTTGATGATAAAGTTTTTAAAAGAAAAATAATGAAGTTTTGCATCCTACCAATATGGCACAGCCAAGTGGAGATAATGAATGTGTCGTGTAAATAAGCTTTCCAAGACAAAAATCCAGAGGACTGGACTGGTTGGTTACGAGTCCTCTCAGCCATCTTGTTCACGAGCATCGCAGCTGGGCAGCGCTCTGTCTCCGGGCCGCCACGGCTCCAAACGCTGCGCCTAATCCACTGCCGTCTTTCACCAGAATCAGCTTCACCTGTCAACCAATAGAAACATACATGACAAATCCGTTTGTGCATGTGCATGGGTGCTCCTGGGAAATTAAAAAATCCTGCAATGCAGGGGTCCAGGGGCTGCCCAGGCCCCGGCGGAGTGCAGAGACCCCTGGAAGCAGAAGGGAAACTTATCTCTGTGAAATTCAGGTTGCTCCCACCCAGAGAGCGTGTCACCACAAGCGCAGCACCACCCTTTCTTTTTCCTGGGGGAAACCTAGCTATCAATTTGGGCATACCAGGCAGCAGGATTTCTCCCTGCTCTTATCTTATATCCTTTTAACTACCACAGGATTTTTACGTGCATAAAGGGCACGGGTCAGACTGGCTTTAAGTCCCCATTTGAAGGACTCAATTCAATTTTCCTGTCGAACCAGAAGGAAAGTGCGCGGCCTGGATTATGAACCTGGGTCACTCACATATTGAAATTGGCAGGTGAACGTCTTAACCACTCTGCCACCTTCCTTCCTTTTATTAACCACATCGTCACATCATCCCCTTCTCTGCCCTATCCCCCACTTTTACATTTTCATCCACAATGTCTAACAACTATTTCACCTAGAATCAAAGGTAAAATCTGTTGAAAAAAGCACAATAACACTTATACTGCAGCCATATCAAACAAAAAACACCTCCCACTTTCCAATCCTCTGCCATTTTACGTTTATTCAGTTTGGCGATTATGTTCACCTTGGAATCAGAGCAGAAATTGTCGACAATGGCTAACAATAAAGCACATCATCACTTAAATTAAAAAAGCATCTACCACTTTAATTTTCCATCTTCTCCCTTACAATCCATACTCTATGTTTAGTTTGGCTGTTATTTTTTTTTAAAAGTTCACCTTGGAAACAGACAATGGCTCAGTAAAGTAAATCATCACTTCATTTACCACTGATGCCATATCTCCGACTTTCCACAATCATCTCCCTATTTATACAAAAGACCCCCCCCCCCCCCCCCCCCCCCCCCCCCCCCCCCCCCCAGTATCCCCTTGGAGGCAAACACATATATTGAGTTTGAAGGTTATTTTTTTACCTTGGTTTTGGGGCAAAAGTTGTTGACGATGTCCACGATGGCGGAATGGAACTTGGGATGGTTCTCGTACAAGGCACCGTCAATGGCCACGGTCACTTCCTTCAGGCCTGTCCGGTTCACCAGGGCCGCAATGGCTGCACATTTTCAATATTACCAATACCAGTAGAGGTTATTAGGTTGTTTTCTGTGTGTGTGGGTGTGTATGTGTGCAGCAAGCATATGTATGTATGTGGGGGGGGGGGGGTTATGTGTGTGTGTGTGTCAGTTGTGTGTGTGTGTGTTTGCTATGTGTGCATATCTGTGTGTGTGTGTCAGTTGGTTGCATGCATGGGTGCAACTCCCAAAAATGAAAAAAACCCTGAAAGGCTGGGGTCCAGGGACCCATGGCCCCGGCAGGGTACAGGGGCAGAGCCCCGTCGGACGATTCAGGGCGGCAAGTTAAGAGAGAGAGATAACGAGATAGACAGACAGTTCAAATGATAGACAAGGACAGAGTGAATGTCATCTAAAATTACTGTGCATGTGTGTAAGATAAGTGAGCATGGATGCAACTGGAGAAAATCCAAAAACAGGCAAGGCAGTGGTCCTGAAGAAAAAGAAAAATCATACTCAATTTGAAGCCTGATTCCAGGCTTATAAAGTGAGAATTCAACACTTTTTTCCCCTTGAACTCCAATTTTTTTTGTGTGGTCAAAATTTTGAAAAACAGGCGCCGCCTGGTTTTCATATTTTGAAAAACAGGCGCTGCCTTGTATCCGAGGCAAAGTTGCATCCATGAGTGAGTGCTTACTAACCTGCAGCCACAATGTAAGCGGCCCTCTTGCTGATGAAAGCGGCCACCTCTCGGACAATGGCCACGTCTGTTTCCGTGTCCGCGGCCTTGGTGGCCTGAGTTACCTTAGATTGAGTCTGCTGGAACTCTTGCAGCACTGTGCACGTGTTGGTGGAGTCACTGTCCTTGTCACTGTCAAGCAAGACATTTATTTTTTGGTCAAGCACAACGTTTATTTCTTTTGACTTATTTTTGTTTTTTATTTCTTTTTTTTCTACATGAGAGATCTCCATCTCCTTCTTCTTTTTCTGCGTTCCTAGGCCATATTGCCAAATTGGTTAAGGTACATATGTGTCCGGCTTTCAGTTTTCACAGGTCTCCCCTACAATAACAATGAGGCTTTATACTACTTCTTGGCGACACGAAAGGGCAACAATTTTAGGACTGCATTGACCATGCCACCTAGCGATGAGTCAGGGGCAGATCATTTTCTGTGGCTCTATACTACTACTTCATGATAGGCAAGGGCGGATAATCTTATGCAGGTGGCGCACACATCTCAGTGCATGAGACAGGGGCGGAGAATTTTCAGTATAAAGCCTCATTTTTGTCAAACTGGTGTTTTTTACCATATTTTACAGACTACAAGGCGATATACTTTTTTTCCACAGATTAAGACCCATGCGCCTAATAATATGATGAACAAAACAAAATAGTAAGAAAGTGTAATAACAAAATCTGAATTTTGTGTAAAATTTGGGGGGTGCGCCTTATACAGTGGAACCTCCCTTATAAGACCTCCCATTATAAGACTCCCTCCCATATACGACCTACTTCTCTGAGACATTGCCCTTCTTTGTAAGTATTAAAATTACCTCCCTTAAAAGACCGCTCCTTTATAAGACCTCATTTTGGATGATTTTTTAAAGGTCTTATAAGGGAGGTTCCACTGTAGTCCGTAAAATATGGTACTGACCATTCGATCTGGGTGACGTGGGAGGTGGTCAGTGCCTTGCGGGCGGCCAGGGCCTCCGGCAGATGACCGTCGAACAGAGCCCCCTCCTTGGTCAGCTCCACCAGCACCAGACGCACCAGCTCCCCCAGGTAGAGGCCACTGAACGACTTCTCAAAGCTGCACACGACACAGAGCAGTGCTCTCCCTTCTTCTTCTGCGTTCCCAGGCCATAAAAGAGCAGTGCTCTCCCTTCTTCTTCTGCGTTCCCAGGCCATAAAAGAGCAGTGCTCTCCCTTCTTCTTCTGCGTTCCCAGGCCATAAAAGAGCAGTGCTCTCCCTTCTTCTTCTGCGTTCCCAGGCCATAAAAGAGCAGTGCTCTCCCTTCTTCTTCTGCGTTCCCAGGCCATAAAAGAGCAGTGCTCTCCCTTCTTCTTCTGCGTTCCCAGGCCATAAAAGAGCAGTGCTCTCCCTTCTTCTTCTGCGTTCCCAGGCCATAAAAGAGCAGTGCTCTCCCTTCTTCTTCTGCGTTCCCAGGCCATAAAAGAGCAGTGCTCTCCCTTCTTCTTCTGCGTTCCCAGGCCATAAAAGAGCTCTTCCTTCTTCTTCTGTGTTCCCAGGCCATATGGCCATAAAAGCCGCCTCACACCACCATCTAACCTTTTTAGTTGGAAGAAAATTTGGTTGTGAACTCTATTCAACTACCGGTACTTGTGGCCATGTGCCGTCTTCGCTATCAGCAAGCATTGGCTGTATTCCGACAACTGCCTGAGTGAATGGTTAACCTAGCTCGCCAATTTGACCACCAGGTGGCATAGCGCTCGAGTGGGGCTAATCCTCTCTATATTCTTAATTGGGGATAAACATCATAAAGAGAGAAAGAAATACAATGCATAACACTTTAAAAATTCTTTGCTTCCGGCTTCAATTTTTCAAAGATTACATACCCTTAATCTTGTCAGTACTGCTCTGGACTTTTAAAATCCTCTGCTTCAAGCTGCTAGTTTCTCATTTATTGGTTGCCCTTTCAAGATCTAATATTATGGTTTACCCTCTCCAGAGCAGAGCAATTTGATGCAGATCTATCATGTTAATAATCGAATATGCAGGGAGAAGTTAGCACAATGCAAATGAGGCGACCAAGATCACACGAGGAGTACAAATAATAAAGACAATCCTTCTAGCTCAAATTCCAAATATTAAGAACTAACACAGATATGAAAACAAACACACACACAAACACTACACAGCAAACAGTTGACCAAAAAAAAAAGAGGAAACGAGGGAGGGAGGGGGGGGTTTGTGGCTATAAATTTACCTCAACTGACAAAAATTACAAAAGGAATATGAACACAAGAAGGCACATTAACCCCACCGACGTCACTCACGTAAAAGAGCCCGGGTGGTTGGAGAATTCGTTGATTTCTTTTTCATACTTGGAGCGGTAGAAATCCAGACAGCCTCTGTCTCCAGCAGAGCCCCACTCCACGTTGACAATCACCTGCCACAAAACCGTTAAAGTAGAACCATTAGAATACCATTAACATTAAAAAAAACCTAGTTTTTCTCTCTGCTCCCTCACCCCCTTAAAATGGAGCTATATATGCTTGCATAAAAGAAAATGCCGGTCAGGACATTTTTAATCACTAGATTTTTTTTCACCAACTCTACTTAGATCATTCTTAATCTCGGTCTCCTTTTTCCAACCATTTTACCCCATACTACTTTTCTCCTTACACTCTTCCTGTCTTCAGCAAAATCAAATACGTTTAGGGTAGCACATTTGTAATGAGAGAAGGGATTGTCTTTATTTGAGTAAAGAGCACCCCCCCCCCCCCCCCACACACACACTCCCCTCTCCATCCTGTCCCCCTTCTTTTCCCAATGCCAAGAAAAAAAATCAGACAAGCAAATGAAGAAAATAAAAATTTTAATCCATGGGATTTTAAGGTTTGTTGATAGAGTACTAACAGGTCTGCGCGTCGGTTGGGTACGTGCGTCCCCCCCCCCCCCCCCATTAAAATCGTAGAGATCATAAAGAAATCATGTCATGCTTGTATCATTGTTTGCGTCATTTTCAGGGGTACGCTACTCTAGCAAGACAGACTTTTTTTTACGAAAAAACAAATTATGCTCCCATCCTTTTATGCCTAAAACCAAAGTGTTCATTAACAGTCACATTTTGTGCATATTCATACATTCAGGGAATAAAAAACAAACAACTTTTCTTCTAATATTGCTAATAAAATTTCTAACCTGCAAGTCTTCAGTCGTTTGGATTGTTTTCGTATTCTATCACAATAGGAATTGCTCGGAAATAATTAAAGGGAGTAATTTCATGGTGTGTGGGAGTGATCTCGCCTAATTCAATCGGTCAAACAGGGGAAGTTACTCTACCATCAGGTAAATCCCCAGCCCTCGCTTCGTGACACACAGCATGTAGAACGCAGTGTGTCATTCTAAAATGTATGTAATTTATATTTTTACATCACAGTTTGTAAGTTCTATCACTTTGTAGCAACTGGCCACCCCTTATTTATTTTTTTTAAAGAAAAAAGTTTGCAAGTTGCTGACTGGCATTCTGCGGTTTCAAGATTCGCCGCCATGCCGCCATGGTTGCAATAGTTTTAACCGAGTTAGTCGAGGTAATCAACTCTAATTTTCACGAAGTGCTCTCCCCTACTTTTCAAAAAATTGTCTATTATGCACACGCACACAGATGCATACACCCACATCCACCTAGTCACTCACAACCACCACTCGCAGCCCAAGCAAACAGTTACATGTTTCGGATCTTGCTTGTCCCCGGTCCACTTTTCTAGGTTGTCCAAATGTTCCACAAATGCAGCATTGGAGCCCGTACCTTCAACATGCAAAAACAAAGTGGTACTGTATAAATATTTCATCATAATTATGTCTTTGTCAGAAATTAACGAAACGGGCAAAAATAACACAACAACAAAACGGGCAATACACACAATAACAAAATGGGCAAAAAACGTTCAAAGATTTGGTGAAAAAAGAAAAGAAAAGATAATTAAAAACTGAACCAATTCTTTGGTAATCCATTAAATGATAAAGATTTAAAAAATCTTGTAATGGCAAAAGAAAGTTTGGCTAAGATGCAGACTCAGCAAGTGGCTTAGGCTATTTCTTACACTACCACAGACCAGATATATTTGATTAGGAACAAACGTGACTCTATAACTAATGCAAACTCACAAATGTCAACTTCACACCTTCAATTAAACAGTCGAAATTAAACTTCTTCTTCTTCTTCGTCTGCGTTCCCAGGTCATATGGACGGTTTTCAGTTTTCACTGGTCTCCCCGCTGCGTACAGCCGACACATTCCGATTTGAGAGGAGGAAGTTAAACTAAATCTAAACTGGGTAAATTCTGAAAATTCAAGATTGGCGAGTCAGAGATGTGCCCATGCAGAACAGATGTCATGAACGTAGATCATATATTGCAGTATTGCCAGCTCCACGAAGCCCCCAGACAGGCAGCATGGCCAAACCCAACATCACTGAGGGACAAACTATACGGCAGCTTGGCGGACCCTCGGACGACTACTTCCTTCGTGAAGGACATTGGTGTCTCTAATCTGGTGATCGACGATGAAGGCACTTTATGATTGGCTTATTGTAGCCCCGCCTACATAAAACCAGACAAAAAATATTTAAAGAAAAAAACTAAAAGAAAGGAAAGGGGTATGCCCTAGAGGCCAGGTGGACACCTACCCAAGATGACTCCAATGCAGGCCTGCTTGTCCATGTAGTTCCCTGCCAGTAGTGTACTGGTGGTGTCGCTCATCACTGCTACCACATCAATTTTCTCCGCCTAGGAAAAGACCCCAACATTACAGACTAGTGAAAAAATATCCTGAACTGGGAAATACAATACACACACACAACATGCACGTGCAAGCATGCCCTCAACAAATTTCAGCAAAGTTTCACTTTAGATACCCCCCTCATGTTTCCGACCCTCAATCGCAATTTCTGCTTTTCATTTCAGTTTTATGATAATTATAGGCTGATCCTAACCCTATCCCTTTCCCAAGAATGGCAAAATGTTGCTTCTCATAGAAAATTTTCATATGAAAATTTGAGGGGGGGCATGCAAAAAGTCCAAATTTCATCAAAATAGATCAAGCAAAACAGGCACTTTCTAACACACACAAAAATACCTCTTACAATTTATACTGCAGTAAACACACACACACACACGCACACACAGAGAGAAAAGAAGCGAGATGTCAGACCAGTCCCACGCGCTGAAGGGCCTGTTCCAACAGGTTGACAGGATCGTCGCCCACACCATCCGGGCACTTGAAGTTCTTGGTCCATGTCAGCAGCTTCGACTTGTTTAGAGTGATCTGCTGCGACGGGAAAGAAAACGTGAAACCTAGGATGGGGGAAAAAAGAGAGAGAGAGAGAGAGAGAGAGAGAGAACATTTATGATAAGACTCATTATTTTGAGCTGATTCATTGCTGGTAAAAAGCATTGGTGGCTGTGTTGTTAATATTATCTACTCAACCTTTATTAGACTTCATGTTCAAAGCAACACCACATTTGGAAGAGACATTATGATTAACTCGTCTAGCGCCATGTATTTTGTGACGTTCTTGGTTGTCCGTTGCATCTCAACCGACAAGGGGGGGGGGGGGGAGTAACTATTTTTTTGAGTGCACACGCGTTGCTTTAACGGAAAGAAATCACTGACATAAGCTCTAAAAATAGACAAACACATGGCAGGCCAATTGGCAGTGAATGTCTTTGCGTTTGATGGGAGTGAAATGTGATGTGCTGGGCGACTCAGGAACAGCCTTGTTATATTGCATTAAAGGAAATCTGAAACATTTACACTAAAAAGAGCAAGGGTTGTCTATGAATAACTGATGGTTAAAACAAATACATACCAAGGGGAAGAGTGTCTTTTCTGTCAGTGAGGTTGTGTTTCTTGAAGAACTCCAGGATTTTTTTGGCTATAAAATCAAAAACCTGTGAAAAAACAATACAAACAATATTTATATAGCGCTCTTTCTCACATGAGCTCAGTGCACTTTACATTGAAAACAAGAACATTAAAGGCAAACAAATAATCAATCATTAGAAAGTAAGATAAACACGATGATTGCACGCAACGTTCTCTTACTTCCTCACACACACACACACACATACGCGTGCACACACACACACACACGTACGCACGCCTGCATGCACACAGGCACACATACACAAACACACACATGAACGCACGCACACACACATACACGCACACACACACTCTCCCACAATTAATTATACAAGAGTAAAATAGTTACAATATGAAAATGCTAAGAAGAAACATAGACCACATTCACATTCTCAATCAAGTTTGGATACAATACTGCAACTTAAAATAAAATCATACTGCCATCGACATACCAGTTACATGACTAATTATAATAAACAAATTTTGCAAGAACAAAAATACCCTTCTACCTCATTTACAAGGATTTAAAGTTTACAAAACGTAGACATTCTACATACAACACAAATGATAAAATAATTGTAAATACATTTTTTACAAGATTTCTGCAATGAAACAGACCCCCAGACCTGTTTACCCCTGTTTTGCAAATTAGTATTTCTGATTTCAAAATTAGTAATTTTGAAAAAAAATCTGTAATCCAACGCACGGCCGATTTTTTGTTTTCGGTGTACTGGTGAAAAACGCCGGTAGTTTTGGACACTTTTCTGCATCTTTTTTGGAACTGACATATTTTTTATGCTTCATTGATTTGCAATGCGTTTCGATATCGAACTGACCTGAGTGACTGATGTTAATGTCACTCAGGCAGTACACACAGAATGCGTGATCATCGCCCAACGTCGAACGCTGTATTCCAGGCGTTTTCGTGTAACTATCCTTGAATTTCTGCAACACTCTTGCTCTTTTTTCTTTCTGATCAGGCGCGCAGTAGGCTCGCTTCGACGCCATCTTGAACGTATTGCAAACGTTTACGCGTTGCATGCTGGGAACCCGGAACCAGAATGACTACACTCCACCATTTCAAAACCGGCGCAAACGCTTGTACATTTTTGCTGTTGTTGGATTTTTTATTTTTCGTAATTTTTTTCCTGTTTCCGTAATTTTCGTAATTTCAATTTTCCCCCGTAATAATTACAGAAAAATCGTAAGGGTAAACAGGTCTGGACCCCCCACCCCCACCTCACACACAAACAATAATCAATCATAATGTCCGAAACAAGTGAGATTTAACGGCAGAACGAAAGGCGGAGATAGTCAGATGAGCGGACATGTTGTGGGAGGGAATTCCAGAGGTGAGGTGCTAAATAGTAGAAGGATCGTTCACCAAAACATTTCGTGTGGACCCGAGGAACCTTGAGTGTGCAGCTGTCAGAGGAAGAATGTAGGGAGCGAGCAGGTGTGTAGACAGTTACTAGTTCGGAGAGATAGACAGGACCAGAAGAGTGAACAGCACCGAAACAAAGGCAAGCTATTTTATACTTGATTCTAGCCTCTACTGGAAGCCAGTGCAAGTTACGAAGATGAGGTGTTATATGATCAGAGCGTGGAATCTTGAGAGTGAGGCGTGCTGCACTGTTTTGCAGTTTTTGAACACGTTGCAGGAGATACTGAGGACAGCCACAGAGAAGAGAGTTGCAATAGTCAATGCGGGAAAGAATAAAGGCAGAAATAAGAGTTTTTGTGGCTTCAACAGACAGAAAGTGTCGAACACCATGTACATGTAAGCAGGAGTGTACACACACACACGCACACACACACACACACATGCTCCTTTTCTTTCTGTAAATATTTATAATTATGCTTCTTTTCTCTCTTTTTTCTATGTCCTTAACCAGTATAGTTTATGTTTCGTGCATGTATGTCTGGGTTCTGTTTCTGTTTATAGATGGCTTGATGGAAAAAAAGCATGTATGTTTGCTTATTCAATGTCCATCTTTAAATAAAATTTTGACTTGACTTGACACACAACTTCGGTTTAGAACTATCAACGGTATCAACCACAACATAAATATTGGGCAAACTACCCAATCTTATTTTAATTAAATTATACACACAGGCAGGCACACATCCATGTACTCACAGCCACACACAATGTCTAGATGGATTCAAAAATGGAGAAACATTTCTACTTACCACACTAACACGACCTTCCAGCACATCGGAAGGAATGGTGTAGTTATCGATGGTTGTTTCTGCCACACCATTAGTCAGCTTGATCATCACCACACGGAAATTGGTACCGCCAAGGTCAAGGCCAAGATAGTCTCCATTTTCTGGGTTTTTTAAAAATGCATGGTCAAACTTATGCATAAAGAAAGGCGTAAGCACTATGCATTTAATTTCTGCACTCACATTATGATTTTAAAGAAACAAACGGAATGTGCTATTTAGTGTGTAAATTATATTTTTGTGAATCTCATATTTGACCAAAGACCGTTGAACAGACCGTCAAATAGTGAAGAAGTCTTGTGATTGATTGTGGTGAAAAAGAAACGGATGATAAATAGATCCATCTCTAACTTATAACAGATTTATAATATTACAACCGAATTTTATGCTAAGCTGCAACAAAACTCATAAGGCTGGAACTGGAATCCAGCCTAAGTATATTCATATTCATTTAAATCTATGTTCTTCATCAGAAAACTGACCAATTATTTATTTATGCCCATCAGAAAAATGACCAATTATTCACTTATGTTCATCAGAAAACTGACCAATTACTCATTTATATCATTCATCAGGGGCGAGTTTCTCTAGATAACGGTCGCCGAGCGAATAACGCTTACGGCAAACGGGGCCTAAGAAACACGTTAGAAAGCGTTTGCGGAAGAATATTACAAGCTCTTGTCTGATTGGTCAAATGTATGCTTATTATTTTAAACAAACTTTAATGTTACCAATCAAAGGCAACAAGAAATGTATTCACTCCATGCTAGTCACGTGATAGTTCGCCACAGAGTCAGTTATTTATTTATGGAGTAGTCACAAAACGTTTTTGGCAAACGTCGGCGAAAGAGGTGTTTCTTAGTACCGTTTTTGCCGATTTGCGCTCACACTACGTAACGTTAGCCCTTGTGAAACTCGACCCTGAAAACTGACCAATTATTCACTTATGTCCATCAGAAAACGTACCAATAATATTATTCATTATGTCCTTCATCAGAAAACTGACCAATTATTCACTTATGTCAATCAAAAAACATACTAATTATTCAGTTATAAATGTCCATTAGAGAACATACCAATTATTCATTTATGTCCTTCACCAGAAAACTGACCAATCATTTGTTTACATAGTCCTTCCTTAAAAAAATGACCAATTATTATCTATTGTCGTATTGATGTCCTTCCCCGAAAAACCTCAATTACTCATTTACATGTCTTTTAACAGGAAACTGATCACATATATTCATTTACTGTATTTTTTTTACTATAAGTTGCACCTTTGTATAAGGCGCACCCCCAAATTTCAGATTTTGTTATTATATTTTTTTACACTATTTTATTAGTCATATTATAAGGCGCAGGGGTCTGAATCTGGGAATAATGCCTTATAGTCCGAAAAATACGGTACTTCCTTTGTCAGAAAACTGACCAATCACACGCACCAGTTCCGTCCATTAAGAGACGAACGTGGGTGATCTCCATCAGAAGGTCGGACTGTTTGCGTTTCTCTTGGTCAGCGCTGTTGGCCAGGTCCATCTGGTGGGTGAAGATCTGCATGATCTTGGAGACATCGTCAGCCTTTATCACCAGCTCCTTCAGCACCTTGGCCACCTGTTTCAAGCAATAACATCAACATGACGCGTACATGAACATACTGAAATCTAGAATTTAAAAATAAGATTGTTCTTTTCATATATATTCAGTTGGCACAGCTGTGACGGTTTTAGTAAATTGAAATCTAGAAAAAATAAGATTTCCTGCTAAATCCACATTTTTGTAATTGGAGATAACTAAGTAAGGCATGTGCGCATTAACCCCTTCAGTGCCAACGACATATATATAAATGTACTCTATAATAATAATGCAAAAAATGTATATAGCACCCATCCTACTAGTACTATGTAGGATACAGGGCGCTTTACACAGAATTGAAATGGAACATGAGACAAAAATCCAATAATATGAGCAGACAAAACAATATGAATACCGGTCAGACTTCGTTTGGCCGGTAACAGCAGCAACAACAACTGTTGTGACTACTACTACTACTACTACTACTACTACTACTACTACTATTTCTACTACTACTACTACTACTTACTTATAATAGGCGTAATACATGTATGCCTTGTCACACAATTTCATTTCTATCAGGGCTTCTGATCATTTCCTCTCGCGGCTCGGAGTATGCTCACCCCCTGTTTAGAATTCATTTCCACCCCCAGTTGCACATTTTAAGGGGTAAAAGCGATAACATGGGAGAAGCTCCATTGCCTGCAAATCCCCACCCCCACCCCATGCGCAGTGAGCTTTCAATGATTTCGGCTTTCTGCGCGATCCAGTATAGAATTTTAGATCCAGCCTAGACAGCTTGTGGCAGAAAGGCCTAACAGACAATTGAAATTCGAAGAACGTCATTAAGTTACTGATAAGTAACGGTTGTGTTCACGCACGCGTCATCATTTTAATGCGTCATCTCACCCCCTAAATGAGATTTTAAAGGGTAAATCTCACGAACACTTTCAGATTCTAGGGGGTGATGTCAGAGCTATAGTGCGTATTTGTGCGTAAATACGCACAATCTGTATATTTTCAGAAGCCCTGTCTATAATGCTTCAGTATTTGGCGCCGCCGTACACATACGT
>CM065690.1:24147416-24199916 GCA_017654935.2 Phymorhynchus buccinoides | reverse complement strand
CGAAAATTAATCATTCGCTCTTTTTTTTCCACTGTGAACACACCAACAAGCAAGCCATTCTTAATTAATCAGAATGTGCTACAACCGTTGTGGGGAAACAGACTGAGAGAGGCCTACTGCAAAAAAGTGGAGATTACAAGGGGATGACACTATACGCATCTGTATTATTAAAAAATCGGGACTTTACTGGTTTAGCACTGCCTCCGGGCATTGCCTCCAGTATTGTTCAATACTGCCATGGGGTTAAAACTGCCACGGGAATTAACTGCCACGGGGCGATTGCTAGTATGGCCATAATGGGTAAGGTACGTATGTGTCCGGTTTTCAGTTTTCACTGGTCTCGCCGCTGCGTACAGCCGACACATTCCGATTTCGGTGTAGCTCAAAGAAGAAAAATTATTCGGAAGATTTTTTTTGAAAAAAGGCAGGAGAATGGGCCAAGTCAGAAAGATAGTAGATGACAGAAAGCAAAGGAAAAAGGCAGAGTCAAAGAGTGGCAGATTAGAGGAAGTTACAAGCACAGAACTTCCAGAAGGTGGGGGAACTATTTTTACGAAATCCCCCCCGGTATCCCCACCGGGAGAATTAGAAGTGCATGTCGCAGTCAAAAAAGTCGCTCAGTCAAATAAATCGCCCGCTACTATGAGAGTGTGTATTTGTGACAACCAGAAATTTCACTTTTTCTGTACTTGAACCATTTACCTAACCCCTAAAAGGTAGCTCGTAAAAATAAAAAGCTCGCTACTATGAGAGTCTGTATTTGCGACAACCACAAATTTCACTTTTTCTGTACTTTAACCATTTAACTAACTCTAACCCTAACCCTAGAAAAAAGTGAAATTTGTGGTTCATGCTCAATGTCGCAAATATACACTGTCATAGGTAGCGAGCTTTTTATTTTCACGAGCTACCTAACCCTAGAAAAAAGTGAAATGTGTGGTTCATGCTCAATGTCGCAAAATGTTGCAAATACACACTCGGGCGATTTATTTGACTGAGCGACTTTTTTGGCTGTGACAGTGCAGACAAAAGGGGGAGTTCATGTACATTAGGATTAGCCTATCTCAATCTTGAATTTTAACTTTCCCCCCTGACGTTCCCACCTTGTTTCTCTTTTCGGCATTAACTGATTTGCAGAATGTTCCTGTCCATTTTTCGGTGATCTCCTCCATTTCAAATAGTTCAAAGATCTTGCAAACAAAAAGATTAAAACTTGTAACAGAAGTGGGTTCCAGATATTGTCCTTCAGACTGAAGATGCTGAACAGTTTTCAATCAGTTTCCGGCAACACAGAGTACGTACGATGAACACACTCAGTGTTACACACGTGTCGGATTGACGTTTTTCGGCGGTAAGGCCCTGCGACTTTTCCGACCTTCACCCTGCTTCCGAAGTGCAGATGTGAAGGTCATGAGTGAGGGGGTCTCGATAAGTTTTAAGATGTGGAAACCTTGGTGGCTCCTAAAAATTCAAATCATAGCATAGCAGTTTACGCTGTCGGCTAGAAGCCTTTTGCCCTCTATGCTAAAAGTCTTGTGAATATGTTTTCGTTTACACTTTTTGTTTGCCCGCGGATACTTTAATTATAATAGCAAACAATAGTTTCAAAGGTATTACAGGGGGAGAGTTAGTAATCTCGCATTGTGAGAGATGTGACTTGACGATGGGCGAACAGAAAAATAATCTAGATAGTACTGATAAAGTGCAAACTATGTGAAGTGATAACTCAATTTCGGTGTGTGTGTGTGTGTGTGTGTGTGTGTGTGTGTGTTTGTTTGTAAAACTAGTTGGCCACGCACAAGGGTTTTACTCATACATATATGTCTGTACCTGTGCACCATGCACATAGAAATACGTACAACACACACACACACACACACACACACACACACACACACACACACACACACACACACACACACACACACACACACACAATTTACCCTCTATTGTGAAAATAAAATTCAGGTTATTTTCCTTCACACTCTCTCTGTCTCTCTCTTTGTCTTTAGTCTGTTTGTCTTTATTTCTGTCTCTGTCTCGTCTTTCTCTCCCTGTCTCTCTCAGTTTCAGTTTTTTTGGGGGTATCTCTTTCTCTCTGTGTGCTTATGTATCTCTCTCTTTGGCACTCTCTCTCTCTCTCTCTCTCTCTCTCTCTCTCTCTCTCTCTCTCTCTCTCTCTCTCTCTCTCTCTCTCTCTCTCTCTCTCTCTCTCTCTCTCTCTCTCTCTCTCTCTCTCTCTCTCTCTCTGTCTCTCTGTGTTTCTCTGGCTCTATATATCTCCCTCTCTCTCTGTCTCTCCATGTCGTTCTCTCTCTGTGTCTCCCTTTTTGTATCTCTCTCTGTCTCTCTTTCCATGTCTCACTCTCACAGAGAGCCAGAGAGACATACAGAGAGAGACAGAGACACACAGAGAGAAAGACAGAGAGACGGAGACAGAGAGACACAAAGAGAGAGAAAGAGAGAGACAGAGAGACTGACACACACATACAGACAGAGACAGATAGGGAGACATAGAAACAGAAAGAGAGACAGAGACACAGAGAGATCAGACAGAGACAGAGATTAAACAGAGAGACAGAGACACACAGAGAGAAAGAAAAAACGAAAGAGAGAGACAGAGGCACACAAAGAAAGATATACAAGACAGAGAAATAGACAAATACAGAGAGAGAGAGAGAGAGAGAGAGAGAGAGAGAGAGAGAGAGAGAGAGAGAGAGAGAGAGAGAGAGAGAGAGAGAGAGAGAGAGAGAGAGACTGAGAGAGAGAAAGAGAGAGTGTGAGGGGAAATAGCCTGAGTTCTATTTGCCCAGTTGTACTTAAATCCCACTAGAGGGTAACTGGCCACTGCCTAAAACATTGTTTTTACAGAAAAACAGACCCGAGTACTTTTCAGTCTTTTATTCCCCAAAGAAGCCAGAATGGTCAATATTTTGACCTTGCGCCCTCAGGGGAAGAAGAGAAAAAGAAAACATAGTCCTTCCCCCCTCTTGGGCTGATAGAGGATAATGGGCGTGGGCGTACATGTGTTATCTTGCCTGGCAACTTTCTATTCTGTTCTTTCTAAAAATAGCTCGTTCGAAACCAAATCTTCTAGTTTTGCTTTCTTTGTTCAATATGGCTGCGTCCATCTGAAGCCGACAGCTCATTTTGTGCATAAGAACCGCCTAACGAGTGCCTGGCTGTGAAGGTTTGTTTGACAACAGGATTCTAACATGTATACTTTGTTGTTTGGATGTGTTAGCATTCTTTAATTCATCATGTTCAGTCTTCACGTTATTAGATGGTCGAAACTCACTCCTGATTAGTGATTGTGACGCAAAATCATGGCACGCAAAATGCGTGCGTTCACTAGTTGCACGAAGTAGAGTGAGTTGTCATCCAACCTGTCTTCGTAGTGGCAAGAGCTATTATGTTTGACAGCCAGATTGGATCACCATACAGAGAGGACCTCTATCCAGCTAGAGCCGGTAATGACTGTAGTGTTTAGCACACTTGGTGTTTACTCAAATTACTGAGCACTAGGGGGGACATTGCTGAACATAATTATTTTTAAATTTTAGGAAGACATTTATACTTATAAACATAAAGGGTTGTACTTGTTGTACATCTAACATCTAAGGGTTATACATCTAACATCAAATATGCACCAAGTACTAACAAATTTTTAAAATCTTCTGGATGAAGATCCAAATATGATGGAAAAAAATCATTGAATTTGATGAATAGAAATCATAAGCCATTCTATTTTTGAAAACATGTTCTGTAGCATAGGAAAATTTTGCAAAGCACAAAAGCAAAAATGAAGAGAAAAGAATGTAGTGTAAATAGTTCTGCAGGCAGAAAGCAAGTAGGCTGCAGTGTGAGTCTGTCTTGTCAGTCTGGAGGGTGGTTGAGGGACGGGCCTGTGTGGAGTGTTGATGGCCACCTATCCATGGTGGAATTTGAAGAAGGTGGCCAACCTTGCTGACCTTCTCGTGTCTTTGAGTGGAGGCCACTGCAGTTGGGTGATCATGCCGTCCACACTAGATGTTTGTTAGTGGCGATTAACAACCCAGCGTGCTGCACAGCATTGGACCCTCTCGATCTTGCCAATATCTTTGGCTGTGTGAGGGTCCCAGACAGGAGCGGCTTATTCCAGCGTGGGCCGAACCAAGGGTTTGTAGGTGGTTTCCTTGATAGCGATTTCCTTGATGGCAATGGAGCCTACCTTCAGGTTTCGTTGAAGGAAGCCTAGCGTTTTGTTGGCCTTGTTCACTGTGTTGGTAATGTGGGTGTCCCAGGTCAGATCTTTGGAAATTGAGATACCCAGATCCTTTGTCTCCTCAACAGATTGTTGGGATTGGCCGTGGAGATGGAAGGAGCCAGCTTGTTTGCTCTTTTTCCTGGAGACATGCAGGGCTTGGCACTTTTCTGGATGGAATTTCATCCTCCTTGTTTTCCTCCAAGTCAGCCATGTGGTCCAATTCTTGCTGGAGAATTCTGTGGTCCTCCTGTGACTCCATGGGTTTGTGGCAGAGGGTGTCATCAGCAAACAGCCTGGATGTTGGGGTCAGTCTTTCGGGCAAATCGTTAATGTAGAGCAGGAAGAGCGAAGGGCCCAACACTGATCCCTGACTCACCTGAGGGACCCCTGACTCTACAGGGACTGCCTCTGACATGGCACCATCAACAACCACCGCTTGCTGCCTGTCTGAGAGGAAGTTCCGGATCCAGGCGTTGATCCGGCCGGTGATGCTATAGTGGCGGAGCTTGTGGGCGAGGAGGGTGTGGTTAACCTGATCGAACTTGGCGCTGCATCATGTTAGGGACCGATTAGCGGGAGCTGGCTGGCTGGGCCAAGCTTTCTATATTTCTTCTTTTTCTCCTATCCATTTCCTTCTTCTTGATAGTTTGTTGTCTTGCGCATATTTCCCGTAGATCCTCCCAAATACAGCGACATAATAGTCAGCAGTGACTGCGGTTGCTATAGGGAAAAGAAGAAGAAAGAACGTCTACTTCGATAAGGTTAACGATACTTAACATAACTTTCAATCTCAGGTGTGTTTTTTTGTTTTTCTTTGTGTTTTAGTTAACCCTTTCACCGCCAATGTCGCATTTTTGCAACACCCATGTCATTAAAAGTCTTGAAATGAGGGTTTGTTATCCAATGATCTTGGGTTCTTACTTTGAGAGGTAAGGATAGGCCTTATTTCAAATATATCATGGAAGAATCCCCAATATTTCAGACAAAAATATTTTCTCTATCCATGTAAGTTTAATGGAAAATGTTGGCTAAAAAATGGCTGGCGGCGAAAGGGTTAATGTGTTTTTCCTTAGTTAAATCCCAAATTTTAATTTTTGAAAGTTCAAGTCTTCTGCTTTCCCCCCAAAAAAGGCCACATGTCCACATAAATGTCCACATTTATCCCGTTAAGACTACCGGTAGATCATTTATGTGAGGAGAAAAGCCAGAGGCTTCTTCAATCTACAGATCTCTTTTGTTGGGATAATATTTTTGAAATCTATGCAGTAAATTGTCTGCTCATCATATGGCTGTTAAAGTGTGATTATCCTTGGACATTGTTGCAGGAAAAGTCGATTAAGGCTGGAAATTGATCAGAATGGAGCAGTTCAAAATTCACGGCATTATCCTGGCGGTGACCACTGTTGTCATCTACCACAATGCACTGCCCTGTGGTTTTGTGTTTGACGACATGTCGGCTATCGTCGATAACCAGGATCTGCGTCCTAACACACCTTGGATGGACCTCTTCTGGAATGACTTTTGGGGGACACCCATGCACAAGGTGAATTTGAAATGGTTTTGCTGGCTAATGTATTGAATTTGATTGAAACATTTTGATGTTTCTATTTGAAACCAATTTTAAACATAATTCATATTAGTGTGTGTACACGCATGCACGCACGCGCACGCACACATACAAAGCACTTTGTGCTCAATTAAAAGCGCTATGTAACTATGTCTGTTGTTTATTATTATTATTATTAATAAAAAATTATGCACACACACACACACACACACACACACACTCTCTCTCTCTCTCTGTCTCTCTCTCTCTCTCTCTCTCTCTCTACCAGTTGTACTTATATATTATGAGAATGGTGGACAAAAATGATTTTTTGAAAAGTCATATTATGCTGAATGTTACATTAAAATTAGATAATTCACACTAAATAATTATTGCGTTATGAAACAGAGTACCAAGGGGGGTTGCTTACCCCTCAAAATGACGCAAGCATGACATGAATTCTCTACGATTTCAAGAGGGGGTACGCACGTAACCGACCAACGCGCAGACCTGTTGGTACTCTACATCTTATTGAATTGTATTTGTTGATGAATTAACAAAATATATTTTAGAAAGAAATAGTTCTAACCTGAGGAAGTAGTCATGGGGAAGCTTTGGAACTTTTGTTCTTCTTCAGCTGTTGTTGAAGGGCAAGCGACAGGCAGCGGACACCAGGAAGGGGTGAGGCAGGGAGAGGAGGGGGGGGGGGGGGTAGAGAAGTGAGAGAGGGGGTAGTGGTGGATGGTAAAAGTGAGCATACGTCTGATAGAGACCTAGAGAGAGAGAGTTGAATGAGGTTATCAATAAAGAAGCAGATTAAAACAAAAAGATCTCCTTAACCCTTTCGCCGCCAGCCATTTTTTAGCCAAAAGTTATGATTAAACTTAGACCTGGGTAGAGAAAAAGAAAATCTGCAATATTGCGAATTCCTGTGTGACATGTATAACATTAGGCCTATCCTTACCTCCCAAAATTACGAAAACAGGGTCTTCAGATAACAGACCCTGATTTGATGCATTTTAGTGACATGGGTGTTAAATCATTGTGGTGCATAAATGCGACATTGGCGGTGAAAGGGTTAAGAATAGGACCTGGCAGTCAACATTTTCAACTCCATCCCCACCCTGCCCCCCTCCCCTCCCTCCCCACCCCCTGGCCTTACCTGTCCCTGGCTTCCAGTATGTCACTCACATATCAACAAGGCTGAAGAAGAACCTATGTTAGGAAGCTTCTTTCAATGTTTCCTACAACAGGTCAGAACTTCTTTCTCATCTTGTCTTTCATCATCCTTGCGACTAGACCTGGCAGTCACCATTTTTTTACAAGTTCCATTTTCAACTACCTTTGTAATTTTTGTTGTTGTTATGTGCGTTGTTTCTTTGTTTTCAGGAAAAGAGCCACAAATCCTATCGGCCTCTCTGTGTGCTGACTTTTCGGCTGAACTACATCATTAGCGAACTTGCCCCCATGTCGTATCATCTGGGCAATGTTCTTCTCCATGCTTTCGTCTGCATGCTGTTCATGAAGTGAGTGCTTCTGCCGGTGTGTTTTGGCTATGTGCATCTAAATGCAGGGGAAATATAAGAGCAAAAGGCAAGAGCAAAACAGTAAGGGTAAACACACAAAAATTGATACGAGATCATCAGTCTTTTAGTGAGAGATGCATTTTGGTGGTGGTAATGGTGTGTGTGTGTGTGTGTGTGTGTGTGTGTGCGTGTGCGTGCGTGCGTGTGTGTGTGTGTATGTGTGCGTACATGCGTGCCCGCGGGTGTGTGTGTGGGGAATGTATGTGTATGCCTATTTGCATGTGTGTGAGCGATTATTTGTTTTTTGTTGAATTTCTTGCTTTAAATTTTGTTGTTGTTAAGCGCATAGAGCTCCACATTTGGTGGAGGAGTGCGCTATGTAAATGATTCACTATTATTATTATTATTATTTTGATGTGGTAACAAAGAAACAGAAACAAACATTGTGGGTTGTATGCTAGAAGATAACATCGATGTTCTGTTCGGGTCAAAGCTAGAAGCTCAAAGCTCACAGGTCATGCAAAAATGCTCCAGGATATCAATATTTGTTATGTAATCTGTTCTGTGATGAAAGTTATTTGAAGTATGTATGGTGCCATGTTATGGATAAAAGGTGTTGATTTAAATATTTTGGAGCATTTAAAATTTCTGTTAAAAAAAAAATTGGGGATAAGGGCTGGAATGATTTGTGGGAAGGGGAAGAAAGTGAGCCTACACTTTGTATTTAAGTGGCTTAGAATTTTGTTTAAATTTCTCTTCCCTTATTTTTCCGTGGAATGTGTTGCAGAGTGTGTAGCATGTTTGTCAAGCAGAGGACCAGCTTTCTGGCTGCCATGCTGTTTGCTGTGCACCCCATTCACACTGAAGCTGTGAGTAGTCCTCATCATTTTAACCCTTTCATCGCCACTGTCGCCTCTTGGCACCACAATGATTTAACACCCATGTCACTGAAAGGCATCAAATGAGGGTCTGGTATCCAGTGATAGGCCCTATTATATGCATGTCACAGAGGAATCCCCAATATTGCTAACAAAATATTTTCTCTACCCGGGTAAGTTTAATGGTAAATTTTGGCTGAGGAGTGGCTAGCGTTCAAAGGGTTAAGGACTGAGTTTTATTATGCTGTCAACAAGCATAAAATTGTCCGCACCATGATGATTTAACACCCAAGTCGCTAGAAGGTATTAAATCAGGGACTGATATCCAAAGACCATATTTTCTTAATGTTTGGAGGTAAAGATAGGCATTACTTTATACATGGTCCGAAGAAGAATCCTCAATATTGCAGACAATTTTTTTTCTTTATCCAGGTTAGTTTAATGGAAATTTTGGGATGAAAAATGTCTGTCAGGGAAAGGGTTATTGCTTTCTGGAGAACTCGACGTATTTCTTGCAAAAACTCATCCATCAGGGTGTCCCTGCCAACTTTACCTTTTGGAACCACATTGATTTCAGTCACACCCATGTTGCTAAAAGGCATTAAATAATGTTCTGAAGGTATATTGATATAACTAAAGATTTCAAGACTGTTCCCAAAACATTTTCGAAAGTGTTGATGAAAAGACTGTTCTTAGGCATTACGCAAAATCTATACTCGCTATTTGCAATTAGGGATTGCTTTTTAGAAGGTATCATTTCAAGCCATGTGAATGTTCACATTTTACTATCAGTGATGTCCTGAGGCCACGGTCATAGGCCATTGGCCTATTAAAATTGAAAATGTCATATTGTGTGCTCCCCTGTCAGGACAAATGTCTGATTAATTACATTTTTAACACTGGCACGCTTTGTCTTACTAATTTCTGCAAGAGCCAGGACATTGTCTTATTGATTTATCTTATCTCAGGACAGTTTGTCCTATCACTTTTCGATCCTCGGTACATCACTCTGACTATGAAATTGCTTTGGTGCTTGTGTCCAGGTAACGGGGGTTGTGGGGCGGGCAGAGAGTTTGTCTTCCATCTTTTTCCTGGCTGCATTCCTCACGTACTGCAGTTGTACAGGCTACAGAACTCCCATTGGTAAGGACACACACAATGCAATAATAATTTCATGACGCTTCGTGTCTTAGACACGTCAGAGTCTCCCATTCTACATGTAGCTTTTTCTTCACCTCCTTTTTATCTCTGTATTTCTAAAGGTACAGCAGTGTTTATTTAATCTTTTCTTATGCCCTAATGACTAAGCTGTTATTTTTCACAGTGTCGCTTGAATATCGTGCGTGTATGTTTTCAGCCTGGCGACCTCTGGCATCGACGCTTGCCTTGGTAACAGTTGCTATGCTGTGCAAGGAACAGGGGATCACCGTCATTGCTGTGTGTTGCGTCTATGAGGTGTTTGTAGCACAAAGGGTAAGATCACAACTTCGGCTGTGAAGGCTTGAAACCACTGACTCAATGTAGACCTTCGCCTTTATACTGCCACTTGAATAGTGAGAGTTTAAGATACTGAGTAGGTTTTTTTTTTATAATCTTAACCTGATTGATTTAAGGCTAATCTTGTAGTTAAAAAATGTATCTAAGCAATGCACTTAGAGTGACTCAAAATGGTAAAGGTCTCTGCACATGTTGACATTATTCACAAAATATCTCTATTTCCCCATGGCAACACATTGTTAGGCCACCCATAATATGACTTGCAACTCACTGTGTTGCCATTGGGAAAATAATGATACTTTGTGAATACTGTTAACATGTACAGAGATACGAGTGAGTAGAAACTGTATGGGTTGAGAGAATAAGTTTAAATTTTCTTCATTATGTACAGAGATCTTAATGGGTGATTTCTAACTGATTCTTCTTCTTCTTTTTCCTGTAGTGCTCATCTTCCTTAATCAGCCGTTATTGTTATGCTTCTTCCACACAATTCCATTGGTATTGGCATTAGTTTTGTTGTCACAGAGACTCCTCTCTGTGAAATTCGGGTTGCTCCCACCTGGAGAGAACGTCGCAGCTAGCGCTGCATGACTTTTTTTTTTTTTTGCATGCGTTTTTTTTGTGACTGATGGGGGAGAGGGGAGGGGTAACTTTTGACCAAATGACAACATTTTCATTGCGAATAGGTTCTTTAATATGCGCAGAGTGCATGGGCACCTCAGTGTTTGTTGTCTCATCCGAAAGACTTTTGGTATTCAGACCATCGTCTAGTGGAAAGTGAGTGGGAAAACTCTGCTGCGGCCAGGAACGATCCCGGCTTTGTCCATGTGTGTATATATGCATGGGTGAAACTTTTCCTGGTATACAAGGATATTCTGTTTTTGAATTTTACCAGAAAAGGAATTTCCTTTTTTTTTTAATTTGTCAAACAAGATCTTTGTGTGTCTACTGTATTTTTCAAACACTTTAAAATAAGCATGTGTATAAATTGTGAAAAAAGCAAACTAAAATATCTTCATAAATCAATTTTTTTTTCTTCAGCTGCAGGGGGACATTACCCCTAGACCCGGGCCTTTCAGGTTTTTTCATTTTGTGTAGTTGCTCCCATGTATATATGTGAAAGCATGTGTTCAGAGCTGCTGCGGTCAGGACATCCAGGTTTTGCTCAGGACATAACAGAATAATGCCTGGGTACCTTAGCTTGTTTAGAACCGATTTCTTTACGTCTGTAGGATATAAGTGACATGACATTTTCCACTGTTGTCTTGCAGGCCACGTTTCCCGAGCTGCTGTCAATACTGGCCAGCCTAGCGCGGGGCAAGCCCAACATTCCGCAGTGGCTGTGGACGTCCATCGTGCGCACAGGCTTCCTCGTCTTCTCCAGCCTGTTTCTGCTCTTTGCCCGCATCAAGGTCATGGGGGCACAGCTTCCGGTCTTCACAAAGTGAGAGAGACTGTTTTACTTTTTGGCTCACTCTATAGTGAGTTTATAGTATGATAGTTGTTCAGTTGTGTGTGTGTGTGTGTGTGTGTTGTGTCCATGGTCCAATCTCCAAACTTTAACGATGGCATTTTCTCGGGAAATAGAAGGCGTACATTGTTCAAACTTTGCATACACATAGATGTTTATGCAAGCTTTCAAGCAACAATGATTTGAATAATTAAATACTTAAAACAACACTGTAAACTGATAACATTTTAGATTAGTGGGTTAGAGAGTATTCAATAGGCAACATGAGTTAAGAAAGTCATCAACAGTCAAAGCCTCGATAGCTCATTGCGTAGAGTGTCCGTCTCTCATGCCAATGGTTCCGGGTTCGATTCTCAGCAAAGGCACTTTTATATATTATTTTTTTTTAGTTGTATCCATTAACAATAGTTTCATTTGTACTTTAAACATCCTCCTCATGTTTACAACCCTCCATCTCAAAGTCAGTATTTTTTGCAACCCCTCCCCCCGAGTGAGCCTTGAAATATGTTTTTATAATCCTAGGCATTGACTAGTTAATGTTTTGTAATCATGGGTTGGGTAATTGTTTAATCCTTGGCATCCCATCTGTTGTATTTCCACATCTTTTTTTTAGAGTCCTTGAAGTGTGTACTTGAAGGATATGTCAGTTTAAGTTTTAACTTAACCCTTTGATTGCCAGAGAAAAAGAGAACTGATGGAGCCAATCTGGCAAAATGGTCTGGGGATATAATCCTCTTGACTGTGTTAAAGCAAAAAACAATGACAGTATATCAGAGTTATTCCCTTTCATCTGATAACGTCATCAGTGATGTCAAGTCCATGTGTGAGACGTTATATGGCAGTGAAAGGGTTAAGTGTGAGTCACAGATTAGAATGAACAACACAAACTTAGATGATAATTATGCACACCAATCTCATTGTCAAACAGCCTGTGAATAATGGGGGGGAGGGAAGGGGGATTCTGGAGATATCTCTCCTAGTTATCCTTAATGGAATTAAAGTGTAACTGCTATGGGAAAGTGAAGGATCACCTCCTAACAGGATAATGTCAAATACTAAATGTTCATCTGTGTTGAGATATTAAGAGTACCATATTTTACGGACTACAAGGCGCACCTGATGATAAGGCACCCCCCCAAATTTTACACAAAATTCAGATTTTTAAAATTATAGTTTCTTACTATATTATCAGTCACATTATAAGACACAGGGGTCTCAGTCTAGGAAGAAAGTATCGCCTTATAGTCCATAAAATACGGTAGTCTGTCTTGTTAGACGCAAGCATTGAAAATCAATAATAAAAAAGAAGTTTAGCCCCTTGACTGCCAGATAAAATTAAAGAAAAAATCATTGGGCAAATCATGCCATGAAAATGACAACTGATGGAGACAATCTGGCAAGATGGTCTGGGGATATAGACCTCTTGACTGCGCAAGGGCAAGAGCCAGCATATCAGGGTTACTCCTCTTTATCTGATGACATCATCAGTGATGTCATCAGGTCAGTACTTAATACGTTGGTGGCAGTCAAGAGGTTAAGGTTGGTTGGAGATTAAAAATAAATAAAAAGAATCACACTACGATGCAAAGAAATATATCCTCGTAAGAATAAATTGTTCAAATTAAAAAGTTATTCCTTCATTTTGTCACTTTTCAGATTTGACAATCCGGCCTCAGTGTCCCCCTCTCCCAGCCGCCAGCTGACCTTCAACTACCTGCTGTCCATCAACGCCTGGCTCCTCCTCAACCCCATGGAGCTGTGCTGCGATTGGACCATGGGAACAGTCCCCGTCATCGCCTCCCTGCTGGATCCCCGCAATCTGGCCACGGTGGCGTTTTACGCCGTCATGGTGCGACTGGCCGTCTTTGCCTTGTCGGAGCAGACACGGCGCTCCAGAGCTGTCATCATGGTTGGTTGTCAGGCATTAAGAATTTCTGATAGAGGATTGCCAGAGGTTTTGCCTTTTCATTCAGTGTTATCCTTTGTGTTAAATAGTATTTAAAACAGGGGTCGCGCTAATGCATGTTTCTTGCGTATTTGACGCATTTAAAAAATCGCTGACGCATTTTTACAGCGTTTATGCGTAATCCGTACGTAAAATGACGTCCACTCAAAATCGCATTTGAGTCTAGATGGTGAATCAGACTTTAGAAGTCCTACGGTCCCTACACGTATAGTGGTTCTGCTACACCCAACATTGGAACAGACTATAGAAAATTGCCACTGCTTTCAGTACTGCTGTGACGTAGGCGCAGTGCAGTGTGGCGGGAAAATCACTGTAAACGCATTGGGGTGATAACTGGGCTCGTGTCGACTTTGAGGATCGCCGTGATTGCCGAAAATGACTGGTTAGTGAATAAAAATGCATGCTTTTGTTGCTGGTCTTGTTTTCATTGATTTTAGCTTAGATTTATCATTTTGTTCTTTGACGCGATTTTTTGCTTCCCTTACGCATTTTTTTGCCGACGTCGCGTAAGCAAAACGCGTTTTTAAAAACACTAGCGCGACCCCTGTTAGAAGTAATTTCTCACTATATTAAGCCTTTTTGATGCTGTTCGGAACTGATTTCAGTGTTGTCCCTCTTTAGTCTGGGGCCTTGATGGCCTTTTACCGCGGTTTTCAGAGGATTGGACTTCAGACCATTCTGATGCCTGGTTGTGTTCTGTCACTGTTTGCGTGTCTGTTGATGATGAAATTCAGCTTAGCGTCCTCCGGTCTGGAACAGACACATATGGGACATTAGTATATGTAAAGATGGTGGGAACGATCCTGGAGGCAATGCCCGGAGGCAGTGTAACACCAGGAAAGTCCCAAATTTTTAGCGATATAGATGTGTATTTTAGGCGCGTGTCTGTTGATTAACCAGTACATGCTTTGTAATTGTCGTATTGTCAGGGGTTACAGAATGCCTCCTAAAATCCATGGGGAATCCATAACTACCAAGTGGACATTTTTGATTTCATGCACCTCGTAATGTAATTCCATGCCAGAACAATAGGGATCTTGAATTTACATCTTATTCACCCAGGAGAGGCCTTCAATGCGTCTGTTACATTCAAATTACATTCAAACTTCGTCGTTGGAAACACAGCCCCCCCATCTATTCTATCATGTTACCGTTTCACTACGAACTGAGTTTACTCTTCCAACTTGGGGCAAATGCCAATTTACCAAAGACATAGTCTAAATAAGACTAAAATCACTTCCCTTGGCACGGTTACCGTGCATATAGCCGATGATATGATCCGGGTGACGTCACTTCCGTAGCGGCTATTTCAAATCAGAATAAATTTTCCAACCTTTGGGGCTGCCATGTTTTTTCTTCCCTCTACATTGTAAATTGTTTATCCGCCTGTTTCTACACCATCCCGGCTTTTCTGTGTCCCTAACACCAAGTGGGGTTCAGGTTTGGTCGGCTAGCGCTATCTAACTTGATATTTTCTTGATTAATTGATTATATTTTGAATTTTTTCGAAATTGTTGTTTGAGATTGTGCCGGTCTTTGCCCCCGGCGTCATGTCGTCACTCGACCCTATCCCTACTCCAATTCCTTCTGTTGTTGTGTCGGGTTCTGTTACGCCCAAGCAAGGGCGTGACGATAAAGGGAAGTTCCTCCCTGTTTCTTCTTCGGCTAGCTCTAAGAAAGAGCCCAAGTCTAGACCATCTAGTTCTAAGAAGAGGAGTCTCTCCCCCCCTCCCACTCTGCTTTCCCCTATCCTTGAGTCGCAAGAGCAGGTTATTACTGTGGTCGATTCGTCATCTCTCGTTGCAGAAATGATCGCAGGTTTTCACGACAAGGGTATGGTGTTAGTCCCTGCCTCTTCTCTAACTTCTCACTTAGTTGAATCGAGGCCCACCTCAACACTGACTACTCAGACTAGACAGACTTCTCAGGCCAAGCCCACGGATGAAGTTGGATTCTTAGCGGATCCTTATGGTCAGGACACACTCCCAGACGGTCCCCGAGATTATTTTGCCGTTGGGGACGAAATTCCAGCCGTTATTTCGCCCGGCCAACTGGCCCGCATGGAGCGGCACACAGGCATTTCAGTTTCCCCACTGGACCCGGACCCGTACACGGACAGCTACCGCCCTTCACCGGCCCGCACGGGTCCCCGCACGGCCGGTCCGACCCGCCCGTCCTCTGACTTCCCGTACGAAGATTTTCAGCGGACACGTGAGTTACAAACCGCCCGTACGGGCAACGGAAAACCCAGACTCTCTCTCACGGACAGAAAACCAGAACTCTCTCAAAGCATGATCACACAAGTGAGTGCTTCTGCCCGGTCCGTTCACGGTACAGATACCGTGTCCGCTACCGCTGGCCCGTCACCTGTTCAGCCGTTCACGGCTCCCGCTCGGCCGTCACGGCCCGTCCGGTCCGGTCACGGCACACCCGTGACCGCTACCCGACCCGTCCGCAGCAGAAGCGACGGCTACCCGTTCGACGGCAACGGTTTCAACGGCAACCGTTGTGATGACAACCGCTACTACGGCTCCCGTGATGACGGCTCCGTTCCGGCCTCCACTGGCCGTGAACACCCCTCTGCGAGGAGAAACCCAACGGATGGATTGCCTTCTGGTCATCCCTACGGGCAAGACTCAAACTTTCGGCGAGATTCATCCGCGGAAAATGAATTTTACCCGTCTGAATACGAGGGTTTTGATGACTACGAGACTTACGATGACCCAGGTGTGCGTCATCGCTCTCAGTACACACCACGGACCCCTCTTCGGTCTCCTACCAATGACCGTCAGGAGACGGAATCTGCCTCTCTTCAGGACCATGAGATCCCCCAGGATGAACTCCCTGTGCAGATGGAGCCCATCCCTTCAACTGGGAACTACCAGGGGTACTTGCATATTCTCCAGCCGTTCTGCAGTGACATTAAGCCCATGTCCCAGCCCAACAAGCAACGGCCTGACCAGCCTAATCCGTTTGGACAACTTCTTACGGAGAAAGAACCCCGCCTCGCCTTGCATACGTCGCCTTTCATCCGTCAGATTATTCGGCGGACAGATGCTGACTTGTGGACTACTCCCCCTCCAGTGGAGCAGGAGGACGAAGACACCCCTGCCGCTATGTACACTCCAGAAGCTATCCCTTCTGCCCCGGGACAGTTCATCAAGAGAGAGTTCTTTCCCCCATTCCAATTGGCGAACTCTTTTGTGCCGTTGCCTTCCTTCTCAGATGTGTCAACAAGTGAACGCACAAGTCTGGGCTACAGAGCAAAGAACAGATTCGCTCTTGTCGACATCTCCCAACAGTCGTTCAACAACCTCGAACGTTCTGTGTTCTCGATTCTAAGGGCATCTTCACTAGCCACCTCTATGCTCCAGTCCCTGCCGCAAATAGTGGGCTCTACCCCAACCAAACAGCCTGAAGACTTTCAGTTGAGTCAGGAGATCGATGAGCGAGCTCTTGGTGTCGCTCTCGCTTCGCTCTCCCAGGCGGTCAACTCTATTGCCTATGTCGCTTCGTCGTCCAAGACTCAGCTCGCTGCCCTATACAGAGACTCAGTGCTAGCGAAATCCAGCGTTTCTCTGTCCACCTTCGAAAGATCGAAGATTCGCTCCTGTCCTTCGACATCCTCTTCGACCTTCCACCCGGCCTCACTCAAGGAGACCCTGGATGAGGCGAAGAAACGTAAACACGAATTGTCTCAGGAGCACATCATGAGTTGGGCCCGACGTTCGGCGAACCGTGAGTTCGCTCCCCCGCCGGCAAAGCGACCTCGTCCTGATCAGAGACGGCCAAGTTACGTCCCTTCTCGGGGCATGGCTTCCAGAGGACGCTCTTCCCACCAACCGTCCTCTCGCCAACACGCTCATCCTCCGCGCCCCCCTCACCAGTTCCAACCCTCCACCTCGCCCCGTGGGGTCTCATCCTCTGGGCGGCGCGCTGGCTGGCCGGGTCATGCCCGGTATGCCCGAGCACCGTTCAGGGGACGGAAGCAGCATTTTCAGTAAAGCCCGCTCCTCCTTTGAAGGATCCGGCACTCTCGGCCAATTCAAGTGCCGGTTCCCTGTTGGAATGCCTTCCAGCATGGGAACGCTTGGTCGCGAGCCCCTGGATCCTTCAGGTGGTGCGGGCAGGCTTCCGGTTCCCGTTTTCTCGGGAACCTCCCCTGTCTTCCTCCCCCATCTCCTTCCCCCCCCCCTCGGACCCAGCGAAGCTCAACGTCCTTCAAAAGGAGATCGACTCCCTGCTCCAGAAGTCGGCCATCGTCCCGGTGGTCCCTACGGACCCTGGCTTCTACTCCAGACTCTTCGTGGTGCCCAAGAAGAACGGGGAGTTTCGTCCGGTCTTGGACCTTTCCCCCCTCAACAAGTTCATCCGAACCCCCAAATTCAAGATGGAGACTGCCGCCTCCATCCGTCTGGCAGTTCATCCAAACGACTGGTCGACGTCCATCGACCTCAAGGACGCCTACTTTCACGTGGCCATCCACCCTTCTCGACATCGCTTCCTGAGGTTCGTTTGGGGACAACAAACCTACCAGTTCGTGGCTCTGCCCTTTGGGCTATCCCCAGCTCCATGGATCTTCACGAGAATCGTCAAGGAGTTAGCCCGCCTGGCCAGGGCAAGATCGATCCGCCTGCACATCTACCTCGACGATTGGCTTCTGCTGGCCTCTTCCCGCAGTCTCTGCCGTTCCCACACAGACACCCTGGTCAAACTATCTCGCTCTCTGGGCTTTCGGATCCACGATCAGAAATCAGATCTCGTCCCTTCAACCACCTTCTCCTACCTGGGAATGGTGTTCGACACCGTACGGTTTCGTGTCCAGCCAACTCAGGACCGAGTCCTCAGCCTGCTGAACTCAGTGACTCTTCTCAGACAGAGATCTTCGGCGTCAGCCCGGCAACTCCTCCGGCTTCTAGGGCTGATGGAGTCTGTTGCGGACCTACTACCATTGGCCAGAGTCCACAAGAGGCCTCTTCAACGCCACCTCTCGGCCAGGGCAATCTCGCATGTGCCTCTCGATCACCAGATAGAGCTAGGCCCTTGGTTCCTCGAGTCGACAGCCCAATGGGCGAAGATCTCTTGGCTCAACGACGCAGTTCCCATCCGTCCGCTTCAACAGCAACGGTTCCTCCACACGGATGCGTCTACGGCTGGATGGGGAGCACATTTAGACAACGAGGAGGTCTCAGGTCTTTGGACCCCGTCGGAGTCCCTTCTACATATCAACCTTCTCGAGCTGGAGGCGGTTGCTCGAGCTCTCAAGGTGTTCGCCCCCCTCCTCTCGGACTTTTGGGTCACTGTCTGCGGCGACAACACCACAGCCCTTTCATACCTACGCCGCCAGGGCGGCACTCGCTCCGTGCTACTCTCAAAGAAAGCGGAGGAGATCCTGCTGTGGGCTCAAGCCAACCACACCTTCCTCTCTGTGGAATATGTTCCTGGAAGACTCAATGTTCTGGCGGACCAGCTGAGCAGGAAGGGCCAGATCCTCCCAACGGAGTGGACAATTGCACACCAATCTCTACTTCCTCTGTGGGAGTCCTGGGGCAAACCTCACGTGGACTTGTTCGCCACCAAGTACAACTCAAGGCTTCAGCTCTATGTTTCTCCTATGAGGGACCCCCAGGCACTGGCGCGCAACGCTTTCTCCATACCCTGGACAGGCATGTCGGCATATGCCTACCCCCCGACATCACTCCTTCCGAAGGTCCTGGAGAAATACTCCCGCGACAAGCCTCGGCTGATCATCGTCGCCCCGTTCTGGGAATCCAGCCCCTGGTTCCCCGAACTAGTCAACCTGTCTCACACACCTCCCTTCCGGCTGCACCTGACAGACCGCACCCTGCTCCAGCCTCGCACAGGAGTCGGTCACGCAAGCCCAGAAACGTTTCAGCTGACCGCATGGCTACTATGCGGTCAGGCCTGCAATCACGAGGGATCCCATCCAGAACCATTGACCTCATGCTGAAAGCCAGGAGACAGAGTACAAACAGACTCTATGACATCAGGTGGGCCTCATGGTTCGAGTTCTGCTCTTCTCACGGTTTCCCCCCTCTGAACCCTTCAGCCTCTGAGTTCGCTCGATTCCTCTCTCACCTACATCTGGATAGGGGTCTTTCGGCTCAAACGCTCAACGGGTACAAGGCCGCTGTGTCTCATACTGTAGCTGTTTCTAGAGGCAAGAAGTCTCCCTCCTTCTCGAGTTCAATAGAGGTGTCGCATGTCATTGATGCAGTTCGCAACCTGTCGGTTACTCGGTCAGTTAGGTTTCCCCAGTGGGATATCTTCCTCGTCCTGTCATTCCTCAGGGATTACTGTGAACCCATGTCGTCTCTGTCACTCAAGCTCCTCACCTTTAAGACTGTCTTTCTGGTTTCACTCGCCACGGCTAGGCGTGTTAGCGGCGTCCACGCTCTTAGCGGTTTAGATAGCGACATCGAGTTCTCATCTGATCCCCAATCTGTGACACTGTCTTTTTTGCCAGAGTTTCGGGCTAAAAATCAGCCCTCCCAGACATCTTCTCCTTCTGTCACCATTCAGAGCATCAAGCAGATCCTCTCACAGGATGATGAAGATAGGTTCTTATGCCCTGTCAGGGCTATTAAGTTCTACCTGAAGAGAACTTCCTCGTTTAGGGGGCAACGACGTAGGCTGTTTATCTCTCTGAATGAGAGGTATGCTAAGGACATAATCAAATCCACCATTTCCCGATGGTTAATTTGTACTATTAAGCTAGCCTATGCCCACGCCGACAAAGCCTTGCCCCTCAACCCAATACGGGCCCACGAAATCAGGGCCATCAGCGCCTCTCTCGCCATGATCAAAGGTGTCCCCTTGTCCCACATCATGGAGTCTGCATTCTGGCGATCCCAGTCCACCTTCAGCAGCTTTTACCTCAGGCATTACTCTGCCCGCAGACAGGACAACACCTTCGGCATCAGGAAGGCTGTCCTGGCTCAGACCCCGGTCTCCCTGAACTAAGGTAACGTGATGGGGTACTTGTGGTTTGTATGCATATTCATGCTTTGTTGGGGGGGGTATGTGGGTTTTATGTGATCGGCACATGTGGTCCCCCCCCCCGTTCCCGGGAGACCTGCCCATGGATACCCAAGCAATTGGCCCCTATGGGGTAGGCTGTATTGACTAATTGTTGTTTTTTCTCTAGGAGTTCAACAATGTTTCTTGCCCACCTCCTCGTTGGCAATCAACTCAGTTCGTAGTGAAACGGTAACATGATAGAATAGATTGTTTGATTTAGATTAATATATCTATCTATTCTATCTATATACTTACCGTTTCACTACGAGTAAAGATTCCCTCCCATCCTCCCTCCTTTGTGAACCATTGTTTTACTCAAGTTTCAGGAAAATTTATCCTGATTTGAAATAGCCGCTACGGAAGTGACGTCACCCGGATCATATCATCGGCTATATGCACGGTAACCGTGCCAAGGGAAGTGATTTTAGTCTTATTTAGACTATGTCTTTGGTAAATTGGCATTTGCCCCAAGTTGGAAGAGTAAACTCAGTTCGTAGTGAAACGGTAAGTATATAGATAGAATAGATAGATATATTAATCTAAATCAAACATTCATGACTACTTTTGCTTTCACTATCATTCTTGAAGAAAAGCGGAAAGACGAAAAAAAAGTTATAGAAAAAGGAAAAAAAAAATCAACTTTGGATGAATTGGTACATGGGTTAGGAGGTTAGATTAGGATATAGGGACTAAACATAGCCGTTAGGCTTTCAAACGTCCCATCCTTGATTATATCATTTATTATGTACAAGGTTTATCGTGCACTCAGGTTTTTGATAATCATTCATCGTATTCGTATGTCAAATTTTTGTAATGTTCCCAGTCGTCTAATAATACCGTCAATTTTGCATCATTCTCTGTGTTCCCGTGGATTGCAGTGCCTGGCGCTGATAGTGCTGCCCTTTTTGCCGGCCTCCAACCTGTTCTTCCCCGTGGGCTTTGTGGTGGCGGAACGCATCCTGTACACCCCCTCCCTGGGCTTCTGTCTGCTGGTGGCTCTAGGCTTCGACGTTGTCTCCGAGAACAAGAAGTGAGTCACCCACAAACGACCTCCACTCTTTCTTTGGAACTGAAGTAATCTTTGACAGCCCTTAGCCCTTTCACCGCCAATGTCGCATTTATGCACCACAATGGTTTAATACCCATGTCACTCAAATGCATCAAATCAAGGCCTGTTATCCGAAGACCCTATTTTCTTGATTTTGGGAGGCAAGGATAGGCCTAATGTTATACATGTCACAGAGGAATTCCCAATGTTCCAGACCACCTTCTTCCTCCACCTAGTTTAGTTTAATGGTATTTTTTGGCTGAAAAATGGCTGGCGGCGAAAGGGTTAACCTCTTTTTAACTCTTCAAGTGCCAAGTATTTTATGTTCTTCGTTACCTCTGCCGAACTATTTTTCAAGAGAAGTAAACACCATCACCTACTTAACGGAAATGCACTGCTTCTTCTTCGATCGCTCAGACAGTTTCCTGTCAATTATGAGCGCAGATGCGTCAATGCTGCCGTTATGTGCCTAACTAAGAAATAGTTAGGCCCAGCAAGTCCGACTTCGGCCGGGGGAAATGTTTTTGAAAACGTTCCGTGAAAAATGGCAGGAGAATGGACCGGGTAAGGCAGAAATATAGTAGATGACAGTAAGCAGAGGCAGAGTTAAAGAGAGTGACAGATTAGAGGAAGTTACAAGCACAGAACTTCCAGAAGGTGGGGGAACTATTTATACAAAAGACCCCCTGGTATCCCCACGGGGGAACAGAAATGCACTGACATAAGCTCTAAAAATAGGCAACCACGTGGAAGATGTCTACCGGCGCCCACCTGCAACTCTGGCAATGACATATAGGCAACGTCATGGGGCATATCTCTGCCCGCGGCAATATATTGTAAGGCCATAATTAATGCTATCAACTCAGCTGTAAAAATCGAATATCCACGGCCAAGATGATACGATTTTTGTACCTTTAAACTAGGGATAACAAAACCAGCCCCTGCTTTACTATCTTCCATTACAGATCCATCAGTGGCAACTTTAAGGGCATTTGTTTGTTTGTTTATTCTTCTTTTCGAAATTTTTGTTGTTGTTGATTTTAATTTTGTTCGTGTAATATCACTGTGAAGTGAACACACGTTAAATAAAAGATTCATTCAAGATTCATTCATTAATTCCACCCGCAGCATTAGAAGAGTTCAAAAAATAATTTTCAGAGCCCTCATTTTTTAACGTATTCGTTGATTTTTTTTTTTTTTTTAAGTCCGAAAGAAACAAAGGAAATGCATGTAATATTATTTCGCAAAAAATTTTTTTTTTAAATGAAGGTATAAAACAAATAGAAATGCGATTGACGAAGAAGGAAACAAGGGCGTCGCCGAGCGGCAGACATGTCCGTCACCAGCAATGACACGCACTTGCGACACCCCGTAGAGTGTCACATCCTGACACAAAATTGGAAGGGATTCTGTCTTCTAGTTCACGAGATACAGCTTGAAGAAGAAACATATAGCGCAAAGAAGGAAATTTCGGTTTTTAAGGTCACACTTCAAGGTCAAGGTCAGCATGGTGATAATTTATCGGATGTTTTCTTCTCTAGGGTATACAGTACCACACACAATCTGAAGCGCTTCTGTCAAGTACCAATGTGGAAAATATGGCTTAAAACCCAATGTGTAGACCCCTATCACTTTCAAGGCCTACGGATCGCCCGGACCGTGACCTTGACCTTGATCGGTATGCCACCATCAGAACGGGCATAAGCCAAAGTACCTTCATGCCAAATTTGAACTCTAACACTAACGGTGTGGGAGTTATGGCCCCTGAAAGATTTTCGGTTTTCAAGGTCGTACGCCAAGGTCAAGGTCACGACGGCAATATGGTTTGCGCGGATGCCTTCCTCTCATGGTGACACACCAGCACACACAATTTGACGTGATTCTGTCAACCCGTTCGAAAGATATCCTTGGGACAGACAGAAGGAGAAAAAAATGACCCTCCGATTTTCAGGCTCCAGCGATCTTTTTGACCTTGACCTTGACCTTGATCGGTATGCCGTCATCAGAATGGGCATAAGCCAAACCACCTTCATACCAAGTTTCAACATCCTATGTTGATCGGTGCCCGAGATATGGCTAAAAATAGATTTTCGGTTTTCAAGGTCGTACGTCAAGGTCAAGGTCACGACGGCAAAATGGTTTGCGCCGATCTCTTCCTATTAAGGAGGCACACCTTCACACAAAATTTGACGCGATTCGGTCAAGCGGTTCGGGAGATATCCTTGGGACAGACAGAAAAAAAAAAAAAAAAAAAAAAAATATACAAACCAGCCCATCGCAATAGTCCGTCTTGGTGACGGACTAAAAACAAGAGATGGAAACAAGATGGTAGAAAACAGTTCGCTTGTTCTACAGGCTAGCAAGTATTCAACATCAACAATCTAAACATAGACGCTGTCTGAGCCACCTCCTTTTCATCTATCCACATTGGTCTTGCTATTCCGTTTTTATTTGCCTTTTTTATGATGTCTTCTGTACTTTTTAATTCCTACTTTTCTTTTGTTGTGTTTTATACCCCTAATTGCGGCAGAGTCTACATTGAGATGAAGAGAAGTCGGTTGCCTAGATGTAGAATAAAAAGAAGATATGACTCACAGAGGACTGAAACCTTGTGTAAACTATCTTGAGCTGTAGATCATACTTTTCTTATGTCAGTTAGACTAGCTAATGATGTAATGTAGTAAAGGATGTTGGAATATTCAGTAGATTCTTTTTTATCGTTTTGTTTTTCTTTTTAACTTTTTCTCAAATGGATTTGTGCTACTCTGTGTTACTACTGTTTGGATATATGTGTATTTAATATTTGAAAGTAAAGAATGGTAGTAGATATATGACCCAGCGTTTTAGAGTTATGAGCATTTAAAGTTGGTAGGGTGACTGTTGGCCATTGTGAGAAATCACAGTCTAAAGTTTAGCCTAGCTAAAGAAAACGCATTAACCTACTCATTTTAAAGCACTTTTTTTTAGCATTTAGGGACCATATCAAGGATTGTCCTTTATAAATATGAAAGATGAGATGTTAGAGAGCACGAAAATAGACATAACTCAAAAATGAGATTTTTGACTTTGCAAGCCTGTTGTGAGAAACTAGCCCAGCGACTTAATGTCCCTTTCGTGGTGCTGGGTCACATATGCTAATTTAAGAAAACAACAACAATAACACACACACACTCTCTCTCTCTCTCTCTCTCTCTCTCTCTCCCCCTCTCTCCCCCACCCCCCTCTCTCTCTCTCTCTCTTGTATGAGAGTGATGGATTGATGTGAAGAAAATACCAATGCCCTTTTGTTTCAGGTCTTTGCGGGCACTCCTGTATTTCTTCATGACCCTACTGCTCCTGTCTCACAGTGCCAAGACCTTTGTCAGGAACTACGACTGGTCAGTTTGTGCATTTGTTGTATCTATAGCTACCAAGTGTGCTAGTGCCATTTCCTTTTGTTTAGGGCCTTGCATATGTTGACATAGATGTACTGAAGTTTGAATGAATCTATCTCTTTTATTTTTCTTTCTGAATTTATGCTGTTGTTTAAACTTTGAGGTTCATAGCAGTCCCTGTCTTGTGCTGCAATCATATTTTCAAATGACAAGCATTGTAGCTAAATGTAAATGGATATGGTTTTTTTAATGTTGTGTTTCTTACACACATGCACAGATTGTCACTGGTATGCTGATCTGTTTGGCAGCATTTATCTTGAGAAAAAACCCACACACACTTAAGTTATCCATTGTCACTCAGTTTCTTTGTTGTTAACTTGAATTATTCTGATGAAATTCTACTTAACATCCTCCGGTCTGGAACAGACACATATGGGACATTAGTAGATATGATGGTGGGAACGATCCTGGAGGCAATGCCTGGAGGCAGTGCTACACCAGGAAAGTCCCAAATTTTTAACAATACATATGAGGTTTTGAATTATTCTCTCACCCAGCCTCTCTTTTATGTGAGTGGTGGTTCTATTGAAGCAGGTTTTCAGCGATTTCTGGACAGCCCAGAAAAAAGAAATAGAACAATGCGGAGAGTGTAGTTGTTTTGTTGGGGAAGCTTTAACTTGAAATACAGTTTCCGAATAGCCATAAATGCAAACAAAGATTTAAGACCTTCAAAACTCACCCAAAATGAGGTCTTATAAGGGAGGGGTCTCATAAGGGAGGGGTCTTATGAGGGAAGGGTCTTATGAGGGAGGGGTCTTGTAAGGGAGGGTTTTTGTAAGGGAGGGGTCTTACAAGGGAGGTAATTTTACTACTTACAAAGAAGGGCAATGTCTCAGAGAAGTAGGTCTTATGTGGGAGGGAGTCTTATAATGGGGGGTCTTATAAGAGAGGTTCCACTGTAGTAGTTTTGTGGGGGCAGGTTCTCGGAGTACACGATCTTCCGGTCGGCGCTGAAGGTGAACAAGGACAACGCCAAGCTGTGGAACAACGTGGGCCACGCCCTGGAGAAGACCCAGGACTACCAGGTGGCCCTGCAGTACTTTGAGAAGGCAGCCAGGTAAGGCCCTGCCTTGTAATCTTTTCCCTCTGAGGGATCTTTCATACAAATAGTTCCCCCACCTTCTGGAAGTTCTGTGCTTGTAACTTCCCCTAATCTGCACTATCTTTCTGCCTTATTGGTCCATTCTCCTGCCTTTGTTTTCAAGAAACACTTAAAAAGATTTTCTCCAGCCGAAGATGGACGATGAAAATGTTTTACGTCCTCTCGGTCATAGACACATATGGGACATTTGTAAATACAAAGATGGTGGGAACAATACTGGCTGCAATGCCCAGAGGCAGTGCAACACCAGTAAAGTCCCGAGTTTTTAACAATATAGATAGGTGTAGCGGTAACCACGCCTCGGTTAAACCTCATCGGCTATGGTACCGCCACATTGTATTGATTCCTAGTTCATTAGCCGAAGATGGACATGCTGGGCCTAACTATTTATTAGGTAGGCGCATGACAGCAGCATGATGCATCTGCGCTCATATGACAGGAAACTGAGCAATCTAAGAAGAAGAAAGAAACTATTCACATTGAACACACCCCTGAAGTACTTCTGAGAAGACAGTCAGGTAAGACCCCTGCCCTGTGATCTATTCACACAACACATATTCCACACAATCTGTCCATTTGTTTTCCCCCTTGACTTGACTCTTTTGAGGCTTCAGATGGAGTAATTGCTTACTCCAGGCTGCAGATGTATTGTTAGCTTACTCCAGGCTGCAGATGTATTGTTAGCTTACTCCAGGCTCCAGATGTATTGGTAGCTTACTCCAGGCTGCAGATGTATTGTTAGCTTACTCCAGGCTGCAGATGTATTGTTAGCTTACTCCAGGCTGCAGATGTATTGTTAGCTTACTCCAGGCTGCAGATGTATTGGTAGCTTACTCCAGGCTGCAGATGTATTGTTAGCTTACTCCAGGCTTCAGATGTATTGTTAGCTTACTCCAGGCTTCAGATGTATTGTTAGCTTACTCCAGGCTGCAGATGTATTGGTAGCTTACTCCAGGCTGCAGATGTATTGTTAGCTTACTCCAGGCTTCAGATGTATTGTTAGCTTACTCCAGGCTTCAGATGTATTGTTAGCTTACTCCAGGCTGCAGATGTATTGTTAGCTTACTCCAGGCTCCAGATGTATTGTTAGCTTACTCCAGGCTTCAGATGTACTGTTAGCTTTCTCCAGGCTTTAGGTGTATTGATAGTTTACTCCAGGCACTTATCCTAAGTTTTTTTCCCCCATTTCACACAGGCAAGTAGTGTAACTGCTTGTTGTGGTTAGGGTAAAAAAAAGAATGAACACGTTTTTTGCGTAATCCAAGGGACATAATCTTTGGTTTGAATAATCCTTAGACATCAATAAATGTGTGGTGGCTTGAACTCCAATGTTGGAGAATTTAGAAGAGAACACTCTTCAGACGGTTGCAGATTTTTTTTTTTAATTAGCATAAAATGATGCCCAACCCCATTTTGAAATTTGAACTTTTTATTTTTTCACGGATTAACACACATGTATAACATATTTATCAAGCTAAGGTATCATCTTGTAGAGCAACAAGCCCTCCATCGCAGCTGTTATTTAAGAGAGAAACAGCCATTAACTCCAGGTAATATACTACCATGATAAATTTGAAGTGATTCCATGCAGTGGTTTAAAAGATATGGAGCACAAACAAATAAACAGACACGAAAGATCACAATGCTCCTTTGTTCTTGGCAAACATGCATAAAAACGTTTATTTTTAAAAAAAATTGTACAAACATATACACAATATGTTATTGAAAGTACATCAGAAAGGCCATATAGGATAATATACATTGCAAAATGGACACCTAACCGCCAGTCTAGCGTATATTTGTGACTTGGAACTGTAATATGCAAGTGAGTATGGTGAGATGGAGCCGTTGAAAAGCTTGACGTACTGTGTGTTTCCCAGTGTGCAGCCTGATGACATTGGTGCGCACATCAACGTGGGTCGCACCTACGTCAACCTGAACCAGTCGGCACCCGCCGAGAAGGCCTACCACCGAGCCATCGCCCTCTTCCCCCCTATCATCAAAGGTGAGAGCATCGCTACATGGGTAATTCTCTGCAGGCTACATGCCTCAATAGACGATTTTTTGAAAAAATAAGGGGAGAACACTACGTCAAAATTAGTCAACCTTGAATAAATCGGTCAAACCATAACAATCAAATGCAGTATGAGGCGAATGCGTTGGTTGAGTATAATTTCCTGTTTGTGTTTGACCGATTCTGTCATGCGGGATCACTCACATTCTCCATGAAATTACTTCCCTTAATTATTTGCGAACGTTCCCTATTAGGGTTTTTTCCGTTACCTCTACTTGACCTTCAGATTTTTTGTTTTTAATTGAGAAGCAACCGCCCTTTCTTACCTTCCCTTATTTTGTCCCCGCCACCACCTGTCATTGCCCATCCCATGCCTTAGCTTCGTACTTTGCTTCAAGGAGAGCCTGTCCAATCCCTTTAACTCTTCTGACGCTATGTATTTTTTGACATTCTTGGTTGTCTGTTGCATCTCAACCGACAAGATGGGAATAACTTTTTTTTTTTTCTCGAGTGCGCATGCATGCATTGCTTTAACGGATAAATCACTGACATAAGCTCTGAAAGTTGACAAACACGTGGCAGGCCACTTGGCAGTGAATGTCTTTGCATTTGGTGGGAGTGTAGAGTGATGTACTGGGCGATTGCATTCGCCCATGGTACTAGAAGAGTTTAACTAGCATTTTTTTCAGCTTCAGAAGGTATTGAATGAGGCTTTATACTGAACATTCCCTGCCCCTGTCTCGTGCTCTGAACGTGTGCGCCATCTACATAAGATTATCGCCTTTGCCTGTCACAACGTACTAATATATAGCCACAGAAAATTCTCTGTCCCTAGCTCATCACTAGGTGGCTTGGTCAACTCAGTCCTAAAAGTATCGCCGTTTCGTGTCTCCAAGAAGTATAGAGCCCCATTCTCCCCTCACCCCTTAACAGGGATGCTGCCCCTCTACCCTGCCAGAGGGACTCGGTGACTAGGCCGCCCCTGAACCCATGCTTATCAGATGTGGCTGGATTTTGTACAAGCACCCATGTGACTACCACAATGTTCACGTTCAGGCTTGTAGTCTTTTCAGAAAGCCCCTTGGGGAAAATAGAAAACCCCAGAAAAGAAAACAAGAAAAGATCATTTATAGACACTCCACGAGACATGTCTGCTTTAACCCTTTCAACGCTAGCCATTCCTCAGCCAAAATTTACCATTAAGCTTACCCGGGTAGAGAAAAGATTTTGTCTGCAATATTGGGGATTCCTCTATGACATGCATGAAAAAGGGCCTGTCCTTACCTCCAAAAATTAGGAACATAAGGTCATTGATTAAGAGACCCTCATTTGATGCCTTTCAGTAGCATGGGTGTTAAATCATTGTGGTGCCAAGAGGCGACAGTGGCGATGGAAGGGTTAACTAATAATACCAACCTGCAAAATGTTTGGCATGGCAGCAACGGGCTAAGCAATGCAAGCATTCAAAACAAAGCATATTAGGCTGCATGTGCACTGACAATGAATTATGACTTGTTAGTGGCACAACAGTTTCACTACTCAATACCAAAAAGCCATGTACTTTTACATGGATGTTATTTATTAGTATTGTCTGACTAAATACATTTTGATGATGATGACGACGACAATGATAAAGAGGAGGTCGATTATAATGGTGATGATTAAAATGGTCGATGCTGTTCATTGATTTATATTCTAGACTCATGGTTTTTTGACAACAGGGAAAAGTTACACGGCGCGTGTGGCTCCAAATCATCTGAACGCTTATCTGAACCTCGCAAATCTTGTGTCCAAAGATCCCAACAGACTTGACGAAGCCAGATCGGTAAGTGACGGATGAAGTTAATTTTCTTTTCATTTTGTTCTAATATTTCCACATATGTTTTCAGTGTTGTTGGTTTGTCTGTTTCTTTGCACAAGTACCAGTAGTTAAAATTGCTCTATAACAGATAACAGACGTTGATTTGATTATGTGAAAGGTTAGGGTACTGATCATACTGACCACTTTTCTGAGTTGCAGAGCGGAAGTTATTCGATGTGATGTAAATTGAGTGATATGAATGTATGTACAGTATTTTTTGTACTATAAAGATCCAGCCACACGTCCACTAAAATCGTATGACTGTACGACACGATTCGATCACATGATCTCGATGCGCCAATCACATTTGTTCTTGGAGACCACGTGATCGAATCGTATCGTACAGTCGTATGATTTTAGTGGACGTGTGGCTGTTAAGGCACACCTTATTATAAGATGCACCTCCAAAATATTACACAGAATTCAGATTTCGTTATCCAATAATACTTTCCTACCATATGTATTCCTATCATGTATTAAGGTGCAGGGGTATCAGTCGGGGGAAAAAAGTATTGACTTATTGTCCCAAAAATATGGGGGTATGTGCCTATGTTTGTGTGTATGTATGTGTGTTTAATTTCAAATTGCATTTTCTTTTTTCATATTTTAACGTTTTCTCAATTCTGATGTGATTTACTGCACTTTCTTAACATTATTTTTAATGTGTAGCGCTGTTCAGTGATTTTCTGTTTTCTTGAATAACTCAATAAATCGGTGTTGTTATTGCAGTTGTTAAAGCAAGCCATTACCATGAGGTCAGATTTCATCGAGGCCTACATCAATTTGGGAGACATTTACGTCAAATTGAATAGGTGGGCCATTTCTTTTGACATTCTTTAATCTGGTTGCTATGTTCAAAATGCATGTGTGCGCACACACATACACGCATGTACTCACAGAAGCAATATACCTGAACACTTGCTCATGCTTACACGCATGCATGTATAAACATTCTCGCACACGCACCTGCACACACATAAACAGACACCAAAAAAACTATATGAAGGTAGATGTGTCACGTGCTTGATCACAATACATCTCTCAACCAAGGACTTCAATGGAATTTCACATGATGTTTGTTTCAATAGATTTCATTTCAAACAATGTTTGTGCCAATAACATGAAAAGTGTGTGTGTGTCACTCACTGTATGTGTGTGTGTGTCTTTGTATGTGTCTTGTGTCTGTCTTTGTGTGTTTGTTTATCTGTATATTAGGTATTATGTACTTTATAGTCACTCACAGAGGCGTCTCTGTGAAATGCGGGTTGCTTCCACCTGGAGAGCGCGTCACAGCCAGAGGCGCGCCACACAATTTAAAAATAATAATTTTGCATGCGTTTTTGTGTGTGACGGATGAGGAAGGAAGGGGGGGGAGGGCGTAAATTTTGGCCAAATGACAATTTTTCGTTGCCACTGGGATTAACGTGTGCTAAGTGCATGGGCACACGGGTCTTCGGTTTATGATATCGTCTCATGTGGGTTTCTTTGCGTGTAATAAATTGATCAGGGAGGGACTAGCAGGTGTGCATGATTTAATTACACAAAGTGATCTGTCCAGTTCTTCTCTGCAGGATTTCAGAGGCTCAGAACATTTACGAGGAAGCCATACGCATTGAGCCCAAGAATGCTGATTTGCATTTCAATGTAAGTCTTTTCTTCATTTATGTGTAATTTTATATCATAATTTTTTGTTGTTCTCAATTACCAACACTGTTGGTCATTAACCCCTTCCGTGCCAGCCCTGTGTCTATTATGGGCAGTATGCATGGGTGCAACTTTTCCTGGTATACAAGGATTTCCTGTTTTGGAATTTTACCAGAAAAGGAAGTTCCTTCTTTTTTTTGGTCAAACAAGATCTTTGTGTGTCTACTGTATTTTTCAAACACTTTAAAATAAGCATTTGTATAAATTGTGGAAAAAAGAAACTAAAATACCTTCATAAATCATTTGTTTTGCTTCAGCTGCAGGGGGACATTACCCCTAGACCCCGGCCTTTCAGGTTTTTTTCATTTTGTGTAGTTGCACCCATGAGTATGTCATGGATTATGTTATAGCTTTTGATGTCATAACACCCCCCCCCCCCTCTCCGCCCATCTCTCCTCCCCCCCTCCCCCCCTCCTCCTCCCCCCCCCCCCCCCCTCCTCCTCCCCCCCCCCTGTGGGGATGACAGGGGTGTGGGAGGGGCAGTCCTTCGTACAAATAGTTCCCCCTATTTTCTGGAGATTCTGTGCTTGTAACTACTCTGTCACTTTTTCACTCTGCCTTTTCCCTTTGCTTACTGTCATCTACAGTCTTTTTGCCTTACTGGTCCATTCTCCTGCTTTTTTTTCTAGAAACTCTTTCAAAGATTTTCTCCTGCTGAAGACGGATATGCTGGGTCTATTTCTTAGTAACGGCATCTGTCCTTATATGACAGGAAAGTGAAGAAAATGACGTCACAATTCCAGTTCTTCCAGAACAGTCAGGAGAGACATCATTATCTCCAAACCATTTTCCCCGATTGAGTCTAAAAAAAAAGTATTTTTTTATATTTTGTAATGAATGGAAAATAATTTCTCAATTTTCTCCTGTAGTGAAGGGGCTACCATATTTTATGGACTATAAAGCCCCTCAATCTTACACACAAATTCTGATTTTGTTATCATAGTTTCTTACTATTTTATTAGTCTCATAAGGCGCAGGGGTCTCGGTCTAGGACAAAAGTACCGCCTTATTGTCCGTAAAACACGGTAATTGCATTTCTTTTGCCTTTCTTTTAGCTAATTAACCCTTTCACCACCAGCCATTTCTCAACCAAAAAATACCCTAGCTAGGTAAAGAAAACAAAATTATCTGCAATATTGGGAATTCCTCAGTAACATGTATAAAGTAAGGCCTATCCTTTATATATTCCTTACCTCCCAAAATTAAGAAAATAGGGTCTTTGGATAACAGGCTCTAATTTTATGCCTTTTGGTGACATGGGTGTTAAAAACGTTGTGCAACATTGGCGGTGAAAGGGTTAAAAGTGAAAGATAGATGATGTGGACTAGTCTTCCCCACATGGCCGAAAGGCCGAAGAGGGCGTTAAACCCTATTTCGTGTGGACTAGTATTCTCAATTGCTAGTAACTTTTGATTTGTCACATCTTTTGTTGCCAATTCCTGTAAGTAGTTGTGTGTTGTTGTTTGCTTTCTTTTACGGGGTTTGCTTGCTGTGGAAATAGAAGTTGTGCTGTTCAGGAAATAAAAATCAGATTAATTTTTTTTATCCCTTTCACCGCCAATTTTAGCACCACAATGTTTTAACACCCATGTCACTAAAAGGCATCCAACCCAGACCTGTTATCCAAAGACCGTATTTTTTTAATTTTGGGAGGTAAGGATAGGCCTAATGTTACGCATGTCACCGAGGAATTCGCAATATTGCAGAAATATTATTTTCTTTACCCAGGTATTTTTGGGAAGAAAAATGTCTGGCGGCGAAAGGATTAATAGAAAATTGAAAAAATAATAAAAATGTGTGCATGCTTTTTAATTTTTTTGTCATAACATTTTATTTCCCCTCTCTCATCCTTCCACTCTACAATTCCTTCTTTCTTACACACACTCATTCATCGATGCATGCTTCAACATTCAATACATATTTACATGTACATGTATACATAAGACTCCAAGGTTTAGAAGATTCATTGGCCAAGTCATTGCATAATTCTATCTCTGAAGAGTTTTTGTACTTGGTTACAGCTCTAACTATATGAATAAACAAGAAAATTAGTTGTAATCGTAGGATATTTATTTCTAAAGATATTAAAAGTTAAAACTTTTCCCTCTGCGTCGACATTATCCTTGATTTTGTTAATGTCATTCTCTGTCCATTCCCTTATGTGTACTGTTTTTCTGTCATGATTTTTTTTTTTTATTAAAGAATACTTTCAGCAAGAAATTCTTGAGATTTTGTAGGCCTACATTTTTCAAACTTTAAATTTTTTTTTTATAATTGTAAATAACTGAGTATTTTATGTAATTAGGTATTAGGTACTTTATAGTCACAGAGGCGTCTCTGTGAAATTCGGGCTGCTCCCACCTGGAGAGCGCGTCGCAGCCAGAGGCGCGCCACCCCATTTTTTTTTTTTTTTTTTTTTTTTTTTTTTTTGCATGCGATTTTTGTAAATAAATTTTTACCAAATGACAACTTTTTCGTTGCCACTGGGTTTAACGTATGCTAAGTGCATGGGCACACGGGACCTCGGTTTATCGTCTCATCCGAAAGACTCCACGTTCAGACCGTTAAGGCCTAGTGTATGCCACAAATGCATGACACAAACGCGTCTAACACAAAGTAGCTTTAATTCAAAATGTTGATGGAGGGCTGTTTTGAATGCCTCCAATGACTGATTGGAGGCAACTTGCTTGGGGGTAGTGTGAGGAAACTGTATTTTTCTTTGATTTTGTGTTTTCCAGTTGGGTGTTGTTCACCTAGAACAGAATCACACTATGGAGGCCAAGCGATGTTTTGAAGCTGCATTGAAAGTCAACCCTGCCCATACGGTAACATTTTCATTTTTTCCCTTGACCTGACTTTGTTTTCCTTTTTTTGTTTGTGCTTTTGTATGTATGTACCGGTATATTATTTCTTTGTTCTTCTGATTTAAGCTGGCTCAAATAGTTCTTTACTTTTGTTGTGTATATTTTAAGCTGGTTGAAGTAAAACATCTGTGAAGTAAAGTAATGGATTCTTTATTATATAAAATCTGTTGATGCAAACGTGTCTAAAGCAACTTTCAAGTTTTCGTTTTTTTATATATTTTAATTTACATAGAAAATCGCCTTTGCATATGGCTGTGTCAGACCAATTGACATAAGCTACAACACCAAGGCTACATCAAATGATAGTCTCTGTGTGTGTGGGCGTGGGGTGGGTGGGGTGTGTGTATGTGTAAGGAAGTGAAGATAGATTTGCATTTTTAATGTTTTTATCACGGTACAAGCTAATGCTATTGTATGTGTGTGTTGTTCAGCAAGCCCTGTACAACTCGGCCATCATGTTGCAAGAGAGCAGCAACCCTGCGGACAGAGAGGAAGCCTCTAGAAGGTAAGAGCAGTGCTAATGAACAAGCTTTCTCTCTCCCTCCGTCAACGACCGACCCTCTCCGCCTTCAAATCCAATCTCATTTGTTACCCCCGTCAGTGAATCTCACTCTCTCTTTCCCTTCTTTTTCCTTCTCTCTTGTTTTTTGGTCTGTTTTTGTCGATTACTTCTTTTGTTTCTGTCGTTTACTACTTATGTTAATTGTATGTGTTGCTCTTCTGTCCATCTTGTTTGGCTGTGTTTGTGTGAATGCTTTACGAATGCTAAAGTGTGTGCACGCTTTGATTTGATTTTTTATCAAGATATCGTGCCATATAAATACTGTATGTTGTTGTTGCTGTAATGAAACAGCACAGTCCCAGTTTGTTGTTGTTGGTAATGGTATTTTGGTATAACCTTTTGTAGAAATTTGGTTGCTCCCACCTTGAGAGTGCGTTGAAGCTGGTGCTATGCCACCCTTTTTTATTATTATTTTTTTGCATGTAGTTTTTGTGTGACTGATGGAGAAGGATGGGGAGGGGGTAAATGTTGACCAAATTACAACTTTTTCGTTGCGACTAGGTTCTTCAACGTGAGCGAAGTGCATGGGCACACGGAGACTCGGTTTTTGTCGTCTCATCCGAAAGACTTTGAGTTCAGACCGTAAAGTCCAGCGGAAAGTGAGCAGAAAAACTGCTGCGGTCAAGAACAATCCCGGGTTTGTTTCCTATGAGGCACTGTACCACTAAACCACAGAGGATATTTTTTATCAAAATGGGTTCTGCTCTGTTGGTAGACATTGGGCGTCAGCTAGTCTTCAAGGATCACTCCCACTACCTCTTCTTGAAATAGTGGGGATGTATTTTTTAGCAAAGCATTTTCTGACTTCTGAAATCTTGTGGCAGGGAAATTAACTCCTTAGAAGAAGGTGGGGTAGTGTCATAAAAGAAATAAATTAAAAACATACCCATGCAGATTGTGTTTTTGTTTGTTTGTTGTGTTTTGTATGTGTTGTTGAGATGTCTTGTCTGATTTGCAAATTGTATTTCAACATGTTATGGGGGTGCATGGCTTCACCAAATAAAAAATCACTATGCCAGAGTGTGGTCACTAAACTTCTTAACATCAGTCTCTCATTGTAAAATAAGGAAAGAAAAAACATTCATGCATGCTATATTTTACACTTTGTTCTTTTAAGTTTGCGAAAAAAGACAAGTAGTCTGGACACTTTCAGTTTGATTATACAGACTTTTTTAGCATTAAAAAAAAACCAAATTAATTACAGAACTGGCCCCTTGAAAGTTAGGCCTACTTTGCAGATAGGTGAAACCTCAAGATGAATGGAATGGAAATTTAGTTCAAAATCATTTGCCTTTTCACTTCACGATCTTATAAGTCCTATCTTTCACAAAAAGGGAATTTTTATTGCTGTCATCATTCAGTAATAACAATTTGTAATCCATGTTGCAAAACTCAGAAAAATGCCAATGTCAGTAACATGACTGCAAACATTTGCATAGATCAAACAACTCACTCAAGTGCTGAAATGTAGGTCAAATCACACTCTTATCCCATCATTTAGCGATCTCATATCTTTCACAAAAATAGGAATTTCATTGCTGTCCTCATTCAATGGATGCCACAAGTGTTCATCTTCCTTTTTGGAAAAATTGTAAACATGCTGAAGTCGGTCACTAATTTAAAAAGAATCATCTCTCTTTCCGTGCCCGTACCTCTGGGAACAAACTGCCTCTTCCACTCCATATCTCAAAATCTCTGTCTTCTTTCAAGTCTTTCTTCAAACCACTCTATTCAAATCCTAACCTGCATCATTTTTTTAAAATTTGTACCTACTTACTTCCTCTTGTTACTGTGCGCATGTTGTATGTCGTGTGCGCGAGTGTGTGTGTGTGTGTGTGTTTTAGAGATGGAGGGGGAGAGACACACAGAGAGAGAGTGTGAGTGTGTATGTGCGTGTGCGTGTATGCACCTGTGCAACTTATGTGTGATGGATGTTTTATTTATTTCAATTACAATAAATTGAGCGCAATAAATGCTTACTATATTTTTGTTATTATTAAAACCAATCAAGCTAGCATCCATTTTACTCAGCTTGCTGGAAGCTAAATCTACATCGAAAGCGAGGCTAAAGCATTCGTATGACTGCCATGCGATAGAACCAAAATGGAAGCGCTCTTATCGGCCACATGGAATGCAAACGTTTCAGGAAAAACATCTGTCTTTTTTCTGAACGTATCTCAACGTTCACCATGAAAGAGGGTTATAAAATACAAGAGAATAGCTATTGCTTTTCTGCTTCCTAATATTCATAAATATTACCATATACATGGATGCTCCTTCTTGGAGGATGTCCTGAATTGCCTAGAGTCTAGCGTTTTAAGTGAGCTCATGTTTGATATGTTTTTAACCTAGCAATTGTCTCCATGGATTGCATGGCTTCAGCCCTACAGGCTGGCCTGCACTCCCTGTGAACAATTGCTAACATGGGAACTGAAACAAACGCAAGCCCTAACAACAGGGCGTGTGCACCAAAAGCTTACGGTCACACGCCTCATAATAACAATGTGAAATGCATAATCTTTGCACACTGGACTTCTATTCAAAGGTCTTCTGTGTCTTAGCCTACATGAAACCCTGTCTTTGAGATTGGTAAGCAAAACTAGGGCGTGAAAATGCTAGATCAACCAGTATTCTGTCTTGGGGGGCGTGGCTGTCAGCTAGGAACAAACAGCTGTGAAAACATAAACCAGCCTTCAACCTTTGAATGGCTATCTGGAGAGTATTATATTGCCAATGCTTTCTCAAGTTCTTTTTGTTGCTCACATACCTATAACTATTTTTGGTCAGGGGGGAGGGGGGGGAAGCAACTCTCTGGCAATTGATAGGGTTACGGTCAGCCTGGGATTATTTCTTTTGAGATGACAGAAGCAGGTTTTGATTTTTTTTTTGATGGAAAAAAAGACAAATCTGAGCTCTTCAACTTAGCAGATTACTGTTTGACAGATTCAAGTGTTCTCTTTCCATCTCTCATTCTCTGATAGATAGGCTAATGTCTGATTGCTAAAAATGAGCATTTCTGACTAACTTGCACTTGTCACCAGATCTTTACCAATCATCAGCAATGTACAGTAGCTAGAACATTATGAAAGAACATGTTTTGGGCCTACCAGAAAGATAGGGAAATGTCAGCTGTTCAATTGAGCTCATTTCTTTTCTTTTCAAGTCAAGGGCCACGATTTGGGGGGTCTAAACAAGAGTTATCTTCCCTTCCCTGAAATGGCTACTAAGTGCTAAGTTGACTATGTCTGACTATTTTCCTCTTTCACCAGATTATTATTAGACAGAGTACATTGACTACAGCTGTTTACAGTTAACTGGCAGAAAAGGGTGTTTGTGTAGGTAAGCCATTCACCTTCAGTTGCGCTTGTGTTGCATGTATTTCGTTTGCCACCGCAATGTTCATGGAAGCGTTTTAAGTCTGGTGTTTTAAGTGAGCTCATGTTTGGTATGTTTTTAACCTAGCAATTGTCTCCATGGATTGCATGGCTTCAGCCCTACAGGCTGGCCTGCACTCCTTGTGAACAATTGCTAACATGGGAACTGAAACAAACGCAAGCCCTAACAACAGGGCGTGTGCACCAAAAGCTTACGGTCACACGCCTCATAATAACAATGTGAAATGCATAATCTTTGCACACTGGACTTCTATTCAAAGGTCTTCTGTGTCTTAGCCTACATGAAACCCTGTCTTTGAGATTGGTAAGCAAAACTAGGGCGTGAAAATGCTAGATCAACCAGTATTCTGTCTTGGGGGGCGTGGCTGTCAGCTAGGAACAAACAGCTGTGAAAACATAAACCAGCCTTCAACCTTTGAATGGAGAGTATTATATTGCCAATGCTTTCTCAAGTTCTTTTTGTTGCTCACATACCTATAACTATTTTTGGGGTGGGAGGGGGGGGAAGCAACTCTCTGGCAATTGATAGGGTTACGGTCAGCCTGGGATTATTTCTTTTGAGATGACAGAAGCAGGTTTTGATTTTTTTATGGGAAAAAAGACAAATCTGAGCTCTTCAACTTAGCAGATTACTGTTTGACAGATTCAAGTGTTCTCTTTCCATCTCTCATTCTCTGATAGATAGGCTAATGTCTGATTGCTAAAAATGAGCATTTCTGACTAACTTGCACTTGTCACCAGATCTTTACCAATCATCAGCAATGTACAGTAGCTAGAACATTATGAAAGAACATGTTTTGGGCCTACCAGAAAGATAGGGAAATGTCAGCTGTTCAATTGAGCTCATTTCTTTTCTTTTCAAGTCAAGGGCCACGATTTGGGGGGTCTAAACAAGAGTTATCTTCCCTTCCCTGAAATGGCTACTAAGTGCTAAGTTGACTATGTCTGACTATTTTCCTCTTTCACCAGATTATTATTAGACAGAGTACATTGACTACAGCTGTTTACAGTTAACTGGCAGAAAAGGGTGTTTGTGTAGGTAAGCCATTCACCTTCAGTTGCGCTTGTGTTGCATGTATTTCGTTTGCCACCGCAATGTTCATGGAAGCGTTTTAAGTCTGGTGTTTTAAGTGAGCTCATGTTTGGTATGTTTTTAACCTAGCAATTGTCTCCATGGATTGCATGGCTTCAGCCCTACAGGCTGGCCTGCACTCCTTGTGAACAATTGCTAACATGGGAACTGAAACAAACGCAAGCCCTAACAACAGGGCGTGTGCACCAAAAGCTTACGGTCACACGCCTCATAATAACAATGTGAAATGCATAATCTTTGCACACTGGACTTCTATTCAAAGGTCTTCTGTGTCTTAGCCTACATGAAACCCTGTCTTTGAGATTGGTAAGCAAAACTAGGGCGTGAAAATGCTAGATCAACCAGTATTCTGTCTTGGGGGGCGTGGCTGTCAGCTAGGAACAAACAGCTGTGAAAACATAAACCAGCCTTCAACCTTTGAATGGAGAGTATTATATTGCCAATGCTTTCTCAAGTTCTTTTTGTTGCTCACATACCTATAACTTTTTTTTTGGGGGGGAGGGGGGGGAAGCAACTCTCTGGCAATTGATAGGGTTACGGTCAGCCTGGGATTATTTCTTTTGAGATGACAGAAGCAGGTTTTGATTTTTTTATGGGAAAAAAGACAAATCTGAGCTCTTCAACTTAGCAGATTACTGTTTGACAGATTCAAGTGTTCTCTTTCCATCTCTCATTCTCTGATAGATAGGCTAATGTCTGATTGCTAAAAATGAGCATTTCTGACTAACTTGCACTTGTCACCAGATCTTTACCAATCATCAGCAATGTACAGTAGCTAGAACATTATGAAAGAACATGTTTTGGGCCTACCAGAAAGATAGGGAAATGTCAGCTGTTCAATTGAGCTCATTTCTTTTCTTTTCAAGTCAAGGGCCACGATTTGGGGGGTCTAAACAAGAGTTATCTTCCCTTCCCTGAAATGGCTACTAAGTGCTAAGTTGACTATGTCTGACTATTTTCCTCTTTCACCAGATTATTATTAGACAGAGTACATTGACTACAGCTGTTTACAGTTAACTGGCAGAAAAGGGTGTTTGTGTAGGTAAGCCATTCACCTTCAGTTGCGCTTGTGTTGCATGTATTTCGTTTGCCACCGCAATGTTCATGGAAGCGTTTTAAGTCTGGTGTTTTAAGTGAGCTCATGTTTGGTATGTTTTTAACCTAGCAATTGTCTCCATGGATTGCATGGCTTCAGCCCTACAGGCTGGCCTGCACTCCTTGTGAACAATTGCTAACATGGGAACTGAAACAAACGCAAGCCCTAACAACAGGGCGTGTGCACCAAAAGCTTACGGTCACACGCCTCATAATAACAATGTGAAATGCATAATCTTTGCACACTGGACTTCTATTCAAAGGTCTTCTGTGTCTTAGCCTACATGAAACCCTGTCTTTGAGATTGGTAAGCAAAACTAGGGCGTGAAAATGCTAGATCAACCAGTATTCTGTCTTGGGGGGCGTGGCTGTCAGCTAGGAACAAACAGCTGTGAAAACATAAACCAGCCTTCAACCTTTGAATGGAGAGTATTATATTGCCAATGCTTTCTCAAGTTCTTTTTGTTGCTCACATACCTATAACTTTTTTTTTGGGGGGGAGGGGGGGGAAGCAACTCTCTGGCAATTGATAGGGTTACGGTCAGCCTGGGATTATTTCTTTTGAGATGACAGAAGCAGGTTTTGATTTTTTTATGGGAAAAAAGACAAATCTGAGCTCTTCAACTTAGCAGATTACTGTTTGACAGATTCAAGTGTTCTCTTTCCATCTCTCATTCTCTGATAGATAGGCTAATGTCTGATTGCTAAAAATGAGCATTTCTGACTAACTTGCACTTGTCACCAGATCTTTACCAATCATCAGCAATGTACAGTAGCTAGAACATTATGAAAGAACATGTTTTGGGCCTACCAGAAAGATAGGGAAATGTCAGCTGTTCAATTGAGCTCATTTCTTTTCTTTTCAAGTCAAGGGCCACGATTTGGGGGGTCTAAACAAGAGTTATCTTCCCTTCCCTGAAATGGCTACTAAGTGCTAAGTTGACTATGTCTGACTATTTTCCTCTTTCACCAGATTATTATTAGACAGAGTACATTGACTACAGCTGTTTACAGTTAACTGGCAGAAAAGGGTGTTTGTGTAGGTAAGCCATTCACCTTCAGTTGCGCTTGTGTTGCATGTATTTCGTTTGCCACCGCAATGTTCATGGAAGCGTTTTAAGTCTGGTGTTTTAAGTGAGCTCATGTTTGGTATGTTTTTAACCTAGCAATTGTCTCCATGGATTGCATGGCTTCAGCCCTACAGGCTGGCCTGCACTCCTTGTGAACAATTGCTAACATGGGAACTGAAACAAACGCAAGCCCTAACAACAGGGCGTGTGCACCAAAAGCTTACGGTCACACGCCTCATAATAACAATGTGAAATGCATAATCTTTGCACACTGGACTTCTATTCAAAGGTCTTCTGTGTCTTAGCCTACATGAAACCCTGTCTTTGAGATTGGTAAGCAAAACTAGGGCGTGAAAATGCTAGATCAACCAGTATTCTGTCTTGGGGGGCTTGGCTGTCAGCTAGGAACAAACAGCTGTGAAAACATAAACCAGCCTTCAACCTTTGAATGGAGAGTATTATATTGCCAATGCTTTCTCAAGTTCTTTTTGTTGCTCACATACCTATAACTTTTTTTTTGGGGGGAGGGGGGGAAGCAACTCTCTGGCAATTGATAGGGTTACGGTCAGCCTGGGATTATTTCTTTTGAGATGACAGAAGCAGGTTTTGATTTTTTTATGGGAAAAAAGACAAATCTGAGCTCTTCAACTTAGCAGATTACTGTTTGACAGATTCAAGTGTTCTCTTTCCATCTCTCATTCTCTGATAGATAGGCTAATGTCTGATTGCTAAAAATGAGCATTTCTGACTAACTTGCACTTGTCACCAGATCTTTACCAATCATCAGCAATGTACAGTAGCTAGAACATTATGAAAGAACATGTTTTGGGCCTACCAGAAAGATAGGGAAATGTCAGCTGTTCAATTGAGCTCATTTCTTTTCTTTTCAAGTCAAGGGCCACGATTTGGGGGGTCTAAACAAGAGTTATCTTCCCTTCCCTGAAATGGCTACTAAGTGCTAAGTTGACTATGTCTGACTATTTTCCTCTTTCACCAGATTATTATTAGACAGAGTACATTGACTACAGCTGTTTACAGTTAACTGGCAGAAAAGGGTGTTTGTGTAGGTAAGCCATTCACCTTCAGTTGCGCTTGTGTTGCATGTATTTCGTTTGCCACCGCAATGTTCATGGAAGCGTTTTAAGTCTGGTGTTTTAAGTGAGCTCATGTTTGGTATGTTTTTAACCTAGCAATTGTCTCCATGGATTGCATGGCTTCAGCCCTACAGGCTGGCCTGCACTCCTTGTGAACAATTGCTAACATGGGAACTGAAACAAACGCAAGCCCTAACAACAGGGCGTGTGCACCAAAAGCTTACGGTCACACGCCTCATAATAACAATGTGAAATGCATAATCTTTGCACACTGGACTTCTATTCAAAGGTCTTCTGTGTCTTAGCCTACATGAAACCCTGTCTTTGAGATTGGTAAGCAAAACTAGGGCGTGAAAATGCTAGATCAACCAGTATTCTGTCTTGGGGGGCGTGGCTGTCAGCTAGGAACAAACAGCTGTGAAAACATAAACCAGCCTTCAACCTTTGAATGGAGAGTATTATATTGCCAATGCTTTCTCAAGTTCTTTTTGTTGCTCACATACCTATAACTTTTTTTTTGGGGGGAGGGGGGGGAAGCAACTCTCTGGCAATTGATAGGGTTACGGTCAGCCTGGGATTATTTCTTTTGAGATGACAGAAGCAGGTTTTGATTTTTTTATGGGAAAAAAGACAAATCTGAGCTCTTCAACTTAGCAGATTACTGTTTGACAGATTCAAGTGTTCTCTTTCCATCTCTCATTCTCTGATAGATAGGCTAATGTCTGATTGCTAAAAATGAGCATTTCTGACTAACTTGCACTTGTCACCAGATCTTTACCAATCATCAGCAATGTACAGTAGCTAGAACATTATGAAAGAACATGTTTTGGGCCTACCAGAAAGATAGGGAAATGTCAGCTGTTCAATTGAGCTCATTTCTTTTCTTTTCAAGTCAAGGGCCACGATTTGGGGGGTCTAAACAAGAGTTATCTTCCCTTCCCTGAAATGGCTACTAAGTGCTAAGTTGACTATGTCTGACTATTTTCCTCTTTCACCAGATTATTATTAGACAGAGTACATTGACTACAGCTGTTTACAGTTAACTGGCAGAAAAGGGTGTTTGTGTAGGTAAGCCATTCACCTTCAGTTGCGCTTGTGTTGCATGTATTTCGTTTGCCACCGCAATGTTCATGGAAGCGTTTTAAGTCTGGTGTTTTAAGTGAGCTCATGTTTGGTATGTTTTTAACCTAGCAATTGTCTCCATGGATTGCATGGCTTCAGCCCTACAGGCTGGCCTGCACTCCTTGTGAACAATTGCTAACATGGGAACTGAAACAAACGCAAGCCCTAACAACAGGGCGTGTGCACCAAAAGCTTACGGTCACACGCCTCATAATAACAATGTGAAATGCATAATCTTTGCACACTGGACTTCTATTCAAAGGTCTTCTGTGTCTTAGCCTACATGAAACCCTGTCTTTGAGATTGGTAAGCAAAACTAGGGCGTGAAAATGCTAGATCAACCAGTATTCTGTCTTGGGGGGCGTGGCTGTCAGCTAGGAACAAACAGCTGTGAAAACATAAACCAGCCTTCAACCTTTGAATGGAGAGTATTATATTGCCAATGCTTTCTCAAGTTCTTTTTGTTGCTCACATACCTATAACTTTTTTTTTGGGGGGGAGGGGGGGGGAAGCAACTCTCTGGCAATTGATAGGGTTACGGTCAGCCTGGGATTATTTCTTTTGAGATGACAGAAGCAGGTTTTGATTTTTTTATGGGAAAAAAGACAAATCTGAGCTCTTCAACTTAGCAGATTACTGTTTGACAGATTCAAGTGTTCTCTTTCCATCTCTCATTCTCTGATAGATAGGCTAATGTCTGATTGCTAAAAATGAGCATTTCTGACTAACTTGCACTTGTCACCAGATCTTTACCAATCATCAGCAATGTACAGTAGCTAGAACATTATGAAAGAACATGTTTTGGGCCTACCAGAAAGATAGGGAAATGTCAGCTGTTCAATTGAGCTCATTTCTTTTCTTTTCAAGTCAAGGGCCACGATTTGGGGGGTCTAAACAAGAGTTATCTTCCCTTCCCTGAAATGGCTACTAAGTGCTAAGTTGACTATGTCTGACTATTTTCCTCTTTCACCAGATTATTATTAGACAGAGTACATTGACTACAGCTGTTTACAGTTAACTGGCAGAAAAGGGTGTTTGTGTAGGTAAGCCATTCACCTTCAGTTGCGCTTGTGTTGCATGTATTTCGTTTGCCACCGCAATGTTCATGGAAGCGTTTTAAGTCTGGTGTTTTAAGTGAGCTCATGTTTGGTATGTTTTTAACCTAGCAATTGTCTCCATGGATTGCATGGCTTCAGCCCTACAGGCTGGCCTGCACTCCTTGTGAACAATTGCTAACATGGGAACTGAAACAAACGCAAGCCCTAACAACAGGGCGTGTGCACCAAAAGCTTACGGTCACACGCCTCATAATAACAATGTGAAATGCATAATCTTTGCACACTGGACTTCTATTCAAAGGTCTTCTGTGTCTTAGCCTACATGAAACCCTGTCTTTGAGATTGGTAAGCAAAACTAGGGCGTGAAAATGCTAGATCAACCAGTATTCTGTCTTGGGGGGCGTGGCTGTCAGCTAGGAACAAACAGCTGTGAAAACATAAACCAGCCTTCAACCTTTGAATGGAGAGTATTATATTGCCAATGCTTTCTCAAGTTCTTTTTGTTGCTCACATACCTATAACTTTTTTTTTGGGGGCCAATGCTTTCTCAAGTTCTTTTTGTTGCTCACATACCTATAACTTTTTTTTGCATTTCACATTGGGGAGGGGGGGGAAGCAACTCTCTGGCAATTGATAGGGTTACGGTCAGCCTGGGATTATTTCTTTTGAGATGACAGAAGCAGGTTTTGATTTTTTTATGGGAAAAAAGACAAATCTGAGCTCTTCAACTTAGCAGATTACTGTTTGACAGATTCAAGTGTTCTCTTTCCATCTCTCATTCTCTGATAGATAGGCTAATGTCTGATTGCTAAAAATGAGCATTTCTGACTAACTTGCACTTGTCACCAGATCTTTACCAATCATCAGCAATGTACAGTAGCTAGAACATTATGAAAGAACATGTTTTGGGCCTACCAGAAAGATAGGGAAATGTCAGCTGTTCAATTGAGCTCATTTCTTTTCTTTTCAAGTCAAGGGCCACGATTTGGGGGGTCTAAACAAGAGTTATCTTCCCTTCCCTGAAATGGCTACTAAGTGCTAAGTTGACTATGTCTGACTATTTTCCTCTTTCACCAGATTATTATTAGACAGAGTACATTGACTACAGCTGTTTACAGTTAACTGGCAGAAAAGGGTGTTTGTGTAGGTAAGCCATTCACCTTCAGTTGCGCTTGTGTTGCATGTATTTCGTTTGCCACCGCAATGTTCATGGAAGCGTTTTAAGTCTGGTGTTTTAAGTGAGCTCATGTTTGGTATGTTTTTAACCTAGCAATTGTCTCCATGGATTGCATGGCTTCAGCCCTACAGGCTGGCCTGCACTCCTTGTGAACAATTGCTAACATGGGAACTGAAACAAACGCAAGCCCTAACAACAGGGCGTGTGCACCAAAAGCTTACGGTCACACGCCTCATAATAACAATGTGAAATGCATAATCTTTGCACACTGGACTTCTATTCAAAGGTCTTCTGTGTCTTAGCCTACATGAAACCCTGTCTTTGAGATTGGTATTATATTGCCAATGCTTTCTCAAGCAAAACTAGGGCGTGAAAATGCTAGATCAACCAGTATTCTGTCTTGGGGGGCGTGGCTGTCAGCTAGGAACAAACAGCTGTGAAAACATAAACCAGCCTTCAACCTTTGAATGGAGAGTATTATATTGCCAATGCTTTCTCAAGTTCTTTTTGTTGCTCACATACCTATAACTTTTTTTTTGGGGGGAGGGGGGGGAAGCAACTCTCTGGCAATTGATAGGGTTACGGTCAGCCTGGGATTATTTCTTTTGAGATGACAGAAGCAGGTTTTGATTTTTTTATGGGAAAAAAGACAAATCTGAGCTCTTCAACTTAGCAGATTACTGTTTGACAGATTCAAGTGTTCTCTTTCCATCTCTCATTCTCTGATAGATAGGCTAATGTCTGATTGCTAAAAATGAGCATTTCTGACTAACTTGCACTTGTCACCAGATCTTTACCAATCATCAGCAATGTACAGTAGCTAGAACATTATGAAAGAACATGTTTTGGGCCTACCAGAAAGATAGGGAAATGTCAGCTGTTCAATTGAGCTCATTTCTTTTCTTTTCAAGTCAAGGGCCACGATTTGGGGGGTCTAAACAAGAGTTATCTTCCCTTCCCTGAAATGGCTACTAAGTGCTAAGTTGACTATGTCTGACTATTTTCCTCTTTCACCAGATTATTATTAGACAGAGTACATTGACTACAGCTGTTTACAGTTAACTGGCAGAAAAGGGTGTTTGTGTAGGTAAGCCATTCACCTTCAGTTGCGCTTGTGTTGCATGTATTTCGTTTGCCACCGCAATGTTCATGGAAGCGTTTTAAGTCTGGTGTTTTAAGTGAGCTCATGTTTGGTATGTTTTTAACCTAGCAATTGTCTCCATGGATTGCATGGCTTCAGCCCTACAGGCTGGCCTGCACTCCTTGTGAACAATTGCTAACATGGGAACTGAAACAAACGCAAGCCCTAACAACAGGGCGTGTGCACCAAAAGCTTACGGTCACACGCCTCATAATAACAATGTGAAATGCATAATCTTTGCACACTGGACTTCTATTCAAAGGTCTTCTGTGTCTTAGCCTACATGAAACCCTGTCTTTGAGATTGGTAAGCAAAACTAGGGCGTGAAAATGCTAGATCAACCAGTATTCTGTCTTGGGGGGCTTGGCTGTCAGCTAGGAACAAACAGCTGTGAAAACATAAACCAGCCTTCAACCTTTGAATGGAGAGTATTATATTGCCAATGCTTTCTCAAGTTCTTTTTGTTGCTCACATACCTATAACTTTTTTTTTGGGGGGAGGGGGGGGAAGCAACTCTCTGGCAATTGATAGGGTTACGGTCAGCCTGGGATTATTTCTTTTGAGATGACAGAAGCCTGGGATTTTTTTTTGAGATGACAGAAGCAGGTTTTGATTTTTTTATGGGAAAAAAGACAAATCTGAGCTCTTCAACTTAGCAGATTACTGTTTGACAGATTCAAGTGTTCTCTTTCCATCTCTCATTCTCTGATAGATAGGCTAATGTCTGATTGCTAAAAATGAGCATTTCTGACTAACTTGCACTTGTCACCAGATCTTTACCAATCATCAGCAATGTACAGTAGCTAGAACATTATGAAAGAACATGTTTTGGGCCTACCAGAAAGATAGGGAAATGTCAGCTGTTCAATTGAGCTCATTTCTTTTCTTTTCAAGTCAAGGGCCACGATTTGGGGGGTCTAAACAAGAGTTATCTTCCCTTCCCTGAAATGGCTACTAAGTGCTAAGTTGACTATGTCTGACTATTTTCCTCTTTCACCAGATTATTATTAGACAGAGTACATTGACTACAGCTGTTTACAGTTAACTGGCAGAAAAGGGTGTTTGTGTAGGTAAGCCATTCACCTTCAGTTGCGCTTGTGTTGCATGTATTTCGTTTGCCACCGCAATGTTCATGGAAGCGTTTTAAGTCTGGTGTTTTAAGTGAGCTCATGTTTGGTATGTTTTTAACCTAGCAATTGTCTCCATGGATTGCATGGCTTCAGCCCTACAGGCTGGCCTGCACTCCTTGTGAACAATTGCTAACATGGGAACTGAAACAAACGCAAGCCCTAACAACAGGGCGTGTGCACCAAAAGCTTACGGTCACACGCCTCATAATAACAATGTGAAATGCATAATCTTTGCACACTGGACTTCTATTCAAAGGTCTTCTGTGTCTTAGCCTACATGAAACCCTGTCTTTGAGATTGGTAAGCAAAACTAGGGCGTGAAAATGCTAGATCAACCAGTATTCTGTCTTGGGGGGCTTGGCTGTCAGCTAGGAACAAACAGCTGTGAAAACATAAACCAGCCTTCAACCTTTGAATGGAGAGTATTATATTGCCAATGCTTTCTCAAGTTCTTTTTGTTGCTCACATACCTATAACTTTTTTTTTGGGGGGGAGGGGGGGAAGCAACTCTCTGGCAATTGATAGGGTTACGGTCAGCCTGGGATTATTTCTTTTGAGATGACAGAAGCAGGTTTTGATTTTTTTATGGGAAAAAAGACAAATCTGAGCTCTTCAACTTAGCAGATTACTGTTTGACAGATTCAAGTGTTCTCTTTCCATCTCTCATTCTCTGATAGATAGGCTAATGTCTGATTGCTAAAAATGAGCATTTCTGACTAACTTGCACTTGTCACCAGATCTTTACCAATCATCAGCAATGTACAGTAGCTAGAACATTATGAAAGAACATGTTTTGGGCCTACCAGAAAGATAGGGAAATGTCAGCTGTTCAATTGAGCTCATTTCTTTTCTTTTCAAGTCAAGGGCCACGATTTGGGGGGTCTAAACAAGAGTTATCTTCCCTTCCCTGAAATGGCTACTAAGTGCTAAGTTGACTATGTCTGACTATTTTCCTCTTTCACCAGATTATTATTAGACAGAGTACATTGACTACAGCTGTTTACAGTTAACTGGCAGAAAAGGGTGTTTGTGTAGGTAAGCCATTCACCTTCAGTTGCGCTTGTGTTGCATGTATTTCGTTTGCCACCGCAATGTTCATGGAAGCGTTTTAAGTCTGGTGTTTTAAGTGAGCTCATGTTTGGTATGTTTTTAACCTAGCAATTGTCTCCATGGATTGCATGGCTTCAGCCCTACAGGCTGGCCTGCACTCCTTGTGAACAATTGCTAACATGGGAACTGAAACAAACGCAAGCCCTAACAACAGGGCGTGTGCACCAAAAGCTTACGGTCACACGCCTCATAATAACAATGTGAAATGCATAATCTTTGCACACTGGACTTCTATTCAAAGGTCTTCTGTGTCTTAGCCTACATGAAACCCTGTCTTTGAGATTGGTAAGCAAAACTAGGGCGTGAAAATGCTAGATCAACCAGTATTCTGTCTTGGGGGGCTTGGCTGTCAGCTAGGAACAAACAGCTGTGAAAACATAAACCAGCCTTCAACCTTTGAATGGAGAGTATTATATTGCCAATGCTTTCTCAAGTTCTTTTTGTTGCTCACATACCTATAACTTTTTTTTTGGGGGGAGGGGGGGGAAGCAACTCTCTGGCAATTGATAGGGTTACGGTCAGCCTGGGATTATTTCTTTTGAGATGACAGAAGCAGGTTTTGATTTTTTTATGGGAAAAAAGACAAATCTGAGCTCTTCAACTTAGCAGATTACTGTTTGACAGATTCAAGTGTTCTCTTTCCATCTCTCATTCTCTGATAGATAGGCTAATGTCTGATTGCTAAAAATGAGCATTTCTGACTAACTTGCACTTGTCACCAGATCTTTACCAATCATCAGCAATGTACAGTAGCTAGAACATTATGAAAGAACATGTTTTGGGCCTACCAGAAAGATAGGGAAATGTCAGCTGTTCAATTGAGCTCATTTCTTTTCTTTTCAAGTCAAGGGCCACGATTTGGGGGGTCTAAACAAGAGTTATCTTCCCTTCCCTGAAATGGCTACTAAGTGCTAAGTTGACTATGTCTGACTATTTTCCTCTTTCACCAGATTATTATTAGACAGAGTACATTGACTACAGCTGTTTACAGTTAACTGGCAGAAAAGGGTGTTTGTGTAGGTAAGCCATTCACCTTCAGTTGCGCTTGTGTTGCATGTATTTCGTTTGCCACCGCAATGTTCATGGAAGCGTTTTAAGTCTGGTGTTTTAAGTGAGCTCATGTTTGGTATGTTTTTAACCTAGCAATTGTCTCCATGGATTGCATGGCTTCAGCCCTACAGGCTGGCCTGCACTCCTTGTGAACAATTGCTAACATGGGAACTGAAACAAACGCAAGCCCTAACAACAGGGCGTGTGCACCAAAAGCTTACGGTCACACGCCTCATAATAACAATGTGAAATGCATAATCTTTGCACACTGGACTTCTATTCAAAGGTCTTCTGTGTCTTAGCCTACATGAAACCCTGTCTTTGAGATTGGTAAGCAAAACTAGGGCGTGAAAATGCTAGATCAACCAGTATTCTGTCTTGGGGGGCTTGGCTGTCAGCTAGGAACAAACAGCTGTGAAAACATAAACCAGCCTTCAACCTTTGAATGGAGAGTATTATATTGCCAATGCTTTCTCAAGTTCTTTTTGTTGCTCACATACCTATAACTTTTTTTTTGGGGGGAGGGGGGGGAAGCAACTCTCTGGCAATTGATAGGGTTACGGTCAGCCTGGGATTATTTCTTTTGAGATGACAGAAGCAGGTTTTGATTTTTTTATGGGAAAAAAGACAAATCTGAGCTCTTCAACTTAGCAGATTACTGTTTGACAGATTCAAGTGTTCTCTTTCCATCTCTCATTCTCTGATAGATAGGCTAATGTCTGATTGCTAAAAATGAGCATTTCTGACTAACTTGCACTTGTCACCAGATCTTTACCAATCATCAGCAATGTACAGTAGCTAGAACATTATGAAAGAACATGTTTTGGGCCTACCAGAAAGATAGGGAAATGTCAGCTGTTCAATTGAGCTCATTTCTTTTCTTTTCAAGTCAAGGGCCACGATTTGGGGGGTCTAAACAAGAGTTATCTTCCCTTCCCTGAAATGGCTACTAAGTGCTAAGTTGACTATGTCTGACTATTTTCCTCTTTCACCAGATTATTATTAGACAGAGTACATTGACTACAGCTGTTTACAGTTAACTGGCAGAAAAGGGTGTTTGTGTAGGTAAGCCATTCACCTTCAGTTGCGCTTGTGTTGCATGTATTTCGTTTGCCACCGCAATGTTCATGGAAGCGTTTTAAGTCTGGTGTTTTAAGTGAGCTCATGTTTGGTATGTTTTTAACCTAGCAATTGTCTCCATGGATTGCATGGCTTCAGCCCTACAGGCTGGCCTGCACTCCTTGTGAACAATTGCTAACATGGGAACTGAAACAAACGCAAGCCCTAACAACAGGGCGTGTGCACCAAAAGCTTACGGTCACACGCCTCATAATAACAATGTGAAATGCATAATCTTTGCACACTGGACTTCTATTCAAAGGTCTTCTGTGTCTTAGCCTACATGAAACCCTGTCTTTGAGATTGGTAAGCAAAACTAGGGCGTGAAAATGCTAGATCAACCAGTATTCTGTCTTGGGGGGCGTGGCTGTCAGCTAGGAACAAACAGCTGTGAAAACATAAACCAGCCTTCAACCTTTGAATGGAGAGTATTATATTGCCAATGCTTTCTCAAGTTCTTTTTGTTGCTCACATACCTATAACTTTTTTTTTTTGAGATGGGGGGAGGGGGGGGAAGCAACTCTCTGGCAATTGATAGGGTTACGGTCAGCCTGGGATTATTTCTTTTGAGATGACAGAAGCAGGTTTTGATTTTTTTATGGGAAAAAAGACAAATCTGAGCTCTTCAACTTAGCAGATTACTGTTTGACAGATTCAAGTGTTCTCTTTCCATCTCTCATTCTCTGATAGATAGGCTAATGTCTGATTGCTAAAAATGAGCATTTCTGACTAACTTGCACTTGTCACCAGATCTTTACCAATCATCAGCAATGTACAGTAGCTAGAACATTATGAAAGAACATGTTTTGGGCCTACCAGAAAGATAGGGAAATGTCAGCTGTTCAATTGAGCTCATTTCTTTTCTTTTCAAGTCAAGGGCCACGATTTGGGGGGTCTAAACAAGAGTTATCTTCCCTTCCCTGAAATGGCTACTAAGTGCTAAGTTGACTATGTCTGACTATTTTCCTCTTTCACCAGATTATTATTAGACAGAGTACATTGACTACAGCTGTTTACAGTTAACTGGCAGAAAAGGGTGTTTGTGTAGGTAAGCCATTCACCTTCAGTTGCGCTTGTGTTGCATGT